>OY776105.1:4675929-5925929 GCA_963675205.1 Catocala nupta
TCTAAAATAACAACTTCAGGAGTAATAAGTAATTTAATTATGACACATTGGCTTTATCTTACAGTAAACTGCTGTTTTCTTCTTATTGAACCCGTCAAATAAAGCCTAACGTCTTAAATAAGGTCTGACAGGCCGAATTTCGGTCACGAC
Organism: Catocala nupta; assembly: GCA_963675205.1. NCBI lineage: Eukaryota > Metazoa > Arthropoda > Insecta > Lepidoptera > Erebidae > Catocala > Catocala nupta. The sequence continues at coordinate 4,676,080 of OY776105.1, forward strand.
GGCCTTAACGGAGACTAGACTAGATATCTGCCCTAGACTAGACATTATAGTGTACTAGTGCGTGCGGAAATACAATCTCATCCTTTCTACAAATCATACTTTCAATTTCTTAACTACAAAACTTCAACATCACTTGACGTCAACGTCTAATTCACTATTGCTGCGCCACCGAGATAGTCTTTTCTATTAAGAAATTCTTATTACCAGACCGAAGATAGGAATTTACTAGTGTTGCACTTCTCATTAAGAGGAATTTAGAGCGCACTTTTGCTTGCGCACATACTTGAGCATCATAATATCTGCTGCTATGTAGAGAATGGCCCCGTGGCCGAATTATTATCTGGAGGAGACAATTTCGATCACGACAGTTAGTTACTATTGCAGTTCGATGGCGTCAGTTCTATAAATAAAGCTTATATAGCATTTTGGCACACATGGCAGAAACATGACAATATCTTCATCCCCACCTTTGTTCATTTACCATTCCTTCACAGACAACAATGTCCCATATTATTCAATGCAATCATTTACAGGTCTTTATTTACATTACAACCATTTGTTTAAAGAAAGTGCTTGAACTTCTTTTGTAGTATTAATGTAGGCTGGCGGGTTATTGTCACGACATATTGGATAGTTCCGGGGGGTGGCACGAACATAATTAAACTATTTGTAACAACTCGTAAAGAATTTGGTCGCGTGAATGCTATTTTCCGACTGTGATTGATGCAATGCATGCTTATGAACGTCGAAGTTTATAAGTTAGTAAGTTTTGTAAATTTACTGAATTTACTGTTAGGTACAGGCAAAAGATTGAGTCTGAAAGAATATATCTGCAAAAACTCACGGCTACTCTTTTAAAACTCTTTTCTCTCTGCTTGTTTTTTATAAATCCGAAATTAGAAACAGAAACTCATTGCACAAACTCACATCCATCACATTCATTATCAGACTAGACGTAAAAAAGTATATCATTCAATTAGCATCTCAAACAGGATCAAGTTTTTTAATAATTCAATTCATAATATTACAGAAATAAAAAACAAAACTAAATCCCTCTAATAGACGTCATAGAATGCCTCCGCATCACAGTCGACTGGTAGTGTGCCCACAAGACTGGCAGCATTGCCACGTTGAATGACAATGCTTATTATTATCATAATAATTATTAATGTTTATATCTTCTCTATTTAGACTGCCTAGGTGGCACAACGGTACATCCATTACACCACTTACATTATATGAAAATTCATATAATGTAAGCCTATATAGCGTACTCTTCCATTCAAAATATTAAATCTGTCGACTGTAAAGCGACGCTTCACGACTGTTTTAACAGTGCCAACTCAATCAGCTTACACAAATAAAACTACATCGCAATCAGCTCATCCGACAGACAGACAAAGGCTTCAAATATCTCTCCTATCCCTCCATCCCCCCCTCTTATAGCGTGGCCAAGAAAATGTCAGATAAGCTGGCTCAATAATGACTCTTTTTAGGGCGAGGGAATCTTCAAATGATTACCTTCGCTCAAGGCAGTGTTGCAGAACTTTTCACTGATATATCACTACTAGTGGAAATATGTGTTACGCCTTCATAATAGTCATGGCTAACACGAGATTCTAAAGTTTGGCATCTCAGCACATTGTAGGTGCCAATATAATATCACGCTTTTAACTACGGAAGCGAAGCAATTATCAAAGTCTAAAGTAAGCTCCAATATAACTAAACATACCTTTTGACAAACAACACACCAATAGCCACCTTCTAATTTAAAGCGCAAAGGAAAGAAAAACAGTAAGGATACCGTTTCTTTCAAATTACAAACCTTTTATTAGTAATTTAAATGAAGTACGAAAAGGGAGTATTTTTTTTTAATAGAAAATTCACTGAATAATAATGATATAGGATGTGGCATACACCTGTTATTTGAATGTCTTGAAGCTTCTTAGTAAACTTTGGGTTGATAAATAAGTATATTGTCTCAGTGAGGCAGCGGTAATGGTTTTGGCTGCTGCGCATAAAGTATCCATACCTGGTAAGTAGTGTTAGGTTTTAACATGTAAATATTCTTCCTGTAAGTTAATATGTTCTACCTACTAGAACAGACATCTCAGCTAGATAGGATTTGAAATCACAGCTGACAAAATGTGTGTGTACTCGTACGTTGATACACCTCTGCCTACCATTTCAGGGATGTACGTGTGAGTCTATAAATGTTGTAAGTTATAAGATTTATTTATTAACTGTCCTGTGGCTCCGTGTGTGTAGTGAAAGTGAGACCCGCTTGTGGGTGGCCACTGGAATATGCAAATCACGAGTATCACTAGAAGGTGGTACGATCGTTACACCAGCCGGCAGGCAAGAACCGGGTCCGTAGCTGGTATCACGTCGGGTTCACCAATGTAATGAAAACTACGATTGCGTGTTCAGAATGCTAGTTTATTTGATCATCACGAGAGTATTTATATTATAATATTAAGTTTGTGTGAGCATACACATATTCACACATGTAAACAGAAATATATGACTAAGTAAAAGTATTAAATAATATTCAGCACAATTAAGTTACACAATTGAGGTTAATAGTATATATAGTATATATAGTTGTAATGTGTCTACATGTGATATTGTTAATTGTCCGTTCCCGTGTAAAATTCGGTATGAAAAGTATATAACAACACTCTTATATAGGAACCTTATGTATAAAATCAAGTCAATTCTTTGCGGAGACAAACATAGAAGCTGAATCTATCCTAACTGATATTAATAATGTCAATGTGAGTTTGTTTGTTAGTTACGCTTTCACTCCTTAACTACTCGACCAATCATCATGAAATGTCGCATACACGTAGTCAGGGGTACAGAAAAGGAAATAGGGATAATAAAAAAATTTCATGTTTCCGAGCAAAGCCGCGAGCAAAAGCTAGTACTAATATAAAAAAGATGTAGATATTGTTTATTATTCTGTTTAGAAGCACTAATCTCTTGAACTATCAGTCAGATTCGAAAATACTTTATATTATATTTGATAGCGCAATTCTAGAGGTGATTATTATAGACTATATGTCTAACATCCCGCAACGAGCCACGGGTGCGGTCGAACTGCCTCGACGACCTTGCGGCATATTGCGCTTATGTTTAATTGTGAGGTTACTAGTTCGAACTTTGATTGAGAATCACGGTTAGATTTTCACCATGTCTTAATACATTTTTCCAACATTAAATACAATTCCAAAATTATGAGTCGGGGTGTTATTCGCGTGCCTTTACTCAGAGAACACCCAGACTCGTAAGAATTATTTATGTATCACACTTATTTTTGTCGTTATTAAACCCACGACACTTGTCGTGGGGAGATAAACGACTTTTACTACCCTGTGTCTGAGTGGATTTTATTAACAGTCTTGGAACAACCATTTGTGGGTTCAAGAAATTTTTGTTTGGTTTATGACCCATCACACTCACCGTAGCAAGGTGACTACTTAAACTACTATACTATTCGCGCCATTAAGTAATCTATATGTAGGTTTTCTATCATGAGAGTGTAAAGTTTTTCCTGAGGATTCCAAACTATAGCAAACTCGAATACAACGCTATAGTTTGGAATCCTCAGGAAAAACTTTACACTCTCATGATAGAAAAAGTTCAACGTAAATTCACCCGGTATTTATACAAACGTACGTATGGCTTTTACCCCTTTCTGTATCCATCATTATTTGTCTCCGGAATGGTAGGTCTTGACACCTTGGAACTAAGGCGGAAACTTGCTTTGTTAATGCATTATTATATGCTTTTACTCAATAGGATAGATAATCCGTCTGTGCGTGAGTCTATTTATTTCTATGTGCCGGATAACTATTTGCGCGGTTGCGGCCGTAGGCAACACAGACTTTTAGCCTATCCTACTTCATGGCGAACAGCACGCGCCAAGAATTGTCCTACGGCTTGTGCAATTAACATGTTAAATAACTTTTTGGAAAGGTTCCCGGACGTGGATATTTATTTCACTCAACCGGGTAATGTAAGAGTAAGTGCAATAATGTATTTAAATAATTTAATATAATGTTACCTGTTTAATTCTAAGTATCTTCTGTTTTTGTAATAATTTTTGTAATGTTTCTTTTTTATGTATTTCATTTGTGTGTACATTATTCTATGTTTTTAATTGTGTTCACCTAACATATAAGTGCCTTGGTCTAGACTGTAAGCTTATATTGTTTTATAAATAAATAAATAAATAAATAAATAAAAAAAAAAACACACTATTAATATTGTCTTATGTTTACGCGAATGTTATACGTGTACATTGAAATTAAACACTTTATACGGATTTTGTCGCGTTGTTTATTTTACTTTAAACACTGTTATAACATAATTTTGAAAACTCTAACACTACTATTATTGAACTTTACTACTATTTAAGCTATATATTTTCTAAATAAAACTATTTATATTTAAGTTTACACTTTGCCCCGACGTTTCGATTGCTTTACAGCAGCCATGTTCACGGGGAGACTAAGATGGTGGTTGTCCCAACATTCTGAAGCGTAGCTTATTGTACTTGTACGTTATCAAAGGTACAGAAAAGAACATAAGGTACCTTTTATCCAAACAAACGTACTGTTACTGAGCGAGCAAAACCGCGGGAAAGAGCTAGTAAAATCATACATATAATAATAATAATAATTTATTTTCATTATTTGATTTTAACAAATTTTCTCTTAATCTAATACATACATTTTTTAAAGCGTTTTAAATATGAAAAGTGAATTCGATGACGACCGTACTAGTATAAACTGTGCTACAGTCGCCAGCGCCTTCCACCCAGAGATTGTTACAAAAAATTTCATTGTTTAGGCACATCAAGAAAAGAGAGAAATGGAAATAAAATCTAAAACATTTTAGTAGTATAATATTTAAAAAGATATAGTTAGGTTTTATATAGGAGTTATATACGATTTATATGCACATACTTCCGAAATGTAAAACTTTTAAACCAGGTCAAATGTTTTCGAACTTGCTAGGTTGTTGCATACATTGCCTCCATAAATATGTTCGGTAGCGAAATGAAATTATTGCTTTTGTAGTGAAGGAAAATATCGTGTTAGGACGTGAATGAAATACATGAAATTAGTATATTTTTGTTAATAATATTATATTTATTTCTATTATGCACTCAAAACGTAACCGTGGCGGCTGCCCAACGGATAAGGCATTAGGCATGCGATCGAAAGGTCGCAAGTTTGAATCCCACCCTTTGCACTACCGACGTGAACCTATTCTTAACATAAGCATCCTAGTTTAGCTAGAGATCTTAAATTTGAGAACATACTCGTAATAAAAAAAAAAGTTGTTATGAATATTTATAACTAAGAAGTACCAGTCATGAGGGTTACTTAAGAAGACAGCACGTATAACAAAAGACCTGGGCTTAACTAACAGAAATACGGTGTATTCTGCCTCAGTACTACACACGTGCCTCTAATAAATTCGTTCAACTAATCGCGCATCGTACCTGACTGAACCGTTAAATTTACACACGACTGAGTCAAAGCATTGTCGCGTAACTTATATGAGAGATTTAATTAAACTACTGTATATATATATATATAAATATTACTAGATTTTGCGCGCAGCTTTGCTCGCAGTAACTTAGTATTGTCAATAATTTATCCCTCGGAAACGTAACTTCTTTTCTGGATGAAAAACCTTTCAGGGCTTCAGAAAAGGGCACCCCTAGATTAGAGAGAGATTAGAGTACCCCTTATGCCTACACGTTAAATTTTGCATACACGTTGTCAGGACTTAAGAAAAGCTTAAGCCCTGACAACGTGTATGCAAAATTTAACATTCGAAAGCCAAATAATCCAATAATCGAATATTTGATTTTTTTATAACGACTGCACATTGCTACGACTAAGCAATGCGGCAGCAACACTGTTCAGTCGTGCGACTAAACAGCTTAATACGTAAACGTTCTAATACCGCATTCTAAAACCACTTAAGCAAGGCCAGATAGCGTCCATCGAGATGAAGATGGAAGGTAGTGTGCTGTGAGGTTTCCGAGCCAGTGAGCTCGAGACTGATTCGATATAAATATAGTTCGGGGAAAGGGTGCCCGATACATATGACGTCTATTCAGCTGTATACAGAATTAGAAAATATAATTTTAATCATTCGATTATTATGATATTTCTTTAATTTACAGACTTTGCTTTCTATGGCAGTACGGATAGCGTAGTACTTTAATTGGTCGCTTCACTACTGCTTGTGCGCAGAGTGTTGTGGATTCGAATTCCACATGGGACACATATCCTCAAGAACATTATGGAGAACTAACTCTAAGACATGCAGGTTCCCTCATAGTGTTTTCTTTCACCGTTAAAGCGAGTGATAATTAACTATTTAATATACACTTCGAAAGTAAGAGATTATGATCGAACTCGAGGCTTCTGCATGGCAGTCCAATGATCACCCACTTGGCTATTTCTGCTTCAATTATTCTACAATAAATGAAAACTAGCACCAACCGTCAGCATTGGATGCTTGGTCGCTCTATGGTTTCAAATGTGCATAGTATAGACACTACTGCTTCTACTGTCTAAAAATCTCTTTGATTAACATTCAGTTCAGACAGATTTGACATCGTACAGTGACATTGAAATGTCGCACTAAAATGGCGAATGTGTACGTGTGCAAAATCGTGTCAAAATCAAACGCATGTCAAGTAATTTGATTGACTGTTCGCTCAGCCAATTATAAGAGTTGACACGCGTTTAACATTTCAATTCCTGTGATAAGGGTTTGTCTGTCAATGGCATGTCAACCCTGCAATCAAAATGTTCGAAATGTTCCGTCTTTTAAAAACCTGTGTCTAAATGTAAGACTTGCTCCATAACAAAGCAATAGTATGACTGTTGTGCATGAGATATTTGTTTAATTTCCAAGGCAAGGTGTTACTGGGGTTTCTGTTACAAATTGTCACAAGTAGCACGATAACTGCAAATGAGATACATCAAAAGTCCCCATTGTGTAACAACATGTAACATAATTTCCTTAAAAAACGACAACTAGGAACAAATACTGCACCGCAGTGAACTTAATACAAAGGACACTCAGACTTGTGACAACTATTTGTGGATCAGAATGCTTTTGTCTCGTGTGGCGATAGCACCCACAATATTCGACTAAAAACAGTACGCCACCTGTGCAAATAAACCTAACACATCTCTGCCAAAATGTGAGTATAATACACCGCTGCCTGCCTCTATGTGTATGTATATTACAGTCTGAGTATTAATAAAGACTGCTTGGTATAAAGCTATGTATGAAAATCAATAGCGCGTTATCTATTTCATTCATGATCCGGCTGTTTTCGAAGTTTATCTGTGATGTCATGCTGTGGGTGGACTACGAACTCCATATTATACAAATATAACAGGACAATGTAAAACCTGTCGCGTTGGTCTTTATTTCAAAATAGATTTTTCTTGCGGCTTCGCGTTAATCTATAATTTGTTAATAAATTTCTATTCCTTGAAAACAATACTGTTTCTTGATGAAGGTACCCTACGTCCTTTTCTGTACCTAGATTGAACTCGAGACCTCTATGTGGCAGTCCAACGGTCTTCCAGTAGGCTATCGCTGATTTGTCGTACTGTTGCCAGAGTCAAAACGCCACTACCACGCATTCTTACTGCGTTTAACGATCTCCTGGGTTCAGACCCAGCTATTGATCTGCTTGTGGATAGAGGGGCGATGATTTTGTCAGCGTGTTTGAAGTTTTATGAGGAATGCCTACTAGATTTTGTCCTTGGTTTCGTTCGCGTTAATCTAGAATTTGTCAATAAATTTCTGTTCGTCGGGCACAATATTTTATTTAGACTAAAGGTACCCTACGTTCTATTCTGTACCCCTGACAACGTGTATGCAAAATTTCATGATGATTGATTGAGTAGTTAAGGCGTGAAATCATAACGAACAAACTCACATTTGCATTTGTAACATTAGTTAAGACATCAAGTGGTACATTGCTTTTTTGAATAAATTGTGCCGGACATATATCACACGACATGCTGCTACTGAAAAATTCTGTTAGAAATCTGATTGTTAGCACTATGACACTTTTACATTTTTGTTGCTTATTTTCTCTTAAGGCTAGACTTGTTGTAAATTATATATTTGTATATATTATGTTGATTAATATAGTTGTGTAATTGTTTATTGACAAAAATTATGTTAGTCATAAAATGAAAATCATACTATTTAGATTTATTTTATTAGTAAAAAATAAGATATTAGAATAAAATGAACGCCGTAGACTTATGAAACCAGCCTTGTATAAACTGTTTCACTGCTGTGCACGAGCCTCTTTTCAGTGAGAGAAGCTGGCCTAGTGCGGGTTGGCAGACCTGGCATATCTCTCTCAAGATAGAACTCTGAACTCTCAAACATGAAGGATTCCACACGACGTTTTTCTTCACCGTTTAAGCGACCGATAATTACCTATTTTAATATACACTACAAAAAGTCAGAGATGTGCGCCTTAGGATCGAACTCGAAAGTTCTGCGTGGCAGTCCAACGGTTCCCCACTAGGCTTAGACTGTACAGTGACAGTTGTTTATTTATTCAATATATTTTTCATAAAATAACAAAAAAGGATTAAAACACAACAATAAATATATTTACTTTAAACGAATACAATACTCGACCATATTTGTACCAACATTAGAAACCATTCCTTCAACGTCTCGATTATTGAATCAAGCCTTTCTGACCATAAACAAATCTTCGTAGAAATTGGAAAATTAACTACACAAATCAAAGAAAAACGACGGTATTCAGCACTGGACTATGAAAAATTATACAAAAATACTTCGGAATCAAACTACGAGAATGACAACCACAACTACCACTACCTAGAAACATTTATTATGGACCAAATACAGAACAGCAAAACAACCAAGACAAAAATACTTAACGCTCCACAGAACGACTGGATCACCAAAAATATAATACAATCCATTAACTCACGTAATGTTTTATGGCAACAAAGCAAAGGTAACCCGAATGATGACAATGTGAGAAAACAGTTTAATGAAGAAAAACACAGAGTGAAGACGATAATCAAATCACAGAAAGAGGCCTATTATTGTAATCTGTTTCAAAAAAGTTATAAACAACCCAAAAAAATGTGGGAAACCATTAATAGCTTACGATTAAATAAAGTGAAGGACAGCTGTGCCCCCTCAAAATTAAACTCGGACACGGGTCCCATCACAGAAGGTAACGCAATTTGTAACTTGTTAAATTATTTCTTCTCAACCGTAGGAACACAACTAGCTAACGAAATACCCAAAACATACCATGATAACCCAGGAAATAGCTTAATGTACGACAGTAGCTATGTACACGAAATAACACTTACAGAACTAACACCATGTAGTAATCAAGAAATACTAAAAATTATTGACGACCTTGATAGTAACTCCAGCACTGGCATCGACGGTATCAGCACTAAAGCAATTAAATGCATAAAAAACATAATAACTGACAAACTGACTAACTGCATAAATTTGTGTTTAGCTCATGGTATTTTTCCGGATTCCCTAAAGATCGCTAAGGTTAGTCCTATTTACAAATCGGGAAATCGAGTCGACCCAAGCAACTACAGACCAGTATCAGTCTTGCCGGTTATCTCGAAAATTTTCGAACGAGTTTTGTATAGCCAACTCAATGACTATTTAACAAACAAAAGATTCTTAATAAACGAACAGTACGGGTTCCGCCCAAAATCTAATACCACGGCAGCTGCAGTCGACCTAATCACTAAAATTAAAACTAACATCGATCAAAAAAATATTTCTGTGGGCATTTTTATTGATTTAAAAAAGGCATTTGACACAGTGAGTCATCAAAAACTTTTGCAAAAATTACACAATATAGGTGTCACGGGAACAGCCCACACTATGTTCAAATCATTTTTAGAAAATAGGAGACAAGTTGTAAAAATAGATGACTTTACTAGCTCAATAAAAGACGTAACTTTTGGCTGTCCTCAAGGCTCCATACTCAGTCCTTTATTGTTCCTAATCTACATCAACAACATAAATAAAATAGGCCTAACCGGGCACCTGACCTTGTACGCAGACGATACTTGTCTCTTTTACTTTAACAAATGTATTAACAATATAATTGCAGACGCTCAAAAAGACCTAAATAGATTACAAGAATGGTTAAAATATAATCTTCTTACAATAAACACGTCTAAAACCTCATTCATGATCTTTGCAGCTAAAAATAAACAAATACCAGACTTCCCGCCACTAACAATAAACAATGAAATAATCAAACGCTCGAGTCAAGAAAAATATTTAGGTCTGTGGGTAGATGAAAAACTTACCTGGAAACCACATATTGATTATGTCAAAACAAAACTAATGTCATTACTCGGAGCATTACACAAGGCGTCAAACTGTATCCCACATAAGGTACGTAATATTATATATAACTCCCTAATTAAGTCACACCTCGAATACCTTATCGAAATATGGGGCTCAGCAGCACCAACCAATTTAATTCCACTCCAAAGAACACAAAACAAAATTATTAAAATACTTTTCCACTATCACTACCTAACTCCAACAAAATTATTATATAAAAAAACTAACCTAATGAACATCACACAACTTTATATATATACTACATGCATTCTTGTCAAAAAAATAACAAGTAACTCAACCCGATCAAACCTAGAATTACGTAAAAAGACTTTCACACACAACTTAAGAAATAAAAACAAGTTACAATTACCGACCGCAAGGACAAACTATGGAAAAAAAACTGTATTGTTTGAGGGCGCACAGATGTTCAACAAATTACCTAACGAGATAAAAGATTGCGATAACATAAATACCTTTAAAAATTTGCTAAAAAAATATGTATTAACACTATAACAGCAACAATGCGCTAGAGACTTATACTAATGACTTTTATAACATTGTAATAATTTATTACTAGTTATTACTCAATCTCATTGTAAATGAACAAAAATTGTTTTATGAGAAATAAATTTCTTTAAACCTACTTTACATTTTTCTTTTCTATGAAAACTAACATGTCAAGCTACATTTTTTTGGTTGTCTTCTCATGATACAGGATCTTTCTAAGATATTTTGATAACCCACTCCACGCTTTTTTATATTAAAATTATTAAATTATTTTCCTTTTTGGGGTGGAAACGTTAGGCTCATGGAATCCTCCAATGTTGCGTAAAGAGCTTCTTAAAAGCCCTATCGAAGTTTTTTGTGACTAGAAAGGTGTTTCCTAGCTTTAAAAATCACCATGGCACATTTAATGGCAATGTTGTCAGCTTTCTGGCTACGTTACCGGTAAAGTAGCCAACTGTCAAGTGATACTGACGAATCGAATTCTACGACGCCTAAACTATTGTTGCAAACAAATTATTCTTTGGTGACCAAACCCACAAAACTCAGCGCAATGGCGAAGGTGACCACATAAATTAATTCGCCATCCGTACACTCAAAAAGTTTCCAATAGACGGCAAAAGAACTCATTCTTTATAACGTAAATATAACTCTAAAACTCTCTCTCTCCTACCCATTTGGGACATAAACAAGGGTCAATATATATTTCTAGCTTAAATAATAATAAAATAGATCTCAGACTGGAAACAACCTTGGGCCGGTGTGTATGTCTCAGACAAGTAAAAAAATATTCACTAGTTTGAGTATTGAGCTAGAATAAAGATTAATAATAAAAATCTATATTGTGTATTGATATAGTATGGCCGGCAGACAGCTAAAATTCGGCCTTTATAACTTCTTCTCCCTAGCATTTATTATTCCCAAGTCACTTGGGGTCGGCTTTTCTGGTCTAACCGGATTTGACTGGATATCAGTTTTACACGGAGTGGCTGCCACCTGACCTCCGCAACCCGAAGGCTAACGATACCCTAAGGCTAGACCAGTGTCAGGATATTATAGGGCACTGACTTCCCAATAATGACTGTCATAGATGTTCATGGCAGCCGGGACCGATGGCTTAGCGTGCTCTCCGAGGCACGGAGCAGGCGATAATTGTCAGTCAATACGCACATAATTTCGAAAAGTCATACAACTTCCGAAAGTCAGAGGTGCGCGACGTGGGTTCGAACCCGAGACCCTCTGCATTGCAGTCTGTTGGTCTCCCCACTGCTCTGTTGGCCTTTATAACGTTGAGCATACATATTTCTCGTACACCTCTCCTTATAGCTAGGAGATACACAAGCATCTATATGTAATTCCAACCTTAACCATTATTAAGGGACTTCACAGCCGTTATGTGACCACATTTATTTTTTAAATCACGTATGATTTGAGTCTCAAGAGACACTTAACTACCTGCGTCGAACAAAAACCAATATGTTACGTAGTTAGCTCTCGTGGGGACAATTTGAAACGGAATAGAAGCGATGGCATTCTTATTTATTAGGCATAGTTTGACAAATTCAGGAAGTCGACTTTATAAACCTGTGGGAATTATTTTAAATTAACTACTGTATCTACCATATTTCAGACAATTAAATAATTCAGTCTTTTATTTTTTGATACGTATTTTTTGTATGCGGGCAGCGTTAATTCCATACAAATATACTCCTAAATAATGACCCTACAGCAAAAACTATTTAGATATAATCTATACCTTCCAATGCTGTGTGCTTATCTTTCATAATAGGTTAGTTCATTTACAATTTTTTAATGTTCAAGTTTTTATAATTTCATTACACAGACTATAAAACTCATATTTTTATAATTTACTTAAAATACATAAGATACAAACGTTTTAAATCTGGTAGTTGGGTATTGAAGTAAAATGACAGAGAAAGGATACGTACACGGCTTTTTAGTCAAAGTCAAAGTCAAAAACCTTTATTTTCATAAAAATGTGTATACAATTTTTGTACACATCGTTAAGCATTGAAAAAAGCCTGTTCAAGGAGTAGAGCTTTCAGGAGAAGAAGCAGGCAAGAAACAAAAAAACAGCTGTGCAAGGGAGATAGCGAGACATCCTCACCAACTCCTTTTTCTTACGTATCCAAATTTAAAATATTAATATTTCCTTACTTTACAATAAATGTTGATACTAGTTGCACAAAATGATTTATTTTGATTGGTATTTACTCTTGTGTGTAAAGTAATATACAAAATCAAACATAGACAACTACCCTATTTAATTAATAATTAGATTTAATTGAATCTTTTGCATAAACTTAACTTCTAGACAGATATTAAAGTTGGTTACTAATCATGTTGGCTCAGACAGAGAACTCCATCGCAACATTCATGAAGTTTTGAAGCTGGGATAGCACGAACTATTAAACAACTTGCCGAAGCGATCGGATTGAACTATAGAGTTGAGGGACTAGTTCAAAGTTAAATGTTTATGTGCTATATGTATATGTAGGTACTATATTTGTCTGCACGGATGGTGTAGTGGTGTAAGTGGTCGCCGCGCCACTGTCACAATGCTCAGTGTTGTGGGTTCTAACCCTAAACTAAACAAATATTATTTACGACTCATTCCTAGTCTGGGTGTTCTTTGTGTCTGTTGTTTGAGTGTTTGTAATGACCTCCGTGACACAGGATGTTCAAATAGTACGTCAGCTGTCTTGAAAAAAATTTCCTTTGCCCCTAATCTCTAGTACCCTCCAACAACAATTTGTGGATCTAACGAATTTTGTCTCGTGTGGAAATCGAACCCACAACACTAGCGCACTTAAATTGCTACGCCATTCAAGCAGTCATACAGGTAATTATGCATAAATAGAAACAGCAATAACATAAATTTCAATTATTGCATTTGGCTCCATACCTACTTTGTGTAAAGTAGGTACATAACACCCTACTCCATTTTAATAACACAAAAATATTTAACACGGATTGGCGCCAAAATGAGAAAACACAATTAATATTCATATAAAAATTACAGATTCCAAATTCAAATGTAATTTTTTATTGATATTTTAATTGTAACAGTATTAATGGCCAGACTAAGTTAAAACTATTTATGAAAACAGTATGAAAATTGGTTGTGAAAGAACGGAGTAATTAATATTAGATATAAGAAAAATTGGGGTTAGATTAGGGATGACTCGATGAACTATTCTGCCAGATTTGAAACGCTTGTATATTATATATGCCTATCTATTGTAGAATAGGTTTAAAAATTCTTTGTATTTTATAGTTTACAGTAATATAAACTATTTCACTTATATAATGAAAAATTATAAGTCAACTACCCAATTGTCCCAGTAGTCTATGCGCTCGCCTCCTAATACGAGGGACCTAAACCATAGCTAGCGAAATGTGGGTGATATACGCCTACTCTTTCAGACATGTAGGTGTAACACTATGTATGTATGTTTATATCCTGCTGTCTATTATAAATTTATATTAAATAATCCTAATTATTTAATCTCCATAATATAACTAAGTTATAATTGTTATTATTTTTAGTTTTTTATAGTCAGTAATATATCATAGTATAATGGCTGCAACACTTTGTTGATATGAATTATCTTTAATTAGCGATTTAAAAGAGTGGCCGTGAGATTCTCGCAGGTTTCTTCTCATAGGCTCTACCCTTTGCCTGTACCTAGCAACTGACCAAAATCTAGCTTTAGTAACTTAGTAAACTCACTTACCTATATATTTTGACGTTCATAAGTGTTATTTTGTGACCTAAATGAACAAATGATTATTGACTGAATTTGATTACATATTTACTATCAATAAGTTTCAAGCCTACTTCCTGGTAAATGGTAAAGTGAAATCGCTTTTGAAATTTAGTTACGATAACATTTGAAACGAGAAAACTTTACTTGGTAAATAAACTATCGGTTATTTGTTTGTTTGGGATTGATGGCGGAAGTTAGTTCATACCGAGTAACAGTTCAATACCTTTCCCTGGAGTTGTATTAGGGAGGCACTCATCTTTCATCGAGTGCCGACCTACCTCCGCCGCATAGTCGGGGCATATTTGTCGGAGAGGGTAGTCGTCTACCCGGGTCACGACGGTTGGAGTCGGCGAGAGATGTCGTGCGGTGTTCCACAGGGATCGGTTCTGGGTCCATTCCTGTGGAACATCAGTTACGACTGGGTGCTGCGAGGTGCCCTCCTCCGTGGCGTCGGCGTCATTTGTTACGCCGACGACACACTTGTCACAGCGAGGGGTAAGTCGTACCGGGCGGCGGCCATACTGGCGACCGCTGGGGTCGCACAAGTCGTTGGTCATATCCGGCGGTTGGGCCTCGAGGTGGCCCTGTCCAAGTCCGAGGCCGTTTGTTTCCACGGCCCTCGGAAACGGCCACCTCCAGGGGCCCATATTATGGTAGGAGGGGTCCGCATCGGCGTCGAGTCAACCCTAAAGTATTTAGGTCTCTTGCTCGACAGCCGATGGGACTTTATACTTTATTATTTTCGTCGTTTGGCCCCCATTCTTCGGGTCGCTGCAGGCGCGATCTCGCGCCTGCTGCCCAACCTTGGGGGGCCAAACACCTCCTGCCGGAGGCTCTACGAGGGGGTCGTGCGGTCCATGGCCCTGTGTGGGGCTCCAGTTTGGGCGGACAGCCTGACGGCCCGAAACATTTCGGCGCTTCGTGCGCCACAGCGCGCCATGGCCGTCAGGTTGATAAGAGGTTACCGCACGATCTCGTTCGAGGCTGCGAGCCTCCTCGCCGGATCGATGCCATGGGACCTGGAAGCGACGCTCCTGGCGTCGCTCTATCGCTGGCGCCAGGAGTCGCTAGCTCGGGGTGAAGGACGGGATCTTCCCGCTATCAAAGCGGCAAGGTCCGAGCTCCGCCAGGTGGCGCCAGTGGCGAAATGGAAGGAGCGACTTGTGCAACCCAGTGCCGGGCACGCCACGATCGTGGCGGTAAGTCCCGTGTTTGAGGAGTGGCTGGAGAGGCGGCATGGCGCCCTCACCTTCCGGCTGACACAGGTAATGACTGGCCACGGTTGTTTTAGCCAGTTCCTGTGTCGTATACGCCGGCAAGAGACGCCCGGTTGTCACCACTGCGGCGACTGCCGCGACATTGTTGAGGACACGGCGCTGCACACTTTGGCGGTTTGCCCCGCCTGGGCATCGCAGCACCGTGAGTTGATCGCGGCAGTCGGATCGGTTGCCCTCTCGCTCCCGGCTGTAGTTCAATCTATGGTCCGGAGTGGGAGGTCGTGGAACGCCGTCGCCTCCTTCTGCGAGGAAGTGATTTCCATAAAGGAGGCGGCGGAACGGGAGTGGGAGCGTTTAAACCCTCTCCCCAACCGCAGAGCCGGGCGCCGGAGGGCGCGAGATGACCTCCAGCCACCCTGAGGTTTGACCTGGGGGCGATGGGCTTTGTGGGCCTGCCCGCCATCCGATCAGCACCAGGTCCGAGAGGCGGCGTGCGTGTTCCCACGCGCGCCTCTGTTTCGAGTCCGTCTCCCCTCTAGGGGGAGACAGTAGGGTTCTATAATGTGAGTAGTGCCTCTTTTGGGTAGGTCTCTTTGTGTAGTGGCCTGCCGTTTCATACGGCGGGCCGAAACCTCGGCGGGGTTGCGACCGCATGCGAAAGCGATTCGCGCGGCCCCGCCGATAGTGGTTTTGTCGAGGAACACCGTGGTAGGTTTAGTCGGTATTCCGGAAGGTACATTATTTCTTTTCCATCTTTCGTTTACCCCGGCGAGTCCGACATAATCCCTCCGCCCGCCCCCGCGGAGGGATATGCGTCACTGCATTCCCCCACGTAAAAAAAAAAAAAATACCTTGTAACAGTTAAGGATCGTATAGCAACCAGCTTTAACTTCACATCTATATTAATCTATCTTTATATCAAACAAATAATCAATTCAGCTTGAAGTACAATTAAAATTTATTTTGCACAAACTTTTACTTGGCTTCGTTCGTGTCAATAAATTTTTATTCCTTAGGAACAATACTTTTCCTGAATGGTATCTCTATGTCTTTTTCTGTGCCTTTGACAGAGTGTACACAGTTTCATCGGTCGAGTAATAAGGCGTGAAAGCGAAATAAACAAACTCACATTTGCATTTATAATATTATGTAGTTACGATGTGTTAGGATTTGGTCGTTTAATTATTGTAAAATACCTATATTAAAGTATCGCGCCATGAGCCACGGAAGTGGTATTCATAAACGTATGTGAAAACGCAGGAGAATACAAGTTTATAACATCAGTAGGTAAAGTATATTATAAAACTTAAAATGCCACTACCTTGAAGCTGAATATACCTGTCTAAATTCTCGTTTGAGGTAAGTCATACATTATCTTAAAATAAACTTTACGAACAGAGGCCCACCACAATATACATAAATATAATTGGTTCATAGAACTTTTGAAGTTCCCTGAACTTCACTGGCGCCCCCTACCGCTCATAATAAGGCTATGTTTCAGAGATAATAATTTTGTATACTTTGACTTGAATAAAGAGTATTATAGACAGTCGAAATTTTATATTAAATGTTGACTATTTTGTTATTCTCGGTGGCGCAGCGGTTGTGAATGTCTCGATTTCCAGATTTGACAACGTGTTGTCCTAGCTAATCTTAACTTAATAATATTATAAATGCGAAAGTAACTCTGTCTGTCTGTCTTTCTGTTACGCTTTCACGCCTAAACCACTGAACCGATTTTGATGCAATTTGTTACAGAGATAGACTAGATCTTGGGAAAGAACACAGATTAACTTTTTTTGTAAAAAATGGGCATGAATGGGTTGAAATAAGGGATGAAGGTTTGAGTTTGAGTGGGAGTACGTCGTTATCGAAGATAAAACCATGAAACTTTGTATTTAGGCACTTGATAAGAAGTAAATAAACATTTGTTCCAGAGTTTTTAAAATGCCGATCTACAATAGGACATGAAAGTTTTTATTAAAGCCCTAACAAATCTGTCTGTGTGTTTACTATAGTAATATTTATCGGAAACATATGTATAGTTAGTAATAATGCCGTCAGCAGTTTGTATGTGTATTATTTTCAAAATAAGTATACTATCAAAATGCTGCCCAAAGTAACTATTCTACGTGGTTGAAGTCGCGGGCAAAAGCTAGTGTTTTATACATAGAGAATTGTTTGTATATCCCTGAAGGAGTAAGCAATGGTACTACGGTTATATTTTGCTAGATGGTTTAAAGCCTCACGATATGGTTATGCCGTCTGAACTCTGAAGGGATAGGAGTTTTTCGACTTCTTAGTGATCAATAACAGAAGCATTACACTTATATACCACCAGCTATATTTTTATGTTACACGTAATGGTGTGAGTCATGCCGTCTTGCAAGCACACTTTAAGCCCCATGCTACTGAAAATTTACTAACAGAAAAAGTTACACGGAGCCTGGGACCTCACGATCGCACTCAAAAATAAATGTATACTTTATGCCACAGGACCTATGAGGCCTTAAAAATACTTGGCGCAGCAGGCGACACCGGTTTTTTGCACGTGGTGATTCCACCACGTGCATTGACACATACTCTCCGTGGGGCGAAGGAGAGGTTATGTCGGACTCACCCGGGGAAAGATGGCGACATCCCGGTAATACCGACACAACCTACCACTGTGTTCTTTGATATAACCAGAGTCGGCGGGGCCGCGCGAATTACTTTCACATACAATTGCGACCCCGTTGAGGTTTCCCGCCGTGTGAAACGACGGGCCCCTACTCAAAACTACAATACCCATTTTCACACTTTAATTTTAGCAGGTGGCTACTTTAATCACCTCGAAGCCATCCATTTAAATATTCATTACTTATATAAATAAAGTTTATTGATATCGCTATATCAAGAGGACAGTTTCTTTCTTAGTTACCTTATTCTTATGCAGTGATCACGATCTGTTTGTTGTTTAAAGTTTGATCTTTACCTGAAAGAGAAAGAATATTACGATTAGACTTTGAAATACACAATATAAGACATCGCCGATAGCATAGTGTTAAAAATGCGAAAGTGAGTTTGTTTGTCACGCTTTCACGCTTTAACTACTCGACCAATCATCATTAAATTTCACATTCATGTTGTTAGGGGAACAGAAAAGGATATAGGGTACCATTCATCTAGAAAAAAAAATCCATTGCTATCTAACGCTTTTTTTTTAACGTGATTAAATGTTCTTGGTTCATAGCTCCTCGCCACAAAGGGAAGGTTTTGTCAAGCTCTCCTGAGACTTCGGCCCTACCGACTAAAACCACCAAGGTGTGCCAACTCACTGCTTTGTACAGTGGATGGGTCGCTGGAACTGAAACTAAATCAGCGACCGACCCAGCAGTGCCCAATGCAGTCAGGAAAGGTCTGCGGACGATGACTCCTGGGCGACGCCGACGTCCCAGCACGACAAAGGTCGTCGCTCCCACTCAATGGCGGGTGGGCGGCAGATCCCTGTTCTCCCATCTGCGGCCTTCATAACAGCGACATAAGGCGTCGCCCGGTTCGCTGGCGGCGGCTCGAATCCGCCAGGATACTTTCCTCAGGGATCCCCGCTCCACCGCCTCCTCCTGCGAGATGACGTCCTGGCAGAAGGATGCGACCGCTACTCACTTCCTGTCGCTGTCGACCATGGCTTTGATCACGGTCGGCAGCGAGAGGTCTTCACTCACAATGTCCTAGAGTTCACAGCGCTGCACCGACCAAGCGGGACATTGCTAGAGCGTGTGCTGCGCCGTGTTCCCCTCACACTCGCAGTGGTGGCAGATGGGACTCGGTTCCCTCCTAGCGAACTTGTGCAGATATTTGCCAAAGTAGCCGCGCCGCGGTTATAATCTAGTCTAATATATCACCAGCTTTTGCCCGCGGCTTCGCTAGCATAAAACTAAAAAAAAAAAAAAAGGTTAGGTTATATTAGTAACAGTACTTTCGGCGGAGTCGTGATTGCATGTAAAAATGATTCCCGCGGCCCCGCCGATTACGGTTATGTCGAGGAACACCATGGTAGGTTTAGTCGGTATTACCGGGATGTCGCTCACCATCTTTCCCCGGTGAATCCGACATAACATTTCCGTCACCTCGCGGAGAAAAACATGTCAATGCATTCCCAAAAAAAAGTAATAGTACTTTCTTTTTTATTTCACAAATCCCTTCTCTATTAGAGTTTGCGTAATGTAACTATTTGACTTAAATGATAATAAATTGTGAGTCAACTACCCTATTTTCGACAGAGGTGTTACGGTCACTGAGTGAGATATAATTAGATAATGTAACACAACGAGGCTGTGGATCAATATTATGTGGACGAGGAGATTACATATTTTGTGGCACATCACAGACATTACATACATAATTACCCAACCAGAACTAACTACGGCCAAAAAGCATACAATACGAAGGAGTTAAATTGTACAATGCGCTGCCCTTGATAATAAAAGAATATGCTAGCATGAATGTTTTTAAAAAAAGGCTTAAATCATATATCTTTGACAAAACATAAAATAGATAATCATAATAAAACAGAATAAAACCTATATATATATATATATATATATATGTATATATGTATATATATATATATATATATATATATATATATATGTATATATATATATATATATACATATATATAACTATAAACACTATATAACAATAAACATCAAATTATATAAGTAGCGAAAATATAAAAAAAAAAAATATATATATATATTATGTTAATAAATATAAACGAAAAACCTAATATATTTTTAAGAGCATTGCGTAGCCGTGCGTGCCACATCCAGTAGCGGAGTAGGTACAACATCCGTGTACTGTTGACAACGTTCGAGCGTTTAGATATAATTTGTTTGAATATACCCACTTTGTAGCATTTAATTATTAATTTTCATGTTGCGTTCTTTTGTTGTTTACTTTAGTTAGTAATCATTAATTATGTTTCTGTACACTCATTTAAGCTTATGATGTGAAAAATTGTTTCTCAGTAAGTGAATCATTGTGAATTCTTATGAGGAAATAAAATTTTAAACCGTAATTATATAGTGTGTAACAAAAAGACGATTGCATAAAATGAACTTTTTTTTTTATACAACTGAGGTGGCAAACAGGCTTACGGCCCACCTGATGGTAAGTGGTCACCGTAGGCTATGGACACTTGCAACACCAGAGGCATCACTTATGCGTTGTCGACCTTTTAGGAAAGGAAAAAGGAAGTGGGAAGGAGAAGGAGCGGGAAAGGAGAAAGAGGGTGATTGGGCCTCCGGCAAAATTCAAATCCAATTTTTTTTTTGTCGGTCCTGGTTGGTTTCAAGTTATAAGATATTAAAAAAGTATCACTATGTTTCGCCCTGTGGAGCGTACAAATTAATTATTTATAAATTATTAACTAAACATAAATATTTATTGAATTTTAAATTACCTTTACATAATAAAATTATCAAATTAATTATCAATATCGTAGTATAAACAATATTATATTGGCTATATAAATAATAATTATTAATATTATTAGATAATTAATGACTTACATATTTAAATAATTATTAATTATTATTTTCATTACAATTAAATCATTAAATTTGACTAATAATAAATATATGAGGTACTAATATGATATTGGGATTACAAATATATCGGATTCTCAGACATTTAAATTTGACTTGTCATCAAAAAAACTCATTAATCGAATAATATGTTTTTTCAAGCAAAAACATGTGAAGGGATTTCATAAATTTGTTGGAATCCAAAGATCTTACGTCTTTGAGGATTTTATTAAATATTTTAGGAGCCATACCGAGAAAACTTTTAGAAATAGTGCAGTTTGATGTTGTTGTATCCGTATTTTGTCTTTATGACGTCTGATAGTAAGGGTTTCAAATAAACTCAAATTACTTTTAACAAATAAAGCTACCTCATATATGTACAGACCCGTAAGAGTATATATAGGTACATAGCCCAGGCCTATCTCCGAAGAAGAAGTCAAAGGTATATTATAGTCACATTTCACCAACTATAATAATATTTTTATAATATTCTACCACATACACACAACACTATCTAGCCCAAACTAAGCAGAGCTTGTACTATGGGTACTAGACAATGGATAAACATACATATATACTTTTTTTTTGTAAATACATACATATTATACATAGAAACACCCAGGCCAAGACAAACATCCATATTCATGCACACAAATATTTGTCTTGGGCGGGAATCGAACCCGCAACCTCAGGCGTGGCAGTCGGTTACACTAACCACTACGCCATCGAGGCCGACAGATGGTTTTTCTTCTTCTTCTGCCAGGCTATTAAGAATATCTTAACAGAAAAACCGAATAACACTTTGTCCGCCCCGAGAAACGAAACCGAGACCTCACACACAGCAGTCGCTTTTATTATCTCTGCGCCAAGAAAACAAGGCAGAATTTATATTAGTAAGGAGATGTAGACAGTCTAATGTTATATAACATTTTAACTGTCAAGTTAGTGTAATTTTGGCGTTCATAAACAAGTGTTACTTTGTGACCTGAAATACAAATCAAACAAATCAAAATATTTTTATATTTTGATTTGTTTGATTTGTATTCCATAACAACAATCCGAAACACATAGACAGCAGTGATAGCACTGTAACCGCTTAAACAATTGCACTAATCTCACAGCTGAACAAAATATTTATTTAATACTATTAGCAAGCGCCATGTCCGCTAACTTAACTCGTTGTAGCTAACCAACCACACAAAAATAACATCAGAAATACTACCAACATATGAAAACCAACTTCGGTGTAACGTTCCCTTCTTATTGTTATTCGAGGAACACTCCAAACTAGTCAGTGTAAGCGAGATTTGGTCGCTCAAGTAAACAAAAACAAGCTTAATGTCATTACTCGCTAATGGCGAACGTATAGCTTGAGCTTGATGGCTTTAGTGGACACAAATGCGTTGAGAAATCGACAATACGTATTACTGACAACCAGGAAAATACTGTTGGAAGAAAGTTATCCTAACGAATATTATAAATGCATATATGAGTTTGTTTGTTACGCTTTCAAGCATTAATTACTCGGAAGATCAACCTGAATTTACGCATACAAGTTATCAGGGGTAATAAGGAGGAAGGGTACCTCTCATCCAGAAAAAGTTATACAATTTTTTAACAAAGTTGCGTGCAGAACCAGTTTGTAAATAAAAACTCAGTCAATATTCGTACCACAGTGTCATCGTATTTAAAAACTGTTTCGCTAATGACTTGTATATTAATAAAACAAATTGCTGCCTGCAATCCCTAGACGGCGTGTCTGTTTGTACGTCCCTATGACATCGACCTTACGTATACAACGTAGCTATCAGTTTTAATTAATAAAACTGTTGTTAACATGGCTGCGATATGACAGTTATCTAATTGATTATGCGGATAGGCCATAGTCCACCACGCTGGCCCGGTGCAGGTTGGCAGACGTCGTATATCTTCAAGAACATTATGGAGAACTCTCAGACATGCAGGTTTCCTCACGATGTTTTCCTTCACCGTTAAAGCGAGTGATAATTAAAGATTGAATAACTTTAAAAAGTCAGAGATGCGCGCCTTGGGATCGAACTCGAGACTTCTGCCTGGCAGTCCAACGGTTTCCCACTAGTTATTGTATAAATGTTATTATTCATTTAAAGATTATATAAATGATGCTACCTTTTTTTTTTTTTACGTTCTGGAATGCAATGACGCATCTCCCTCCGCGGGGGCAGGCGGAGGGATTATGTCGGACTCGCCGGGGTAAAAGAAAGATGGTATAATAGTAAAGTACCTCCCGGAATACCGACTAAACCTACCACGGTGTTCCTCGACACAATCACTATCGACGGGGCCACGCGAATCGCTTTCGCATGCGGTCTCGACCCCGCCGAGGTTACGGCCCGCCGTATGAAACGGCAGGCCACTACGCAAAGAGACCTACTCAAAGGACTCACTTCTATAAATACCCTACTGTCTCCCCCCTGCAGGAGAGACGGACTCGAAACAGAGGCGCGCGTGGGAACACGTACGCCGCCTCTCGGACCTGGTGCTGAACGGATGGCGGGCAGGCCCACAAAGCCCGCCACCCCCAGGTCAAACCTCAGGGTGGCTGGAGGTCATCGCGCGCCTTCCGGCGCCCGGTTCTGCGGTTGGGGAGAGGGTTTAAACGCTCCCTCTCCCGCTCCGCCGCCTCCTTGATGGAAATCACTTCCTCGCAAAAGGAGGCGACGGCGTTCCACGACCTCTCACTCCGGACCATAGACTGAACTACGGCCGGGAGCGAGAGGGCAACCGATCCGACTGCCGCGATCAAATCACGGCGCTGCGATGCCCAGGCGGGGCAAACCGCCAAAGTGTGCAGCGCCGTGTCCTCTAAAACGCGCGCCGCAGTGGTGGCAACCGGGCGTCTCTTGCCGGCGTATACGACACAGGAACCGGCCAAAACAACCGTGGCCAGTCAGAACCCGTGTCAGCCGGCAAAGGAGGGCGCCATGCCGCCTCTCCAGCCACTCCTCAAACACGGGACTTACCGCCACGATCGTGGCGTGCCCGACCCTATTATAACCATACTAAGATATTTGTTCTGTTTGTTTTAATTAAGTTTATTTTATGTTTCTTTTTGTTCTGTTCTGTATCTTATAATATAGTTTATAATATAATAAAATGTTTACTAACTGTAAGCAGTTATAAGTTAAATATTTGTACAGCAGACATGGTACAATATAAGAGACGTATTATGTATTCTAATAACACCTTTATTGTAACTACATATATAGGTATTCCTACAAATAAATCTTTCTTTCTTTCTCACCTAGTTCCACGCATAATTATTAGTCTATTTGACAATGTTTGTAACGACATAAACACAAAGATTATCCTACATCATATGTTTTTAATAAATAACATACCCGCCAATTTGAATGAAATAAAAGTACTTAATAGCGAAAATACCTCATCTTAGGATCTCTCTCATCTTATAAAATGTTGCTCAAAATGGTGGCGCCTTCACAAACCCCAACAACACACTGATCACACACAAATACATAATTAGATAACACAAAAATCACTCGCAATTTATAAGATTGTAAGATTTCGATGTACCTAGCTCAAGATGGCTGCGGCATCACCCGCAAGTTACGAACATAACACAACAATACACAGATCATACACGAATACATCATTGGTCATACAAAAATCACTCGCGATTACTTCCAATCCTGAGGGCACGTACGTGCGAAGTCAACGACGCGTCGAAACTGAATGAACTGAAGTACTTGTTGAGTTGTTGCTACTTGCTACATAGTTGCACGACGAACACTAAACCAGATAGAGATGAGATAATGATAAAGTAGGCAAATTTAAAAAATATCCATTTGCACATATTCAAATTCAAATATTTATTGCATATAATGTTTGCATAGTTTGTATAAAATTAAAAGGTTTGTAGGGCGTTATAGCTGTTAGGGCGCAGCCAACAATTTTATGTTTATTGCCTAGTTCTTAATCCTGACTAATATTATAATGGCGAATGTGTGTTTTTGTTTGTTTGTTATGCTTTAACTACGCGACCATCATCTTCGACCTTCATCATGAAATTTCGTATTCACGTTCTCAGGGTACAGAAAAGGACATACGGTACCTTTCACCCAGAACTAGTTCCGCATAAGTAATAATTCCTACGTCGCGGTGGACGTTACAAACATTCAAACAACGGAAACAAAGAACATCCAGACTCCAACACACCATTTGAGGATCTCACAAAGTTTTGTCTCGTGTGGGATTCGAACCCACAACACTCGGCGCAGTGGCGAGGCGACCACTTAAACCACTACGCCATTCGTGCAGTCTAAGTAAGTGGCGAAACCGTGGGCAAAACCTAGTTGTCAATACAATTTTGTAAGCGTATCCATATCACATTATTTCTCAACATAATAATATGTTTACATTTAATCTCCCTTTCCGCTCAATGACACAAGCATAACCCAAAAAAACACCAATCGCTTTTAAATCCGTGCGCTTATATGCTTAACCCTACAGTTACGCAGTTCGCATAAGGCTTTAGTTCACAACTGAAGCCTTAAAAACTAAAAGTTTTTATATAACCCAGTTTTCTGTGAGCTAGTTAAACGTTAAACAACTTAAATGTTATGAGAAAACTTTTTCTTTATAAGTTTGCTTACCCTAGTAGCGTAATAGTTAGGACATTGACTTTCGATCGAAAGGTCTTAGATTCGATCCATTGACGTGACTGCATGGATGGCATAATTGTAACGGTGATCGCCTCATCGCTGCTATTGCGCCGAGTGTTGTCTGTGTAATCCCGTCACGGGACAAACATTTGTGTGATCCATAAATGGTTGTTCTGTGTTTACGTGTTCTTGGGTCCGTTGTTTGAATTATTGTTGTCTCCCGCTACACAGGGATCGATACTAATGGGGAAGTTGTGTCTTCATAAAAGAATCAAGAAGAAGTATATATATATAAGCACGGATGGCATAGTGGTTTAAGTTGTTGCCTCGCCACTGCTACTACGCTGAGTGTTCGAATCCCACACGGGACAAAAGTTTGTGTGATCCACAAATGGTTGTTCCAAGTCTGGATGTTCTTTGTGTCCGTTGTTTCAATGTTTGTAAGGTTACCCGCGACACAGGCAAAAGGGTAAGAAGAAGTATATGTATGTAAGCAGATGGGGCCGTGCTTACTTCAGAATTGATGTCTGGTGTCCACACCCAAAGATATTAGTTTCAACTCGAACCTCGAACCCCGAAGCCTAGAAAATATTCCGAGACACGCCAATTATTCCCTACCTATTTTAATAGCCTCACTGGCGCAGCGGTTCTAAAAGCAACTGTTGTGCTGAAGTCTCCAGTGCGACTACCGGGTCAGACAACATAATGTTATTGAGTTTTCTGTCAAGAAATGATCAAGCAAAAAGCAAAGTAAAAAGCAGCTCGCAGTAAAGAAGTTGGCGGTATGCATACTCCCATGTCTCGGTAAAAACGTACAGTCGTTGGTCCTGCGCCTGATCTCTGACATGACCAGAGGGTCGTGTCGGATTGCCGTCCTATCGGACTATGCGAGGTAGGTAACAGAGAGTCCACTTGTGTTTGCGCACACACTTATGCACTATAATATCTTTTGCACAGAATCACTGCCGTGATCACAATTCGAAGAATGACATTATAAGACTACTGAAGGTACTCTAACATTAGCATTAAGCTTAGCGAATAATGCTTAACTTTACTTCAGTGTACCATGTATCCGTGAAATTGCAGTTTAACTTAAAGCGAGTGTGATTGCTTATGAGTGGGATTCGTATATACCCCGACATCTAAACTGAACGTCGATATTGCTACTTATTTACTTACTTTACCTATATACCTGCATTTATTTTGTGAAGATTTTGATAGCCTTGGCAACGGTAGTGTATGTGACTGCTATACAAGGGCACGGTTTCGGTCGAGAAATTCTCAACAAAAAAATTAAGTAGTAGTGAGCAGTAAGGTAAGCATCATGCAGTTTAGAATTGTTTACGGTAAACATACTGCTAGTCGAACTGCTACGTGAGTGTGTCGCTTCGCTATGTAGTGAGAGATTTCATTATTATTTGTTGGAACTGTACCCGGTGTACCATAATAGGCTTATTCCCGCGACGTGGGACCTAAAAAGACGTTACACTTACCTTTCAGTAGGTATGTTCACGGGGACACTAAGATGGAGGTCATCTCACTGTCTTTATGTTACAAAGTACCTGGACATTATTTAATTACTGGCTGTCTCCCGCGGTTTCAGCCACGTTCATGACTACTGCTCCAATCTTGTTGCTCATAGCGTTAAGTTATGTAAACTATGTTACATCTGGGATAAAGTAGCATTCTAAAGACGAAAAAATGATTAAAATAAGTGCAGTAGTTTTGATATTATTCATTAAACGCAAAATGAGCTCAAAGTACGTATTGACATTAACGAGAATCATTTTGTGAAATACATTTCAATGAGTATATTATGTGTAAAACCAGTTCAAACAGTGCACCACGCGAGCTGGGGTGTGTCAGTACTAATTATTGCAAAACTTAACTACCGGGAAGCTACCGCATAATTGTCAGGAATTCATTAGATCGAAGCAGCTTTAAAGGATTTCTAGTAATTTAGTATATTTTACTTAGTATTCCCGCTACAATGTGTGTTAAAACAACACCACTTCGATGACATACTTACTAATATCATAAATGCAAATGTGAGTTTCTTTGTTAAGCTTTCTCGCCTTGACTACTCGACCGATCATTATAATATATTAGTAATAATGAAATTATTGACTAAAAAAAAACTTTGTAATGGAAACAAAAAAAGATGTAGGGTAACTGAACGAGTCATACATCGTACATGGCAAGCGCGCCTCCTTTACATCAGCACTTTCATGTCGCCTTGTATAAATTGTGTAAATCAACACCAGTGCGCGATCATACTTTATAATCAGCGGTACTCATTTATACTAATTATCGTATCAAACATTTAATCATAAGTTACCTTGTAGTTAAGTGACCAATAAATCGCATCTCATTTTAACTATCAGTGATCTTTCATTTCAAACAACAAAGTTATGTGTGACCCATTCAGCAGCGCGTACAGTAACTTGCATCCAGGAAAAAGTACTGTTACTAACCTAACCTAAATTTATGCGAGGGAAGACGCGGACAAAACATAGTATATAATAATATCAGTCCTGTAAATAAACTGTTTCGCTTCGGGCCTCTTCTCAGTGTGAGAAGAGTCATAGTCCACCACGTTGGCCCAGTGCGAGTTGACAGACTCCACATAATATCTTCAAGAACATTATGTAGAACTCGCAGACATGCAGATTCCTCACAATGTTTACCTTTGTCGTTAAAACGAGCGATAATTAACTATGTAATACGAACTTCATTTAAAAAATTCAGAGGATTGAACTCGAGACTGCATGGTAATCCAACGGCCTCCCACTAAACTATTCTATACAGGTACTATGAAATTCGATGTGAGAAAGTTCATAAGAAATGGCGTAATATATAATCACAGGAATTGAACACAATTATTCTTAAAGAAAACAAAACTGTACCACAAACATGGAAAACAAACAACTGCGCAGCAACATACATTTATTTTTCACTCTTGCCACCCCACTGTGTTGTATTGCCAACCTTTGTAAGAATTGAATTTTTAACAAAGGATTATTTTCGTAAACCTTCGTTCTGCAAGGGCAACCTTTTTGGTGTTATAAATAGGAATGGATATATCTTTATTCCGTTTTAAGTCTCGTGGTGTTAAGTTTACAATCGATCGGGTTCGATTCCTAGACTTGGTAATATATTAGATAATCAAATATAGCGGTATTTATATAGTCTACCAGATTTTGCCCGCGGCTTCGCTCGTGTAAATGTTATGTTAAGGTAAGGTTATGCCAATTTTCAATCCGTCTACAACAGTATTGTTCTAGATGAGTGGATGAAAAGACATAGGGTACCTTTATCCAGGCAAAAGTATTACTGAGATGAAAGGTAACTTACATATGTCCTTTTCTGTACCCCTGACAACGTGTATGCAATACTGCATGATGATCAGTTAAGGAGTTAAGGCGTGTTAGCGTAACAAACAAACAAACTCACATTCGCATTTATTATATTAGTTAGGATGCCAATGTGAGTTTATTTGTTACGGTTTCGCGCTTTCACTACAATACTTAACCGATCATCATAAAATTTTGCATACTCGTTGTCAGAGGTACAGAAAAAAGACATGTGTTAACTTAGATTCAGGAAAAAGTAAAGTCTAGTTAAAATAATATAAGCGTATGTATGTATGTATTAACTATTAATCGTAAAAGGTCCAAATGTGATTACGGATCTAGAAGGCAGTGGTCCAGTACGTTGATTCGACATGGCCTAATTTAACTGACCCTTTGTGCTTGATTCGAACTCTTAGGTACGTGGGAGCAGTATTTAGAGCCGTATACCTGTATGCTCAATGTAGTATCATCGATTGCCTCGGTGGCACAGCGGTAGTAAATGCGCCAGCTGCATTACTACTACTTCTTCATTATCGTTATATTTCAACTAATTTACTCAAAGCCTTAACAAATTAAACACCTAAATCTTTATCATGAATCACTAATGTCTATTGGCGAAAACCGCATAAAAATCCGTTCAGTAGTTTTTGAGTTTATCGCAAACAGACAGGCAGACAGACGCGGCAGGGGACTTTGTTTTATAAGTGTAGTAATATGTAGTAATACAGAATTATTTGACGAACCGTACTTATCAGAATATTCATTTATGGGACATGGATACTTACTCCTTTAGTTATAAACAAGCGTGATACGTGTGTCATATTTGTGCGAGCTTATTGATTCTATGAAGCTTAACGTAAATAAATAATGAATCGATAAATATCACCGAGCCATAATTGTCCGCTGCACGATAAAATCTCTATAGTTGTTGTATGTGTATTTTGATAAGTATGGCTCATCAAATAATATAGTTTTGCTATTAAATTAAAAATACGCATCGGCCATAGCGTTTTTCGTAAAGCTAGACCAACTTGTCAAGGTTTGCATTGTTGTAACTCAGAAGCTTTGCGTTTTGGTGACACAATTACACCCCAAGGATTAACTGAACTATTGTCAACCTTCTAAATAGAATAGATGACTCAAACTTGTTTTTATTATTCATATCAAATAGTTACATTACTCACACTCTAAAATACGAAGATTTTTTGTAATTTACCCATAAATCTATACGAATATTATAAAGCTGAAGAGTTTGTTTGTTTGGTTGAACGCGCTAATCTCAGAAACTACTGGTTCGAATTGAAAAATTCTTTTAGTGTTGGAAAGCCCATTTATTAAGCAAAGCTATAGGCTATATAACGTCACGCTACGACCAATAGGAGCGGAGCAGCAATGAAAAATGTTGCAAAAACAGGGAAAATTCTCTTATGTGATGCAGACGAAGTTGCGCGAGTCAACTAGTATATAATATACAAGCGTTTCAAATCTGGTAGTAGGCCAATTCAATAAATAATAATAGACAATGGATAAACATACATATATACTTTTTTTTTGTAAATACATACATAAATAACCTTAGGTACGTTATATGTATAGAAAAGAACTACACAAAACGAAAACATACATAAAACTACAAAACGCTTTATCCATATTATGTAAACGCTATATACATAATAATGATGTCATCCTAATATCTCACATCGTAACACCGATTTCGACAATCGACAATAATATTTTATTGCGATATATATACTATTACACGGTAAGAAACAAAAAGAGTACATTCGATAGCGAAAATCAACAAATAAACAGCTCATACATAATAATTTAAAGACCTCAAATGTACCTTCACCTTACTTAAGACACGGAAAAGAGCCCACACTAAGAAGAGTGAGCTCACACATTACATTTATTTATATGATAGAGGATGACGCTGTTTAATTTTTAATATGAGTGAGCGTGACCCTAACTATTACTATTATAAAATGCGAATGTGGGCCTGTTTGTTTGTTAAGCCTTCACGCCTTAGCTACCCGACCGATCATCATGAAATATTGCATATATTTTATCAGGTATACAGAAAAGGATAAAGAGTACCTAATCCTAAAAATAGTACTATTTCCGAAGGATAGAAATTTGATATAACCATTAACAAAAACATTTACACGAGCTGAGCCGCGGACAATATCAAGTCGTCATCCAGGAGAAAGTACTACTTTCCAGGGAAGTGACATAACCTATAAATAACCTACATTAACGCTAGTTAAGCCACAGGCAAATACACGTAAAAAAGAAAATCGTGATACCATGTAAGTCAGTTACAAAAATCCTGATTTGACCAGTAATCTTGTGCCGTCCAAAAAGGTTGAGAATGACCTCGTCGACGATTCTATTGGGAATAGCTTTCGTTAAAGCAAAGATTATCTTTCTAGTCACGTATTCCCTCTGTGCCCTTCGACCTGACATCGCCTAGCTCTCTAGTAGAACACCGAGGTACACAACCTTTATACTTTGGAACATGTAATTTAAATGGCAGCAACCATTTTGTCCGGGATTGCCATAGCAATAAAATGCTGAAGACGATTCGAGTTCCTGGTAACAATAAATAAAAAGGTTTTTTATGTAAGGTTGATAAAAAAATGTAAGTGATAGGGTTGAGTATAATGTTTTATTGAAGTAAAAAGATATCACTACTAATATTTCTCTGCCTCACTGGTACAACGGTAGTAGGTAAACACGACTGCTGTGCTTTCGAGTTTGAGTTTGAGCTCTCGAGTTCAATTCTCGAGTCGGGCAGTTTATATATATTTTTTGTTAAGAAATTTTAAGGATCAGCGTTGATTCTGGAACTGTTTTCGTCAAACGGCCATTGACTCGCCCCTACGACGTTTAACCGAAAACCGTATATAACGAAATATTGATATCTCTGCTACCTATACAAAGATAAACAGGCGGATGTCTATGTAGATTGTAGTCGCAGATCAACTGTTATCAATCCTAACTAATATTATAAATGCGTATGTGTATTTGTTTGTTACGATTTGGCGCCTTAATTGCTCGACCGATCATCATCAAATTACGTATGCAAGATGGCAGAGGTACAAAAATTTACAAAGGGTACCTTTCATCCAGAAAATAATTCTGTGTTCCGGGGGATATAAATTTATTGCGGATATCTACATTAACGCGAGTAAAGCTGTAAGCAAAGTCCAGTAATATTATATAAAAAAAATCCAATAGCTACCTATTAAAGTATAATTTCTCATTGATCAATAATGTTATATAAGGCACAAAGGCACGGTAACAATCCACAATATCTCTCTGAGGGTAGCTACAGACCAGTTTAGCTTGGCATAATGCTAATCCGAAGTAATTTGAATTAGTATTGGTCATATGCTACGCTCAATCAATCAATCAGTCCATTACATTTCAATGCTGTACATAGGCCTCTCCCATGTTACGCCACAACATCGGTTCTTGTGCCTTCCACATCCAGTCTAGAGTAAATGCTCATACTTATAAGCCGGTATGTTTGTTTGCCACTTACTTACTTATAATATAAAAAACGCAGAATCCTGACTAATATTATAAATGCGAATGTGAGTTTGTTTTTGTCTCGCTTTCACCACTTTGCACCTTAACTACTCGACTGATCATCATGAAATGCAGCATACACATTGTCAGGGGTACAGAATAGGATAATAGATACCTTCCGACCAGAAAAAAAATTCTCATGGCAGAATAGGAGCGTCTACTCACATGTACATAATTACATACATTTCGCGCTCAGTTGTGCGTATTTATCAGCATCATTAATATCGTTTGGGTCCATTTCGCCGAGCGGTATGTTTGTTGAATATGTTACTACACATATTCGGTTCTGCTGCCTGGCTATACTGATCCGAACATATGTATATCGGCCCTAACATACGTTAACATAACAAAGGAGTGCTAATAAAAAGGATTTTTTATGTTAGAAATAAGGTTTATAAAGAAATAGGTCCGTTATGAATAAATTAGACGAGGCGTATGGTGTTAAATATATACTTTGGGGTTGATTTTTTATAATATGTAACTAAGGTAGGTACATGTATCTGCAGTCCTATATTATAAATATGAATGTGACTACTAGATTACGCGAGCGGCGCCGCGGGCAAAATCTAATATAATTATATTCCATCTATGATACGTTATTACCTTATTCTGCAAAGTACTTATTTAAAATATATCTGAAAAAAAAATTACAATGAAGACCTCAAAATATAAACGCTCTTAACATACTAGGGTTAACTGATAAGAGCCACTCCTTAACTATATAATAATATCAGCCCTGTATTAAACTGTCCCACTGTTGGGCACGGACCTCATCTCAGTGTGAAAAGGGTTAGGCCATAGTCCACCATGCTGGCTCCCACTAGGCTATCACCACATACTGCACTTAAAATAATGCCCGACAGAAGCAACTTTCACATTTAATATGTAAAGTACATTCTCATTTGGGGTCAACTCTCCTACTTAGGGTAACATCGAACGACTGTTCGTGTCATTAGAGGCACATATCAATGTTCAACATCTCATTAGCCTGAGTGTGCTATAAAAGTACATACATATGTATAAAGATATGTTTTGTTTTGACAGATAAACAGCAAGATATTTTCAAAAAAAATAAAATAATTCTGTTGATATTTAAAATGTTTCGAGCAGACCGAGTATATTATTGTAGGAGAAATTTTCACTATTTATCCTTCTATAAGAATATCAATGACTGTAACCATTTTTGAGGTTTATATATGTGTAAATGTAACAATCAGCAGGTAGAACTAACTCTGGTCTAGTCTGCAGTTTGTAAATCTATACTTCAAGCCTTGAGATAGCTACAAATTCACAAAGGTCAGCTCGAAAGCTCTAAATCTCTTATATTTAATCTGGGATTTTTACTGTTTATACATGGAATACTTATTAAAAAAAGGAATGTATATATTTATTTTTTGCTCGTGGCGTGCCGTAAAGAAATTAATTAACTTGTTTGAACTCCATCTGGATTATGGTTAATCGTCATTGATTACGATTTTAATCATAATTAAATAATATAGACTTGAGTTGATAAATTACCTAATTTTTAATTCATCTCGTAATATTTCGATACGTACTAAGGCTAACATTTTTTATTTATCAAATAGCATTTTTATCAAAGGTACGATTATTTCAATTTGCTTGAACATTCGCATAATTATTTTCGAGAATATTATGGAGAACTCTCAGATATACAGGTTTCCTCACGATGTTTCCTTTGCCATTAAAGCGAACCATAATTAACCATTTAATACACACATAATTTCAAAAAGTCAATGATGCGCGGCTTGGGATCAAAATCAAGACCATTGCGTAGCAGTCCAACAGTCTCCCACGAGGATATCACTGCTTATCTTGACGTAGAATTTTAATTATCGCACATATCTAGAAATGTTTACATAAATATATATATAATACGTAACGGGTATTAACGCGAACATGTATAATTTTTCCCTTTTAATGCTTGACGTTTTGACCAGGTTATACCAGCCGTGGTCGCAAGCTGACTGGTATGGCGATGGCATGGCTCCGTTTATAAGGCAGAATAATCTTTAACCACCCTCACATTTCGTATAATTTATTTGTCCATATCCCGTCACACACGTCACTCAGAAATGACGTCATAGACGTGCTATACACCCACCCAGAAACTAATAATAAAAAGCAAAACCACAATCGCAAGTAAATGCTAGTTCTACATAAAACGGATATAACAAAACATGCCCTTAGAAGGTCAGTCAGTCGAGTGCGCCCTTTGATGCCAAACACGTTTAGATAGCACCCGTTTGCATATCTTTTGTGAGCCGCCTTAGTTATCATAAGATTAGATCGGGAGCTCTCAGGCTTGGAAATTTTGTTTGGGTTTTCAGCTTGTTCTTAAAACTTAGGACGCTATTTCATTGTCGGTTTGTTTTGGAGCCCTAGGATTAAATTTGTCCTAGAGACAAAAGTGCCCCTAGGGGCACTCTTAAATGTAGGGTTTCAATTATATAATAAAACTATCTTTGCTTTTAAGTCACGGACAAAAGCTAGTTTTATTTATTTAGCTTCACTTAGTAACAGTACTTTTCTGTAACGAAAATACCTTATGTTCCTATGTGCTTTTTTGTACCCTTGACAACGTGTATGCGAAAGTTCATAATGATCGGTCGAGTAGTTGATGCGTAAAAGTGTAACAAACAAGCAGGTTTTTGTCAGTCTGTGCGTTTGTGCAGATTTCTCTTCACAATGACAGAACCAAATTATATGGATATATATTTGGTGACGTATTCCTTTTTTTTAAAAGCCATCTCCCGTACTAGCATTAATTCCTGTGTCGCGGAGGACTTTACAAATATTCCAACAACGGACACACAGAACACCCAGATTCAGAACATATATTTGTGGGATAAATATTGTAAAACGGAACGCAGCGGATGAAAGAATGAGAGAGGTATGTGTGCGAGTGAGAAAGGACAATGGGAGAGATTCACGACCGACAGCCACGGTGTAAGGTTGATTTTTTGAACGATCTACGAATAAATAGTTTTTAACAAGATATTGTTCGTTTATTTTGCCATACAATCCCACAAAATTGGGGGCTCGTCCGGGATTGGCAAAATAACGACACGGGTTCGAGTTTGAAGAAGTTTACTAACGACGGACGACGGAGACAGGTGGCGGCGCGTGGCGTGGTGCACGGCGGCGGATGTGTGCATAATTATTACGAACGACGGTAACGGCGACTGAAAATGACGAAAGACGAATCACGCACGGGCCTAAGCTCAATGTTGTATCTAACTTCGGATCTAATACCTAAATTCACCGGTCAAGATAAAACGTATCCAGTGACGCGATGGATACAAGACGTGGAAGAAAATGGAGAAATATGTGGTTGGACACCGTTACAACAGCTGCTGATGGCACGGAGGTCCCTATCAGGCACCGCTCAGCTTTGGATGGAAGCTGAACGCCCTCACAAAACATGGGAAGAACTTAAGGCGGCCCTGAGTAAAGAATTCCCTGACACAGTCGACATCAAAGCAATACACGAGCTTATGAGCCAACGGAAGAAAAGGCGTGACGAGAGTTGCATCGACTATATGATGGTCATGAAGGCATTGGGGAAAAGAGGAAAGATACCCGATTACGTGGCCATTAAATACATCGTTGATGGCATAGTGGACCACGAAACCAATAAAATCATGCTATATGGTGTAACGTCGTATCCTGAACTTAAAGAGAAGTTTAAAATCTACGAGACTATTAAGGAAAAGATGAAACTGGAACATTCTAGAAGTACCTACAGAAACGAAAAACGCGGCAACGTACGTCAAGAAAAAACGTCAAAAAGGTGCTATAACTGTGGTGACGGCGATCATGTGTCGGAAGACTGTCCGCAGAACGCACAAGGTCCAAAGTGCTTTAACTGCAACGAATATGGCCATATTTCACCGAAGTGCCCGCATAAAAATAATAAGGAGGTAGGCGGCCGTAAGGAAGATTCGAGTTCAAGTTCATCAAGATGGCGTAGTTCCTTATGGATGGTTATGAATGGTAGTGCTGTGTGGATGAAACCTGTGGAATGGGTGGATGAAATCAATTGTTTCAGTTGCAGTGTTGAGGTTGGTCACGTAAGTAATACTGACCTTAAAGAAGAGGTTGTTCAGATGGTTGAGAGCTATCAACCGTGCCAAATCAAAGAAGCTCCTATCCAACTGAAAATAATTGTGCAAGATGATGTCCCGGTGGTGCAACGTCCACGACGCATATCACTAAAGGAGCAGGTGGTGGTTGAAGAACAAGTTGCGGAATGGCTCGAGCAAGGAATTGTACGCGTAAGTTACTCTGAATATGCCAGTCCATTAGTTCTTGTTCGCAAAAAAGATGGTGCTATAAGGGTGTGTGTTGACTATAGAAAATTAAACAGTAAAATTATAAAGGATGAGTTTCCATTGCCGATTATTGAGGATTACATTGACAAGTTGGCTGAGGCAAAAGTATTTAGTGTACTGGACTTAAAGAATGGATTTTTCCATCTGAGTGTCAGCAGTGAGTCTGTAAAGTACACTGCATTTGTTACACACCACGGTCAGTTCGAGTTTTTGAAAGCTCCATTTGGTTTGTCTGTTTGCCCAAACTACTTTATGAGATTTGTGACCATAATCTTAAGAGAATTAATGTCTAAAGGGATTGTTCTAATATTTGTCGATGATATTCTTATTCCAGCAAAAGATGAACAGGAAGCTGTTAATAGATTAAGAGAAGTTTTACGGGTGGCATCTGAATATGGCTTGCAAATTAACTGGAAAAAAGCACAGCTGATATGTCGAAGCATAACTTATTTAGGTCATACGATTGAGAATGGACAAGTGAGGCCTGCCAGTGAAAAGATTGATGCTGTTACAAAGTTTCCAGAACCCAAAACAACTAAGCAATTGCAAAGTTTTATTGGATTGGCGTCGTATTTCAGGAAGTATATCCAGAATTTTGCATCTATAGCACGACCACTTACAGATTTACTTAAGAAAGATGTTGATTTCAAATTCAATGATGAGCAACGGTGTGCATTCAATTGTTTGAAGGAACGTTTGACTACTAAACCAGTATTACGAATATTTAATCCAAGATTGGAGACAGAAATGCATACAGACGCTTCGCTTCTGGCTTATGCTGCTATACTCATGCAGCGATCTGATGATGACGGTGGACTACACCCGGTATATTTCATGAGTCGTAAAACAAATGATGCAGAAAAAAAGTACACCAGTTATGAGCTGGAAAGTTTGGCTATAATTGAAGCGGTAAAAAAATTTAGACACTACTTGTATGGTATAAAATTTAAAATTGTCACTGATTGCCAAGCATTCCAGATGACACTTAAGAAAAAAGATTTGAGTACGAGGGTTGCAAGATGGGCATTGCTTCTGCAGGAGTTTGACTTTGTGGTTGAACATCGGCCAGGAGTGAGGATGAAGCATACTGATGCATTAAGCCGAAACCCATATGTAGCAGTAGTGACTCTGCACGATGAGATCAGACGAGCACAACAGTTGGATGATGGTCTAAAAGCTATATTAGAATTTTTACAGGAGAGAACTTATGGAGATTATTACATTGATAATGGATTGCTGTACAAAGGAATGGAAAAGCATTTGGTGGTCCCAAAGTCTATGGAAAATGAAATTATCAAAAGGGCTCATGCAAATGGACATTTTTCAAAGAGAAAGATGATTGAATTAATATGTAAAGACTATTTTATCAAGAACCTTGATAAGAAAATAGAAGAGTTTATCACAAGCTGCATTCCATGTCTATTAGCAACACGTAAAGAGGGAAAACAAGAAGGATTCCTAACTCCGATTGAAAAAGAAGAGTCGCCGCTACATACACTTCATTTGGATCACATCGGTCCAATGACTGAGACGAAGAAGCAGTATAACCATATTCTTACGATTGTAGACGCATTTACCAAGTTTACGTGGATATTTCCCACAAAAAGTACCACAAGTAAAGAAACAATAGAAAAGTTGAAAATTCACCAACAACATTTTGGTAATCCAACCAGATTTATAACTGATCGAGGAACGGCGTATACGAGCAATGAGTTTCAAGAATATTGTAAAGACGAAAACATACAACACATCAAAATTACGACGGGCGTACCTAGAGGAAATGGGCAAGTGGAAAGAGTTCATCGTACTATAATTTCCGTACTTACGAAGATGTGTATAGAAAACCCTGCCCTGTGGTATCGGCATGTAAGTAGATTACAGCGCTCTCTAAATAGTACTTTTCAGCGAAGCATAAATACTACACCCTATCAACTATTGATTGGGACTAAGATGAGAATGAAGGAAGACACCGAGATTTACGACTTACTTTTAGAAGAGGGAAGGGAAAGCTATTCAGAGGAGAGAGAAAAACTTAGAGAGAAAGCCAAGGAACAGATTTTACAAGTTCAAGAAGAAAACATAAGAAATTTCAATAGGAAGAGAAAAGAGAGTATGAAATACAATGAAGGAGACCTAGTGGCAATTAAACGCACGCAGTTTGGCACGGGAATGAAGCTGAAAGCCAAATATCTAGGGCCCTATCAGGTCGTTAAAGTAAAGAGGAACGACAGATATGATGTGAAAAAGCTAGACCCTAACACTGAAGGCCCTGGGGTAACCTCTAGTTCAGCAGACTACATGAAGGCGTGGCCAGGTGTCGACTCCAAAACCTAAATGGTGAGAGTCGCTTGCCTGTTGATTTAACTTTTTGTTTCAGAGTTGTGTGTGAAAGGTTATGATTGTGCTATGTTTTGTTATCACCATGTTTTGTTACGATGTTAGCTTAGTTTTAGTTTACTATAAGATCTGTACTATACCTACTGCAATGTTAAATGTCTGTGTAAACCTGTTTTGAGGAATATTGTTAAGTAATGTAATGTTGTATTAATAGTTAAGCTAAATTTAAGTTGTAAGTTAGTTAAGTTAAATTTAAGTTGTAAGATAGCGATGAATGTTCGTGTGAATGTCTGAGGGCAGACATGGATCAGGATGGCCGACTGTGGGATAAATATTGTAAAACGGAACGCAGCGGATGAAAGAATGAGAGAGGTATGTGTGCGAGTGAGAAAGGACAATGGGAGAGATTCACGACCGACAGCCACGGTGTAAGGTTGATTTTTTGAACGATCTACGAATAAATAGTTTTTAACAAGATATTGTTCGTTAATTTTGCCATACAATCCCACATATTTGTGAATCTCACAATTTTTGTCCATGTGGGCATCGAACCATAACACTCATCGCAGTGGCAGCGGCGAGGCTACCACTTAAACCACTACGCTATCTTGAGGATTTCTTTACAGGAAAACTCTTAAACGCTTCACCGGGAATTGAACGTAGAACTCGAGATCGGTCGCTAAACCCAAACAAATTCTACACAAGAACGAGGTACTCGCTAAATTTACGAAGCTGCTCAATAATACATAAAAAGAACGGACGTATAACTTATTGTATACAAAACCTCTGTTTGTTCTGCCGAAGTTTTCCAATTACGTTTTCGCATTGAATTTATTTCGGAATGAAAGTTTATTATTAGAAAATTGCAAGTCTTTAAACGGTATAGCGTAGAATATAGGTTAAGCAATTTTAAACGAGGTCAATATTAAGATTGATTACCGTGAAAAGGAATGGTTTCTTCTCCATAATGAAGATTAATTAAGCTATTTCGGTTAAGGTTAATATTTGGATGGGTGGTAATTTAATGCAAGTTGAATAATTGCAGAGCATTATGTTGTCTTGGATGTGTTTAAATATTATGCTCGACTTTGGCCCGTATTTGATAAGTGGAAAGTAAAACATGGCCAGTGAAATGTGGGTATAATGTGCCTGTGTATTCCTTCAGGAATAATAATATAGGTGTGAATCTATAATATTTCATTTTTGTTAAATAAGAGATCACTAGGAGTAATTCTTGAGAGTTTTCAAATATGCTATAACAGAAAAAAAGCACGCGACGCCTATTCAAAACTATGTACAGTCAATAAAATGAAGTAAAAAATAACTATTGTCTTTTGTTTACGCGAATGTTATTCATTGAAATTAAACTGCTATATACGGATTTTATCGCGTTGTTTATTTAGCTCTGTATTACAAAATTTTGAAGATATTACACTACTACTGATTTTATTTTACTAATTTCAATATCAATAAAAATAACTATACAAAAATGCTCATTCATTATCGAGATATAACGATTACGTATTTTTGTCTCCTATAACATAACCGAGGAGTATTTCTCGTGTTAAATACATCTTGACTTCTTCTCAAAACCTTTTTAAAAATAAATTCGTTTTATCTCTACGAAAGACATTTGCGATGATTGACTTTTGTCCTAATTGTTTCCCCAAGGAAATGTCAGGTCATTCAAACGATCACTCGATTGCGAATGGATCTCGAAAATTAATCGAATGGAACCGATCATGAATGAAATTACACTTCGATAACTTTATTTTGAATCATTTCTTTTATTACGAAATGTCGTTTTGGTATGATTTAGAACTAATATACTTTAATGACTGAGGCCAAGATCGACTTTGGGTCGCTGAGCTAGCGAAGTAAGTAATAATATAATCTATCTCACTACGGGACGTGCCTTTCTCAGTATGGAAAGGATTAGTTCACCGCTTGCCCAATGCGGATTAGTAGACTTCACATATCCTCGAGAACATTATGGAGAAACTCTCAAACATGTAGATTTCCTCACGATGTTTTCCTTCGCTGTGAAAGAGAGCGAGAATTAACTATTTAATACGCACATGAATTCGAAAAGTCGAAGATATGTGCACTGGAATCGAACTCGAAACCTCTGCGTGGCAGTATAACGGTCTCCCACTAAGCAATATTTTGGTGAAAGTAAAAAGATCGTGGAAAAATAAATCGGGCAAGTGTGACTGTGTTGGTTGGATTAGGAAAATTTCTTACGTTATCCCTTTTTTATATAACAATGGCGGCAAAGAAGCATTATGTTTCGCCTAATGATAACTAGTTACCGTAAAC
Organism: Catocala nupta; assembly: GCA_963675205.1. Classification (NCBI taxonomy): domain Eukaryota; kingdom Metazoa; phylum Arthropoda; class Insecta; order Lepidoptera; family Erebidae; genus Catocala; species Catocala nupta. The sequence continues at coordinate 4,718,221 of OY776105.1, forward strand.
TATGATCGCTTGTAATACCAGAGTATTCATATGTTGCCCATCCTTAGAGAAGAATAAAGAGACGACGAAAGGAAATAAATGAACATGTAGACAATATTGTCATGCGTTCACGCGAATGTTATAAATATGTATATAGTCTAACGCTTCTCTCACCAAAGAGGTAGGCAGAGGTATATTACACCCACATCTCGTCTTTTATGATTATAGATCCCACGTAATAGGGGGTGAGTCTATTATTGTCTATTGGGCACAGTTCCACACTCCGGACTGCTAAGAATTTACTTTAAATAAAGCTAATTAAATTATGCGACGAGCTACGGCAGAAGATCAGTTATCATAAACGCGGTTGACAACCAGATTCCATTTACAAAAAGATTCCAAAACTTCGTCACCTATTATCTTGTTTTAAAAAGACAACTCTCACACTAGAAATAGCCGCCGCAGGGTACTTATCGGACACAAGCAATACCCAGACTCGGAACAACTATTTGTGGATCACACATTTTGTCTCGTGTGGAGATCGAACCCACAACACTTTGCGTAGTGGCATCTGTGAGGCGACTACTTAAACCACAACGCTATCCGTACAGTCATAATTGTCAACGAACTCTTCCGCTCTAATTCTGTCACCCAATATCTTACAGGTCACGGCAAATTTATGAGCAAATTCAATTCGTTTACGTTTGTCAACTTAGCGTTGTGTCTTCATTCAACAATTACACAATTCAATTAAAATTTTCTTTATTTATTTCTCTCACCAGGTACAAATAGTTGACTTTATTACATATTTTGACAATATACAGAGGAGTAAATTAAATAATGCTATATAATGATAAAAGACGTAACAATTAAGATTGATTGAATTCGAGACTTATGTCAACAATCCTAAGAAATATTATAAAAGCTGTTTGTTTGTTTCGCTTTCACGCCTAAACTACTCGACTGATCATTATTACATTTTGCATATTAAGTTGTCAGGGATACAGAAAAGAACACAAGGACCTTTCATCCAGGAAAAAGAGCAGAGCAAGAGCTGGTTATGAATAATTCGCACAATGTATTCTTTTAGAGTGAAGTTAGTAGCAATTCACAAATCACGTCTGGAGTTGTATACTATGTGGATCTTGTGTCACGTACATCGAGTGTTTGTGCCCTTAGGTATATGTTTGTACATTGTTATTACTAGAACCAAGTTTAGCTCACAAATCAGAACTTTTAATTCCGTATCCGTGGAGTTGATACTTTATATACTTCGATTTTTATAAATATATTTAAATACTAGCTTTTACCCGCGACTTCAGACGCGTGGAATTTATAAAAATAAAATAAATTGTAGGAAGTAAGTAAAAGTAGCCTATGTTATTCCTTATAACATCAGCTATCTGCTAGTGAAACTCCTCTCAATATCGGTCCAGATATTAGCCGGAACAAAAATACAGAAAAACATAAAAATGATTTTTTGATATAAGTAGGTACCGTATGTACTTTCATATGCACTTAGTAAAAGCTGTTATTTTGACATTACAAACAGACACTTCAATTTTATTTATTTGTATAGTAAAAATCTAGAATCATTAAACTTGATTCTCAATAATGCGTCTAAGAAATTTATTAAAAATATTTACTCAAATTACTTGAAAGATTTTTAAGGTACACCATGCATTACTTTCTGGTACATCTATAGTAATAGTAGTAGAATTTAACTTCTAGAAAATGTGTTCATAGTTGTAATTCAAATGCAAAGAAGAATAGAGCGAGCCGTAGACATCTAATTTGTTATAGAGAAACTTAGCTCAAATGGAACTCAGCGAAGTGATTTATATCAAATTGAAAACGTGTTCAAGGTATTTACATTTATTACATTCTTCTATTCCAATCAAATAAGAGCTACAGTCTGGTAGGCGACTGTTGAACTGCCGTGCGGATATTTTTTTTTTTTTTTTTTTTTTTTTATTTTTTTTTTTTTATTTTCTCATCACAAATGTTTGCACAGTAATATGGCTTAGTCTAACATAAGTATAAAAGACATTTGTGAGAGACTGGTGCCCGAAATAGGTATAGGAATACCTGTGTTACGGGTCACCAGGCCCCCAAGACTTAATAGTAGACATATTATAAGATTAAGCATAATCCTAATGTACGATGAGGAACAAATACTAACAGTCCTAAAATACATTTAATTCTATTGGTGTATTCATTGGATATTGGGTATACATTTAAGTTGTACATGCGTGCGTGTGTGTGTGTGTGTGTGTGTGCGTGCATGCGTGCGTGCATGTGTGTGTGTGTGAGTGTGTGTGTGTGTGTGTGTGTGTGTGTGTGTGTGTGTTTGCGATCAGCTGATTGGTATCAATAAACTCTCAGTTGCATCATAGTCAAGAGTTTTGAGCCATTTACATACAGTTAGTTTACACACTGATTTACGCATTGGGTATATTGATAGAGATGTGTTTATTTTATTATACAGGTATCCTCCAAGAAAACAGTAAAATCTTTGTGATAGTCTGGTGTGAAAAGAGCTAGTTGTACATACATTGCCCTTTCTACGTTTGTCTTTATTTAGATTTGGGTCGTATGGCAACTGAGTGTGTTTCATAACGACTACAGAAAGAATGAAGTTTTGCCTGACTGAAAGGACATCCCAACGCTTATATAGATTAGTGGTTGAATAACGAAAAGGTAATCCTGCAGCAACCTTGAGTACAGCTCTTTGCGCCCTTTCAACTTCCATAAGGTGCACTTTGCCTGCTCCTCCCCAGGAAGTTATGCAATAGTTAACTATTGACTGGCAGAGTGCAGAGTACACAATTTTGATCGTCCTAGTATCCGCTACATGCTTTAATGTCTTGAATATGTATATCATTTTACGAATTCTAGTCACAAGAGTATCAATGTGGGGCTTAAATGTTAATGTCTGATCTATGTGTACACCAAGATATTTAATGGTGCTACATCTTTGTAAAGGTTGGCACTGACAATTAGAAATCGCTGTCTGGACGCAGGTGTGAGCAGTGATGCTTAGAGCTATAGGTGGAAGAAGATTGCTTTTGGGCGCAAACGCAATATATTTGGTTTTGTCTATGTTGAGTGTTAAAACATTATGTTTTAGCCATTTGCAGACGCGATCAAAACCACTCTGGGCATTACGAAATGCATCTTCCCAAGTATTTCCACTAAAGAATAGCGCTGTGTCGTCTGCGAAAGATAGTATTTTTCCATGTTTCAGCTGCAATTGACACAGGTCATTAATATAGGCCAGGAAAAGACTGGGACCAAGAACACTGCCTTGAGGCACGCCGTAATGCACAGAAATATCGTCGCTAACCCAATCACCAATTTTCACGCATTGCTTTCTGTTATTTAAGTAATCCTTGAGTAATTGTAGTGGAAGTCCTCTGACACCCATTCGTTCCAATTTATTTAAGAGCAAATGAATGGGAACCGTATCAAAGGCCTTGGCTAAGTCAAGGAACACAGTGATACACTTTCTCTTGTTGTCAATATCAGTAACAATAGAGTTAACGAGTTGATTTACAGCGTCATTGGTCGACCTACCCGAACGAAAACCAAATTGAAGAGGTGAGAGGAGGGTATTCTTTTCAAGGAAATTCATGAGGCGTTTATTAATCAATCGTTCCAATACTTTTGATAGCGTAGGTAAGATTGAGATAGGCCTATAATTGGATATGTTGTCTTTATCACCACCTTTGTGTATAGGCCTGACAAGTGCTGTTTTAAATGTTAGAGGAAATGAGCCAGTGGCAAACGATAGATTGCAGATATGGGTGATCGGAAGAGTAAGATACTTAATATAGCGTTTTAGAATTTTGCCAGATATCTGGTCTATCCCTGTAGCCGTATCCTCTCTTAATTCCAAGATCAGGTTTTCAACCTCTTTTTCATCAGTTGGAAGAAAGACGAGTGAGGCAGAAGTACTAGGAATAGAAGTTTGGAAGTTACTAGGTTGGGAGTCTTTACCAATAATATTTTCCGCCATCCTCTGTCCAACGCTGGTAAAGTATTTATTAGCCTCGTTAACACTGTTTTTTGGATTGTCGAATTGAATAAGGGCCGAAGAACTGTCTGCCTTCCTGTCAAAACTGCATATGTATTTTATCACATCCCACAACCTTTTATTATTATTTTGAGACTTTTCAATCTCCTGTCTATCATATAGTTTCCTCTGTTTCCTTAGCAAGGCACTACAAAAATTCCTATATCTCTTGTAAGTTATTTGAAGAGTTTCGTCGTTAGGGTTTCGTTTTAGCTTTTTGTGTAGTTTATCTCTATTGCGCATACATCGTAATAACCCTGCGGTAATCCACGGTTTATTTATTATTTTCTTATTAGGCAATTTTATCACACTTGTATTTTCCTGTATTACCTTTTTGAGTAAAGATGTGAGTTTGTCAGTAGCTAAGTTGGCATCGCTGAAATCCAGTATCAATTGGAAGTTAATTTTATTTATTGCAATGTCTAGACTTTTATAATTAATAAGTTTTAGCGGCACAGAATGATCTGATGGTTTCAGGAGTTGGTTAATAATAATGCCAACACTATCGTGGTCAGTTACAGATGATTCAGCAACAAAGCAAGTGGCTTCAAATTTCGTTTTGATCATAATATGATCTAAGCAAGTGTAGCCGTGAGTAGGTATATTATGAGCAGGTAGAATACAATGACCAGCCAAGATATTGAGGTATTCAAATGAACGATTATCACTACTGTTAGGAGTTATGTCAATATTGATGTCACCACAAATAATGGATGGCTCGAGTTTGATTCCAAAGCACTCTGCTCTGACTTTTCAAAGTTATTAAATAGTTAATTATCATTCAATCACTTGCTTTAACGGTGAAGGAAATCATCGTGATGAAAGCTGTATGTCTGAGAGCCATAGTCCATAATATTTTAGAAGATATGTGAAGTCTGCCAACGCGCATTGGGCCACCGTGGTATTATGGTCTTAACCTTCCTGCACTAAGAAGTGCAAGCAGTGGAACAGTTTATATACAGGGCTAATGTTATTAATAGCTATACAGTTTTCTATTAAAAGCAAATAGCAGCGATTGTCTAGTAGAAGATTGTTGGATACTCTGCGGAGGTCTTGAGTTCGAGCACAAAACTCGCACCACTGACTTTTTGCAAATACGTGCAAGCGACAGGGTAAAAATCTATGTAAGGATATCTGCTTTACTAAGTTTTTCGAAAATCTTCACGAAGATATTTATGTAAAGTCTACCACGTCCCACTAGCCCAGCGTGGAGGACTATGGTCTAACTCTTCTTGCATTGGGAAGAGTGTCGTGCCTAGCGATGGGCCTCTGGTATTTATATTTGTTTTTTTTTTATATTATAATACCTAGTTGCTTTGTGCTATGTTTTAAAATTCGCACTGTACACAATTTGTTGGCGAAAGAGGCGCTCTAATGATAATATAGATTATTATTACAAACTTATAAATCTCATCTTAAAATTATCGTTAACGCTTATAAATTACATACTTAAATAAAGAACTACGAGGTAAGGACTGGCAGACTACGTACATATATATATCCATAATAACTTTGTAACTAAATGCTGACATCTGCACTATTTATATTATATATACGGCCATAAGCCACGCGGTCAGTCAGGCGCAGGTAGATATTTATTTTATATTTAAACAGTGCAGTTAGAACAGTCACTGATAGACGTTTTTGTAGTAAAGAAAAGTGAGGTTGTAGGTATATGTATGTGTAAAATCTCTCTGAACAAAAAGTGTTTTTAAAAAGACAATCCGCGCCTGCCGCCTAACCGTACGCATACTCGCTAGTTTGGTAGTGGTGCACATTTTCTTTTCCCTCATATTTGTTAAGCGTTTCAAATCGATGTCCGCTTACATATTTTGTAAAATATTGAACGGTACTAATATTAAACAGACCTTGTTCATTTTAGCTCTGAGATTTCAGCCTATGACACTTATATATTACTAACTTTTATCCGCGGCTTCGCTCACTCGGGATTTAATAATAAACCAACATATTTATAGAAATTCTCATACAAACGGGGCGTATAGTATGACATGCTCCCATGTATTTAAGTATATTTGATAGGTTTCAACTGCAAATCGTAATTTTATGTGCCTGTTAACGACGCACAAATCGTAATATGAATCGTAAAACTGAACACTCGTACGAAAGGCTTGGAAAATATCGCTATAAATGTTTTATGTGTTTATGATACTACGCACATTAATTTCCTTAACGTCACTAAACAAAAATTATCAATTTTGAGATAAATAACGCCATCTATACTATGAACTACCCCCTATTATTTTCAAAAAAACTGGCTTTAATAGTTCACGTAAAATCGGCTAGATGGCATTATGACGTTACGCTCTTTCGCGCGAAACGCATGAGTTGTGACTGCAGAATGACACATTCGCCATTACGCATCGAGTTGTCAACAATAGATGATTATTCAGTGCAAGGAAGAGTGACACTTTACGCATTGAGACGTTGAAGCATATAAAGAATCGGTAAGTTTTATATCTATAATGATGCCATAACGACATTTTTTGTTTAGTGTCTTTAATTTAATAACAGTAGTCTGATATTTTTCAAAACAGTTAATAACATAATGACACTATAATGAAAATGTCGTTATGACTTTCGCAAAGTAGCTTCATTTTTTAATGCATAATGACATATTAAGCTTACTGACGTTATACCTCGTAGTCAATATAAAAATTACGCGCGTAATATCGACACTATACGCATAGTGTCATTATGTTTTCGAGAATTTTTGTTCTTGCTTTACTAAATTATGTATTTTTTTGTTTAGTGGCATTTGGTACTAATGCATATAAAATGAAAATACATCTAATTATGACATAATATTGCTATAAAGGCACTAATAACAATCACATTCTTGTGACCTTGGTAAACAATTTACCTAATTTTGTGTCGTTGAGTCAGTTACGAGTATGGAGTACCTACTTTGTTTATTCTTGGCACATACCAAGAATAAACAAAGTAGGTATTCCAGGGAAAACATTTTAAAACTAAATAGCTTTAAAGTATTTTTCTCTTCATTTACGATTATTTAATTTTGTTTAAAGCTTACAAACGTAGTAAAGTATTAATAATTTTCAAATAAAGTATTTTTTTCAGTAAACGATGCCACTACCTTCGCGAATTCAAAAGATACGAGACATCGTTAAAATCTCTCTTGAAAATCACAACACAAATACCAATGAACAAAGACCTCTGCAGATTGAACAATTAGAGTATAAGACTTCACATAATTCATTGAGTACCTTGGAGTTAAGGCGACGTGTAACTAATGACAGTGTAGAACGGCTAAGAAATGTTAAGAGACAATTATTTACAAATATGCAAAATTACTCTAATTACTATATAGAAAATGAACCCATGGAGGCAAATTATATAGATGAAAAATGTACATTTATTGAAGAACATAACAGCCCTGAGCAATACTGTGCACCATCAGTATCTTTTGTGCCCGAGTATTCAGTTGACAACATAATATGCAATGAACCACTGAAAATGGCGGCTAATAGAAGAGACTCAGACACATCAACCCTAAGTAATGGATCAAACGTCGATTTCTCACCAGCTTCTGATGATGATCGTACATACTTACCTTCAAGAAAACGACGTCGACGCAAGGGTTCAGCAAGCTCCTGTAATTCATCCACGTCATCATCATCCTTTTCGTCGATGTCAAGTTCTTCATCGTCAGACTCTTCATCAACAAATGCCACTGTTACCAGTAAAGTACTCAACGAACAGTGCAATAATTTGATGCCAGTTATTGAACCTGAAGTTACTGCAAGTCGAAATACAAATGCCGTTACCGACACACATTTACACAATACTCCATCAAACGCAAATAGTGTTGTATCAGACTTTGAAAATAATGAGACTAGCTTTAATGAACCTGTTCCAGCTGTTAGTTCCCAAAAGAGAGCACGTGTTCAAAACAAAAAAAAGCTAGCGAAGATTTTACGGAATAAGGGACAATCGTACATCTCGGCTTCTTCAAAAATTGTGCCTGAAAGAAAAATAGGACCGCCGTGTAACGAAAAATGTCGAATTAAATGTCATGAGCTTATTTCTGAAGAGACCCGCCAAGGTCTTTTTAATAATTATTGGAACATGGGCTCGCTGATACGACAGCGAGATTATATTGCTATGCATATGACCGTTATTGTCCCAAAATACCAATATAAAAAGGTGGATAGCAACAGAAAACTTAAAAATGCTTTCTACTTTTATGTAGATGACAAAAAACAGAGGGTCTGTAAAACTTTTTTTAAGAATACCCTTGGTATAAATGATCGACCTATAAGAACTGTTTTAGATAATAAAAATGAACAAGGAACTGCGGCGATCATTGAGAAAAGGGGAAAGCACAGCAGCAGCGCGATCCCTACAGATATAATAGAGAATGTTAAAGTACATATTGAATCAATACCAAGAATTGAAAGTCATTACCTCCGGAAACAAACGACAAAACAATACATCGATGGTGGAAAAACCTTGACCGATTTGTTTAATGACTACAAAAAAGATTGCATATCAAGAAACGTACCTCATGTTAAAATTCATACTTACCGCAAAATATTTAAATCAGAATACAATATTGGTTTCTTCATACCTAAAAAGGATCAATGCGATGACTGTGTGGCCTTTTTAAATGCTGATGCTGCTGGTAAAGAAGCAATGAAGGATCACTATGAAAATCATTTAAAAGAAAAACAACTGAGTCGCAATGAGAAAGAACAAGACAAAAAAGATATAGGACCAACGCGTATTGTTTCATGTTACGATATGCAAGCAGTGATGACTATTCCTAAAGGCGATGTGTCTATATTTTACTACAAATCTAAATTGAACTGTTTGAATTTCACAATTTCAGAGCTTGGCAAGGATCATACAGAATGTTACTTTTGGACTGAAGTAGAAGGAAATAGAGGAGTGAACGAAATCGCATCATGTGTGTACAAATATCTACAGAAGATGTCATCTTCCAACCCTGACGCCGAATTTATATTTTATTCAGATAACTGCTGTGGTCAGCAGAAGAATAACTTCATGTTTTTCATGTATGCGTATGCTTTAAAAATGCTACCAATTAAATCAGTTACCCATAAATTCCTGATAAAGGGACACACACAAAATGAAGGAGACGCGGTCCACTCCACAATAGAAAGAGAAGTAAAGAAAGTATTGAAATCGGGACCGATCTATGTACCAGCTCAGTACATAGCTGCCATCAGAAGTGCCAAAAAACGAGGACAACCCTATATTGTAAATGAAATGAGTCACTCGGAATTTTATGATATTAAAGCAGTAACTGACAAAGCTATTACGAAAAATATGGACGGAGAAAAGGTAAAACTTGCTGATATAAAGATAATCAAAATTATTAAAAATGAAAAGGAAGTAGGTAAAATACAGTTTTTTTATAAAACCTCTTATGCTGACACTGATTTTAAGGAGATTAAGCTAGAAACCACTAAAGTCGCAACACGCAGGCAAGGGACGACTGCTACAATATCTGATCTGAAACAACTATACACGGCTAAATTACCATTAGCTGAAAGGAAAAAAAATGATTTGAAGTCTCTTGTAGATCATAATCATATTCCTAAATACTACGCCTCATCTTATTTTGACCATATTCTTTCTCAGTAACTTAATATCGTTCTTATATTAGTAAATTTAAAACTAAAACAACAAAAAAGTATTTTTAATCATTTGGAAACGAGTTTTTTTTTCTTTTAAGTAAATTTTTGATCTCAAACATTGTGTATTTTAATAAATAGTAACTAATTGCCTACCAAAGTGTTATTGTTATGATAAGTATAGTACCTAAATATAACAGAACTGATTTTAAAATACAATTTTTAGTAGAATTAAGGTAAAATTGTTACTATTTAAGTCATTATTGTTTTATAAAAACTTATAAAAGTGCCTGTGCATCGCACAGAATAGTGACACTATATTAGTTTTTTCAGTTTTTTGTTACCAAGAAAAGGTTTTTTGTTTTTCATTTTTTTGAAATAAATACTGTTAGTTTTAGTCTATAATAAAAACAAAAGATATGACCGACATAATTACTCAACTTTTATTTATACCCTTTCCAAAATAATCAAAACTTTAAACGCTTGTACTGAAAATGACGTATATTTGTTTAGTGACGTTAAGGAAATTAGAGTGCGCTATGTTTAAGTAAACCAAATTACTGCACGTACTTGATGTTTTAACTCAAAGAATTCTTATTTTATAGTTTTCAAAGAGAACTAGGCATAATATCTGTGTCACGGGCCACTTTACATACATTCATACAACGGACACAAAGAACATCACACACATTTTTGTTCCGTATGGGGATCGAACCTTCAACACTTGGCGCAGTGGCAATGTTACGACGACCACTACAACCACTACGCTATTCGCAGTCAAAAGACATGGTAGTAAAAGTGGAAAATTAAAATCTGTTACTCTATGTGACAGATTTTTTTCAGTTTTACTCACATACTCGTATATTTGAAGATGTAGGCAGAAAGGTATTACAACCACATTTCACCAACTATGGTTCCAGATCCCACGTATTAGACGACGAGCGAATTGCCGTCCACCGTAGTTCTAGACTCCGTGCTGCTAATAAGTCTTATATCGTTTTCCGTTCCCCTGACAACGCGAATGCGAAATTTCATGATGATCGGTTGAGTAGTCACGGCGTGAAAGTGTAACAAACATACAAACTCACATTCGCATTTATAATATTAGTTAGGAGGTACAGACATTAGGCACCAGTAACAATTTTATTTTAAGTTTAATTCCAATCGAGGAAACTTGCATGTCAATTTGTTTTCCATAATGTTCACACCTATTAAGCCATAATCTCCAATTACCTCTCCAGGAAATGTACGTCATTATCGAGGAAACGGGCGTAAGTCAATATGTGTAAGTGTGGGAGTCACCAGTACCGCGTAAATTGCATTGTAATTAATGAATATGGACGGGTGTGCCTGCAAGCTCGACGTAAAGCCTGTCTAGTTACCATACTAACTAACGTAATAAAGTTGTATGAGATTTGCAGGAACTTGCTTGTAAAGTACCGATACGTACATACTTGTTAATCAAGCTATAATAATATAATGTCCTACTGCTGGGCACGGGCCTCTTCTCAGTCTGAGGAGGGTTAGGCTACAGTCCACTACGCTGGCCCAGTGCGGGTCGGCAGATATCTTTGAGAATATTATGGAGAACTCTCAGACAGAGGTTACCTCACGATTCGACCGTTAAAGCGAAAATAATTAACTTTTTAACCTACTTTTACTCGAGCGCAGCTGCGAGCAAAAACTAGTCATTTAAAGAAGTATATACGCTGACCTACTAAAATAAAGAGCTGCTTCAATAACGCAGTAAATGCAACTGCTGTGCGTGAGATACGATTTCGGTCAACAAACAAGTTATTGGATTATGCTGTCAATACATTCACAACAACAGCCCGGAGTTACGGAGTTGTTGGTACTGCAAGCGTGCTTCAGAAAGCACGTAAAACTGTTGTGCCTACGCCTGCGTTTATCTGCATAGAGAACCTAGTGAACAAGCGAAGCGATCACTTAAACCATTGTACCATCCGGGCAGTCTGTTGACGTACATTTGAAAATCAGTTAACAATTTTTATTTTTATTTGCCTTTAAAAAACGTGCTATGAGACATTTTACATAAAGTCGTTTAAAAAAGTTATCAACACTTTTTACTCTAATGAGCCAACAAAAAACAGAAGCATAAACACAATTTATGTATGAAAGCGTAATTATGAGGCAGTCTGGGTCGTCCTAATTAGTATTTAAGGGATGTTTTATACTTGTCTAAATGCCTAATTTACACAAAGGTCTAAAGGTATAGAGTACTTTGTTCAAATTTCTATGAGCACTTAAGAAATTAGACAGGGTTTGAACTAAATGGAATTAGTTAAGTAAGTATAGACAAATGGGTGTTTGGTTGCGATGAGATGTTCAAGGAATTGACAAAAATTTTACGGTGGTACATTGCATATTCTTAATAATATTATAAATGCGAATGTGAGTTTGTATGTTACGCTTTCAAGCTAAACTTCTCGGCCGATCATAATAAATTTCATATACACATTGTCAGGGGTACAGAAAAGAACATAGAGTGCCTTTTATTCAGAAATAAAAACCCCCACTTTACCCATGGAATATAAATTTATTGACAAAATCTACATTGAAATAAAACTACTTTATACGGATTCTATCGTTTTTAAGCCTACTATATTAATGCGACGGCAGCCGCGTCCAAAAACTAGTATAATTATAAATAACTAAAGTACCTTTTTGTTGATATCGTTACTATTATTTGAACCAACATCGCGTCATCAAACAATACGCTCTATGAATGTCACCCAGCGCTAATGGAAATGCTCTATTCGTATGCTGACGTATAATAATTTATTCAATTTTCAGTCATCGACAGCTGCAGTGCATGGCTGAACATTACGTAGATTTACGCTTGTATAACCAAAAATAGGTAAGCAGAGGTGTTTTACTATACTTTACAGCTCTGATTTAGGTCCCTCGTAAAAGCGTGTTTAACATAATGTCACTCGCGAATTATGTGCCTTTAAAACATTATTTTATTTTTAATGTATCTCGATTTCGGCTCTTAAAAGTACGTAGGTATTTTATTATTAAATTACGTCTTATTGACTAGTGATAATTCCTGTGTCGGAGTGGACTTTACAAATATTCATACAACAGACACAAAGAACACTCAGACTTAGAGGAACTATATGTGGATCACACAAATATTTATCTCCTTTGTGATATCAGTCTCACAACACTCGGCGCAGAGGTCACCACTTAAACCCTTACGGCATTATAATTTACTTGCAATTTAAAAGAGAGTAGCCGTGAGCTTCTTGCAGGTATCTTCTCATAGGTTCAACGCTTTGCCTGAATCTCGCAACTAAACTAAATGTAAATTCAGTACCATTACAAAACTTACTAGCTCATAAACTTTGAGATTCATACGTGTTACTTTGTGATCTAAATAAATAAATGTTTTTTGACTTTTACTTCTGAGCGCAAAATTTGAATGGCAGTTACTTACACTCGGTGCAGCGGAGTCCAATTAAACTACTATGGCATACTTGCAGTCGAGCTATATACAGCTCTAGGCTCACCAATATTTACTACACCAAGTAAAGCCTACAAGGCAACTCACAGATAAACTAATCCGGTACTACCGTTTATCCTTATACCGAGTGCGATACTTATCGATAGCATTGCTATCTGGGGCTGGTCGTTACGGAGCTGTGTCGATGGCAATGGCAGATAATACGGATTCACTGTGAAGTGTTAGTTTGAATGGTTATATTTATTTCTCTTGGTTAAGGATGGTTAAATTGTCTCGTTGATTCCATGATGTGGGTGTGAGGGTCGTGGGTTCAATTTAGATGTCGTGTAAAGTTGTTGTGTTTTGGAGATTTTTTTGATTAGTATGCTAGGTAAAGATCATTAATAGAACACAGTCTGCCTCAGTGGTGCCGCGGTGAACGCGAGTGCTGTGCGTGAGGTCACTGGTTTGATTTTCAAGTGGTGTTATTGGGATTGCCTGTCAAGAAATTTTCAGTAGCAGTATGCAGTCGAGAACTGTGCCCAGTACAGCTATAGGCTCGATCCCTATTATGTGGGAAATAAATCATAGTTAGTCGTAGGTTCAATTCCGACCTATTACATTACCGACTTGATTGACACATGCATTTAACTCAACTGTAAAAATTAACAGGAATACAAATACTTGACGCAAAGACACACAATTACACCACGTCAAAGAAAACATTTATAAATACGCCTGCGCGGTTTAAATATGGTCACCTTTCTGGACATTTTAAGTCGTCAATCGATATACAATGACATCTAAATAATAAATATAGTACTATCACGTTCACTCACATTAAAAATATAAGACTATGTGTGAGCTCACTCTTTTTAATGTGGACACTATTTGAATTAAAATCTTTGCATCCCATCATATGTATATTATAATTATTGCCTTTTATCCAGAAAAAAGTACTGCTACAAATCTAACTTGCATTTACACGAGCGAAGCCGCGGGCAAATCTAGTTATACCATAATCATATTATTGTCTATTTAATTTGTGCTTGTTTATTCTTAACACCTAGTTTCCCTACTACTGCCTACCCCAGGGAGACACAGGCGTGCGTCTATGCAAGTACGTAAAGTTTGCCACGTATTGCATATAACTTCTCATATAACGTATTTAACTTTGCCGCAACTTCGAGCCCGACTTGTAACATTATCATCCTTCATAAAATTTAAAATATTCTGTTCAAAATTGGTATTTTAAACAACTAAACGTAACATAGTTTATGGCAAATACGGTCGTATATTTTCGAATAATTTAAAATATTATTCAATCACTTTTGTATTTTCGCGTTGCATTCTAACTATTTTAGGATTAGGATAGTCATATTATCGGAAAAGTCAATTAAAATAGACACCGTGTTTTGATATTCGAATATTCATCAATAACAACGAATTTAAACGCAGAATCATACAACGTTCGATGTTTTATTCCAAACCAGGGGAAAACACAACTTTCACACAATGTTTTATGCCGCAGCAATCGCAAGGCACCAACATGCCGCATACACAAGGAACAAAAATGGTATTTGACGTTGCCCAAAAGCCTACTCACTGAGTATACAGAACCTCCGTCATGCTAACCCACCGCTCACGTGATCCTACGTCACTATAACGAAATTCTAGGCTCCTATTTCCTTTTCAATTTTCAGTAGATATCTTTTGCCGGCGGCGTCGATCGCATAAAAGTAGCTTTGGTTAGGTTAGCTTATGTTATTAACATTACGTTTTTTTTTCAATAAAATATAGCCTATCTTACTCGGTGATAATATACTTTTTCCAGGATAATTATTTTATATCAGTTGTATAGTTTTTGAAATGCTATTTGAACGTACCCTAAAAGCCTACTCACAATATCTACTCAATATGTATACAGAACCTCCATCACACCTCACCCTGAAGAGACATAAAGCAAACATGGAACTCAATTAGGTCGCGCACAAAATGGTGGCACTAATCGTCACTATTTATGTTGGGTCTCGCTTTTAACTTTCATTTGCTCTTACTCTATAAATGTCAGATGTTTAGGGTGCTGACTTAATCAACTGTACTTTAGTAGCAGTGATAGTTTAGACACTGTTGGACTGCCACGTAGAAGCCTCGAGTTTGATCTTAAGGCTGTCTGACTTTACGAAATTGTATGCGTATTTATTTTTCTGTTGTACAAATGTCACGCGGGCCTTAACAAATATGCAAACAACGGACACAAAGAGATGGTCCAACAAACAGAATATATAACAAAAAAATATCTGAAGAGGAAATCCGTTATAGATATTAACGTCTTTTTATAAACATATAAGCTTATATAATTTTCTATTGTGAAATGAAAGAAATTAATATGTGTTGCTCTGTAAACAAAGAATTTTATTGTTAACACAATACTTATAAATAATTAACAATAATATACAACCTACAACCTATTACCCAAACACATACCTGTAAACAAAGAAACGACATATCAAGTTTATTATTTCCCACTTCACAATTCCTTTCTTTTAAGTAGTTTGCTCTTATTAACGAATTTTAATATTCTTAACATACATTAGCACAAATCTCCATCAATATTTTATCTTCCAGAGTATAAATCAAACAATTAGCATAGACTATATAATAAACTAGTGGCGATACAGTTTAGGCGGCAAAATTCAAATTAAAGAAAATACGGCAATGAATTTTCTTTACAAACATACCAAATTGAAAAATTCCGATAAAATTCTTTTTATTTTTCAAGCGCTCTTTGATCAGCTTATCAATTTAGAAACACAAATATAACTTTGATCTGGCTTCCTAAAAGCGAAAACGTTAAGTGACAGTTTCGGTTACCAAAAATTAATTTTTAAACCGTAACCCTTACCGTGAACAAGGGTGTGTGCATCCCTAACGTCAAACCCTTGTCTAAAATAATATGGCTGCCACGGACTAGCCATAAACCGCTGTGTTAGATAGGCAGTACGATGTGAAAAACATGATGTGATTTATTATCCTGTCTACGTATGTTATGGGCTGGCAGAGTTCACATAGGTATACGTGAAGGTGAACATGTGTTATAGGCGCGCTGTTAGACTTCTAGAATTATAATAATATCAGCCCTGTATTGAAATATCCCACTGCTGGTCACAGCTTCTTCTCATTGTGAGAAGGGTCAAACTCAAGTCAAAGGTCAACTCAGTGCCAGTGCGGGTTGGCAGACTTCACGCATCTTCGAGAATATTATGTAGAACTCTCAGAAATGCAGGTTCCTTACGATGTTTTCTTTCGCTGTTAAAACAAGCGATAATTAACTATTTAACATACAACTTCAAAAAATCAATGGTGCCTGGGTATCGAACTCGAGACCACAGTGTGGCACTCTAACGTTCTACCAACCAGGCTATCGCTGCTTATTCGTTATTCATATTGATTACTTCTATTATTTCATGTACGTATAATATGGGCATATAAGCTGCGATGACCTTGTGGGCGATCGTCACATCTCGTAGAGTGGATTGCCACGCAGAGGTCTCGAGTTCGATCCCAAGGCGCGCATCTCTGACTTTTCGAAATTATGTGCGTATGTAATAATTAATTTTATTATGACACGCCCATATTTTCATTCAATGTTACACATTGAACGAAAACATTGTTAGGAAACCTGCACGTTTGATAGTTCTCCATAATGATCTCAAATAAATGTATGTGAAGTCAGCCAACTCGCACTGAGCCAGCGTAGTGGACTATGGTATAACTCTTCTCACACTGAAAAGAGGCCCATGCCCAGCAGTGGGCCAATTTAATACAGGCCTGAAATTATTCTTATATTGTAGCACACGGCTGGCACAGTTCACATATTAGTGAAGAGGGAACGGTTGTAATAAAGCGATTTCGTATGCTCAGCTGTCCGCTCAACGCTCAACTTGCCACCGATCGTTCTTCCTATAGTTGACCAATGGTGTTGTGAGCTACAACGTACATAATTATATCAGATACGCTGTGACTTCACATGAATGATGTATGGCACTTTTTGACGTGGCTCGGAGGGTCTTGACGGTTGGACAAAGATTGGCACGACGTAGTTCCGTTCTGATTGATTGATGTTAGTTTTACTTAAGAGTTTTGGATATGTATCTGTTTATTGTTTTGTAGTTGCGTGTGTCGTTTTCTGATATTTTTGCACGCAGTCCGATATAACAGAATATATAGATTAAAGACGTTTTTAAATTGGTCCTAAGTCGTTTTTGAGTTTATTACAAAATTACAAACAACTTTCCTCTTTATAATATCAGTATAGATATATTGACTTGCCTACGCTAATAGGCAAGTCAGGCATGATTAAATTCTTGCGTCCGTCCTTGGACTATCTCAGTGGCGGGAGTGCTTGCGGATGTTGTGCGTGAGGTCCCGGAGTCGAATCTTGCGTTGGACGTGTTTTTGGAATATTCTGACAATAATATTTTTAAATGCTCGAAGTTAGTAGGGACTATAGTCGAGTCCCGGATTGGGTAGAACCGTGTCTGAAACGAGTATGGAAGATGTCAATAGGTTTGTTCTATTACGTAAAAGCCAATACCCATCTAATACATCTGCCTAACCCTTTGGGATAAAGTCATATATGTAAACTTATACCTCTGCTTACACTCGCAAGGATATAGGAGTGAGACCAACGCACCATGTCCACATATTTCTATTATTCGCCTTAAAAATAAAAGGCATGTTATTATTAAAAAGTATATATAGTTTAAAATGTATTTATTTCAAAAAGATAACTCCCACTCTAGGCATAATACCTGTCTCTCTTTGCAAACATTCAAACTAGGGACACAAAGAATATCCAGATTCGGAACAACTATTTATGGATCACACAACATTTTGTTCCGTCAGGAGATCGAACCCACAACACTCGGTGCGACAGCAGTGGCGAGGCGACTACTTAAACGCCATTCGTGCAGACGTGCGACGCAAGCCTCTGCTTACATTCTCCAGGATATAGGCGTGAGACTATGGCACCATGATCTTTCTATTATTCACTTTAAAAACAAATGACATATTATTATTTTAAAGTTTATAAATATACAAAAGCCACCAGCCCGCATAATATTCGGGTCATTTATGTTAATTGTTTGAGACTTACATAATATTGTTTTCTGTTTACGCGAATGTTATTCATTGAAATTAAACTACTATATACGGATTTTATCGCGTTGTTTATTTATCACTGTATTACAAAATTTTGAAAATATTACGCTACTACTACTATTGATTTTATTTTACTAATTTATAAGCTAATAAAATTATTTAAACTATTGAATCTATTTATTTTTGGTTTACACTTTCCCCGACGTTTCGGTTTCAGCAGCCATCACTCACATCATTCGGGTCTCAACGACGCAAAAACAAACCTTAAACTAATTAAATTAAGCGTTCGACCCTAACAAAGTTATTAGCTTAAATGTAGTAGAGTATGATAAGTAGTCACGGCAGCCAATCTTAACGGAGACTGGCCATCTACGCAGGAGATATTATAGTGCACATGTGTGTGCGCAAACACAAGTGCCTGTTCCCTAACTCTCATGATCCAATGAGACGGTAATCCCACACTTTACGTGCTTTCCGAGGCACGGGGGTGTCTAACACCGGCAACTTCCTAACTCCAGGCTACTATTGAGATTTCTTTATAGAAAAACCCAATAACTTTATGTTAGCCCGACACGGGATTCGAACCCGAGACCTCATGCACAGCAGTCACATTCACTACCGCTGCGCTACAGAGGCAGTCAATATTATGATAAGTATTCTTATCTTATCTTGTGTGGGAGCCAGTCAGTACAGACCGGCGACACTACGACCCAGTGGGATCTTTTGTGTCGACTTCCCCAATAACGACTGCCATAGATGTTCATGGCAGTCGGGACCGACGGCTTAATGTGCTCTCCGAGGCACGGAGCACGCGATATTTGTCATTCAATACGCACATAATTTCGAAAAGTCATATAACTTCCGAAAGTCAGAGGTGCGCGACGTGGGTTTGAACCCGGGACCCTCTGCATTGCAGTCTGTTGGTCTCGCCACTGAGCTATCGCTGCTCTTTATGATAAGTATTACATAGTGTACCACGTTGTGTCTGTAGACTTCGCATATCTTCGAGAACATTATAAAGAACTCTAATATATGGAATAGGTAGATCTACTACATGGAATAGGTAAACCACTACGCCATCTGTGTAGCTTCCTTTGCCATCAGCGTGTTGCTACTTAGAATTTCTTGATAAAAAAATCCAGTAATAGGTACTTTGCCCAAACCGGCAATAGCACAACCCAAGTCTTTGTGAACAGCAGCATTCACTACCACTGTGATATTGAAGCAGTCTTTTGGAATGTAGTGACACAGATGATATAGTTACAGATGACTGATGTAATACGAGGCGCAACAAGAGGTAGACTTACACGAGTAGCGTGCGCACAGCGAGCGAGGATCGTGAAGGACGCAGTGCCGCAATGCAGTCATTGACATTCGGCTGACTCAACTAAGCCAAAATCACTTATGTACTTATCTATACAGTGTGTTATAATAAGACGTAGTCAAATTATAGGGATGTAAAGTATTGATGATTAGCCTTTGCCCATGGCTTCGCCCGCGTAAAAGTAGATTCGGTTAGAAGCAGTACTTTTATTAAAATAATATATATATTATGTTACTCGGTGATAATATAGCGATCTAATAGTGAAAGACTTTTAAAATCAGTTGTGTAGCTTTTGATTGAAACCCTTACAAACAAACATACAAAAAATCAATTATCCTTTTTATAATATGAGTATATATAAATTGCATCGTAAGCGAGAAACAATATTTTGATGGTCATCCAAATTTGATTTCTCCGTGGTTGATACACAATTTACTGCTATTAAGAATTTCTTGACAGGACCACGTTAAACACTTCGTCCGATCCAATAATCGAACCTGAAACAGCAAAGCAGTCGCATTCACTAACACTGCGCCAAAGCATTAAGGCCAGCCAAAAGGAACTATATAATATAGCGTCGAACTAAACACAAAATAGAATTAGTACTAACTTTTCTCTGATTATTTTATTTAGTTCAAGTGCTTCTTGTGACGTCATACACATACATATACCTAACTATACTAATAGGACATTAAAATATATCACAACACAAAACGCGAAACTTCAAAACAGACATAAGCGAAGTACTTAACTTAATGTAAAGGCTCATGTACATAGTTAAATATAGAGCCATCACTGTCTTATTTGACGAGAAGAAAAAGGATAGCAAGACGCTTGCTTTAGGAAATTTGCCTCGTGTAAAGGAGTCTTTATTAAACGTACAGAAAACAAGATTATGTACTTCTGTGTGGTAAACTTTAAGAGTTAACTTAATGAGAAAATGTTTTATCAGAAACTGTACTATTGTAATAATAATAATACATTTGTGGTAGGCTTCTACACATAATTTTTCAAAACACTGTACATTCCGTATTTATATACGTAGAAAAGCCTGCGGTTTCGTTCGCGTAAAAGTAGGTTAGGTTTTATTAGTAATAGTCTTCTTCTCCCTAGCCTTTATTATTCTCAAGTCACTTGGGTCGGCTTTTCTGGTCAAACCGGATTTAACTGGATATCAGTTTTTACACGGAGCGGCTGCCACCTGATCTCCGCAACCCGAAGGCTAACGTAAGGCTAGACCAGCGTCAGAATATTATAGGGCAATGACTTCCCAATATTGACTGCCATAGATGTAAATGTAAGCCGGGACCGACAGCTTAACGTGCTCGCCGAGGCACGGAGGCACTTTATTAGTAATAGTGCTTTTTAAAAATAATATAACGCATATGTTACTCGGTGATAATAAAACTTACTATAGTGACAGAATTTTTTAATTCGGTGGAATTGTTTTTGTGTTGACTCCTTACAAACAAGTCAAATAGTTCCTCTTTATAATATTACTATAGATATACTAGTTTTTGCCTGCGATTTCATATGCGTGTAGTTTGAAATGAGATATCTATTTATATTTTCTTTCAGAAGGCATAAGGTAAAAATAACTTATGTCTCTCTCACTGTTACTACCTGCGTGTGTGTGCCTGTATCTCGCTCGTCGTGTGAGCGCGTGATAATATAATAAATTAAAATTAATTTTACTATCCTTCTTATTATTATTATGTTTAATTTTTTATTTTTATATAATTTTGTATTGTATGAACTGTGTATTATATTATCTGTGTGTGTGTGTAAACTGGATATCATTCTGTTTTTATATATACTGTATAAATGATTATTATTCTTTTTTATTATTTATTTTCTCTGTTTATAATAGAGATGGTTTTATATCCGTGAGTTACTAAAGGACCCAGTTGAAAACCAGCGTCAGGCTTTCGTCTGACACATGCTGAACTGGGCCCTATTTGACACTACTGTTATTGATTTATTTTTTGTTCTCGTTTTGCTAAGTTTATCTTTGTACCTATTTATTTTTATTTTAAAATTTGTTATTATGCTTATATTCCCAAAGGGATGGGTAACGATGTATTACTTAAACCTGTATTTTGCTGCCTAAGTTTTTAGGCCTAACATAGTAGAGACCATACTTAAATGTTTGTAAAGTCACCCGCGATACAAATATTATTTCTTACGCGGGAATTTTTTTAATTATACTAAAAGAAACTATGCTAGCTTTCCTTAACCCGCGTGTCGTATCGTAACCAGGACCTCTTGATAGCACGGGAACATAAAAACGAACTTATACCACTTTTATGTGACTACTTTATTGATATTCTAGCACTTTGTTTATCACAAGGTCACGGGTTCGATTCCTAGCCCAAAGTATACTTAGTAGCAGTCTAGAAATGTGTCCGCTAAATAGTAATAGGCCTTCACCTAAAACTTAGCTCACGAAATGTGGGTGTAATACATCGCTACTTATCCGTAAGGCACTAGACTGCCTCTGCCACGCAATGGTAGTAAAAACGACTGCTGTACATGAGGTCTCGAGATCGAATCCCTGATCAGGTAGAAGGGTTATTGACATTTTCGCCTTCGGATCGGCTGGCTGGCGAAAACGATTATTGGAATTTTAGAAATTTGCAGCAGAAGCACAGAGTATAGAACTGGGCCCAGTAAAAGGCAATAAGCTCGTCCCCTATTATGTGTGACCTAAAATTTATAGTTCACAAAATATGGGTGTAGTGCACCTCTATCTACCCCTTTACCCAGACGTAAAACTATGTATGTATGTACTGACAAATTTGTATGTGCTACATACAAAATATAAATTGTTATTTTTCGCTTTACATTTTTTGCAATGGATTTTTTATTCTACAATATGACAGTCCTTTTAGCATTCAAAATGTTTGCATCTGACATCAAAACTCGATGTAAATGTTTTTGTGTAAGCAATAATTTATTCATCAACAGCGTAAAATACAAAGCTCAAATAAAAAAAAGAAACTTGTCTGGACCGAGTTGAAATCGCACACCGGGGGTGCCGTATCACTATAAAAGGCGAGGGCCGACTCACACTTGACGACTTTATAATGATAAACCAAAAGTAAAACATTATTTATTTTATACTTCTGTGTTCGGCTTTTATTTGAATCATACGTTTTGAACTCTTAATCCTAACAAATATTATAAATGCGAGTAAAAGATAGAGTTAAAAGATAGAGCCCTTCAAGAGATAGGATAGACAGATAAACAGATAGCTTAAGTATCAAAATAGTGTCCTATAACCTTTGGGTACGGGACCCTAGAAAGGTTTATAAATACTTTATAGCAATGTTCGCGTAAATAGTCTAGCTATGTCATGTCAGACGTCTTTAAAGGGCGTTTTTGGTAGGTATTCAAACTAATTTTAGAAATAACACCCGGTTCATGCCAAAAGATAAGTTCTTGGGTTTTTCTGCCAAGTAACTCTTAGCAGCCTGCTCGAAGTTGGGAAGAGGGTGAGCTCACACGTAATATTTAGACGATAGAGAACGATAGTGTACAATTTTCAATGTGAGTGAGCGAGAAAATACTACATTTATAATTTAGATGTCAGGCTGGTATTGTGTGTCAGATGACAACTTAACGTCCCGAAAGATGACCAATCATTTAAACGAATGTATCAGTGATTTAAATTCTTTACTTCGATCAAATAAAGTACAATTTGTTAGTTGGTGATGTTATATGCAATAGGTATATAATATGACTTTAAACTACAATAAACATTTGATAGCAAACAATGACAGAAAATGTTTACAAATGTGTGACGTCAATATAAATGTTGTTAATAAAACTGCCATTACGTGGTTTTTAAAATAAATTAAGCTTGTTTTTGGTTTTTTGGTACAAATAATTATACTTTTTAAAATATGGCATTGCAAATTGCGCTTTATGTCAACGATTGGCGGGAAACGATCATACACCGAATTAAGTGGCGTTCTTTTGTAGCGGCGGCCAAGATACACTTTGGGTCGCTGAGCAAATAAAGTAGAAGTAGTAGTAGTATGACATTGCAAATTGCTTTTAAACTCCATAATCTATGTGGATGGCATTGAATAAATCAATATGTTTCATACTTTCAATGAAAATTATGTATATGGAATACAATATTCCTTTGCCTTACATGGTTTTAACTTCTTAAGCGGCCGCGGCGACGCCACTCCGGTGGTACACTATTGGTAATTACATGTCTGACATTACAACCTTTGACGATTTAAAATACTCATTCGATAGAAGAATAAATACCTTAATACGAAACTCACCACTATACAAAAATATTTTCAGCCGAAGGTTTGTGTAATTTCAGGGTAGGTATATCTAATTACCTGTGGACAAAAAATACTTATATTAACGAAAACACATAATTTTCGTATTTCATAAGATACGGATAAATACATACAATGGAGCCAGTATAGTTCTAAAGAAGAGACAGAAGTGTATTGCACTCACAATTTGCACACTGTTTACCTACGTAATAAACTATTGTCATCTAGCTATCAAACTGTCACACTCCGAGCGGCTACTGAGATTTTTCACTGCAAATCTCAATAACACTACCTGATCTGAAAACTAAACTAAATAAAGATAAGATAAGCGATAATTAACTAACTAATACGTACTTAACTTCGAAAAGTCAGAGTCTCGGAATCGAACTCGAGACTTTTGCGATGCAGTTCTACGATCTGCCACTAGGCTATCGCTGCTATAATACCACGCTTCGTAACTACTATATCACATTTATATCCAAGAATAGCATATATAAATATTATTATTTTCAGTTTGCGTCAAGAATCGTATCAATATTTTAATGTACATTACTTCAAACTATAAATACTAGAGCTACAAACACAGTCTTACGAAGAGAAAGATGAGGTGTATTACACTCACATTTCGCTAGCGGCGAGTCACGTGTTGACTGCACGTATGGCGTAGTGGTTTAAGTGGTCGCCTCGCCACTGCCACTGCCTGCGCCGACTGTTGTTCGAATACCTCGGTTAGTAACAGTAGATATTTTTTTTAATGAACGCTGTCATCTCCTTTCTTTTTCCCCTGCCATCGTGTATACGAAATTTCATGATAATCGATGGAGTAGTATTGTTTCTTTCTTTGTTTTCAAGTCAAAGCGTAACAATCAAACAAACTCACATTCGCATTTATAATATTAGTTAGGATACTAGCCTTGTTTAATAACTGTCCCACTGTTGGGCTCGGCTTTGCTTACATTTTTAAAAAGGTTGGTCCATAGTCCACCACACTGGCCCAGTGCGAGTTGGCAGACCTCACATATCTTAGAGAACTTTATGGAGAACTCTTAGACATGCACGTTTCCTCACGATGTTTTCCTTCCTATTACTTGAGAGTTAAAATCGTTACTGTATCTGTAATACCTGTTTGAGGATATATTACTCATCATCAATTAGTCAAATCATAACTAAGTCTGATATTAAGTTACATTCCCACAAACAAAAAATGGCCGCCCCTAGTTCGTTATTTCAGGCAATTTGAGAAGATATATTATAATCTGAGAGAGATGTTATCTTAATTAAAACGAATGTAATGGAACGGAAATATCTGATTGGAGATAGGTAAAAAGGCGGCTTATTTATACATTTTTTTTTTGCTTGTAGATTTTTATTATTTATGTGGGAGACTTTTTAAAGAATACATTGAAATTAGAAACACTATAAGAAAAATACTAGTAATATTTAAAGAAATATAGGATTTATTCATAGCATTTTAGCTTACTTAGGGTTTAAAAGACGGCTTTAGTATAGGGCATAGATGCATAGGGCAAAGATTATATAATTATATTTTATTAAAATGTAATATTTTAATAAAATAGGATCCATCTTTCCATAACGTGTTTAGCTCACGTAGGGGTTACAAAAATGCTGTGTAAAATGCACAGTAAGAAAAGACTATATAAATTTAAATAGCAATTTAATACTGAACTTTATTTATATTATATATTATTATAGCTAAAAGAATCAGCATTGTCATTCAAGGTGGCAATGCTACCAGTCTTCTGGGCACTGTTCCAGTCTACAGCGACGCTCAGGCATTTTACGACGCTGCCTAAACCAGCCATTTACTATTATAATATGTATTATATTATTTTGTATACTAACTATTATTTTCTTTAAATATATAACATTGAATGTATCTCTGAATATATAATATGTTTCAATTATATAAAAACCAAATTAATTATTAGTTTTTTCCTATAAATTTCCATCCCTTGGGAAGTGTACTTTTTAATACCTCGGGATCAGTACTTTTACACTGGATAACGTAAAAAGGCGTGAAAGTATAACAAACAAACACACGTGCGCATTTATAATGCTAGTTAGGATGAGATCAGTACGTTGTCCAATGTTTTCTTACAGCGATATTATTGTAAAACGAGAATACCGGGTCACAGAGTAGCTCGTATAGATATAACAGAATAATGAACGTTATGAGATACATATTGGTTTTGCTGATAACTAAATAGAAATGCGGCGTATTTTTGCTGTCCCAACAATTGGAAAAAGGATAGCTTAGTATATTCCTGTTGTGTATAGGTGAGAAGGGTATTTTGTGAAGATCATACATAGATAGATTTATACTTGACTTATTTACTTGAAGGTGTAATATAATAATAATAACATATTTATATCAGCCCTGTATTAAACTGTCCCACTGCTGGGTATGGGCCTCTTCTCATTGTGTTCTCGTGATTATATAGGTAATCCACTAGGATGGCCCAGTGTGGGTTGGCACACTTCACATATCTTCGAGAACATTATGAAGAACTCTCAGATATGCAGGTTTCCTTATGATACTATTTTTCACCGTTAAAGCGTGTGATAATTAATTATTTATTAATGCATATAGCTTCGGCAAGTCAGAGATGCGTGCCCTGGGGTCGAACTCGAGACCTCTGCGGGGCAGTTTAACAGTCTCCCAGTAGGCTATCGCTGCTTTGCTACTAAAGGAGTAGGTACAATATTTGTATATTACACAAATATTTTACCATTGGACTGCACTACTGGCGGTGAACTCGGATGGATAAAAAACATAAACAGCTTTTTCAAGTGTGTGTGTTCTTCGAGACCTTTTTTATGTGTTTGTAAAATCTCCCGTGACACAGAAATTACAACTAGCGCTGGAGTTGTAACAAAACAGTATTAATATTAAAGTCTTACGTAGTATAAGACAAGCTTGCCTATTGCTATCCATCAAGCAGAGCTCCAGATATCGAGCTGCTACTGTGAATTTTCCAACAGTTGAAACAGTGATCTTATTTATTACACACTAGCTTACCCACGCTACTTCGTCTGGTTCACATAAAAGATTTCCCCCGTTTTGAAACATTTTTCATTAATGCACCGCTTCTATTTGTCGTACCGTAATGTTAGCCTTTAGCCTTATTCGATGAATGGGCTATTCAACACAAAAATATTTTTCAATTCAAACCATTAGTTCTAGAGATTAGCGCGTTCAACCAAACAAATAAACTCTTCAGCTTTATAATATTAGTATAGATTAATCGTATTCTCTACCGCTACACTACCGTGGTATATGTGCATAGATACACATTGGCTTTTATATATCGGGAGGGGTAGGCAGTGGTGTATTACATCCACATTTAGCTATTATTGTCATCTATCAGTCGCAGCTCGAAACACCAAACTGCAAACGCACAGAAACCCAAAACACAGCATAAACATTTTCCACATGTATTTACGTAAAATTACTTGAACACATTTGCGAGCAATACAAAGCATTTTACAAAAGAGTATTACGAGTATGTCACAAATATCTAACGTATGCCCCGACGACGTTCACAGTCGCCGGCATCTGTCACCTTTAGCGTTCGAGCTAGAATTTATCTGACGTAATACGCTGAAAATGTTATTTTATTTGCAAAAGACTTTTCTTTATAAAATATTTGAAGAGACTTTTGCTGTTATTGTTTTTTGTGAAAGCATTTATTTTGTTGTATTTCGAATTGTAGTTGAGACTGGCTGGGACTGGAATTAGGATTGACTCGCATTCTTTACTGCTTCGTCATCGAACGCAGTAGTGAAGAATGCGGTTGCATGAGGTCTCGGGTTCAATGTTTAGGTCGGGCCAACAAAATGGGAAGCAATTTTCTGAATTTTCAATAGTCTTAAATAAGACAGTTTGCGGTGTTGCACGCTCCCATGTCTTTGAAAGTGTGTAAAACCATTGGGCTACAAAAAATATATTGGGTTTTCCGTCTAGAAACTCTCAATAGATGTCTGGAGTTAAGCAGACTATGGTATTGCACATCTCTGTGCTTTTAGAAGCATGTTAAGTAATTAGTCATTAAGACCTACAGAAGTATTTTGGGTTTTTCTGTCAAGAAATTCTGCGCAGGGTCAGAAAGTTGGTGGTATTGTACACTAGCGTGCCTCCGAGCACACGTAAATCCATTGGTTCTGCATAGGATTTTTTTCTGGTTTTGTCAGATGAAACTTGTTGTCTTCCTACCAAGCCCTGAATGCACTCTTATTTGTGCACACACACCTATTTGTGAACAATTAGTTACTACCTTTGCGCCAAGTATTGTAGATTCGATTCCCTCACGAGACAAAAAATTGTGTGACCCACAAATAGTTGTTCCGTGTCTGGGTGTTCTTTGTGTATATTATTTGAATGTTTGTAAAGTCCTCCACGACACAGAAATTATTCTTAGAGCTGGAGTTGTCTTAAGAAATAAATAGAAAACACGGTCTTAATTATCCTAACTAATACCTATTCTAAATGCGAATGTGAGTTTGTTTGTTTGTTACGCGTTCACGCCTTAACTACTCGACCGGACATCATGAAATTTCACATACACGATATCAGCGGTACAGAATAGGACATATGTACCTCTCTTCCTTTCTTGACAAAAATTCAGCTACTAACCTAACTTAACTTATAATTACGTGAGCGAAAACGTGGGCAAAATCTAGTGATAGATAAATTGTTGATGTAATACACCTCTGCCTACCCCTTCAGACATAGAGACATCATAAATACTTACTCTGAGCCAACATGTCACATAACAAACATTGGCTATCAGTTTGCCAACGAAGCTTCGTACAAAATGTTTGTGTAAGCGTTAACCGTGTAATGTAGCTCGATGTCAAACATCACCTACTTTATATTACACGTTATATCGCGTACTACGTCATTACTACAAAGATTGATAGCTTTGTTCCACTAACATAATGTGATACGTTTGTTCTAGAATGTTTCAGAGTTAACGAATGTTCCAGTGAGGTAACAATTACTTTTTATGTGACTATTGGAATATGACTAGAGTATGGTTAAGTTGTCACCTTGCCACTATCATTGTGTCGAGGGTTATGAGTAAAGTAAAGTAAACTTTGTTCTTATTGAGTAGATATAGTTCTTCTACATGCGATAATATTAGATATATCAATCAGTCCATTTTGGACATACAATAAGGTAAGGGTACCTTTCAAGACATAGGGTTGATCTTATGTATCTCGGACAACGTGTATGCGGACAAATAAAAACGGTAAACAATACCAGTGGTAGGGCCACGCTGGTTACAGCATGAATGGGCCGGCTCGACCAGGGAAGTACCACGCTCCCACAGAAGATCGACGTAAAATAACAGTATCTGTTATGTTTCGTTCGGTGAGTGCAGCGCCAGAGGCCCAATCACCCTTCCCTTCCCAAACTTTCGGTAGGCAGCGAATTGGTTGTGTTTTTTTGAGATTGCTTCTGTAATGCTAAGAAAACACAGTCATGTGTATGAGCCACGGTTCTCGCTTACTATCAGGTGGGCCGCTGGCCCGTCTGTCACCGACGAACAGAATAAAAAGAAATACAATATGTATGCAATATCCGTTGGTCCCACACTAGGCAAAGCCTGTCCTGTTGGTACCTATGATGATTACAATTTGGTTAACTTGGTGCTCGGAAGTATCAATACAAATTATTTCTTAACTAAGTCAGTAATATATATATCTAAATTAATAAGAAGAATAATATATAACTTATAATAATTTTAAATTAAAATGCATGTTTTTTGATTATTGTAAATAATTACATACATACATACATAAATTTACGCCTGTTTCCCAGAGGGGTAGGCAGAGACTACGGATTTCCATTTGCTACGATCCTGACACACTTCTCTGGCTTCATTCACTTTCATAACATTCCTCATACACGCTCGCCGGTTTAAGGTGCTCTTAACCTGGCCTTTATCCAGAACGTCTCCAATCTGATCAGGAAACGTTCGCCTAGGTCTTCCCCTTGCGACTGTTCCATTCACACTAGGCTTATAAACTTTCTTAGTCAGCCTGTTCTCGTTCATTCTAACTACATGCCCAAACCAACTTAACATACCCTTTTCTATTCTCGTCACTATATCCACTTTTATGCCGCATCTCTCTCTAATCACACTATTCCTTATTTTATCTTTCAGAGTCACACCACATATATTTCTTAGCGCTCTCATTTCTACAGCATTTATTCTGCTCTCATGCTTCTTTTGCCATACCCAACTTTCACTTCCATGCATAAGTGTAGGCACTAATAATAATAATAATAATAATAATAAATTTGCACCCAAAATCAGCAATAGAACGAATGTCTCTCAGTCGCATAAAAGGTGGTAGAGGCCTAATTGATATATCTTGGCTGTGGGAAAAGCAAATAATTAATCTCAGGTCATTCTTCTTTAATAAAGCAAACACAAGTGAGTTACATAGAGCAATTATTAGCAATGATTTTAGATTTACCCCTCTTAACTTAGCAGAAAGACCTAACAACTTACAGATAACAAACCAACCGACAGATCCCGAAAAAGATAGGATAGAAAAATGGAAAGCCAAGGTACTGCATGGTCGTCACCCTCACGATTTACAACAATCGCATGTAGACTCACAAGGCTCAAACAGATGGCTCACGAGCGGATATCTATTCCCGGAAACCGAGGGGTTTATCATAGCAATTCAGGACCAAGTAATTAATACTAGAAATTACAGAAAGCACATTATTAAAAATTTAACAGATGATAGATGTCGGAAATGCCACAGGCAGCCTGAGACTATACAACACATTACAGGAGCATGCACAACACTCACGCAAACTGATTATACACATCGCCACAACCAAATAGTAAATATTATCCATCAAAAATTAGCCATTAAATATAAACTTATACAAGATACACATACACCCTACTATAAATATAACCCGAATACCGTATTAGAGAACAACAGTCACAAAATATACTACGACCGTGCCATACTAACCGACAAGACTATACATTTTAATAGACCAGATATCACAATACACAATAAATCACAAAACACAGCATACATAATTGACATAGCAGTACCGAATACCCATAACCTTTTAAAAACTATTACGGAAAAAATTAACAAATACACAGAACTGAAAGAAGAAATAACAAGAATTTGGAAAGTCAACAAAGTTTACATTGTGCCGATTGTAATATCCACCACCGGGGTAATCCCAAAATATTTACACCATACTCTTAAATTGCTCGACCTAACACCAAATACCTATATTAACATTCAAAAAGCAGCTATATTAAACACATGTAGAATAGTACGAAAATTTATGCAGAGTGATGAGACCGAACCGCGACACACAGAAGATAACGCTCTTATTATATCTTAGATGACGGCTACTTGGTGTTAACCCGTAACCGTCATTAAAACACCGGCTTACAGCCGAGTATTAAAACAATCCCCAAATAATAATAATAATAATAATAGTTTATTTTCCATAAATAGTTGATTACAATGTCGGATTAACCCTGTCTCCTGTGCTAGTATAAACTGTGTTACAGGAAACAGTGCCTTCTCCTAAAGCGTCATGTATAATATGTTGGTAAACAGAAATCAGAAAATATAACAACTTATAGATTAAGGGGCAAAGTACATAAGTTAACTCAATACAAAGAGTTAATTATGTGTGGTAGGATATATATGTAGTGTGTGTGTGTGTGTGTGTGTGTGAGAGAGAGAGTGTGTGAGTGTGGGTGTGTGTGTTTACCAAAATAATATGTGTTATCTTAAAAGATCCTCAGTTTCTTTATACGTATGCGTTAGTAGCCAGGGCATGATAACAGATTTACATCGGTGTAGGGTAAGTGAGTGTATGTGAATTATTTTATTTGCTTTGTTGTAAACTCGGCAAGCAGCAATATAATATTGCTTTCTTGCCAGCGTGGTGCGGTGGGGCTTGGTGTTACATACTACCTGTCTTCTTCCCGATGTGTTGTTATTGTATGGTAAGGTTGAGTGTTTTTTAAGTATGACCTGTAGTATGAACAATTGTCTAACAGACAGCAGCTTACATTCATCATATAGGGTCGCGGTAGGATATCTACGATGTTTTTGAGTCATAACCTTAAATATAGCTCGCTGGGCACGCTCCAGGCGGAGCAATGACGTAGCGTCAGACCCTCCCCATGATGTTATACAATATTGTAACAGTGACTGTGCAAGGGCATAGTAAACTATTGATATAGTCTTATAATCAGCACAACTACTAAGTTTTTTGAAAGTGGGTATGAGTTTTCTGATTCTACCCACTAAGCAATTGATATGATCATGCCAGGTAAAAGTGCTGTCAATAATAATCCCTAAGTATTTAATTATATTAGTTCGAGTGAGCGACGGGCAAGTGCATGTGTCCTGAGATGGTGTGTTGCATGAGTGTGGTGTAAGTGTGAAGCTGATAGCGGGTTGTGTATGTTTTCTATGAGAAAAAATGATGTAATTTGATTTCTTTATGTTTAGTGTTAGGAGATTGTTTCTAAGCCACGTCTTTATTTCTTTCAGTGCACTTTCAGTATAAGCCCGAGCCTGTTCCCAGTTTAAGCCGTGCGTTATTAATGCAGTGTCATCTGCATAAGAAATGATCCTGCAGTTGGTTAGCTTAAGTAGGCATAGATTATTTATGTAAATGAGGAACAGGGTTGGCCCAAGGACGCTTCCCTGGGGAACCCCGAAAGAAGGGCTTGCACTTTTACTAACCACATTACCAATCTTCACAACTTGTGTACGATTCGTTAAATAGCTGCGGAAAAGATCCAGCACAATGCCCCTAACTCCTATAGCCTCCAGTTTATCCAATAGCAGAGAAATAGACACGGTATCAAAGGCTTTACTGAGATCTAAAAAGGTTCCAATCACTTTGAATTTGTTATCCAGATTTTTAACAACACTTTCACTGACATCAAGAACCGCATCCTCAGTAGATTTACCTTTTCTGAAACCATACTGGTTGTTGGCAATTAAATTGTTAGTTTCAAGGTACAATACTAACCTACTGTTCAGTATCCTCTCCAGAATTTTGGAAAGTGTTGTTAAAACAGATATGGGCCGATAATTGTTAATACTATGTCTGTATCCCCGGAAAGACACCTGTAGCCAAGCACAGATTGCAGAGAGCAGCTATAGGGTGAGCCAGGATGTGCCGAGCAGATTTTAGGATTGAAGCCGGTATACCGTCCACGCCGGTGGCACACTCGCTGCGTAAATTTATCAAAATGCGTTCGACTTCATTTTCATCAGTTTCGATTAATGCCATAGAGGATAGTGGAGATGAGGGATTGGTGGTCCTGTGAGTACACTTTGTGTTTTGTGAGTCAATGTGTGTCTGTATCTGCGAGGCTAAGTCCGCTCCTATGGTAGAGAAATATTTGTTAACATGATTGACGGATTCCAGTTCACTTTGGCATAGCGATAGTAATTCTGTTGGGGGTAAGGAAACATTCTTAGTATGCGTTATATTTTTTACAGCTGACCACATACCCTTCATGTTGCCTTTGTTATTTGATATTTCAGATTTGTCATACTCTGTCTTCAGATTTTTTAGCAGGTTGTTGCAATAGTTGCGGTATCTTGTATAAATGATTTGGGCCACCTTATCATTTGGCGCTGCTTTTGCTTTTTTATGAAGCCTGTCACGCTGTTTCATGCATCGCAAAAGTCCTGGTGTTATCCAAGGCTTGATACATCGTTTTCTATTTGGAATTTTTATAATCTTAGTGTGAGAGTCTATAGCGTTTGAGATTATGGAGACAAGTTCATTTGCAGCCATGTCAGCGTCCATTGCAGATATAACGGAGCTATAGTTAATTTCAGACTAATCTTTTATTACTGCCGGACAGTCTGTGCGTCTAATTGTGTGCTTAGTAGTTTTGCGTTTTATTTCTGTTTCAGAGCAGAATAAAATAGGTGCATGATCTGTTATAGGGGAGTCTAAGATTAAGGTATTTGACCTTTTATTTGACTTTATTATTACATGGTCAAGGCAAGCGCTGTCTCTCGTGGGCAAAGTGTGAGCAGCCAGAAGTCCATGAGATGCCAAGACGTTTAAATAATTATCTGCATTCTGATCACTACTTTGATTAGAAATGTTTATGTTTAAATCTCCTATCAACGCTATAGTCTCAAACTTCGAGAGTGATTCCAAACATGTGTCTAAACTATCAATAAAATTGTCAACATTTTTATAAGAAGGTGATCTATAACAAGCCATTATTGCTAAGTCATGTTTGCATTTCATGATTAGGCAGTTTGCTTCACTAAATGCTGGCTCGGTAATGGTGTGCTGAATATTGGATTTTACATACAATATGACACCATCATTTTGGTTTTTATATTTGGTTTGGTATGAGATGTAACCATCAAGTGGCGGTATAGCAATTACTTTACTGAGCCAGCATTCAGATAATATAATGACATCGCACTCCGTGTCAGTTCTCAGTAAGAGGGCAAGAAGAGCTTCATAATTATGATTAACGCTACGAATATTAGTGTGGAAGACATTGAATGTCTTAACAGCCAAATCAAGGTTTAAATTTTCAGGGGAACATTGTGATGATTTAGACACCGCAGTTCTATCAATTTCACTAATTATATTTATAATATCAGCCATAAACAGGAGTTACGTAGAAACTTGGGAATCCCAATCACGGGAACAAACCCACAGGGTTCAGAGTCAAAACATAGCTCAAACAATTTGTCTAAGCTTAACGTGAGGCAGTAGACAGCTGAAGAGACGTGGCTTCGATGCAATGATGTAAGTGTGTACAAGGGTTTGAGGAAAATATTGAGTGAGTGAGAGTATGAGTGTATATGTATGTTTAGGGGACTGATATATATTTTGTGTATATGTGAGTATGAGTATGTGAGGTGTGATAGTGTAGGGTCGTAAACAAATGTTGATAGTTTGTAAGAGAAAACAGGAAAACTATATAATATTTCTAATGCTAGTCATACGGGATTTTTCAGTGCACGAAGCTGTTCTTCATTTTTGATGAGCATATGGGGAGATCCTTCTTTTTCCCTTAGGAATACGCGTCCATTTGCGGTCCAACAAATTCTATAGTTTCCGGTTGCTGCAGTGTCTCTAGCTAAGAAGAAAAGTCGCTTTGTCTTTGCAGTCAGGGATTCTGCTACATATATTGGCCTTCCGTGTTCCTTAAAGCCAAGGTGAGAGGAGTTTAGTTTCTGAGAAGGATGGTCTTTGTTGAATTTCTTAGCGGAGTTCAAAATATTGTGTGTTATTAAGGTATTTGACAGTTCAACGTAAAGTGTTCCGACAGTCTTATCTTTCTTACTAGGTATGCGGTAAACATCCCTGATATCACTGGTCCCCAAATTGATGTTAAGGGTTTCGGCAAGTTTATTTACTGTTTGAAACCAGCTTCGTTTTTGTTCAACATTGTCGAGTTTCGGTACATTCCGTATTTCCAAAGTTGTTTTGAGAGCTTTTCTTTCAATTTCCTCACATTTTTCCTCCATATAAGACAGGTCTCTTATCAACGTTTTACGATCTTCTTCTAGTTTTACAATTTTACTCTCAACCCCTTTTATCTGCTCCGATACAAATTGGATGCTTTTTTCAATTTCAGTGTTTTTTATCGATATGTTGTTGGAACTGTCCCTTATTTCATTTATAAGTTTTTTTAGTGTATCCGTCTGCTGTTTCTGTTCTAAAGAAAATTGTTCGAAGAGTTCCTTCATTTCAAGTCTGAAAGCTGTTAGGCCATCATGTGAATCACCGGAGAGGCGTCGACGTTTGTCCCGCTGAGTTATGAAGGATACGTCATCACTGGTGGATTGTTTCATTTTAGACAGGTCTGAGTCAGATCCAGCTCGTATTTGGGGTGGAGACCGCTGGACTCGCAACATACTGGTTTTTTCAACTATATGTGTTCTAATATTCAATGCAGGAAGCAGAATTAACAAATAAAAAATTAAAAGAAAAAAACATATGATTTCTCACTCGATTTGGATTTAGTAATCGCTGTCGCCTATGAGTTGTGGCAAGCGTTTGCACGGTGACGTAGCGTCCAGCGCGTGCGAAGCGTATGTAGACTAGTCGCCTCGCGGGTGTTGCTGTCTTCTTCCCACTCCGCACTCGCACCGTCAGCCGAGTTATGCGCGCCTAGTACTTCACTATTTTTAATATGTGCGATTTATTTAGTTTAATTATATTATTTTACGTTTTGGGCACAAATACGCAGTATACGTGTTATCGCTTTCGCGGTCCGAGGAGAAGGGGAATAGTCCTCTATGAACAGCCAAATGTGCTTTTTCGGATACATTTCGACTGTTTATAAAAGCGCGTAGAGCGCCATTCACTTTATTGCCAGCAATCGTTCTTCTTTCAATATCTCCCTCATGTGTACCATCCCTTGTAAACAAAGTGCCCAAATATACAAACTCTTTCACTTGTTCTCCATCAATCATAATATTGCATATCGTCATGCACTCCTCCCTTTCAAATACCATTACTTTCGTCTTGCTTAGATTCATTTTCATTCCTTTACTCTCAAAAGCACCATGCATAATAGTTACCATCGCCTGTAACTCTTCCGCCGATGACACAAGTATTACTTGGTCGTCGGCATAAAGTAGACATTTGACAAGTAACTCATTCATTCTTAATCCCCATTCACAATCTTTTAAATCTTTCAAACAATTGTCCATGTATAGGTTAAACAGCCAGGGTGACGCTACACATCCTTGTCTTACACCTTTTTCAATGTTAAACCATTCTGTGTAAGTCCCATTAATCTTAACAAATAATTATGTATAAGTTTATTGAAATTATTATTATTTAATAATCATTTAATGTGTTTAATATGATGTGTGTATATCGTAAGTGTATGTAAACATGGTATGTTATGCATTCGGGTTTTGTGTGAAACTGGAATAAAAGTTCAAGCTAGGTGTACCAAAAGGTTTTCAATGGAATCGTAAGTCAAGGGAAAAAGCCAGTTTTATAAGATATGTGTTTTAGGATATGTGTTGTTTTATTGATTCGTATTCGGAATAAATTGTATAGTCATCTGTACGGATTGCTTCTTATTTGCTTTCTTTTAAAGATCCCTGCACTAGGTATAATTCCGCGGGGGACTAAACAACCATTCAAACAACGGACACAAGGAACACCCAGATTCGACAGAACTATTTGTGAATCACACAAATTTCCCGTGTGGAAATCGAACCCGCTACACTTGCCGTAGCGGCAGTGGCGCGACGACCACTTAAACCACTATGCCGCCTCTGTAAATATCCTCTAGGCCGAATTTCGATCACCGCGACCAAACCTTAACGGAGAATGTGTGAGACGAGTGTGTGCGCAAATACAAATGTAATCTCTGTTCCCTGACTCACATGATCCGATGACAAGACAATCCGACACGACCGGAGAGAGATCAGGCGCAAGACCAACGGCTTAACGTGCTATCTGAGGCACGAGGGTTTCTAACACCGCTAACTTACTCCAGGCTGGTATTGAAATTTAACAAAAACACAATAACTATTTGTTGGCCCGATCGGGGATTCGAGCCTGGGACCTCATGCACAACAATCGCATTCAATACTGCTGCGCCTTGGAAGCAGTTAGAATAAATAAGCCTTTGTAAATTGCTGGTTTCTTATTTTCTTTAAAAACTCTAGTACGAGTATACCTGTGTCGCGGGGGACTTTACAAACATTCAAACAACGTACACAAAGAACACCCAGACTCCGAACAACTATTGTGAATTACACACTACTTGTGAATTATACACTACTTCCCCTCCCTTCTCTGAAGAACACTCCACTGGTGATACGTGAAAGCCTCTCCATCTTAGGTATGGATCTTTGCCGCTCCCTTAATCCCAAAACCTATATCGAGAGCGTCATTAAGCAAGCTTCGCGAAAACTCGGAGTTCTGAACAGGGTGAGGCAGTTCTTCGGCCTGGGCAGCTGTGCCTATTGTATAAAATGAACTGCTTTCAATTGAGGAATCGATATCATCTTCTTGCTATGCTCTTAGAAGCTTAAGAAATGAAGTTAATATCAGTCAGCTAAAAACTGTGTATTATGCCCTAGTAGAGTCCAGGCTAAGATACAGTATTCAGTTCTGGGGTAATAGTTACAAATACAATTGTGAAAAGGCGTTCATAATACAAAAACGGGCAATCAGAACTATGGTCCGTATTCCACAATGGGAATCTTGTAGGGAACATTTCAAAGAACTGTCTATACTAACGGTACCTTGTCTTTATATACTGACTGTCCTGAGCCAGTTGTCGAAATACATAACTGATTATGAAAGTGCAGATGAAAGATTAATCAGAGAAAGTACTCGAAGAAAAAACTTAAAAAACAATGTCACACCAACCTTAAACATAACAAAGCATTGTGCGCAATATCAAAGTATAAAATTATTAAATTGTCTACGAATAGAATTAAAAAATGATATTTATAAAACACATGTTTAAAAAGAAAAGATTAAAGCCTTCCTATTGGACGGGTCATTTTATTCTGTGGACGAATTTGCTGGCTTGTCTTGTGGTTGACATTGAAGTGGTGGTGGATATATATTTTTATTTTTGACATAATATTTATACCTGACATTAACCTACATTTTAATTAAATTTATTTTTCTCATGACATACTTAATTAAACTATTTTGGTTATTACAATTGATAGGGTTGACATTTTATTAATAATAGTTATAATAATTATGAATACGTATGTAATGTAATGTATTTGAATTAATAATTAATTACTATAATTTCTTTTAATGGATTGTTTATTTAAATGTACTCAATATTTTTATATTCTTTTAAATTATTTTTCTATTATGTAATATTCAGACACGATTGTAATAAATTGTTAATGAATTAAATAAATAAAAAATAAATAAATAAATTTATGGCACAAGTGCGCCCTTGCGTGGAGTACTGTTCTCTATGGGATGGCTCCGCGCAGTACTTGCTAGACGCTCTTGACAGGTTACAGCGGCGGACTGTCCGTATCATCGGAGATCCAGAGGTCACGAGTTCACTGGAACCTCTGCAACTCCTTAGGGATATTGCCTCTTTGGCATGTTTCTACAGAATATACCACGGGGAGTGCTCTGAAGAGTTATTCCACCTTATCCCGCCCTCCTCTTTCCTATCCAGAACAACGCGTGCTGGGCTCAGATGCCATCCTTACACGGTGGAGTCGACTAGAGTGCGTACCAACAAGTTTGGGTCCTCATACCTCTGCCGAACGATCAAGACATGGAATTCTCTGCCAAGGCACGTGTTTCTTTCTTCCTTCAATCCTGGGTCCTTTAAGCGGGGCGTGAAAAAGCACCTTCTCACAGTGTGTATCACATCTGAACATCAGCGACCTACCCAGCAGTGCCCAACGCAGAGATGTTGTGTCTGCGGGCGACGATTCCAGGACGACGCCCTGGCACAAAAGAGAGCGTCGTTCTGACTCAAAGGCTGGCATGTGGGAGAACCCCGTTCTCCCACCACGCCTTCACTACGGCGGCATAAGGCACGCAAAAGCGCGCCATCGCCACCCGGTACGCCGGCGGCGGCTCGGATCCGCAAGAATACTTTCCTCACGGGAATTATAGGTGCGAGATGGTGTATGGTTGTAAATTAGAAAATTTTATGCAACGGCGATTTAAAACCACTGTGTAAATAGTAAGTCGTAAATTTC
Source organism: Catocala nupta (assembly GCA_963675205.1). Lineage (NCBI taxonomy): Eukaryota > Metazoa > Arthropoda > Insecta > Lepidoptera > Erebidae > Catocala > Catocala nupta. Next base: position 4,757,921 of record OY776105.1, read on the forward strand.
TTGCTCGTCTTGCAGGCTCCTAACTACTTACCTAAACTTAAATAATCCTTACTGATATTATAGTCTCCAATGTGAGTTATTTGTTTCGCTTCCACGCCTCAACTACTCGACCGATCATCACTTTTTTTAGGATGAAAGGTACCGGATAGTATATTTCATACAGAAAAAACGTCCTATTCCTAAGGAACAGAAATTTATTGACAATCTGTAATCTATATAAACGCGAGCGAAGCCATAGGCAAAATATAATAATAAATACTTTTCAATTTTTATTCATTTGAACTGTGCCTGGTAGATGACAATAGGCTCGCCACCAACCACTCGCCAATTCTGTAGGACCTAAAGTCATAGCTAGAGAAACCTGGCTGTAATACACATCTGCCTACCCCCTCTGAGATACAGGATTGAGACTACCTTAATCATAACTAATTTATTATAACTGCATATGTGGGTTTGATTGTTTGTTACGCTTTTACACATTAACCATTCGACCGATCTGATCGAGAAAAACTAATGTTCCCGAAGGATAGAAAATTGATAAAATCTACATTAATGTGAGCAAAGGTGTGGGCAAAATCTAGTGTTATAAGTTGGATTGGAAATTTTCCCTTAAATACGCCATAAATTCCCATTAGCAGGATTGCCATTAAAAAGTGACGATAATACGTTTAATTACTCGCTAAAATGTTTACGAGTCGCTTCTTTAACTAAGAAGTTACGATTTAACCCGACGCGCTGGTCTCAAGTACTTTATTCTAGATCATAAAGTTATAGGTAACAGATTATTTAAAGCTCTGAGTTATTTGTTGTTGGTAGTCAGGCTGTTTATATTTAAGTATAAAATAATAATAGTGAATAGTAAAAATGCTATATTTTTGATCTCACTAGATTTTTCCCGTGGCTTCGCTTGCCTCAATGTAGGCTTTTCAATTAACTTCTTTCTGTATCCCTGACAACGTGTATGCGAAATTTCTCGATGATCGATTTTGTAGTTAGTTAGTTAAGCGTAACAAACATACTCGCATTCGCATTTATAATATTAATTTAGTTTAATCAAAAAGTTTTGTTATATAAATATTATGTGATACTATTAACTATTCCAAATAAATAACTAAGTCCTATCACGGTGGAATTTGTCACAGATCCAATAACAATTAGTTCGATTAGGGAGTCAAATTGGAAAAGAAAAAGGAAGCTCAAATGTTTATGACGGACTCAAAGACGCATTCATTAATATCAAATACTAAATTTTACCCGCAGCATCGCTCGCGTTAATAGATATTTTCTCAACAAAATATCTCTTCTTTGGGAAAAGTACTTTTTCTGGATAAAAGGTACCTTATAATATTGTCTTATGTTTACGCGAATGTTATACATTGAAATTAAACACTTTATACGGATTTTATCGCGTTGTTTATTTTACTTTAAACACTGTTATTACATAATTTTGAAAACTCTAACACTACTATTATTGAATTTTACTACTATTTAAGCTATATATTATTTCTAATTAAAACCTTGCACATCAGATATATAAGCAAAAAAATTAAGTCATTTATTTAATTTTAATAAGAATATAACGTGTAACAGGCAAATTGCCTTATTACAAATATCGTGACGTTAACTAAATATTTACAAAACACCAACATTATTAGCAGAAACACCCCTAATAATGTACCATGGACACGTCCAAGGAGAAAGAGTATGCGGATAGCAAGTAACTAAGCTTCAAAATTTATATTCATCTTTTACTACTGACTAGATGTCCTCCGTAAAAACCCACGTCTGATGATTATTGTCTGTCATGATTATTGCTCCGCTCCCGAGGTTTATAGCGTGACCTTACTCAAGAATTAGGCATTTTATTTAAAACGAATTAAATAATTTTCATATCTGACTGATATTTCCAGAGATTAGCGCAAATTAAACAAAGAAAAAACAAACTCTTCAGCTTTATTATATTATACTGGCTTTTGCACGTAGGCTTTTTCCACGGTTCTTTTATAACTCCTTTTCTGGAGTAAGAGAAGCCTCTCTCACTCCAGAAAAGGATTTATACAGAAGTCTGTGACTTTTAAAACTCTTACTCGTCGACTATTGGAAGGCAGTAACAGTGATTCTACCTTTACCCTTGTTTCCCGTAAGACTGTACTTCTATAGCAGACCAGGTTCATTCGTACCAATTAATTACAAACTATAATTGTTTGGTATTGAAGCGACTCCACACAGAAGAAGAAGTTACGACAGATGTCAAGAGATGGCGCTGTGCACAATTAAGAACTTCGTGATACAATCCTGAAACGCACAAACGAAATCCTAACTTAATATTATAAATGAGAATGTGAGTTTGTTTGTTTGGGACGCATACACGTTGTCAGGTGTACAGAAAAGGGTACCTTTCATCTAGAAAAAAGTACTGTTATTAACCTAACAACTGCCACGCCTGAGGTCGCGGGTTCGATTCCCGCACAAGTCAAACATTTGTGTGCATGAACATGGATGTTTGACTTAGTCTGGGTGTTTCTATGTAGAATATGTATGTATTTACAAAAATAAAGGATATATGTATGTTTATCCACTGTCTAGTACCCATAGTACAAACTCTGGTTAGTTTGGGCTAGATGGTGTTGTGTGTATGTTATAAAATATTATATTATTTTTATTAGAATATTATTAAAATCTAGTTCAATATAAAAAGAAAGCTATGTATTATTTTATATATGTTTGTAATTTTACAAAACTATTGCACCAATTTTATAAATTCTTTCATCGTTAGAAAGCCACTTTATCCAGGAGTAACATAAACTACATAACGTCACGCTACGAGCCTCGGGACCGGAGCACTAATCATTAACTTAAATCGCCACGCGGGCCAGTTAGGTTTTAATAAGAGGTTTACTTGTACCGCCCGCTTTCTCTCGTATTTAGACCACCCGAATTAAGGCATCCATTACAACGAGCCATAAAAACGTTAATTTGCATATTGTATCGTAATGGGATATTAAATAAATGACTTTATACGAGCCTTTACAAATCATTAGCTTTTATAAAGCAAATAAACGTAATGGGTTCGACAGGTATGCTATTAATATTAATTGGTGAAATAGACTGCTCTTATGTTCCCACGCAAATAACACGGAATACTGTATGGCACGCTTTGAATAAAGACGAAATCCTAACTTATAAGTGCGAATGTGGTTGTTTGTTATGCTTTCACGAGTCGAGTCTTCCCCACAGTGCCATCAGATAGCACTAGCCGTAACAATATACTAAAGAATCGCTTAATAATAATAATTATTATTTATTTGCACTGAAAGTAGGTACATGAAATATTGAAGTTAAAAAAAATAGATTTTCTTTGTTTGTCTGTTGTACTTATACAATTTTCACGTGTCACTTTTCACTCAAATATAACAAATAACCTGTTAATTCGCAGCGGCACACCAGGGGATAGACACAATAAGTAACCGATTATATCTGGTTTTTCAAGACTGACACGTTTAATTGTGGCACGTTCATTACCTTTTTTTATTATAAGATAACGGCCGCACCAGAAATAAGGCTTGTATCACGAGTGACTTCAAAGACATTAAAACAACGGACGCAAAGAACACCCAGCCTTGGAACAATTATTTCTGGATTATAAAATTTTCTGTCATCGCATTCGAATCTACAACACTCGTCGCCTCAGTAGTGAGGCGACCTTTAATCACTACGCAATCTATGCAGTAAAATATTATTATCAACTAGCTTTTGCCTGCGGTTTTGCTGGGGAACAGTGTTTTTCTAGATGAAATGTACCCTATGTCCTTTTCTCTACTCCTGACAACGTGTGTGCGAAATTTCATGATGATCAGTCGAGTAGTTAAGGCGTGAAAGATAACAAATAAAGAATCAAACAGTCATGATTGTTCCACATTCAGTGCTGCTACTAAAATTTTGCGACAGGAAATCTTAATTACCCTATTAACCTGTGTATCGAACTCATTACCTACCTCATGCCCAGTAGTCGCATTCACTACCACTGCGCCACATAGGCAGTCAAAATTTAATCTAAACAAGTCCATTCATTATTGTCTTTCGTTACATTCCGCTAAAAAGGTGCTACTTGAAAAGTAACTGAAGCCAAAAATAATTAATTATTCTTTTATTGTAGATACCTTATGTACTCACAAGTATATTAAAATCAAATAACGCTCACGAAATCGCTTGTATAATAACAAAAGTAAAATTCTAATTGTTGAAGTCCCTTCGAGAAAATCTCGACCAATTTCTTGCGAAACTTTTCCAATTTCTGTAATAAAAGAATTGTGAATTTGTAAAGCGCGCCTCGGAAGCTATAACGAACGGTCAACAAATTTTCTATTTCAATCTTAGATACAAAATGATTGAAGCCTTAGGCCGGTTTCTTTATAAAGAAACGAGTCGTTTTATTTACTGACAATAACTATTGAAACATGTTCTATGAAAAAATACGTCAAAAATAACAAGTTTCACTATTAAGAAGGTACTTGTCCTTGTCTGCTTGACTGTCGTGCGAGGTGGACGTATTTAACTATTTCTAAGTATCGCAAAATTAGTTTATGTGAAATTGACTGTTATAGTTTACTAGTGAACTGTGTGTTTCGCGTAAACCGAAAGTGTTTTTTACATCTAACAAATAAATATTCATCGACCCATCAACGGACGCTAGCAGCGAGCGGGGTGCCCTCATACCTCACCGCTGAGAGAGACAGGTGTCATAATTGCCCTCTTTGTCTAATTGCCCGAGCGTTGAAACTTGTTTACCGAGTTACAACAGCTATGAAGCGTTGCGCTGCCGAATGCACTAATGATAATGATTTAGAAAATGACAACTTTATGGAATGTGTACGCTGTAAGGACTGCTATCATCACAGCTGCCTGAACGTGACCCCAAAGGAGGTGGAATCTCTTACGGCAGGGAATAAGAGTAACTGGTCGTGCCCTAAGTGCCTTAGCAAACAGCCGAAGGGGGGCAACTCAAATCTACCGGTGCGCCCGTCGACTCCAACATCTATGGCGGATATCACTTTCAATGTCACTCGCCGCAAGGCACAGCAAAAGCCAGAACCTTTGCAATTGTCCTCAGTTGCACCGGATTATGTAACACGCTCGGAATTGAGGGATCTCATACGCGAAGATATGCGTAGCGCTTTGAGAGAGTGCATCAAGGAATTGAACTGTACCCTGGAGATATCACTTCGAGATATACGGGAACAAATTAATAGCTTTAAAGACACCGTGCAGTTTTTGAGCGATCGATATGATGACATGCATAAAAATTATGAAGAAACTCAAACTGAATTGAAAAATATAAAAATTGAAAAATATAAAAAAAGAAAATGAAATTTTACGTGCGGAGTGTCGCGATCAATCGCTCAAAATATCGCAGATAGATCAATTGTCCCGTGCGTCAAATTTAGAAATATTATGTGTGCCAGAGATTAAGTCGGAAAACGTCGTAAGCATAGTGAAACAACTTAGCAGAGCTGTCGACTTTAGTATTAATGACGACGCAATCCATTACTGCTCACGTATTGCAAAAATGAACCCCTCAAGCTCACGCCCCCGATCCATCCTGGTTAAATTAAACTCGGCGCGCACTCGGGACTCCTTGCTGGCGGCCGTTATAAACCACAACAAAAAGCATCCCCAGGATAAATTGAACACCAGCGATCTGGGCTACGCAGGTGCCAAGGCACCGATTTATGTTGCTGAAAACTTGTCTCCAGATAATAAAGCCCTTCATGCGGCGGCGCGACTACGCGGCAGGCAACTGCAATATAAATTTGTGTGGGTACGCGGCGGCCGTATTTACATGAAAAAGTCTGAGACTTCCGAAACGGTTTATGTTCGTAACCATGATGTATTAGACAAGATGAAATGATATAAACATATTTGCTTATATCATTTTATTTTACTAAGTATCCTTAGTTTAGTTATCATATATATCATTTAAAAATGTTTCTCATTATAAAATGTATAATGCCAAGCATCGATATAAAAATAATATTTGGTCTGCTTAACTTTTCATTAAAATCTTCTACTAAATACGAAAGTTCATATTATTTCATAACATTGTTGGTATTGCGTATCAGTAACACGTATACAATTTTATGGATATCAATAAATATTTTATACGGTAGTTCGAGCGGTGGTGTATGCTACAAATTGAGTTGCTGCTATATAATTCATTGTAGGATCGTATGTATAATGTGTAAGTATAAGTTTCGCTTGTTTGTTGAGCAGGGCGTCTGTATGACACGTTATATTATAACATAATAATAATGAATTTAACTTTAAGAGAATTGTTGTCGAGTAGCTTGGGTTATTTATTACCTTGTTGTCAATGGATGCGTATACAAGTATACACCTCCGGAGTAAGTAGGTATACTGAGTTTAACATTTTTCTATTATTTATGTTTTAACAATCTGTGTGGTACACAGATTGTCAGTCACAGTCTCATTAACACGCGTCGAGATAAACAACATACGCAGTTATCTTGGGTAACTCTCAATATTTATTTGATGGCGCGGCGCGCGGTTGGTGGATTTGCTCACTACCTACTTTGACACATATTTTCTACCGAATGTCCATGTAAATATAACAATCATGCGGCGGGCCTATTCTTCCATGGGGGTATTGAGGGGGTCTAATGTTGCTCAGCTATTATTACAATGATGGCAAATAAAATGAATATCTACTATCAAAATGTGCGTGGTCTCCGTACCAAGTGTCTTGATTTGTTTAATGGTGTTTTGTGCAATAATTACGACATACTTTTATTTAGTGAAACGTGGCTTCAGGATGATATATCAAGCTCTGAGTTGTGTGATGATAGGTATGAGGTGTTCCGTCATGATCGCAATCTGTTGACATCAGGAAAAAAAACTGGAGGCGGTGTTATGGTTTGCGTAAAACGTGAGTATGCGGCGAATACTTGCTATGATTTTTCCTGTGAAGGAGCGGAGGTCCTTTGTGTTACGTTACCAAGACATGCGATTGGTTCCAAGGTAGACCTGCATATAATACTAGTGTATGTTCCCCCGGACGCCTCTAGTGTGCCATATCATATCGAAAATATTTACCATAAATTAGCGTACCTAGCACAGTTGTGTCCTACTCAAACAATTATGCTTATTGGTGATTCAATCTCCCTTGTCTGCGTTGGTCACATGACGGGTATTTTTTGGATCATATAGGGTCACAAGAAGTCCAGCACAGTGCTGTAAAATTTGTTGAGGACTTGAGCTTTTTGGGTCTCAGGCAGAACAATTATATATTAAATGCGAATAACCGAACCTTAGTCTTGGCGTTTTCTACTATTCACGTTAACGTGGAGAGGTGTCTTGACCCCATTTTGCCAGAGGATAAACACCATCCTTCTTTAGTAGTTGAATGTACAGACTTATTCTTGCCCCCGTTAAAGGAAAATACCTCTGCACGCCGTAATTTTTACAAGTGTGATTATAACTCCATAAATGCACATTTAGATACGATTGAGTGGCACAATTTATTAAAGGACTATTCAACTAATGACGCAGTAAATAAGTTTTATTCTATAATCAATGAATGTATTATAAAATATGTTCCTTTAAAAAAAACCACGAACAGATTTAAATTCCCTACATGGTATGATCGCGCCCTCGGGACCATTATCAGAGAAAAGGAAAAGCTTCACAAACGTTGGAAAAAATATAACAACCCCCGGGACTATATTGAATTTTCGCTCCTTCGTACGCGTCAACACAAGATGCAAAATAATAGAATTGAGAAGCATAATGCACAAATAGAGGACAACATAGCGCGACAACCTAAAGCATTTTGGACCTATGTTAAGTCCAAGCGTAAGGGAAGCCATTATCCTAAGCATCTCAATTTGGATGGTGTGGCTTACAGAGATGGCAGCAGTATTAGTACTGCGTTTAACAACTTCTTCCACAATATGTTTTCCCAGGCTTCAAATGACGCGTTAGTAAACAATATTCAGGAATCCAGTGAAAACTCTAATATTATAACAAATGTATATATTACTGAGAATATTGTGGAGAGTCTGCTGATTTCATTAGATAAATCAAAAGGTCCTGGTTGTGACGGAATACCTGCCATATTTTTATCCAACTGCGCGAAAAGTCTAGTATATCCTATCACACTGCTTTTTAATAAGTCAATGCGTGAATGCGTTTTCCCGTATATATGGAAAAAAGCACATATTATACCAATACACAAAAAAGGATCTAAATCTGAGATAAAAAATTATCGCCCTATATCCATTCTTAATACACTAGGTAAAATGTTTGAAAAAATTATTTACAACCATATTTATCCTGTTATATCAGCCAGTATTCCTCACAGTCAACATGGCTTTCTTAAGGGCCGATCAACTACATCAAATCTGGCAACTTTCTCTCACTACGTTCTATGTGAAATGGAAAGGTCAGGCCAGGTGGATGTGATATATACGGATTTTGAGAAGGCATTTGACCGCGTTGATCACATTATCTTATTAGGAAAGTTACAAAGTTTAGGTATTCGTGGCGATCTGCTTCGATGGGTCCGCTCATATCTCTCGAATCGCTCTCAGGCTGTGGTCGTAGGTGGCTTCAAGTCTGACTTTATTGATGTTCCCTCCGGTGTGCCACAAGGTTCGCACCTCGGTCCTCTCTTTTATTGTGCATATATATATGACATCCACGACTGCTTTAATTACGCTAACCATCTCCTGTACGCAGATGACAAAATAATATACTTACGTATTCGCTCTCGTACTGACTGTGAAATGATTCAGAGAGATTTAAATGCGTTGTGTAAATACTATGAAAGAAATAATATAACAGTGAACATCAATAAATGTCAGGTAATCAGTTTTAGTCGTAAGAACAACCCTAAAAATATGGCTACAGATTCGGCAACTGCTTGATTGAAAGGGTGCAGTCTGTGTGTGATTTGGGAGTTCTGCTGGATTCTAAGATGCTACTTTCACAACATACTGAAATCATTACACAAAAAGCAATCCGTAATTTAGGTTTTATAATTCGCACTTGTGCACCGTTTAAAAAAATTAATACCTTAAAGTCAATTTTTTATGCTTACGTTCGTAGCATCTTAGAATACAGCAGCTCTGTCTGGTCCCCTCAGTATAAAATCTATATTGAACAAATTGAACGCGTTCAAAAACGTTTTATTAAGCACTTGAACTTTAAAACCCGTAAGCGCCACGACGATTATGTAGACGACTGCAGGCACTATCGACTTTTGCCTCTTGTTGATAGGCGCGTTATGCTGGATTTGTGTTTCCTATTTGATGTATTGCGCGGTGGCTTTGACAGTTCTACGCTCTTATCCACCATTCAGTTCAATACACCCAAAAGACGTACTAGGAATACTACACTATTCTCGGTACCTCATCACCGCACAAATTATGGCAGCAACTCAATTGTAGCGCGATTGCTTCGAACTTACAACAATAGATGCAGCGAAATTGATATATTCTTTTTGTCTAAAAATAGATTTAAAAACAGCATTATTCGTGACTTGATCGTAAACTCCTGTTACTGATACTTTTTGTCTCTTTGATAAGTACTCTTATTATGTAAAACTTATAACTTAGAGTGTAATTTAGAAATCACAATTTTCTACCTCACATTTGATTGTCGTGGAACTCTGTAATAGGCTTAGAGTTAGTCTTAAGAAAATTTGTAATGTATCTGTGTAAAAAAGCTGTAGAGTTTCCTTAAAATAAATAAATAAATAAATAAATACTTCATCCAGAAGTAACACAGAACATGGTACAAATCAAGATTTCCAGATATTTGTGTTACAAATTACTATTATTGCTACCCCTTCAACTAAGCTAGAATCCTAGATTAAATTGTTGGGTTTATTTTATATGTTTGGAATTCGAATACACTCCCTCTCGCCCATACAATACCTTATCCATTAGTCTGTTGTTTGTTTGCTGCGATCTCTCTCCAAAAACATTGAATAATCCACAACATTGTTCTAAGTCTGGGTGTTCTTTGAGTCCATTGTTCCAAAATTTGCAAAGAGGCCGCGACTCAGAGATTACCTCAAGCGCGAAAGTTCGAAAAGCAGCATATTAAAAGACTTGTTAAAATAATTAATTAAATTCTCGTTAATTGGACTGAATCTATCAGTTGCTAATTATTATTAAGACAACTAATACTATGCGCCGTCAAAGCATTGTAGCTTTAGTTTCAACTTACATTGAGCGGCAAAATGCTCGCGCATGTACGAAAATCGCACTCTTAATAAAATTCCTATTAGAGTATTTTGGATTAAACAAATTTAAACTCTGTTGCAATTACTTAAAACAGTTTCGCGGAGCCGCTTAGATAGATTTCTCGTCATCTTACGTTTACCCGAATGTTATACATTGTAATAAAGTATTTTGATTTCATATATACGGATTTTATCGCGTTGTTAATTAATACGTTTATTACTTTATTTTGAAAATATTATACTACTACTGAACCTTGACTACTATTTCAAATTACCCTTTTTAATCTCCTCGTGAACATGGCTGCTGAAAAGAATTTATACATTCCGCTCAGTCTGACTTAAACCTTAGTAAAATTAGACGATTCTTACTAATTTTATTTTTGTTTTAAGTCTCTAAACATTAAGATAAGTACTATACTCATTAGCACTTCTTTGATTTAACTTAGTACTGTTCAGAGTTTGGGAATGATTAATTGATTTTCTTTTAGAAGTTATAGTAGCCAGTTGTATAGTAGAAACTGTTTGGAGTCAAAGAGAATTATTGAGGAGTTAGCGTGGGTAGCTTCTTTATTGCTCTATGATAAAATGCATATATAAAATGGAATGGCAATAAAAAAGGTTTACATTATAGCGCGACCTTTCTTTAAAACTATAAAAAGAGCTTTATGAAAACACTACATTAAGATAATGAATATTATTCTAACTATTTTAATTTACACTTTGCTTGATATTTTGGTTGCATTTCAGCAGTTTGAATTATTTTATAGTAGATTTTATTTTAAATTAACTGCGATGAAATATATGAACAGTAGGTTCTTTAATTTAAATGTATAACATTCGCGTAAACGAAAGACAATATTATATAAGGAGATATTGTCTTCTGTTTACGCCAATGTTATTCATTGAAATTAAACTACTATATACGGATTTTATCGCGTTGTTTATTTAACACTCTATTACATAATTTAGAAACTGTTACACTACTATACTGTACTATTAAACTTTACTAATTTTAAGCTAATTAAATTATTAAAACTATCAAATCTATTTGTTTTTAAGTTTACACTTTCCCCGACGTTTCGGTTGCTTTTCAGCAGCCATGGTCACGGGGAGACTAAGATGGTAGTTGTCTCAATGTTCCAGTGTAGTTATTTCAAAGTACCCGAACATAATTTAGTTATTGGTGTTTCTATTTACGCAGAATGAGCTCAAAGTATCATGAAGTCTAGCTGTGGTTTGTTTCTTCTTGGGTTTGACTATTTGAAGTACTGGATCCCAAGCTGGTGGTACATTCCAACCATCTTCTCTATTGAAATTTGGATGTTTTTTGATCTCAATAGCCTCGCGAAGCATCCTTGGTAGGAATCGGTGTTCTTTAGCGAGACCAAGAAATTCTTTAGAGGGACCAACCACTACCTGAGATTTGACAAACCACAGATTCTCGCGCAAAGAACACCGATTCCTACCAAGGATGCTTCGCGAGGCTATTGAGATCAAAAAACATCCAAATTTCAATAGAGAAGATGGTTGGAATGTACCACCAGCTTGGGATCCAGTACTTCAAATAGTCAAACCCAAGAAGAAACAAACCACAGCTAGACTTCATGATACTTTGAGCTCATTCTGCGTAAATAGAAACACCAATAACTAAATTATGTTCGGGTACTTTGAAATAACTACACTGGAACATTGAGACAACTACCATCTTAGTCTCCCCGTGACCATGGCTGCTGAAAAGCAACCGAAACGTCGGGGAAAGTGTAAACTTAAAAACAAATAGATTTGATAGTTTTAATAATTTAATTAGCTTAAAATTAGTAAAGTTTAATAGTACAGTATAGTAGTGTAACAGTTTCTAAATTATGTAATAGAGTGTTAAATAAACAACGCGATAAAATCCGTATATAGTAGTTTAATTTCAATAAATTATATAAAGAGACCTTATAAAAGTTAGTAATATCTAACTTAAACCAAGACGAGTGATGTATCAAAATAAATACCCCACTTGTCACACAGTATGAAAGTTTAAATTAATTGCTACGTTAAGCTTAATGCATTGAGATAAATTCTCTGAGCAAAGATTATTAATTTTCTTTTATTTTACTACGTTATTTGCAACTTTTGGAAGTTTTAACAGTCCTTGATCCCTTGGGCCTCGTAGCCGTCTAAGTTGAGAAGTATCCAAGTTGAAATACGAAGAGAATAAAATAAACGATATTCTGTAAAAGCAAGATACCGTCGTTATTTTAAATAGGGCTTTAAAATTAGGTATTGCGCAAACCAAGAAGTGAGATATTGAAACAGACGATTTATTATAACAGCTAATAGCAGTGTTATAGCCGTATTATAGGAGCGTATAGCAGTATAATAGATGTATTATGGACGTATTATAAAAGCTTAGTATTATTATAGCAGTGTAACAGCAGGTTATAGCAGAGTTATAGCAGTATTATAGGAGCGTATAGCAGTATAATAGCTATATTATAGCGGTATTATAAAACCTTGTAGTACTATTATAGCAGTATAACAACAGAGTATAGCAGTTTTATAGCAGTATTATAGGAGTGTATAGCAGTATAAAAGCTATATTATAGCGGTATTATAAAAGCTTGTAGTACTATTATAGCAGTGTAACAGCAGGTTATAGCATTGTTATAGCAGTATTATAGGAGCGTATAGCAGTATAATAGCTATATTATAGCGGTATTATGAAAGCTTGTAGTACTATTATAGCAGTGTAACAGCAGGTTATAGCAGAGTTATAGCAGTATTATAGGAGCGTATAGCAGTATAATAGCTATATTATAGAGGTATTATGAAAGCTTGTAGTACTATTATAGCAGTGTAACAGCAGGTTATAGCAGAGTTATAGCAGAGTTATAGCAGTATTATAGGAGCGTATAGCAGTATAATAGCTATATTATAGCGGTATTATAAAAGCTTGTAGTACTATTATAGCAGTGTAACAGCAGGTTATAGCAGTGTTATAGAAGTACTATAGGAGCGTATAGCAGTATAATAGCTATATTATAGTGGTATTATAAAAGCTTGTAGTACTATTACAGCAGTGTAACAGCAGGTTATAGCAGAGTTATAGCAGTATTATAGGAGCGTATAGCAGTATAATAGCTATATTATAGAGGTATTATAAAAGCTTGTAGTACTATTATAGCATTGTAACAGCAGGTTATAACAGTGTATAGCAGAAAAGCTTATAGCAGTATTATAGTAGCTTGTAGCCATATTCAATAACACACCACACATTAGGATTCAATCGATGATATAAAAATGATTACTGCCCCGGTGGCGTAGCAGTAGTGACTACGACTGTTGTGTTGGATAGCAGAGAATTTACTTGAAGCAGGGTCTAATTCCTGGATAAAGTATTATCGCTCGCAAGTTCTCATCACAGTTCGTTAATACTATCCCCGGATTGTGCATGAAGCGATTGAAATACGTAGGCACTAGATTTTCAATCGATCTGCGATTTGAAAGTGATTACAATAACACAACCTCTCTTTGATCTGCAGTCGGTTAAGTTTCAGAATACAGACTCGCTTGCTATTGGTGTGAATGAGGTCTCAGGTTTGAATCCCGGGTCAGGCCAACAACAACTTATGTAGCAGCCGTAAGTTAAGCAAGTTGCGCTGTTACACAACCCCGTGCCTCGGAAAGCAAACAAAGCCGGTCCTGCGCCTAGTCTATCCGGTCGTGTCGGATTGTCGTCCCATTGGATTACAAGAGTTTGGAAACAGAGAGCGCACTAGCGTTTGCGCACATCCTTATTCACTATAATATTTACCGATCAGATAGCGAGTCTCCATTTAAATTGGCTGTCATTTCCAAAGATCGCTCTACAGGATTTTAGTGAAAGTACACGGAAAAACAAAATTTGCAGGCGGGTTTAGAAACATCTACTTCATAAACAGAAGACCACGTCAAACGTCAAGCCTTTAAAGAGCATGTGAATAATGGCAGTCTAGGGCACTCTGCTCTACTCTGACGGTCTACCTAATAGATTATAACTACTCTTCAATAAAAAGATAAAATCTTATTGACCAACTGTTGATCTACTCGCTTCAGTGCATCGCTTCTTAACTATATCTGGCTTGGAGCCAAACGTCAGTGCTTTTCCTCACGTACCAACTGGCTATCTACGAATCTGACTACCTGTTAATTGTTGGCACATCGGTAGTGTAGGTATACGACTCACGTCCCTGAGAGTTCCATTCCCAGGTCGGGCTAAGTGTTATTGGTATGCCTTAGTTTTTTTAAATACATTTCGTTTTTATAAGAATTAATAATTGCCAGAATAAATTAATCTAGCAAACTATGTAATGTATGTCCTTTATTGTAGTCCATATTTATGTATTCCCATCTCTATGTATTGTATTACTCGTCTACTCTTTAAATTTAAGAAAAAAGCAGTATCTGAAAAATTTATCATTGGGTAGTTTATCAAATAAAAGATGAAAGTAAAAACAGAACAAAAAAAAGATTATTCTATCTAGAAAAATCTTTATGTCGCGGGCGACATTACATATATGCAGACAACGGACACAAAGAACACCACTACACAAGCATATGTGGATTTCATAAATTTTGTCCCTTGTGGATATCAGTCCACAACAATCATCGCCGTAACAATGGCCAGTAATTAGTAAAAGCACGTAACAATGACCACTTAAACAAATACGTCCCCCCTTCAATCATATATGTATTTGTAACTTTATTTTTTGTAACTACAAGTAGCCTAGGCTAGTATAGCAGTTAGGACAAAAGCTTTCAGAATTAGCTCACAGGTGCTTATGTAAACAGAATATGAACACCGGGATTAGTATTCCCCTCGCCTCGTCGCCGTGTGATGTTATCAGATGAAAAGTTTAGCTCCGCGCCATCTGTTGCATTTTCGATTGAAGTTGTGACACAAAATGGCGCATACACGTTTTGTAAACAAAAACATTTACATCTACATCAGCTTTTGACCGCGGCTTCTCACGCACGGGGCCAGTACTTTTTTTCTGGATGAACGGTACTCCTTTTTTGTACCCTTGACAACGTGTACGCGAAATTTCATAATAATCGGTCGCGTTGAGGCGTGAAACAGTGACAAACAAGCTCGCACTTACAGCATTAGCTCAAAATACTTTTAAAATATACATTTTGTAGTTAATATGCTCTTAATTATAAGATCTAGGCTAGATCTAGAAATTTTCATATAAAAAATATCCAATTAATGTAGTATCCAAAGCAGCGATAGCCTAGTGTGAAACCGTTGGACTGCCATGCAGAGGTCTGAAGTTCGATCCCAAGGCGCGCATCTCTGACTTTTCGAAGTTATGTGTTAATTATCGCTTGCTTTAACGATGAAGGAGAACATCGTGAGGAAACCTACATATCTAAGAGATCTCAATAATGTTTTTAAAAGATATGTGAAGTCTGCCAACCCGCACTGGGCCAGCGCGGTGGACTATGGCCTAACCCTTCTCACATTGAGAAGAGGCCCGTGCCCAGCAGTAAGAAAGTTTAATACAGGGCTAATATTATTATTAACTAGCTGACCCGGCGAACTTCGTACCGCCTAACAGTCAATGAATGTCGTGTTATCTTTTAGCTAACTAATTTAGGCTTTGATGAACGTAATACAATGATACAAAATTGTTGTATACGGGTACAAGGGTACGTCAATGACATACAGTGGCTCGATGCGAACTGATTTATTCTTAAGTACCGACAACGTTAGACATAACACTTTTCCCTTCTAAAAGTAACATAGGTACATAGTTACATTTAAAAATTAACTTAAAAAAATAAGCACTACAATACATTACATATTTTTTAATTTTTCCTTACACCGTATAGCAGCTCTCCTGCGAACACGACTATCGTCATTATTACAAGTTGGCAGTGACGGCGTTGACAATGGCAACGACTGCAAAGGCGAGACTGTATTGCTAGCGTTCTCCCCTACACTATCAAAGAACTCATCTTTATCGGTCACTGCTATCTCATTATCCGAAGTTGCATTTAACCCGTTCTCAGTTTTATTACAGTGCTCCGAAGATGTATTTAACGCCCTACTTAAGGAATGACGTGATTTACGCGTATGTAATTGATCGATATGTCGTTTATGCACTTGTCCATAATCTGTATTAATTCTATACGAGACGGGGCCCGTTCTCTCCACGACAAAACCATCAGTCCATTTGCGGTTACTTCTACTATAGTCTCGCATAATGACCGGCTCGTTTGGCTCGAGTACGCGCAGCGGGCGCGCTGCATCGAACTCCCGTCGCAGCTGTTTACTGCGCACACATTCGCGTGTGTCGGGCCTAAGCAGATCGAGGCGGCCGCGCAACCGTCTACCTAACAGGGCGACCGCCGGTTCGATTCCCGTCGTACTGTGCTCAGTATTTCGATAAGTAAACAAAAATCTACTTAATGCCGTATTAAAGTTTACATTTTCTATTTGTGCTTTTTTAAGCACCCTTTTGACTGATCGTACCGCATTTTCAGCAGCTCCGTTGCTAGAAGGATGATACGGGGCTATCAAAGTATGTTTAATACCGTTACGTTCTAAATATTTAGCAAATTCGAACGACGAAAATGGCGGTCCATTGTCACTAACTAGACGCTTAGGTAAGCCAAACCGAGCAAACAAACGTCTCAAACAATCAATAACTATCGTTGCCGACGTAGTACTCACTTTTTCAACCTCAATCCACTTAGAATGAGCGTCGACAATAACAAGAAAATACATATTATTAAACGGACCTAAAAAATCTAAATGTAGACGTGACCAAGGTTCGGATGGCCAGGGCCACGAGTGCAGCGGCGCAGCGGCGGGCGCCGGGCGTAGCTCGCGACATGGAGCGCACTCGCGCGCGACACGTTCTATGTCTGAGTCTATATTCTCCCACCATACATAATTACGCGCAATCTGTTTCATTTTGACGACTCCCGGGTGACCATCGTGAATGTCACTCAAAACTACTTCCCTCAATGATTTAGGTACAACTATTCTATACCCCCATATTATACAACCCTGATCTATGTGCATGTTATCTCGTCTATCATAATACATTTTTTCAATATTATCAGTTAATTTGTTTGCCGGCCAACCAAACATTATATAACCATAAATTTTACTCAGCAAAGAATCCTTTCTGGTTTCTGTTTTTATGTCTTTGAAACTGATTGCAAAGTCTCTTACATTCACCGTTTTCATCTCTCGGTTGCATCTTGGTCAACTCTAGAGGAAGACGAGAAAGAGTGTCAGCAAAACAATTTTTTGTGGAGGCTACAAATTCTATATCAAAATTGTAAGCAGACAACCTAATCGCATAACGTTGTAGGCGACTAGCAGCCGTCACCGGAATCCCTTTGTTTTTACCGAAAATGTAACTCAACGGACGATGATCACTGCGCAAAGTGAAATGCCTATGCTTAGTGACTCCAAAAATAATAGCCAACGCCTCTTTATCTATTTGGGAGTAATTAACTTCGGCCGAATTGAGCGTTCGCGAAGCGCAACAGACCGGCCGCTCAATGCCATCTGCCCCTCGCTGCGTCAACACCGCTCCTAGACCATACGCGCTGCTGTCAACAGACAATATTAACGGGATATTACAATCATAATGAGCTAAAACAGGAGCGCTGCTTAACACTTTTTTAATCTTTAAAAATGCCTTATTGCATACATCTGTCCACTCCCATGACACATTTTTCTTTAATAATGTATACAATGGTTTTAGAATATCACTCATGTTTACACAAAATTTGGAATAGAAATTAACAAGTCCCATAAAACTTTTAAGTTGTGTAATATTTGTAGGCGCGGGCGCTGCTTCAATGGCTTTAATTTTTTTATCATCGGTATGCAGACCGAACTTATCTATTTTATATCCTAAATATGTAACACTGTTTTGAAAAAACTTACATTTAGCATAATTTATTCTCAAGCCATTGTCTTTGAGCCTTTGTAGCACAGATTTTAAATTGGCTACATGTGTACGCCTGCTGGGTCGCGCTGCTGTGCATGCCGGCACCTGTCGAGCTGCTCGAAACACACGCCGTAGCCGCGTGCCGTTCCGCCGCCTCCAGTGCCAACGCCAGTTCCACAGCGCGCTTGTAGTCTATGCCACGTTCTGCGAAGATCCTTGATCTCATGTCCTCATCGACTAACCCCGACACGAATTGGTCGCGCAAACACACCTCCAGACAAGCGCCAAAGTTGCATGTCTTCGCCAAATGTTTTAGCGCTTGAAGATATTCTCGAACATTCTCACCTTGTCTTTGTACCCTCTGCCGAAAAATATGTCTCTCGGCAATTTCCGATCTATCGGGTTCCAAGTGTTCTTTCACTAACGCGACTAATTCATCGTATGATTTTGATTCTGGATTGTCCGGTGAGCACAAATCGCACATAAGTTCGTAACACTCCGCGCCCACGACCGTCACTAAGGTGGCTACTTTTAACGTGTCATCGATGCAATTCAACGCAATGAATTGATTAACACGTCGTACGTAAGCGTCCCAGTTACTACCACCTAAGTTAAAAGATTCAATCCGTCCTATAGGCATTTTCTAGCACTTTTTGAACACGCGTATAGGTAATTAAACTTTCTCGTCGCCAATGTTGTATACGGGTACAAGGGTACGTCAATGACACACAGTGGCTCGATGCGAACTGATTTTTCTTAAGTACCGACAACGTTAGACATAACAAAAATAAAAATACAGATAGATATAAAAAAATATTTTATTATGATAAATAATACATACAGAAAGAGAATTAAAAAAAAATTAAGTACTTCAAACACGTGTCAGCAAAAAATGACTGAATTAAACGATTAACCCTTTTCATTCAAGCACCTTGTGGTAAACGACATTCTTTGTTTTTTTGTCAGGCGCAAGAACAAATAAAGCGGATGGTTTGCCGACACGTGAACATGCCACGTACAATTAACCATGAGAAAAACATGAATTTTCTAGATTGAGGCCACAAATAGTCAAGGATTGGCCCTGTGATTTGTTAATCGTCATGGCGAAGGCAAGACGAATCGGGAATTGAATTCTTTTAAACTCAAAGGGCATATCCGTTGGGATCATCGGAATCCTTGGAATGAGAACTTCCTCATCTTTAAATTTTCCTACGCATATCTGGATGACCAGGAACTGCATCGCCTTGCTTCCGACGTTGAAATTTCTTCGATGTAGCGTTCCAAGTGTAATAACGTGGCATCTCCGAGTAAAGCAACGTTCGTGCGAACGGATCGCTTTGACAAATCGCAAAGAAACTGGTCAATGTTGTCGCTGGAGGTCTTTCGGCACGTTGAACAGCATTCGACGCTGTGAAATATACTCTCTGACCGTTCTCTAGATGCACCCCCAAATGCACAACAGTGGGATGACGTTCGTGAATAGGGAATGAGAATATACGCCAAATTGCTTCATTGCTGTTCACATATCTACCAACTTGATAGCACGTAATTTCATCGTTGGTATTGGATGCTTGGATACCAAAAACCGCCATGTCGCTGCCTTTCGTGACATATTTGCAAATGTATTTAATTGACTTGACCGAATTGCAATACTCAACATTACAATGTGCCTTGAATGTTTTGGAAAGTAGTGGTGAATATGGAACAATCCAACTGTTGTCAACCGCGAAATCGTTTCCTTTCACTTTAGTTGTGATAGTTCTACCATTATCATCGGGCGATCGACGCCAATACAGTGGATAACCATCGTTGCCGGTGATGGTCTCTGCCGTCAATTTTCGTGGATACCGTTTGGAACACTTGCCGTCGACCATGCACGGTGATTGGCGGTTTATGGTGCCACACGGTCCATGAATCATATTCGTGATTACAACCTCATGTAGGTCTGGATCGGTTTCAGGATCAGGAATCTCCGCACATATGATGTCATCTATTTGATCTGGCCGAATTCTTTCGACTAACCAAATTAGAATGTGTGAATGCGGCAAGCCTCGTTTTTGCCATTCGATTGAATACATCCAGCATCGAGTAGTCCCAAAGACGTGTTGCTTAACAATGTAATTCATCAGTGACCGGATTTTTTGCTTGAAAACACGTGCGGTGATGTCGGGCCGATCACTTGATGTTTGTCCGGGAAGCAGCAGTTGAATAATATCCATCCATTTCGGATTACATGTAAATGTAATGAATAGATCTGGCCGACCATAATGACGAACATATGTCATTGCATCTTGCGCATATTCATGCATATGACGCGGGCTACCTGTGTATGTAGCCGGTAAAATAGTCAATCGACCAACATTTTCTGCATCTCCTTCTGTGCTAATTGCATCGCGTAAATGGATATACTCTTTCGAACGTAATTTAGCTTGGTTCAACCGAATAAAAGTCAGGCGCTCCGTTTCGATTTTAACGTACATGTCAACGCAATATTGTTGAAGCAGTCGACGAAATCGCAACAAATAATTGTTAGAATTTTCACGAATCATTAAACGATGTGCGTAATAATTCATCGAACTAACCTTCTTGGTAGTTTCCTCACCTGAAACAAATATAGTAAAATTTGTATTTTAGAAGAAAATCCATGTCTGTATTCCTTGAAGCGGTAAACAGAGAATGTCGTCACTAAGTTTTGTTCAATATTTTCTAAACCAACAACCCCTAATAGGGTTAACGACTATTACAACTACTCTCTGCTAAATTAGGAGTGACAACTTTTTTTGGTTACCAAAAGCAAACAGAATAAAATGTATATCAAGTTAAAATGAAAACTATGACACTTACCATTCAATGGATTAATCATTTTGATATTGAAATGATATCCATCGTTTCCTTGCCAAAACATCAGCGGGTATTGTAATGCGTCATATGAACGGTGTGTTTCATATATTTTTTGTAGTTGCCCAGTATTGCGTCGTGTAAGTACAATATCACGTGTTTCTAAGTTTTCACCAACAATCAGGATTGCCACTGTATCAATTGTGCATGCATTGCATTAAATGTGCGTTCGTGTGTTCCAGCTGGTCGTTTATCTGCTCTGATCACAACTTTATAACCATCACTTGGCATGCGCTCTAACGCAGTCTTGAACAGCCTGACCAATGCATGAGACCAATGCAAACTAAACGATGCAAGCTGTAGTCGATGGTGCAATCATATAGAAACGCTGCTCGATTCAAATCAACGCTTGAACCATTTCTTCTTGCACGTCGAAGATTATCCCTCTGTTGATTTGACGATAAGCTCGACGATTTCTCGTTTCTAACCTAGCCGTTTCACGGGTTGCCTCTCTTTCCTCTTGTGTTTGAGAGGCACGAATTAAAGCCCTTCTTCGCTCCATACTAACGCGGCGCTCTTCTCGTGCAATGTCTCGTTCTTCATCAGATAATTGACTCGCGATGTTCCGTTGCCTAATTGCAGTACGGCTTCGCTGAGAAAGATTAGATCTTCTAGGACGTGGCATTGTTACTAATACTAATGCTGAATATGTACTCGCACAAAACCACACAAAACAAACAAATATAACAGTAGCTGAACTCGTGACATAGACATTGATTGACAATAGTTTAGATCATAGACCTTTGTAATTATATATCTTAGAAAATCATAGAAAACATAAAAAGACATTTACGCTTTCGATAACTTAAATAATAAATCTTAGAAATTGTTTTCGAAAATAGAAACTTTAATTTACGCAAAATAAAGTTATGAACGCACGCGTAAATGTTAACCATTTGTCATTATTTCCGAACGCACGCATAAATATTTGAGGAACTTCTATTCAAATCTGCTTAATACACTTTTCAACCTTTTTAATTGATTAAAAAAATACAGACAAAAGTTTATTCACCCTTTTTAAATAGTTTACACAAAATACATTTCTGAACGCATGCATAAATGTCAATCACAGTATTTGACATGATGACAGGAGGAAAACAAATGTTTGACAGGTACGAAACAAAGGAACATAATTAAATGGAAAATGATTCATTTTCATAATTATATATTCGTCAAGTTTTCATTGTTTTTAAAATGTATTCTGCTATTCAGGGCGGAGACAAATCCAACGAAACAAAAACCATGAAAATTGATCCAGCCGATCTCGAGTTATAAGTGTTGTAACAAACCCGTCTTTGTTTTATATATCTATTTTATATATATAGATGTAGTCCGTCAAGTCTTTATATACCAGACATACAAACAGACATAATTAAAAACTCATTATGTCAGGCCACTGGTGCTGCCTCGGTTTTAAAGGTGCATCCGTTTCCAAAATTCGGTGAATAAACATTTAAAAATTATATATACTGGTGTCTTTATGTACTATGAGATTTTTTTTGCAGATTGTACTGTTCTTTTTTATTTCAGCGCAAGTACTTATAACGAATTATATACAAGTATGTAACTGTTCCGATTGATTTTCGGGGACAACTGAGCCACGGTGGCTACGTTAATCGCAGTCGCCACATACAAAAAGCTGAATCAGCTATATGGCTACAAGTGCAATAAGAGGATTTCTGCCATCTTGAAATCGGTTAACAGTGTTTAGGTATATTCACGCGAATATTAAAAAATTTCGAGCCTGTCGCCAATTCAGTTTTACAACGTAAAATCATCCAGTGCTTTGATCGACGACAATAAATTTACCTTTGCAGAATCTTTTAAAGATATCCAGTTTTGATAGTAAGAACTCGTCATCCAATTAACTTCGAAGGTAAGGCAACGATGAGGCATTCCTCGATATGACGATACAAAGATCTGTATATTTTTAATAATTTGTAGTTTTTAGTAGGTGCAACTGATTGCTCTAAAGAATGAGAACATCATTATATACTATTATAAATTGCCTGGTAAATACAACTGCTATGCATGAGGTTGAAAACCCGGATCACTCCAACAAACAAAGTAGATTTTTTCTGTCAATGAATAATCATTTGCCCGAAATTATGAAAATGGTATCGTACCCCCATGTAGGAATCGAATATCACTATCCGCAGTGGCAGGGGTAAGGTAACTGTTACGCAATCCTTGTATAATATATTTTAAAGTAAAGCGACAAAGAATAATATATCCAGGCAATAAACGCCAGATAAAACTGGTGTCTTCCCCAAAAATTACTGCATTCTGAACTTCTTAAAGATTCGCCTTAAGTACCAACATAATAAATTTGCTTAATTTATAAGCCTTGCACACAATTGGTAGAACTGGTGATATGCCAAGAGCCAGGTTGTAAGGAGCCAACACACTAGTGACTGGGAATGCGGTGAAACGTCAGCGACTATTATGATGTATCTTTTCGCCTGTTGATTTTGTGTTGGGTGGATTCCAAGATTGATGAAAAGGTTGATATAAGACAATAATATTAAACTAGTTTTCGCACGCGGCTGCGCGTGATAAATATAAAACACTGTTTTTACGGGAGCTTCGCTCCCGTTAATGCAGATTTCATCAATAAATTTCTGGTAGAGTCAGTTATTTTTGTCCGGATGAAAATACCCTGAGTCCTTATCAATACCCCTGACAACATGAATGCGAAATTTTATAATGATCGGTCAAGTAGTTAAAGCTCAGGCCTTAACTACTCGACAACAAACACAAAAACGCATATTCGCCTTTATAATACTAGTAAGGATAGCCTAAAGTCACAATAAATGAATAAGGTTCCTTCTATTAGTGAAAGATTTATTTAAATGAGGATTAAGCTAAACTAGTCTGTGTTATGTTCATATCCAATATATAAGTTACTCCCATGACGAATTTCGTCAAAGTTGGTATATCGGTTTAGCTATTAAAATTTAATTATAAGACTGACAGACTGACAAATGTTCTAATTTTACAATTAACAATTTCTTTAATAATAACAATTTGTACAAAGTAAGAGACATATACAAGGATTTTAGTAAACAGCAATCCGTAGTTTCTGCCTCCCCTTACCGGAAAACAAACTGTGTTTGTGTCTGTGTGTGTAACTGCACCAAGACTGCACGATTGGCTTAGCGTTCCATTAGTCGCGTCGCCGCTACAGCCCCTTTGAGTGTTCAGCGTACGAATCCCACACGAACCAATGTCAATCAATCAATCAGCCCTTTGTAGTCCACTGCGGGATATAGGCTTCTCCCATTTTGCTCCACACCATACGAATCTAATTTAAGACAATGACTACTCATAATTGTTTTAAATCTGAATATACTTTAGTTGTATGTTTTTAGAGCTGCATGAGTCACTAGGCCTAACCTCAGTGACCTTATTTACAAGTAGACAAAAATAAATAAAGATTTAATATACAAAGAAAAATAGGTACTTAAAGATTTATTCGCTATCTTATGTACAAGGCTCTTTACATTGACTTTAAGAAAATATTTCGTTAGTTTTGTCAGGTCACCTTAGCTATAGGAATTGTTAGGTGACAAACAAATTAAATTTATTGAGGAGCTCAACCTTGGCTTGTATACTTATATAAAGTGATGTCATGTTTCTGTTTGTGTCGTTCTGGAGACGACAAAATTATTATTTTTGGATCTATCATATCACAGAATGGAGTTCTATGTTTTGTTTCAAATGGTGTCATTGAATTGGGCTTATATATCTATTTATGAGTGGCGGTAGCTCAATTGAGAAGCTATTGGTTTTGCTTTTAAGAGGTTTTCGATTTGAATGCCAACCATTTGATTATATCAATATTATTTATTATTATTATTATTTATATGAACCTATTTACACAAGCACAATAGGTTAGTTGGTGAGGATAATAAGGATACTAGTCAATTGTAACAAAAATTACTAAAAATCTTTTAAAAAAAAAATATATATATATATATGTCATTTTCTTTACCTTTAGAGAACACAACAGGAATCCTTGGTCTCGTGGCATAATTCAGCAGTTATTTTACGAATCGTTCCCAAGACCCTTTGACCTTATATCTTGGGTTCGATTTGCGGATCGTACGAAGCGTTAATAGCTTCTCCTACTAAAATATTCTCAGTAGTAGTATTGAATTTATTACTGCGTCCACAGCGAAATGCAAAACAATAAAACTATGGCGGTAGGGACACATTTTATTTGCAAGAACATGAATATAATCACGGACCTATGTGTGTACAATGTACGGTGATATACATATGTATGTGTGTAAAGACGGCTGCATTCCGTCGCGTAAGAAATTTAGTCGTGAATATACAGAACTAACGTTTTTAATTTACTCTCTACTACACAAATAAGCCTAAAGTGGATATTGAATTGGTTGTGTAATATACAGACATATTGGTGTAAGATTAAATATGATGTAAGTACATTTTATTGTGAGAGATAAATTTGCTAGTATTGGTAATAAACTCTTGTTAGTATGCACGAGAGAGTGATATCCGTTGATTGTGATTGCTTGTGATATTTGCACGTACAAGTTTATATATACATATTAGCTAACCGTCGAGAATAGTTCTTTTTTTCTAGATGAAAGCTACCTTATGCGCAGCAAATAGTTTAGGATGGTAGGAATCGGTGTTCTATGTGTGGTCTGCCAAATATCAACTTGTAGTCGGTCACCTGTTACATGTATTCACACACAGCAGACGATGAGAGAAAAGGATGTTATGTAAAACTTATTATATTCTTAAATACGTCCCTCGTTATGTTACGTATTGTAGGTCTCGCTGTATATCCGAACTAATATTATAAATACGAATATGAATTTGTTTGTTACGCTTTCACGCCTTAACTACGGAACCGATCATCATGAAATATTGCATACAGGTTGTCAGGGGTACATAAAAGGACATGGGTTACCTTTTATTTAAAAAGAGTACTGTTCCCGTGGGATGAAATTCATTGCCAAAATCTAGATTATCGTGAGCGAAGCCGCGGGCAGAATCTAGTTATCCTCTATTTCAAATTGCATGTATTGAATATACACACACTGTGCTACTAAGAATTTATGTTTCCGAGGCTTATAGTTAATTCGGAATGCCTGCATGTTCGCGGCTTGGCAACATTCAGTACGCCGACATTATTACTCGGTTTTAGGAAACATGCAATACCCAAATTCGTACTTATATTACAAATGCCAATGTAGCTTCGTCTATTTGTTATATATGTTGCAAAATGTTTAATCTGACAATCGCTAGAATGCCAGTCATAGTTTTGAGTTTAGTTCATTTTATTAATCCAAACTTAATATTAAAAACCTGATAGTGTGTTTGTTTGGTACGCTTTCACGCCTTAACTACTCGACTGATCATCATGAAATACATAGGACATAGGGTGCCTTTCATATACTAAACTACCTTTACTATCATAACCTACATTTCATTTACGTGAGCGAAACCGTGGGAAAAAACTAGTTGAGTACAAACATTTTTTTTTGCTCTGTATCGATCCGTAGGTTCGTGTCAATGGTAACCAGTGTCAACTACATACGTGACGTTAATAAAGGGGTTTAAATATCAGTTTGAGGTTGTTCTCAACATGTAATTATCGATTCAGATACCGGCGATAAGTCTTAGTAATATTCTACCACCACATAATATTCTACCACATACACACAACACCATCTAGCCCAAACTAAGCAGAGCTTGTACTATGGGTACTAGACAATGGATAAACATACATATATACTTTTTTTTTTGTAAACACATACATATTATACATAGAAACACCCAGACCAAGACAAACATCCATGTTCATGCACACAAATTTTTGATTTGTGCGGGAATCGAACCCGCGGCCTCAGGCGTGGCAGTCGGTTACACTAATCACTACGCCATCGAGGCTGACAAAGTGTTATGTGACCTATAAGTACGGCAGTAAGCTTACATTAACTCGTCTGACACAAGTAGCAATAACAAATGGTATTAACTCTACGTAATAACTCGAGAGAGAGTTGATGGAGTGTCCCTATTTATCATGTCCGTTTTAAATAAGGCAATTATTTATTTAAGACTTGGCTTTTGCCCGCGGAAATAATACTTTTTTTGTGGATAAAATATATTCTATGTCCTTTCTTGCACCCCTGACAACGTCTGTGCAAAATTTCACGATGATCAGTGGAGTAGTTAAGGCGCGAAAGCTTGATAAACAGATAAAATCACAAAATTGTAATGTACACAGACAATTCCCGCAGTAGGAATAATTCTTGTGTCGCGAGAGACTTAAAAACATTCAAGCAACGGACACAAAGAACACCGGGACTCGTAACAACCATTTATGGATCCCACAAATGGCAGTGGCGAAGCGACCATTTACGACAAACACTACGCCATTCGTGCAGTCAAAAAGTCAAAGTAAAAATACTTGAGATCATTGCCTCTAATACGAAGTACATATTAAATCAATGGCTGAAATAAGAATTTCCTCCGAAACGATCTGGCTAGGAATTTTTGTTTTAACGTGGCGTACAATTATTCCTGTCATATTTAAATAAAATATTTATATTACAAGGACAAATTCCGATACACCTTTCCCTTCGGCCGAATTAATTTTTCAACGGCGAGGATAGCTTACCGAAATTGGAATTGCGAAATTTCTAATATTTCCTTTATGTAGATTATTGGCTAAATGTTAAAGGTGTTTTATGTTATTGGAAACGGGAATTAATGTGATTATGCTCAGTATAAAGGTACATTTATATACCTTTTTGAAACTCTTGAAGTTTTGGTTAAAGCTCGGTACATACATATGTATATACAAGTCAAGTCTAAACAAGTCAATACAGCTACGGACAGTTAAATTCTGACACATTTTTCATACAATATGTGTCAGAAATTAACTGTTCGTAGGATAAGACCCGGGTCTAGGTTGCACTGTGTTAGTCACAATAAGAATGACGCGGCACCCATTTGTGGAGTAAATGTTTTAAATGACATTTCGTTTTTTGCTATAAAAATACAACTAGCTTTAGGAATCATATGTCGCGTGAGTCTTTACAAGCATTCAAGCACGAGTACACTCAGACTGGGAACAGCTATTGGATTTTCATTTTTTCTATTGCCATCCGAGTCTAATCTCGCGTTCGGTAGACCTGTGAGACATTCATAAAAACTTTACAAACATACTTTCAACAGACACAAAGCACACCCAAACTCCAACTAGATTCGAAACCACAACACTGGACACGGGCACACAGCCGACTGCAGATCATAGAGAGGTTGTGTTGTTATAGTCACTGCATTAAATCTTTCCGATAGATACTTACGTATTTCAATAGCTTAACGCACAATTCTAGGATAATATTATAATTCAAAGATAAAGTATCAGATCGATCTCAAATCTCGGTGCTATCAGCAAAATAAATAAAGAACTACATGACCCTATAACTTTCTTCAACATAATAGTCAACCACACGTCGAATTCCAATACAATCCGATTAATAAAAAATCTATATTCAGATGTTAGACTAATGGAAAGTCAATACTATATAACTCTCGATACAAACGGACTCGGCATTTCTTGAGAAGGAATTGACACAGCTCATAGTTTATGACTTGGTGAATGAACCCCTCTGTGAAATGGCTACTATTCTTTTTACTTTCGTTTGCCACTTAGCTCTGCGTAATTATACTGCGGATCTGCGCAATCGTCACAGCATCACGAGTTAATTTTCTTTAGCTGACATTCAGAAGAAATTATTTAATATTTTTGCTCCAAAATCAATCTTACTTACTTGTCTGCAATATATAGGTATCTACTGGTACCTAATAGCAATCTGGGGATAAATATACTATAACGGAAGTAAATAAAAGTAGGTACTCTATTGAGGTCTCGTGTTCGAACCCAAGGCACGCATCGCTGAATTTGTAAAGTGATTTGCTTATTAAATAATTAATTACCGCTCGCTTCAACAGTGAAGGAAAACATCGTGAAGAAATGTACATAGTTACATGTCCGAGAGTTCTACGTAATGTTCTCAAAGATGATTGTAAAGTCTGCCAGCCCGCACTGGGCCAGCGTGGCCAACTATAGCGCAACCCTCCTCGCACTGAAAAAAGGCCCGTGCCCAGCAGTGGACAGTTTATTATAGGGCTGATAATATTATATATATATAACTTTAGTCTTTTTCCTGTTCCGTGGAACACTCCGGTATAACAAGGATATTATTACAATCTTACTTAGACATGCATCGTTGTATAAAAATTTTAAGTCAATCCATTTACTACTTATTCGGGTTTTGCGGACACTAACATACAAACGGAAGCTGAATCTTTATAACTAAAGATTTTTATGTAGAACCACTCATAAAGTTTTATAAAGTAGTCCGTCTTTAATAATTCTTTGTTTAATAGGATATACCTCGAAGCTTATCTTATTTTAATTTGAAAAAGCAATTTCATCCCAATGAGTAAAAAATAAGGGAAATTAGCCACCCAAAAGTGTTTACTTGTTAATCAATTCTACAACGTGTGCAAAACAACGTGTACAATTCTATAACTGTGTGTATTATCCAATTTCGATAAGTGTTTTATTGTGTTTTGTTCACAAGCCTTTGTGATACTTTACCCTCTCAAACCTCGGCGATGCAAGCGTAAGTGCCGATTCCGGGTCAAATGTAATAATTATGCAGATAAATACAGAATAAATTTGAATTCGTTTGATTTATTTAATCCCGCGTAATCTATTGCTGTTAAAGAATTTGTATAATTATTTATAATAAAACAGTGATAGACTAGGGGGTGACCGTTGGACTGCCAAACAGGGGTCTCGAATTGAATCTCAAAGCACGCACCTCTGATATTTCGAAGTAATGTGCGTACCTATTAATTAAATAATTATCGAACGCTTTAATGGCGAAGAAAAACGTCATGAGGAAACCGCCATGTCTGAGAGTTCTTTATAATGTTCTTGTAAGAATGGTTAGGCCATAGTGCGGCTTGGCAGAACTCACATATCTTCGAGAACATTATGCAGAACTTCCAGACATAATATGTACCTCACGATGTTTTTCTTCACCGTTAAAGCGATCGATAATTTTAAATATTTTATACGCACATAACTTCGTAAAGTCAGAGGTGAGGTGCCTCGGGAACGTGAAACTCCAACGGTTTCCCACCCGGCTAGTAATTGCATTCATTATATGATTATTATTACTTAGCTGACAAACTGACGTCACGAAACGCCAAAACCTTCACACAATTTCCATCTTACTTCCATAAACCTAGATGCTGCAATATTCAAGAATATTTTCCCAAAACAACAGAGCTATCAATTTACATACAACACGGCACCGCAGCGGGTTTTGCTCTTGGTTTTGGTCTTGACAAACTGCCATGTTTTGTTCCACAAATGGACCGTGAGATCGCTTAGCCCGGGCAACTTGTGTGTGTTTTTTACCTGGAAATAAAGGAAAATATTGTTTAAAATTACTTGTAGAAGCTCTGTCATAACTTAGTTAAGTAATAAGCGTATTTGAACAGCGCGTTTTATTGTAGCTGACTTTTAAGGTTTCAAGATGATGGACTAGGCTTGTGTAGGGACATCTGCTGGCATCTTGTGGGCTGTTTTATGGGGTGGTTTATGAAGAGTTGTATTAAGCATAACGCGGACTATTTTACGAGGCGCTACGCAAAATATGTCATATTTTTATTATATAGGTTCAATAGGTAAATGGCTTATTTCGAAAACGGCAACGGCTGTCGTGGTAAGTAGTGATGCACGTATTTGAATCCAATTTCGAATGATTTTCGAATACAGTTATGCGGAATGCTATCAGCGATTAATAATTATTTATATATATATATATATATATATACTAGCTCTCCCGACAGACGGTTGTCCTGTATAGACAAAAAAGAAACAAATCTAAACCATCCTCGAATCTACCTGAACACACACAAAAAAATTCATTCAAATCAGTCCAGCCGTTTAGGAGGAGTTTACAACACACGTACAGAAGAATTATATATATAAAGATAATCAAATTTGTCTGAAGGTACATCCTAACTAATATTATAAATGTGAATGTGAGTTAGTTTGTTTGTTTCTTACTCGATTGATCATCATGAAATTTTGCATACACGTTGTCAGGGTTTCAGAAAAGGACATAGGATATCTGTCATCCAGAAAAATGACTGTTCCCGAGGGATAGAAAATTTACATGACCTACATTCACGTGAGCGCAGCCGTAAGCAAAATCTAGTATTTCATAAAATGCGACCAGATTCGATTTAAAAAAGCTTTTAACAACTATTTACTTGCAAATACAATTTAAGTATAGATAAAATTAATTAAAAATCATGTCATTGGAATTTTCAGTGATTTGAATCTAAATTATAAGTATGTCTAGTAAAAATTATAAGGCTAACGGCCAGTTTCATCACTATCATTTAAAACTTATCCGAAAGATAAATCGCATGCTGTCTCACTCTTATTAGGATAAAGAAGAGAGATGGCGAGTCTTTTGTCTTATAGATAAATGCTATTTGGAGGTAGTGGAACAGTCCCTAAGCTAGCTAAAGCTAGCCAAGCAAAAATTATACGCATATTCATAAGAAGGATTATTTAAATGCTCGTGTCTCAATCACGGGTAAACTGCTGAACAGATTTAGATAAAACTAGGCACACTGGAAGACCATGTCCTGAATTACGACATATGATAGTTTTCATCCCGACGTGCTTTCATGGCGGATTCACACGAAAAGCTATGAACAGAAACTAATGTAACTATAAAAGGTTCTGAAACTGAAACGTTGTCTCTCAATAGACTTGTAGACGTCGATCCACTCATGATAGTATTTGATTGAGTTACTGCACACTCAGCGCTTTTAGTTAAATTGTGCTCCAAGACTTCAACGTATACGGGTGTGCAGCCTTGACGCGCGACAATATCACTCAAAAATCAAAGTTATAATATACTAGATTTTACCCGCGGCTTCGCTTACGTAAATGTAGGTTATATTAGGGTAGGCTAGGTTAGTAAAAATATTTTTTCTGGATGAAAGATACTCTATGTCCTTTTCAGTACCCCTGACAATGTGTATGCGAAATTTCATAATGATCGGTCGAGTAGTTAAGGCGTAAAAGCGTAACAAACGAACAAACTCACTTTCGCATGTACAATAGTCGTTAGGATACTGCTTCAATGATGTAAGATTGCTATTAATTGTGGCTGATCGTGAGGGTTTGTCCAACTGTAAAGCCGTCCTGTATCCTATTCACAATTGATCTAGCATATTGAATACCTATCGCGTTTCAATTGAGTTATCAATATTGAGTACAGCTCGTATGCATCCGTATGATTGAATAAAAATTTTATGGCTGCCTATATGTAAATATTTTATTTCAATGCAAACAAGTTTCTGTCTGTGGTTTTGCTCGTGTAAAGACTAAAGGAACGTATATCAAGTTAAAAAATATTGTAAACTAGATTTTTAACCACGGCTTCGTTTGCGTTAGTGTGAATTTTACCAATATTTTT
Organism: Catocala nupta; assembly: GCA_963675205.1. Classification (NCBI taxonomy): domain Eukaryota; kingdom Metazoa; phylum Arthropoda; class Insecta; order Lepidoptera; family Erebidae; genus Catocala; species Catocala nupta. Next base: position 4,790,590 of record OY776105.1, read on the forward strand.
TTATTTGTCTATATTTTACATTACCTGTCTAGGTTTTAACAAAAGTACTAGTAATTTGCAACTGAAATTGTTATTCATCCTAGCCGAAAGATGTCCACAGCTGGACAGTGGCCTCTCCTAATATTCTTCACACAGACCGATCTTGGACCGCCCACATTTATCTTCCTTATACTTCCCATGACCATTACCAGGCTACCTTGTGGGCCTTCCCCTCCTGAATTTTACAGTACATAGCCACCACTCCATAATGTTCCTGCCCCAACAGCCATCAGTTCTGTGAGCTATGTGCCCTGCCCACTGCCACTACAGCTGATAATAACAAAAGACCACGTACAGGCAACATTCGTTCATAATAAGAGAGTATAGACTTTTCAACGAAATATCCCGAGAAGTCGATTTAGATTTGTTTTAAATCAGTATACTTAACATAAATATTTAATTGCTAAGAAATTATTTTTCGTAATTAAATCAGCTCGATATATTCGTTATTGTTATTAGGATGTATTTATTTTCTTTTTTTTGTATAATTGTCTACTGATCACTTCTAAAATATTAGTAAATATTTGAGAAAACTTGAAAATGGCCATAATGTTTTATAAAATCGTTATTTACAATCCTTTCCATGATATTTTAATGACATAATATAATTTGTAACTTTTAATTGGGGGAAGACATTGGCTCCTGCCACACAGATTTTACTAGTGCAGGGGTCACAGAATTCTAAATTATTGTAGCTTAATTTGTCTCAATAAAGATTTTTTATAAATTATTATAAATCAAGGCTTACAGCTGGCTTGATTTATAATAATTTAAAAAAGTCTGCCGAAAAGGGTAAAATAAAATCTTTAATTTTAGAAATTACTCTACGTAATAACTCCAGAAGGGTTGATGTAATGTGCCTATCAATCATGGCCGTTTTTTAATAAGCGTTATTTATTTAATATGTTAAGTCTTTATAACGCTTGTTTATACAGGTGTAATAATGACTTAACGCTTGTAATAAATTATCCTGAAGGCGCCAGACATACTTTTAATATATTACGCCATACCTACATCCTAACTGCCTAACTAATATTATAAATTCGAATGTGAGTTTATTTGTTACGCTTTCACGTCCTAACTACTCGACCGATCATAATGAAATTTCGCATACACGTTATAAGGGGAACAGAAATAGACATAGAGTACCTTCCCTCCAGAAGATAGTACTGGTACTTACCATACCTAACCTAAACTACATTAACGCGGGCTAAGCCGCGGGCATTATCTATAGATAATACAGCTTAGAGTTAAATACAGCTGTATCACATCCGGATTCCGCCAGCTACGTTTCAATGTAGGCGGCAATCGTTTTAGATCCCTTGTGATAAGGTCGCTTATTGGTCCCTTGATATAGGTGGCTTATTGATGACTACCGTGCACAGTTTCAACTTCGTGCTGGTAAAGACTCTAAACCGCTGCGTCACCGAGGAGGCAAGAAGCTTTTATAAATTACTAGATTGGGTCCGCAGTTTCGTTTGCGTAAAAATGTACCTACGTTAGGTTCTACCTCTATTCTCATATATTTTTAAAATGTAACTAATTTATAAACATAATTTAATATGCCCCATACGTTTCTTGTGTATGTATGTAGCAGAACCACATTTATTGTATTTTTGTTGTAATGTTAAGCATTTGCCTCCGTCCGTGCATCACTTGTATCGGATGACCAACTGAAAACCAGCGCTGGTGCACTCAATTTGGGTGCCCAGCTAATGCTGAGGTGGTGATCCTTTTCGGCGACGGCATACACATTTTTTTATCATGTATTATATTTTTTTTGTTTATTTTATTTTAATTATTTGTGTGTGCTCTGTACGAAATAAACATGATTTCTTTCTTTACTTTTTTCTGGAAGAAAGGTACCTTATGTCCTTTTCTGTACCCGTGACAACATGAAAAATAAATCTCATAATGATCGGTCGAGTATTTAAGGCGTGAAAGCGTAACAAACAAACAAACTGACTGCACGGATGGCGTAGTGATTTGAGTGGTCGCTTCGCCACTGTGCGCACTTCGGCGCCGAGTGTTGTAGGTTCGATTCCCACACGGAACAAAAATTTGTGTGATCCATAGACGTTTTATTCCGAGTCTAGGTGTTCTTTTTGTCTATTGCTTGAATGTTTGTAAAGTCACCCGCGATAGGAATGATTGCGAATGCGGTAGTTGTATTTAAAAAAAAGAAAGCTCATATTTTATATAGCGCATTTATAGTATTAGTTATAATTCTATAACAAACAAACAAACAAACATCCTCACAAACTTCCATGTTTATTACATAATTACGTTGGGCACTATCGGGAAGCAATTAAACTAGTATTTATAGTAATAAAAAGTATATTGAAAATGTAAAAATTTAGATTACATAAAGTTCTGACGAAATGTTCATAAAAGTGTTCACGAAAAATGTCCACGAAACGTTCACTTTACAGAATATGAACTTTTAACACAAGAGTGGTCCCGCCGAAGTTAGGCTTAAGACTTACTGAACTTAACATTAATATGACGTAAACGAGGTGTCACGTCTCCTCCAGTCCCGCGGTTCTCGTGGGAACGTTATTTAGCTTACGAGGCTTTCTGCACTCGTAACACCTCCCCTCTAAAATGAGCAGCTATTTGGTGATATTGACGCCAAAAGCTGCGGCTCTTCTCTCTGTTGCTGAAGCGTCCACATTCGTCTGAGTGTCTTGCGTCGCGATGTCTAGCTTGGCTTTGCGACGATTGTATACGATGTATATGACAATCAGTGCGCCTGCACTTAGTAAAACCATGGTATAAAGCGGAATTGTAGTGTGGTAAACTGATGATAATTCCGAGGTCTCGATTTTAGTCTCCATCATAATCTGCCCTTGTATTTTATGAAGGCTGCTTAGATCTGTAGAATGGAGTATGAAATTTTGTGTATTATTCAAATTCTGGTTGTCCTGCGATCCTAATGGTATGATTTCTAATGGAGCCCCAGCTATTTTGTTGTCTAAATTCACGATGGTTATTTCCTGAGATTTCAATTTGCATCCTATGGGAATGTTGAGTAGGAAGCTGCCTTGTAATATTCTATGTTTTTCATATCCACAAGATATTTGGACCTTGGTTTCAACGGGAAATGATATTATATAGCGGTAGCTATCCAGTTCGGTTAGAGCCTCCTTAGTCAGAGAGATAGGCGTGATTTTACACGTTACATCTATCTCCTGATAATGTATGAGTCGTTGAATACAGTCCGGTTTGACCGTGACCTGGTGTATAATCTTCTGCTCGCATAGGTGCCAGGACTCAATTCGCTGACATTCTGTCTCTAGATACACGAATTCCTGAGAATTAGTTGCTATAAATTGTGCAGGTGGTACTATAACATTACTATACTTATTGGGGACCGGGCAGAGTTTATATAACTGATAAGAGGTACTAGATGTAATTGGAAATTTGATCACTACAACGACTTTCGACTCGGTAATATAAGAACCTAGGCTAAGAATATCATAGTAATTTCTTATATCTAAAGCCACAATCTGATCTAACTGATAAGTTTTTTTTAATTTAGTTAATATGCTATTTAAATCTTTAATAGAAAGTATTGAGTGATGAACTGACCTGTTTCGACTAAAAGCTAATATGTTTTCTAGTCTGTTAATTTCGTTCAGAAGATCTTGTGCATTTTCGCTAATTATAGCGAAAACTTGCAGAAGTTGGGCAAAATGAATAGTACGCTCATTTTCATTGTTTGTCATGTTCATGACAAAAGAAAGAGCCTTCTCTAATCTTCTCTGATTAATGGATAAATTACTGAGTATCTGGTTCTGCTGAATGGTCATTTCTTTGTACAAGGTTATATGATTGTTAAATGTCTGCGATAAACTTTGATCATTTTTATTCAAAATTTGCAAGGCATTTTCGAATTTCAAGGCGTCATCGTTATCCAAATTCCCTGTAATACTTTTAATAATTGTGCCTAATGGGTTAAGCAAGCCTCTTTTAAATCTAGTTGGTCTAAATGTGTCTAGCTGCACTAAAATTTTATTTAATTTATCAAAAAGGTGTTTAATCTGATGATTGAATAGAGTGTGTTCAACTTTGGATAATTCATATGTAGTGTCGGAGAGTGTGGACTTGATAGTATTCACATGTGACTCAATTCTGTCAAGGTCAATTTCTTGTAAAAACGTATGAAAATGGGAAATAATTTTTGTGGGTCCAAGATTAAATGGTAATATGCCGGGTCCATTATCTAGGCTATCAAGTTGTATGTCTTGAGCATTGACCAGAATGCCGTGGAGTATTAAAAAGTACCTGTAACAATAGATATACATTCGGTTTTTAATTTTTGGTAGGTCTTTTTAATCGCGATTTTGCTACTGGGCCGCGGCTCTTTGCGGTGTATACGTGTATAGGTAAATTAGTGACTACGCGATCACGAATAAAACGGGGTGCTAATTTTTGTCTATCGGCTGCGGGGTTTCTCACAAATATTTCCTGATTTGGTTCGCAATCTAAAACCTCTTCCCTACTAGCGTTACGACGCGTCATTATTGCTTCACGTTGAGACATTGCAGAGTCATGAATAATTTTATAAACTGTGTCCATTTTACTACGATGTTCTTGAATATAACTTTGAAGATATCGGTCCGTCATATTTAAGTCTATGGGTTCGCGAGGGTCAAAATGGCCGGATATCAAATCAAATGGTCTACATTTAGTTAGACTGTGTATAGAGCTATTATAACCTATTAATGCATATTGTATTAGAGTGCGTACTGGATCGTGCATATGCTGTAGTTTTAATAGCCGTAAATGTTCCAGTAGAGTATTATGGAAACGTTCTACAATGCCGTTCTCGTTCGGTGCATATGCACTGGTCATGTGGTGCTGTATTTTATGTAATCGTAGGAACTCTGTTACGACTTGGTTACTGAATTCTGTGCCCTGGTCTGTTGTCAGATTTAAGGGAAAACCATGATGTGAACTATAGTTTAATAGAGCTTTTACTATATTAGGGGCAGTGCAATCTGGTAGGAAATAAGCTTGTGCGTATTTGGAAAATGAATCCAGTATTGTTAAATACTTGTCGTGCTCAATTGTTAGTACGTCTGCGTGTGCTAATTCAAGCGGTTTGATTGGTAGAGGTACGACTTTAAATTGTGGGCGCACGGGATTACGATCGTATTTTGCTTGACTACATGTACGGCACTCATTTATAAATTTTGTGATATCGGCTTTCATCTTGGGCCAGAAATAACGCTGCGATAACGATAAATAAGTTTCATTAATCCCGCGGTGATTTGTTTTACCATCGTGATAATTTTTAATTATCTGATTCTGAGTAGGTTGATCGCTAATATCATTGATTATTGTTTTTACCAAAACTAGTTTTATGGAGCCGTTTATAAAAGTTTTTTGTAAAATAGGAATTATAGATAACATCTTTTCTGTTGGTTTGACCAAAATCGCTGTCAGAGTTTTGAAATCTTTAATATGAGTTTTTAGAGAGTTAATAAGGTTCAATTCAAGGTTATCCTCATGTATATCCACCGAAATTCTTTGGTACGACGTAAAGAGTTCTGTTATATGCGGTTTATTGCTTATATTACTATTTTTTATGTTTAAAATTAGTTGTCTTTTAAATTTATTCAAAGGTTCTTCTGTTATAGGTATCTCTAGGATCGGGTTTTCATGGCTACTGTGAATGGTTTCTGCAGACGGAGGGTCTGGGTTTTCTTGCGCGTTTTGGGATTCGACATTGCAATCTGAATGAGCGGTAAGAGTAGATGATGAGGAATATACTGGGCTACCTGGGGCGGTTATAGTTGATGAATCTGACTGAGCGGACTGATTAACGAATAATGACATATTTTCATTGTGATTTAATTCTATGCGTGACAGAGCGTCTGCGTTAGTATTGGACTTACCTTTTTTATGAATAATAGTATAATCGTATTCTGCTAATTTAAGTTTCCATCTTGTAAGACGCGACCCGGGCTCTTTGAGATTCATAAGCCACATTAATGGTTTATGATCTGTAATAATTTTGATTTTTCTACCGAATATGTATGGCCTGAAATATTTGGTAGCCCATACTATCGCGAGAAGCTCTTTTTCATGCGTACTATAATTAATCTCGCTGTCGTTTAGGGTTCTCGATGCGTAGGCTATGGGCTTGTCAGCTCCTATAGGGCCTTGCGACAGTATAGCGCCTATTGCTACATTAGATGCGTCCGTAGTTATGACAAACTCCTTACTGAAATCTGGGTATATTAAAATAGGGTCGTTCGTTAGTAGAGTTTTGCAATGGTTAAAACAATTTATGTATTCGGAAGTTAGACTAATTTTCGCACCTTTTTTTAGGCAAGAAGTAAAGGGCTTGGTGACATGTGCAAAATCTGGTATAAAACGGCGGTAGTAACCTAGAAGACCTAAAAATGATTTAATCTGTTTAGGAGTTTTTGGAAGTGGATAATTTAAGATTGCCGATATTTTATCCGGGTTGGGTTTAATGCCTTCCGGAGTAATTATATGACCTAGATATGGCGTCTCATGTTTGAAAAATTCCGACTTGTCCATTTGAATTTTTAGGTTGGAATTTCTGAGTCGTTCAAAAATGGCGCGCAAATTAACTATATGCTCCTGTAAACTAGTAGAGTAACATAATATATCATCAACATATGTAATACAGTTAGGTAATCCCCGGAGGACATTGTCCATCACACGCTGAAACGTGGATGGAGCATTTTTTAAACCCATGGGCATTCTTAGAAATTCGTAATGCCCTTTCTCTACACTAAAAGCCGTTTTAGAAATATCACCCGGGTTTAATTCCACTTGATAAAATCCGGATTTTAAGTCCAAGGTCGTAAAATATAAGCATCTACCCAGTTTATCCAATATGTCACTAATGTTAGGGATCGGGTACTTGTCGTCGATTGTTTTCGCATTCAGTTGTCGGAAGTCAATGACTAAACGCCACTTCGTCTTACCAGATGCGTCACACTTTTTAGGTACGATCCACACTAGAGCGTTCCATGGAGACGATGAAGGGCGAATAATTCCCTGATCAAGCATAGTTTTTATTTGATTTTGTACCTCTGATCTATGTATATACGGATACCGATAACTTCTACTATATACAGGTATATCGTCACTTGTATGTATATGATGCTTGACGTCGTTTGTGAAAGTTAATGGCTCATTTTCAAGGTAAAATACGTCGTGATATTCTTTGCAAAGTGTATATAAATTGAGTGACTCCTCTGCGTTTAAATGGTCTGTGCGCAAATTAGATAAGACCTTATGAATCCTGTTATCGTCCGTACTAGTGGTATTATGTTTTACTGGCATCGTTTGCTCGTTGTACATCTGTGCGCGTATCGGACTGAGAATAGGAATAATAATATCGTTATCCGTAGGGTTTGAAATTTGGACAATAGTATGATAATTTTTGGCTGTGGACAGACATTCACTAATAAAACAATCGGATATCGATTGTTCTTCTACGTAAATATCACCATGACTTATATTAATTGGAACAGTAATAAATTGAGCTGTATGGGCAGAAATAGTTATTTCATTACATTTCAAACTTTCGGGTTGGTATAACATAATAGGTATTCTAGCCAATTTAGTCTCTAATACGTGAGCAGCAAGGTCAATTTTAGCATTCCATTTTTTTAACTGATTACAACCTATAAGACCGTCGAAAAAATTATGAAATTTATATATGTATAATTTCATTGGAGTACTCTCGTTAAATTCCGTAAAGCAAGGTATGGTAATGTAATAGTAGTTCTGCGTAGTAATATGTGTATTCGTAACTAAAAATGGATCATAATCCAGTGAGGTGTGTACGTAAAATTTTTCATGTGCTTCCGGGCTAAGAAATGACTCATTTGCACCCGTGTCAATCAGAAGTTTTAAGGGTGGATTATTAATTTGGATGTATGGTAAATGATGTTTACTCTGTAAATTTAATTCTATTCGGGGGCAGTATTCTTCAAATCTGGGCAAAAATTTGGGTCATCCGAAACGTCCAAATTTTCAAGGCCAAAGTTAGGTTCCATGCTGGTATTATCAGGATCGTCACAATACGTTACAACTGAAATTGTTATCGGCGTTTGACCGTTATCATTGTAGTAATTATCATTAAAAGATTCGTTAATATTCAGTTCTTTAACTATCGGTACGTTCTTGTTCGGTACATAATTTTCGCGTCGTCCGTTTAAATGAGTAGGCGGTAAAGTACGAGCGACCGGGTGGCTAATACCACTCATAGGTCTCGGGTAATTATTATGGGATTTTTGCTGTGGTGGAATTTTAAATCCGACTGATACGTTAGCGGGGGAATCCTTAAACATTTGTTGTGTTCTTGAAGGCCTTATGTAGGGTTGTCTGTATTGCGATGTGTGGTGAGGTGATTGAATCTGCGGTTTCGAATATGTTTGTAAGGTTTGTACAGTGTTCGGTGGTACGTATGTATTAGAATTCTGATTTGAACGAAAAGAATGAGGTGTATGGTCATTAAAGTTCTGAAAGTTCTTTTTAATAGGTAGGTATCGATTTTTATTTTGAAGATATATTACATTTGCTTCTTCTTGAGCGTACTCAAGGGCTTTTTCAAGGGTTTCAGGTCTCATACACCTTATTCTAGAACCCAATGGTTCTGATAAACCTTTTAAATATGTCTGTAGAGCCAGTTTTTTATATAATGTTCTTTTGGCCTCTATAGTAGTGCTTATAGTTTCGTGCAATTCGACATATGTCATTATGGTACACAGTAAATTTTGGACTCTTTCGTAGAATATCTGTAGTGTGTCACTTCCCTGAGTTAGCAAAGATAAATCAGTATATAACGAAGCCTCGTCTCTGTGATCTGAAAAGCTGTTCACTAAAGTAGACCTTATGCCATTCCAATCACTTGGTATGCCGTTAGTGGCCAATGTGCGTGCCGCGCTACCAGTAATTTTGTTCAAAATTCCATTAATTAGAGAAAGATTAATAAGTTCATTGCCTGTTGTTGGGCTAACAAATGTGGCAACGAGTTCGTCACATAATTTTAAGAATCTTGTAAGGACATGTGGGTTGCCATCAAATTGTGGAACTAATTTTAATGATCTACAAATTTGATCAATTTTATTGAATTGGCTTGTGCCGACGGTGGAGGCAGACGAGCTTGCTGTACTGCCGTCCATGTTTAAATCTAAGTTACGTCGAGCGTCGTTTAACGCTGCTCGTAATTGCGTTCGCCTTGAATCCCTTGAAGGGGAAGAATCTCTAGACCCCTTTGGGTGAAAAATGGTGAAAATTATAGTATCACTGCTTATTAAAAATGATTATAGCAACTAATAAAAAGGATTAATGCACTTACTTGAATACCATTGCCGGAGAATTTCGACTCATCAATTTTTGGATGTCTCGAACTCTGCTCTAACCGATAGTAGGTCAGCGGCTGCTCCTCGATACGCCTCTGGTAGGTTCTTAGCTCAGGGTGAAATTCGATGGTGTTCGATTCGAGGTCACACACAACTACACTTTTAAGTCCCGAGCTAACCACGACTGCGCCAATTACGTTGGGCACTATCGGGAAGCAATTAAACTAGTATTTATAGTAATAAAAAGTATATTGAAAATGTAAAAATTTAGATTACATAAAGTTCTGACGAAATGTTCATAAAAGTGTTCACGAAAAATGTCCACGAAACGTTCACTTTACAGAATATGAACTTTTAACACAAGAGTGGTCCCGCCGAAGTTAGGCTTAAGACTTACTGAACTTAACATTAATATGACGTAAACGAGGTGTCACGTCTCCTCCAGTCCCGCGGTTCTCGTGGGAACGTTATTTAGCTTACGAGGCTTTCTGCACTCGTAACAACATTAGTAGTATTGGTATTTACATATATCCGCACAACAATCCAATGTGTTGACAAATGTATTTTGTTTGGAAGCTGACGTGTACGAAATCTTTATATATATAAATCTTTATATACATAAATCTTCTGTGCGTGTGTTTGTAATTAAACTCGTCCTAAACGGCTAGACTGATTTTAATGAATTTTTTTGTGTGTTTTCAAGTGGATTCGAGAATGGTTTAGATTTGTTTTTTTTTTCTTGTGTACAGGACAACGTCTGTCGGGTCCGCTAGTTAAAATACGAAATTTTCGCCATATTTGAAAGCAGCTTTGGCTTTGGCGGCCTCGATGGCGTAGTGGTTAGTATTCCGATTTAAGAAGTAGCAGCACTGACATATGGGTGAGATACATGCAGCCGCAAATGAATGTCGAAAATCTGTTTGAGCATTTATAATCTATACTAATATTATAAAGCTGAAGTTTGTTTCTTTAGTTGACAGTGCTAACCATAAACCATATGCTCAATTTATGCAATTTAATTTTTTCTGTGACCTCCCTGCGCCTATAGCTTAAGCAGTTGTTTTGATTTTACTACCCTATTCATTTTTAAATTATCTGTTAAATAATGACCAGTGCGTCTTTTAAATGCTGCAAGTCCTATGTCATTATCATTATCATGTCCTATTAAACCTGAGACCTCATGCACAGCAGTCGCGTTTACTACTGCTGTGTCAACGGGGCAGTCTGGAGATCTTACATTTAAAAATAAAAATCGCCCTAAAATTTGTTTTATATCCTCCAGACCATCCTGACTAATAATATAGATGCGAATGTAAGTTTGTGACGCTTTCACGCCTTGACTACTTGACCGATTATCATGAAGTTTTACATAGGTACACGTTGTCAGGGCTACAGCAAAACACAGGGTTTTATTCAGAAAAAGTGCTGTTCCCGAGGGATATAAATACTACATTAATACGCGAAGTTGAGCCCAAAAAGAAATCTTTAAAAAAAAACCGTTTTGAAGTATAAAATAATACTTACTTATATTATATCAACAAATAGTACTTAAAAGAGTTTATCCAAATAATAAGTTTAACACATTCAAAATTAATTTAATTATATCTCTTTACTTCTGAAATCTGTAGACAAATACACAACAGTACATGCCAGAAGAATTTCAACATTGTATACAGGTTTCGAAAGTTCAAATTCGCTTGTGCCAATGTTTATATTTTACATGTAGAGAGTTCGAACACTGTATGCTTATGAGAAAAGTTTTAAGCGTCTTAAAAGTAAATAATTAACATTTATACTTCGGAGTTTGATAAAAGTATTATTCTGTCTCAACTGTCGCAATATGGAAATAATTTGAGTGATAAGGGTTTCCATGATCATTGCATTAATAAAATATAAGCCCTGTTTTAAATGTCCCACTGCTGGGCACGGGTCGCTTCTCAGTGTGAGAAGGATTACGCCATAGTCTACCGCGCTGGTCCAGTGCGGGTTGGCAGACTTCACATATCTTTGAGAACATTATAGAGCACTCTCAAACATGCAGGTTTCCTCACGATGTTTTTTTCACCGTTGAAGCGAGCGATAATTAACTATTTAATACGCTATGTGCGTACTTCGAAAAGTCAGAGATGTGCGTTAGGTACGAACTCGAGACCACTGCGTCCAACGGTCTCTCACTAGACTATCTCTGTTATTACCGCTTGAATACTTAAGTGAAAACTACAGTCAAAGAATCACGGCTATATACTGCCTAGAATAGACAGAGGTGTATAAAATAATTACGTTTTGTTTCCACGAAATTAACGGCCAGTCTACATAATATTGTCTTACGTTTATGCGAATATTGTACATCGAATTTTAAATACTTTATACGGATTTATCGCGTTTTTATTTTAAAACACTTTAAATATTATATATGCCAATGTGAGTTTGTTTGTTGCGCTTTCACGCCTCAACTATTCGACCGATCATCATAAAGAGTGTAAAATTAAATTACAAAATCGTTTGAGACGTTAAGACAGACACTTAGACGCGTACGCAGCTTATTTCGCCTGCTTGTTTAAAGACAGAGCGATAAATATTATCTATCTCGTTAGCCTACAAAAACGACGATGTTTTGCGAAATTTCATGATGATCGGTCGAATAGTTAAGGCGCGAAAGCGTTACAAACATACAAACTTATATTCGCATTTATAATATTAGTTAGGATGTTTATCACATTTTGTGTTGGAGCCAATCACTTACAGAATTAATAAATTTTAAGCAGGTTTATTTCAAGCATTGACAAATTATAATACTAATGGCAGACGGCACTTTTAAAAAATATTAATATAAATAATATAACATTAAGTGTTTCTTTGAATGTACTTTGTGTTGATTATACGTTTGTAAAGTAACTATTACAAGGGACTATTACCCCTAACAAGGGAGGATTTTTTTATAGATATTAATACTTGACTTGATTTGACTGCACGTATGGCGCAGTTGTTTAAATGGTCGCCACGCCACTGCCACTGCGTCGAGTGTTGTGAGTTCGACACGGACAAACATATGTGTGATCCACAAATAGTTATACCGAGTCTCGTCTTCGTGTCTGTTGTTTAAATGTTTGTAAAGTCTCCTGCGACGTAGGATAGGAGACTAGTGCGGGAAATGTCTTTTTAAAAATACAAATTTGTATGGAGCCAGCTTCTAACTGATGTAAGTAACGAATTTTGAGTCGGCGAACACCGACTTAAATTAGTATCTTAGGTAAACATTAGTTTACTAAGGGAAGAAATTAATTTAAAAAAAAAATGAAAGTAAAAAGTGTCTTCCCATTAGGAAGACACTTATTTTGAGCTTGAACGTTCGATATTAAGACTAGAAAGGTTTATTTCATTTTTAACCTATACTGCTGGTTTTATTTTATATTGAAAAGATTTTATCTATTTTTGGACTGCGCATTTTAATGGGTCCCATTCGTTATCATGCGTAATCGTAAAGAGTTGATATAGATTATAAGGTTGGGTAAAGTGTTATTTTGTTTTTCTGTTCAGAATTTCTCAGTAGCAGAATGGAGAAATGCTTTGCAATGCTACAGACAATAACTTAACAGATAAACTCAGCAGCTAACATATGTCTGACGTGAAAATCGAACTGCAGACCTCATGATTGTATAAACAAATCCGGAAATGTGGGTGTGATTATAGAAAAGAATTCTAGTATTATTTTAGCACATATGTATGTACTTAATACGTATTTTTATTTTATAAATAAAGTTTATAAATAAACGACCCATACCTTCCGCGTCATTTAAATCAAAGAAACACTCTCTAGTCAACAGATTAAAATAATTGCACTTCACTGTCAACGATCTACCGAGGTCAATGACCGTCCATAATTCGCATAATGACCTGCTCACTACACGCTCTTCCGCTCACACAGTGTAACGAATCTCATCATAATGATAATAACGTATAAACCGCGCTCAAATATTCACAAACTGGTTTTTACCAGAACATTCTATTTATACATGGAAGCGAGACAATCTCTCGGTGTTTAGTTATAACCCCGACCGCGCGTCGTCAGTTGGATAAATTAAAGACGGGTGAGGAAGCGAGGGGCGGGTGTACGTCAGCGTCTCACATCAGTACGGTTCTTGCTACGGAAGCGCCTCCACGCCAGTTCGCCGTACCGCACGACATTAAAATACGCAATGGATTGTGCCACAAATTCGATTGAAAATCAACATGAAACATATACCGATGTCGACAGAGCCGAATATGAGAAACAGTTAAATTCTTACTACAGTAATCGAGGCGAGAACTCAAGCAAGCCCCAATGGACTAAAGATCGAGTGAAAAAAATCATACATTTACTCGAAGGGTTCAAATCTAGTAAAATTCTTCAAGTAAAGCGAACAGCCGCTCAATATTTCTACGCAAGAAAATACGATTTCATAGAAGAGAATGGGGAAAACGTATTAATTATTAAAATAAAGAGTAATTCTTCGGCAGCGTTGAGAATAATACCCAGCGAAAAATATTATGACTATATCTCCAAATGTCATTTGTCGAGCAGTCATGGCGGCCGAGACAAAATTATTTACGAATTGAAGACGAAAATGCAAGTTATGATTCCTACGCCAGCTGTAGTCCTTTATCTAAGCTTATGCAAGACTTGTGTTGAAAAAAAAACTGGCCTTAGATGTGGTGTTGGTGTGGTGAAGTCTAACGTCTCAAGTGAAACCAAAAATCTCGGCCATGTGGACTTAATAGACTTCCAGAAGACTCCAGATGGCAATTACAAATGGCTGCTCAGTTATCAAGATAACCCAACACAGTTCTACTTTCTAAGACCTCTCAATTCAAACGAAACATCTGAAGTAGCATTGGAATTGTTCAAAATTTTTATGGAAGTCGGATGCCCGAGTTGTATCCAGAGTAAAGACCGTAATTTTATTGAAGACATTATTCAAGAGCTCACCCGTATATGGCCAAAGATACCAACACTTATAGGTAAAGCAAGAAATCCTAATATCCAAGAAATTATAGACATCCGTAATAGAGATATAGAAGCGAAGATACAGACATGGATGCAAGATAATAGCTCCACTTCTTGGTCTGTAGGATGCTTCTTAATCCAGTATCAAATCAACACTACTTATCAGAAGAAACTGAAGAGATCTGCATACAAAGCTCTATTTGGTAAGCATCCAGACTATATTATATTAAAAAACATACCAAACTCTTTAGCATCTCAAGATAAAGAATCACATACAATGTCAGCAGAAGTTGAAGTTGATAATAAAGAGTTACCATCCAACAAAGATGACGAGAAAACGATTGATAAATACGATTCCTCAACATCGGAAGACACTGATAATTATCACAAAAATATCAAAACTGAAGCCGATAGTAGCCCGACACAGGAACAAGACACAGATTCAGTGTGTTGTGTTTGTGGTAAGGAATCTAGTGGAACACACAAATGTTGGAAATGCGATAGAGACGTCCATAAAATCTGTGGGAGGTCAAATAATTACGATGTTGGCTTCGGATTGCAAATACTATGCGTTCAGTATTTGGAAGGGGATCGTGTTAAAATTGAGTTTGAGGCTGAAGATGAAGATTGGAGTAAGCAAGACTAGTTGAAGAGGAACAATTACTAAATAATAATGATAATTTATTTGCAAACTAAGTGTAAATACATTTGGTCTTAAAAATTTATAATAGGTACTTGAAATTTTTACAGCCCAAGCATATTTGAGAACACTGTAAAATATATTGAAATTAAACACTTTATACGGATTTTATCGCGTTGTTTATTTTACTTTAAACACTGATAAAATCCGTATAAAGTATTTAATTTCAATGTATAACATTCGCGTAAATATAAGACGATAATACTGTGAAATATATCTAAAACTATTTTCCATAAGAAAAAGGGCATTCTAAGTTAATCATTACTTAGCTTTGTTCGTATTTTTGTGATCCCTCGAAATACCTTTTTTTTTGTAGGTTTATGTTATTTTATTAAGGTGCCTATTTGTTGTTATAAGTTATAGGTAATTATGGATGTTGGCGTGTATATTATCTGTTCAATTTTTTATATTTATTCTTTATTTGCCATTTTATAGATAGGAATTCTCTAACAGATTTATAATATTACACTACAGAGAATCCTAACAATTTTATAAAATTACTAAAGCTGGCAATGCTGACGCAGAATTCTAGGTACCTACTACGTCGAGTCGCATTGATTCTCACACGGCAGTCTTGTACAAGGCAGTCGTTGTATAGACCTTGTTACCTAAAGACGTGACTATTGTAATTTCTCTGAAATAATAAACTTTATATTTGGTGCACATTGACCTTTCATTTATCTTCTGCACATAATAACACACACAGTACTATGATATTAGTGACAACAATAAAGTGGAGGCTCCATATAATTTTAGTGCGGAACAAAACGATCTGAAGAAGAACGTGTACGAATCAATATTTAAGAAATATTATTTTTTAAGTGTTGTGTCGCAGAATTCTTGCGAACAGATCGTGAGAAATGACAATTATGCCCAGCCGGCACCATTCGTTCCACAATATAAAATGCAAGTGTATGGCAATGATTATATATGTACACGAGTGTGTCACTAGTGGTCGCCTCGCCACTGTCGCCGCGCCGAGTGTTGTGTTAATCCCACGAGACAACTATTTGTGTAATCCACAAATAGTTGTTCTGAGTCTGAATGTTCTCTGTGTTTGTTGTTTGAATGTTTGTAAAGTCCCTCGCGACACAGGAATTACATACCTAGTGCGGGGACTTGTCTTATTGAAATGAATCAAATCAAATCAAATCAAAATAAATTTATTCAAATTAGGTTACAAGGTAACACTTATGAATGTCAAAGTTACACGTAATTTTTTTTCTGTGAATTTACATTTACTGCCACGTTCAGCACAGCAAGGGTGTGTAGGGCTCATGAGAAGAACAGGCAAGAAACTCATAGCCACTCTTTTTAATCGCCAAGTGTACAATAATATTTCGTTTACAAATCATAACTGTAAGGTGCTGCAACCATTTCTCCATGAACTACTACTCAACATACTCAAGCATTTGATAAAAAATTATGGTAGCCTCTGAAGCAGCAGTATAGTAAATAGAAGCATCCACTTACATGTACATAAATAATCAAGACAAAACGTGATTATAGTCCGTAGTTTAATCTAATTGTTTAAATAAAATGTAGTAAGTAAATTATCGAATTCCACTAAACCAGAATTCAGAATAAGACTCAAAAGAAAGCTTAACGGAACTGTCCATAATCACGAGTTGCACATTCCTCTTGATTAAAATACGACTGAATGTAACAACAATGCAAATTCCAGCTTAAACAAGGTGTAATATTACAAAAAAAAAATATATATACATATATTAAAAAAAACATAAGTGTTAGTATTTGTCATTTAATATCCTGTGATCTAATGCAAATATTAGTGCCATGGATGTTTGTCATATAATATTAATATTTATAGATTATACGAGTCTTAAAACTTTATTGATACTCAAAGATAATATAATAAATCACATAAGAGTCTAAAGGGCAACAAGCATAGTCGTTTTGACTATTTCTCATACTGTTGATCTGATATGTTAATCATAGTTAAGAGCAATTTCTAAATTCTTTTTTTATGCCCAAGAGTACCAATACGGGCTAAAAATCTTGTTGACAGCCATGTAAATTATAATAAATCCTAAAGTCCCACGACAGCAGCATAATATTTCGTGTCAAAGATGTCCGGCTAAGCGAAGGCAATTCAAGGGTTAAATAATCATCTATATTATAATATGCTTTAGAAATTAAGCAAGTTTTAATTTCAACTTTAAATTTATTCTCTGGTAATTCTAGAATATTACTCGGGATTTTATTATAAAAGAAATGACTTACTAAGTTGACTCGTACTAGAAATAATTCCTGTATCGCGACTTTACGAACATTCAAATAACGGTCACAAAGAACATCCAGACGCGGAACAACCATTTTTAAACTTTACTTAATACTTTATTATTTACGGATAACACACATTTTTGTGTCGTGTGGGATTAAAACCCCACACTCTTTTAAACTACTACGCAATCTGTGTAGTCAACTATTTGTGAAGCACACAAACGATCGTCTTGCGTGGGATTCGAACTCCACATATTCGTGGCGACAATGACGTGACACTTGCTCATCATCGCTTGATCATACCAAGATTAATACACAAATTTGGCTTGTCTCAGGTGAATGTCGGTTA
The DNA here is from genome assembly GCA_963675205.1 of Catocala nupta. NCBI lineage: Eukaryota > Metazoa > Arthropoda > Insecta > Lepidoptera > Erebidae > Catocala > Catocala nupta. The sequence goes on from OY776105.1 coordinate 4,808,262, forward strand.
ACCGCTTGTTATATTCACTGATTGGCTTATATGCACGATATGAACGGACAGATGCACAGATTATCTAACGGCTACATTTATTCGTCTTTGAGCTTTTGGCAGATATTGTGATAAAAATGATAATATCAGCCTGTAAACACACTATCCTACTGCCGGACGCGGACCTCTTCTCAGTGTGAGAAGGGTTATGCCATGATGCCACGATGGCCCAGTGCGGGTTGGTAGACTTCAGATATCTTCGAGAACATTATGGAGAACTCTCAAATATGCAGGTTTCCTCACGATGTGTTTTCTTTACCGTTTAATCGAGCGATAATTAACTATTTAATATGCACATAACTTCGAAAAGTCAGAGATGCGTGCCTCGGGATCGAACTTGTGACTTCTGCATGGCAGTCCATCGATCTTCCACTAAGCTATTGCCGCTTTAAGCTCTTGTCAAATATTAATACAACGTTTTATATGTATTTTATATGACAGCACCGATAGTCTAGTGGGAAGCCGTTGTACTGCTACGCAGAGTTCTTTAGTTCGAGCTCAAGGCACGCACCTCTGGCTCTTAGAGGTTAAGTGTGTATTAAAATTTTAATAATCGCTCGCTTTAACGGTGAAGGCAAACATCTACATGTCTGAGAGTTCTACATAATGTTCCCGAAGATGTGTGAAGTCTGCCAACCCGCACTGGGCCAGCGTGGATTATGGCCTAACTCTTCTCACACTGAGAAAAGCCCCATGCCTAGCAGAGGGACAGCTTATAAACAGGGGCTGATATTTTAAGTATTTTATGTTATTTCATCAGAAAATAATTCTGATGTGTTGCAAGAACCAATTACGGAAAAACATCATAACATTGACGGTGACACAGTTATATAATAGCATCCCAACTGAAATGAAAAGTGCAGTTTTAAACGACAGTGCTTCAAAGATAATGTAGAAAATGATTTTCTGTCCGTTTTTATTTCCTAATAGCAATGAATGTTTTAAAAATCCAAACTATTATTATATACGAATGTGAGTTTGTTTGTTACGCTTTCACGCGTTAACTTCTCAACGAATCATCATGAAACGCATTCACGTTGTTAGGGTTGTACAGAAAGGGAAATATTTTTTTCTAAAAGATTTCTTTGTTTTCAAGGGATTGCAAATTACATAGCCTTAGCTTAACATACAATTTACGCGAGCGAAGCTGCCGGCAAAATCTGGAATACTAACGAGATGGGTGTAAAAACCCAGGATACAACCTTCTTTCCTTAACCTTTCTTAAATGTAAAAGTAATGAAAAGAAATGACCCCGACACCTCGAGATATATCTCGAGGTCTTTTGACCCACAGAGCCCATATTCAAACTCGACCGAGGTATGATCCCAAGGTGTCTGCACGCCAAGTTACAAGTCAATCGGTCCAGTGGTTCCGAAGATATGCCTGTCACTAACATACAGACACACAGACCCACATATTGTTTTCATTAACCTCTTCGAAGAAGACTCAGAGGTTAATAATGATTGTTGCACTTTCTTGATAAACACGAAGGCGGCTTTGTTGTTTTTATTTTTTATATTTCACTGATGTCTTGCTCTTTGCCTTGTTAAACTATTATACAACAGCTTTGTCCGTCTGTCTGTTATACAACTTTTAACTCAAGAATCGTAAGAGCTAGAGACCCGCGGTCAACGGCATTCGACTCAGCATAGTCGATATACCCCCGAAATTACTTTTCACCTCTGACCTCAAGGTCACGTGGTATCACGTGACCTTTGCATATATTGTCTTTCTCTACTAACTCTAAGATTTACGGCAATTCATTGCCGTGTCTCACTTGTAATCTTTAAAGTCATCAGCCTAACCAGGAACTAAACCTATCGTGGTGGATCTTACAAGCATACAATTAACGGACAAAAAAAAACATAGAATTGACACAATAATTTGTGGATCACGAAAATAAATGATCCGTTTTCGATTTGAACCTACAACATCACAGCGAGGTAACCGCATAGCCACTGCGCCATCCGTGCTGATATAAGACTACCTTCAAGTCCAACTTACCTATCTATACATATTAAACAAGATAACGATCTACCTAACATCAAAATGTAACAAAAGCTTGAGCTTTAATACTATTTGTATCGTAACTCGACAGAAGATTGTACAGAAGTAAGCCTATAAGCTTCGGTCCGACGAGCGCCAGTGAATTCACAATAAATTTTAACTTAACTATTATAGGCTACAAAAAAAGGTTTCTCGATAGGCTTTCATTACTTCTACAGAGATAGTAACATGTGTGTGATGGTTCAAGTGATAAGTGAAGTTATTTTTGGTAAATCTTAATTTTTCGAATATTGTCTCGGTTTCTAAATAGTTTCCATGTCGTAGTCGAAGACCGTTAGACTGCCACGTAAAGGTGTCGAGTTCGATCCCAAGACTTTTCAAAGTTTTATGCGTATTAATTAGTTAGGTAATTATCGCTGGCTTTAATAGTGTACGAAGTAACATCTATAGGCAATGTAACATCACAGGAATAACCAATTACGAGTGACGCTTACCTCTGCTATCTTAAACCACGCACTACTTGTGTGTACCCTTATCAATTTTTATGACGTGTTCAAACCGTTGAAATCTTGTCCGTGCTTTGAACTTCAATATAACATACCTTCTGATGTTGATCCACTGAATGAATGATAAAAATCAGATAAAATGGACAAGGCGGTTGAGGTCAGGATATAAAAATATATTCAGTACGTGTAAGCACTTATGCATATAAAGCTGTATACAGACATAGTATATCAAAAATATAAATCTTTATATAAGAAAATTATTACTAGGCTTGTTTACTTGTACTCTGTATTATTATCTTTATATATATAATTCTTCTGTACGTGTGTTGACAGCGAACTCCTCCTAAACGGCTGGACCGATTTGAATGAATTTTTTTGTGTGTGTTCAAGTGGATTCGAGGATAGTTTAGATTAGTTTTTTTTTCTTCTCCTTTACAGGACAACGTCTCTCGGAGACAGCTAGTATTTCTATAAAATTATTTCTGCACTAGGACAAATTCGGGTGTTATGTAGGTACCTTTTTAAATGTCATACATTTAAACAACAGATAGTTAATTATAGCTCGCTGTAACGGTGGAGAAAAACATCGTGAGGAAACTATACGGGTTTCCTCACGATGTTTTCTCCACCGTCATACGTCTAAGAGTTCTCCATACTGATCTCGAAGATAATTATGTGAAGTCTGCCAACACGCACTGGGCCAGCGTGGTAGACTTTGACCTAAACCTACTCACACAGAGAAGAGGCCCATGCCCAGCTGGGGGACAGTTTAATATAGGGCTGATACTATTACCGTTAAAGCGAGCGATATTTATATTCTTTTATTTATCGAGGCTTTTATCCACAATGGCATGCCAGCCTCATCGCACCTTAACCTAAATTACACACAATTAAAACTAACTAACAATAATCATTGATAGCTAAACATTTTCATAAGTAAATCATCTATTTCTATAGTAGGTTGAGCCAGAATGATTAAATATGGTGCTATATCAAATTTATTTGCTGTACACTTAACCATCAATGACTCTCTCTCTTTCTTATTTTTCGCACACTCTGTAAGTAAATGGTAAACATCTTCTACCGTTCCACATGTGGTAAAATTAGGCGAATCCACTTTTCGCATCAAGAATCCAAATTTTCTAGAAGGATAGTGGCCAGAGCGCAATCTATGAATTAAGACAATTGGAGATCTTTTCATTCTCGTTTCAATAAACCATGGTATTTGAGGAGGCTGAGACTTTATAGTTCTGTACCAAATGCCTTTTGTTTTACTCCGTTCATCAAAATATTCTTTGAATTTATTGTTACAAATTCTTCAACTTCTAATTAATCCGCACATAACTTCGAGAAGTCGGAGAAGCGCGCCTTGGATTCGAGCTCGAGACATCTGCATTCAGTGCAGTCTAGCGGTCTTCCACTAGGCTATCGCTGCTTCTACTCAATTATCTATTATATGTATATTCATGTGCAAAGTTCACAAGGATTTCTGGGGTCTGGCAAAGACTCTAAGTACTCATAATTTTCTGTCAAAATGAATCTCAATAGCAGCACAAAGTCTGGAACTGTGCCCGCTAAACGGCAATAGGCTCGCTTCCTAATACGTAACACCTAAAAACATAACTGTAATAGACTTCTGCCTACCCCTTCATGATTATAGGCGAGACACTATGTAGTAGAATTTTCACTAAGGAGTTACGTATCACTCGACACTGCATTAAGGTACTCGTACCATTTAGAAACGTTTTGTTCCAGTACAGTGCGCATTCAACGGTCATTCTACAGTGCAGGGTCCGGCATTAACTGTGCAGTATTTCCCGAGCACTATTACTTATCCTTTCAAAGAGGGGGTTAGTGTAAACAGAGTACTATATACTTTTGAGGTGGAAATCGAAATTGTACGTAGTGTAGTAACCGTAGTGCTAGTGTGCTATAAACGCATGGCCAGTGTACGTAAATAAGACATGGAAGCAGTACTTACATACTAACCACAGTTTATTATTGCCGCTTACTGAGTACTGGCGTACTGTACTACTGTACTGGTACTGATTTAGGTTTAAATCCCACACGAGACAAAAAATTATGTGATCCACAAGTGATTGTTCCGAGTCTGGGTGTTCTTGTTTTTCTTGTTTGTGTTGTATTTTTTGTGTACGTTGTTTGAATGTTTGTAAAGGCCCCCGTGACACAGGAATTATTTCTAGTGCAGGAGTTGGCTTTTTAAAAAAGAAAGAAACAAAGCAGTTTCGAAATTAAACTACTTTATACGAATTTTATCACTGTTTTTAATTTTAAACACTATTATTATATAATTTTGAAACATTAAACTACTATTGTTAAACACTGTTACTAGTTACAGCCATGTTCACAGGGAGACTTAGTCTTAGTCAGTCTGTGAACATGGCTGCTGAAAAGCAACCGAAACATCGGAGAAAGTGTAAAATTAAATCTCAATAGATTATAAGATAAAATTATAAATTTAAATAGCTTAAATAGAAGTCAACAATAACAAGTATCAGTGTAAACAATAGTAGTTTGAAGTTTAAAATCATGTTATAATATTGTTTAAAAACGCGACAAAATCCGTATACATTTATTAAATTTTAATATTGCCTTTTGTTTAGTTTCTTTCTTTTTTAAAAAGCCAGCTCCTGCACTGGAAATAATTCCTGTGTCACGGGGGACATTCGCGTAAACGTAAGACGATGTTATTGATTCCACACCTACTTACTTTCAACTCTACTACTCAAAATCGGATGTTACTGTTAATGTTGCGAGATAGCTATTGGCTGTTCTGTTTTGGTTCATTTATTTGCTATCAATGTGAAGAACTCAAACTAACTGATATAATAATACGTTACTATAGCAATTCGCCTTAGATTTATTAAGCCTCGCCTACTTCGTGTAGATACCGTGGTGCCACTTTTTAGCAGTAAGAATACTTCTATGTTTTATTTCCATCCAATGTGCATGTCGCATTGGTTTACGTGGTCAACTCGTCACTGTTGATGTACCGAATGTTGTCAGTTCAAAGCACAAAGAAAATAGCACGGTGACAAATATTTTCGCGGGATAAACACTTGTGCTCCACACAATTTTTTTTGGATGTATAGTGATGAATTTTGTGATCGATTAGATGGATATTGCTGTGGCTGTTTTTGTGTCAGTTTTATGAATGTTGGTTGCTAAGAATTTTATAACAGAAATGCCTTTAAGAGGTATAGCTGGCAGCATTCACATACAACCGTACTCTCCTGTTTCTTCAATTAATTATTAAATAATAACTTTAGAATGAATCAAAGGCAAAGACGCCCGGATGTCATCACTGCGGTGACTGCCGCGATGTTGTTGTGGACACGACACTTTGGCAGAATGCCCCGCTTGGGTTTCGCAGCGACGTGAGTTGATCGCGGCAGTCGGACTGGCTGCCCTCTTACTCCCGGCCGTGGTACAGTCTATAATGCGGAGTGAGAGATCGTGGAACGCCGTCGCCTCCTTTAGTGAGGAAGTAATTTCCATCTAAGAGGCGGCGGAGTGGGTGAGGGAGCGCTTAAACCCTCTCCCTCCCCAACCGCAGAACCGGGTGCCGGAGGGCGCGAGATGACCTCCAGCCACCCTGAGGTTTTACCTGGGGGTGGTGGGCTGCGTGGGCCTGCTCACTACACAATTAGCACCAGGCCCAAGAGGCGGCGTGCGTGTTCCCACGTGCGCCTCTGTGTCGCATCTTTGTCCGCCTCAGAGGGACGGTGGAGTAAGTTTTTTTTGTGAAGTAGCTTGCCGATTCACACGGCGGGTGAAACCACGGCGGGGTCGTGATGCATGAGAAAGCAATTCGCGCGGTCTCGCCGTCTATGGTTATGTCGAAGAACACCGTGGTAGGTTTAGTCGGTATTACCGAGGTATCTTTTCCCCGGTGAGCCCGACATAACCTCTCCGTCGCCCCGCGGAGAGGCAAGCGTCAAAGCATTAAAAGACGTAAAAAAAAATTGAATACAAAACAAATAAATACAATCAAAAAATTTAATTTACGTTCAAATCACAATTAAATTTTATATTTTGGATATGAATTTTAAACGAATTCGTAAGGTATTGTATAACGCTGTTCGCAAAATGTACCTAAGTAAAAACAGAGCTATATATTTTGGGTGCTAAGCAACAGATCTCATTAATAACTCGCAAGGATTCGTCGTATACATCTGTTTCACTGGGGCCATGACTTCAACGAGCAAACAGTTTTACCAGACGCTTGAAGCGAATGAATTTATACGGATATCGTTACGGTTCATTTTAATTACATACATACATAGTTAGTCTCACACCTAAATCCACGAAGGGATGGGCAGAGTTGTATTACATCCACATTCCGCCAGCTAAGGTTTTAAGTCCCACGTCATAGGGAGCGAGCATTTCACTTTTTACTGGACACCGTTCCAGATTTCGTGCAGTTAATAAGAATTTCTAGACATATAAGATTTCCTAAAATAAAATAATACTCTGTCTGACCTGGTGATTGAACTAGAGATTTATGCACAGCAGTCGTATATGCATGAGTAGGTTCAGGCCATAATCCACTACACCGGCCTATTATGTGTTGGCAGACTTCATACATCTTCGAGAACATTATGGAATACTCCCAGACACGTAGTTTTCTTTTACCGTTTCTCATAAAAATAATACAATTATTCGCAATATTTACCTCAGTAAAAACAGAGCTATATATTTCAGGTGCTAAGCAACAGTTCTCATTAATAACTTGCAAGGATTCGTCGTGAACATCTGTTTTACTGGGACATGAGTTCAACGAGAAAACCGTTTTATTCAGACGCGGCAAATTTTAATTACATACATAGTCTCACGCATACCTATATCTACGAGGGGATAGACAGAGACCTCGTCATATACCCGTCACTCACTACTGCTACGGCACTAAGGCTCCAAAGACGCTGTTACTGTAGCCCCGCGTAGAGCAATAAATTTACATAGCCTCGCGTTGTCGGCCTCGATGGCGTAGTGGTTAGTGTAACCGACTGCCACGCCTGAGGTCGCGGGTTCGATTCCCGCACAAGACAAATATTTGTGTGCATGAACATGGATGTTTGTCTTGGTCTGGGTGTTTCTATGTATAATATGTATGTATTTACAAAAAAAAAAGTATATATGTATGTTTATCCATTGTCTAGTAGCCATAGTACAAGCTCTGCTTAGTTTGGGCTAGATGGTGTTGTGTGTATGTGGTAGAATATTATATTATAATATTATATTATATTATAGCATGGTACGACTCAGCAAAAATATCTTCACAATTAACATGTTAATCTTACTGCGTCAAAAGAAAAACGTGTTTATGCGACTATTGAAGCGTGAACTAACAATTAGGTTATATGTCTGATTACTGACAATGACATGTTGATTCATGGGACCAATGTTGTATGTTTGGTCTCATCTTTGGGATTCTGGTACGATTCCTGGATCTGGAAGGAATAATTACGTACTAGATTATGCCAGCGGCTTTTTTCTGCATGAATGGTACCCTATGTCTTTTTCTGTTCCCCTGACAACGTGTATGTGTAATTTAATGCTGATTGGTCGAGTACTTCAGGCGTGAAAGATTTAGAAACAAACAAATATAAATTAGTTAATATTACAGCAGTGAAGGATTTAGATTATAGTTGTAGACGGCAATAGACTGCCCGTCTATCGCCATCTACTGAGTACAGTTCTACTTCATGCTACTGAAGATCGAATCCCAGAGCTTATGCAGTCGTATTCGCTACCCGTGCGCACTCTACCCTACGTCCTTTTTTGTACCTCTGACAACGTGTATGCATCATGTCATGATGATCGGTCGAGTAGTTAAGACGTGTAAGCGTAACAAATAAACAAACTCACATTTGCATTTATAGCAAGTTAGGATATCAAATGTTACATTTCAAGACAAGCTTCACGAAATATAACCCAGTCACGCTCACTAAAAGGCTAAAGACAAACAAAAATACTCGTACATCGCTTATAAAAACACCCTCTGTGTAAACACCTAGTAGTATCTAGATGTAGGCAGGCCCTAGAGAACACTATTCGTGACACATTACGTTAATACGCGATGGAGTGCATGTCGTGACGGACAGTAGTTTTAATTATTTAGTGCCTAGAAGCGCCTACTACTGGTACAAAAATATGAAGCGATAATACAGTGAGATTTTCTATTTTGGAGTGGAAGACTTAAGTGATTTTAGTCTGCAGCTGATAAATAGTTGTCTCGCCGTTGCAGCCTAATAATAAATAATTTAATTCGCTCACTGTAATAATCTTTGACGTTCATAATTGTTATTTTGTGTCACATAATTATAGACTTCCACAATTTTAATTGCAATGATAATTACTAGGTATATATTTCTTAGGTTATTTTGTTAACAAGTAAAAATTATAAACCTTGTAATTTTTTTTTACTATTCTGCTTACTCAACTGCGCACAGTGAATTATGGGTACAACTATAGCGCCGTAAGATAATTAATTGATTTACAATTGACGCTAGAATTGGACATCACCAAAATGTCTATGGTCATGTTAATGAACTGTTTGATTACCTTTTTGTTGAATTGGTTTGGAATAGACTATAGATGTCAAATAACGTTATTAATATATTAATAGTAATTTACATTTTATAAATGACCGTAGACCGTGTTGATGTTTTAATTAGTTAGAATTTCCCTTCCCCTTTTTTTAACGAAATAACACAGCAGTATCGAAGACCCGTAGTAGTGATGTAACGCGATTCTTACAACAATAGACGACAAAGGTATTACAGCTGCTCGTTCTTTTATTAACATAAAGCCTCCCTTTGTGTGTTAGTATGAGCTTTAACATCACGGACGTGTTATATACGTGAATAGTCTCACGCATGTATCCCCGAAGGGGTAAGCAGAGGTGAATTACGTTTATTTATAAATACATTTTGCCCGGGTCTTCGCTCGCATAAAAGTAGGTTAGGTTATGTTAGTAACAGTAGTTTTTGTGTAAATAAAATATAGCCTATGTTACTCGGTGATAATATAACTTTCCAATGGAGAAAGAGTTTTTAAAATCGGTTGAGTAGTTTTTGAGTTAAATTCTTACAAAGAAACAATAATCAAATCTTTTCTTATTATAATATTAGTATACTCAGATAAATCTCTGTTTTATTAAGAGTACCATATAACATACAACAACAAACATATAACTACCCTATTCATTGCAGGCTGAACGAGACAATTAGCTGCGACGAATGTACTAGCTTGGTTTCACCCACGTTTATTATTACTGCTTTGATCATGTGGCTTTTAGTGTAATGTTATATAGCCTATAATCTTCCTCATGAATTGTCCTTCTTCTTCCTTCTTCCTAGCCTTTATTAAGTCACTTGGGTCGGCTTTTCTAGTCTAACCGGATTTGACTGGATATCAGTTTTTACACGGAGCGGCTGCCACCTGAGCTCCGCAACCCGAACGCTAACGGTACCCTAATACTAGACCAGTGTCAGGATATTATAGAGCACTGACTGCCCAATAACGACTGCCAAAGATGTTCATGGCAGCCAGGACCGACAGCTTAACATGCTCTCCGAGGCACGGAGCAGGCGATAATTGTCAATCAATACACACATAATTTCCAAAAGTCATATAACTTACGAAAGTCAGAGGTGCGCGACCCTCTGCATTGCAGTCTGTTGGTCTCCCAACTGAGCTACCAAATGCAAAAATATTTTTTCAAGTCCGACTGCTGGGAAGTGATGAGCGCGTTTAAACAAAAACCAATTAAACTCTTCATATTTATTATATTAGTTGACATCCAGACTCCGAAGTATTATTTTTAGATCTCACAAATGTTTGTTCCGGGTGGGTATCGAACCCACAACATTCACCACAATGGCAGTGGCGAGGCGACCACTTAAACCACTACGCCATTTGTGACAAACTGTACTTTTTTATTTCGGAAAACGATTGCCAGGCCAAAATAAAATTTGCTCTTCGATTTATGTTCGAGTCCCAATCATAACATACCGAGCCAATGCCACAAAAAGACGCATAAATAAAATATATATGGCCAATTTTGCCCACTGAGTCTCGGTCTGGACTAAGAATATTAGATTTTATGAGATCCTAAAGTTGAGTTCCAGTTTGAGGGACATAGTTAAAGTATTTCAATTTGGAAAATCCCTTTTTTAGTGCTTGAGAAGTAGTTCGATTGAAGCTCGGTCTGAATATATCTATATTCGGATTGCAAGTTATAAATATGAAGATTTTATACCTTATCTATTATATGGCCAACTATATCATATATTTCGTATCTATATTAAACTGTAACGAAGGTCAGTCTACACGTAGGAAATATTTTAAAAATTCTAGGATTAATTTTTAGAGTTATTGTAACCGAAAACAATTTATTGTCATAATAAAAGGCATTTTTTATTTAGGTTATAATGTAACACGGACATCAAAGTATATCAGTTAGTGAGTCTATTAAATAATATACATATGTCTCTCCGTGACCATGGCTGCTGTAAAGTAACTGAAACGTCGGGGAAAAGTGTAAACTTAAACGTAAATAATTTTAATTTAGTAAAGTTTATAAATAGTAGTGTTAAAGTTGCAAATAATTTAATAAAAGTATCCTAAAATACACAACGTGACAAAAAACTAAAAAGTAGTTTAATTCTAAAGAGTCTATTAAAGTTCCTGAATTTATATTTATGATAAATATTAGGTTGAGGTTGAACCTATGATGCTAAAAACGTATGGCCTTTAATTACTATCATTACAAAGCCTAGCCCACTATCCATCAATCGAAATCAACAAATTATCAAATCGATTCTAAATTATTCGATTATGATTCGGATTATAATCAATGGCAAATATAATTGATCAACATTCGGATGCGGTGTCATAAGTTTCGAATATTCGATTATTTTTTGTAGCAACAACAATTTTACTCACTAAAGGGAGACCGCCGTGGCCTCAGCTACTTAAGATATTCGATTCAAAAGTTGGACAGCATAAATGTAGTTTTCTATTATATAAATCCCTATATTAACATTCTAAATATAAATAAGTATCTAATATTTCTTAAAATCGAATATCGAATAATAGATACTCCAGTTCGTACTAATCCCAGCCCGTCTGAGACAAACTCAATAACATTGCTTAAATGTAGAAGAAAGTTTTGTTTTATACGTCTCACAAGATTTGTTATACACTAAAAGAACATGGATTTAAAGAAAATCTATCAATATTAGGCCAAGCAAGAAATAAAGTCACAGAATACCTATAGATATACAGAACACCGAGTCCATACAATATTTTTAAAGACATCTATGGGAGATGTCCATGGATAATTATGGTGTTGCGAGACAAATTAAGGTCCCGTGTCCCCACATGTGACGTACCTATAACTTTTCGAGCGGCGGCAGTAGCACGGCAACTTTTAAAACATTCACATATATATAATATGTAAAGAAGTTACAACTGGATCAAAACAATATCACTTTGCCAGATCCGAGAATCTATCCCAAGTCCTCATGCAACGCAGGTATCCACCTTCCTAAAATTATAAATGCGAATGTGAGTTTTTTTGTTACGCTTTCACGCCCTAACTACTCGATCGACCATCACAAAATTATGCACACACTTTCTCAAGAGTATAAAACATTATATAGGATAGGTACCTTTAATTCAGAGAAAAAGTAATGTTCTTAAGACTGCGTCGAGCGTAAGACGCGGTTGGACTGAATGGCAGAGTTCGATATTCAAATCGGCGCGCGGCCGCCATAGTAAAATTGTACGGAGGATTTGAAGTGCTTTTTTGATAAATATGTATCTTTATTGTCAACCAATAACTTAAATATTTGGGACGGACAAATTGTAATATAACTTGTTTTGTTTAAGCTGTAAAATAGGATAGATTTCTACTGTTATAATCTAAAAATCACGTAACACGAGCTTACGTTTTTGCATTTTTCGTGCAAATTTACGTAATTTTGCAGGCGAAAATATTAGTTATTTTAAGTTTTTTACACGGAATAATTGTAAACACATTCATTGTTATGGTAAATGTATGTTTTATATTTGTATTAAACAAACAGTGTTGATTTTATCAACTTAACTGTGACCGCCTGTTTTGGCACATTTCACTCCGCGCAGACTTAAGCGAAACCACGAGCAAAAGTTAATAACAAAATAAACGCAAATCGTTCGCCAAGTCGAACAAAACTCTATAGTTGGATTTATTTACAAAGCTTTGATAAAGTATCTTATGAGCCTTAGACTGAGCCCTCTCAAATTAATTTCGGCATTAAGTGATTTGTAACTGTGCCAGCAATTATAACTTCGTAAATAATTAATATAGAGAGGTTAAGCTGTCTCATTTAATTTAATAATATTAATAATAATCCTACGATTATCATAAATGTGAAACTTTATGAAGATGTTTGGATGTTTCTTGCTGTTAATAATACGTAAATAGGCAAACCAATTTTAGATCAATACACCTTAACTAACATTGTAAATGCTAATGTGAGTTTGTTTGTTACGCTTTTACGCCTTTTTCAATTTCATGATGATCTGTCCAGTATTTAGCTGGATCGATCATCATAAAATGTCGCATACACGATATCAGGGGAACAGAGAAGGACATAGGGTAAATTTTATCTCGAAAAAAGTACTGATTTTAAACGAGCGAAGCCGCAGGCAAAAGCTTGGAGCCCATATTATAGACTATTTATGTCCGTTGCGTTTCAGTAGTTCACGCGGACGAAACCACAAACAAGCTGATGCTATAATTAAAATAAACATGTTGCGATTTTTTATATTGCAGCGAATTATAAACAATTTGCTTACATTACTGACGGTAGTGGAATAATGGAGCAGAGTAGATCTATTAAAAAAAAAACAATTTAAGCATATTCTAAATTATTTAATACCATCCTTGTTAGCGCAGCGGCAGTGAATGTGACTGCATGAGGTTGACCTGACAATCGGTTTAGTATTATTGGTGGTTTAGTGGCAGCACGCTATCCAAAAATGTACCCAGTAGACAGTAACAAGCTCGTCCCCTACAACGTGGGACCTGTAAATATGGCTTACCGAATATGAGTGTAATAAGCCCCTACCCGTCGAGCACACAAAAGCGTGGCACTCACCTAACTATAATATTATTGTAAATGCGAATGTGAGGTTGTTTGTTGCGCTTTCAAGCTTTAACTATTGGACCGATCATCATAAAATTTCACATACAAGTTATCAGGGGTACAGAAAAGGACATAAACTAACTTTCATTCAGGAAAAAGTACTGATCCCGAGGGATAGAAATTTATTGACAAAATCTACATTAACGCGAACGAATCCAAGGAAAATCTAGAGTATGAATAAATCAAAATAGACTTTTTTTGAGTTTTGACAACTTTAACATTAGAAATTAATTGGTGAATTCAAACAATTGAATCCAATTCTCGATAGTCATAATATTAGCATATAGACAGACTGCGACCTAGGCAATATCGTTTTCTAAAATTTTGTTTCAGCAGAGTTCATTGTTTAACAGAAGTCCCACGGTGGGCGCCAATTAGAATATTGGCGCCCAAACCGCAAGGTCTCAATCAACACAGCCTCTGAATTGGGTTCTCGATTGTTATACCAAAATCAATTGTGGTATTTTACTAATATAATCTAATACTAAAATAAATTCTTGTTTTATTTGGTTGGAATTTGGTTATACTACTACGAGTATAATTGAATATTCTGTTCCTACCACTTTGCGATGTAGGTATCCAAATAACACTTGAAACGATTTTATTAAAATAAAACATTTGAATAACAGAATATACTATGAATTTGTATATAGTATACCTACTGGAATCTTGAATGTTTTGAGAATACTGTAATTTTTCTTTCTTGTCTGTTTAATCCTAATCCTAAATAATATAACGTGACTTTGTTTGTTACGCTTTCTTCGCACCCTTACTACTAAACCGATCATCATGAAATTCCGTATACACGTTTTCAGGAGAACAGAAAATCACAAAGGGTACCTTTCATACAGAAAAAAATACAGTTACTAACTTAGCCTACATTTACATAAACGAAGCCGCGGGCAAAATCTAGTCATATATAAGCATTAAATAATAACAATGCTTAACAATGGAAGCTTTATCTAAACAATTTCGTGTTACTAAGAAATGTTCCCAATAAACAAGCGATTACTTACGTATAGAAATTCTATGAATAGTATCTATTCATAAGATCTTTCAGACCGAATTTTGGCCACGGCGCCCTATCTTAACGAAGACTGGCCGTCTACGCAGGATATATCGTAGTGCACAAGTGTACTCTCTGTTTGCTAGCTCTCATAATCCGATGGGACGGCAATTTAACACGAATGAAGTGACAATCCGCAGAACCAAACGCTTTACGTTCTTTTCAGGGATGGGTTGTAACACCACCAATAGCCTATTTCCGAGTTGCTGCTTTAAATTTCTTGTTCAAAATATCCAATAACTCTTTGTTGGCGATGACCCAGGATTCGAACCCGAGACCTTACGCACAGTCGCATACACTACCGTTGCGCCACCGAGGCATCCATGTATTTACACAGTGTAAAACGTGGTCATATTTTGAAGTCCTACTGTATAAGTAATATTATAAGTTGAAAAAAATATACTTTATATGTAATTATAAAAAACTCCTACTTTTAAAAATTCTTCTCGGTATTATGTTACACAGTTTGTACACATACATTTTTTTGCCATGTGTGCGATCAAACCCACGAACCTCAATGAGATGACCACTTAAGCCAGTGCGCTATCCAAGAAGTCATAAAGTTTGAATATTTGTTTCTCAATCACGTGTAAACTGTTGAATGGATTTTGATGAAACTTAGCACATACATAGATAAACTAAGTCTTGAGTGTATACCCTAACTAGATTATGCCCGCGGCTTTGCTCGCGTAAAAGTAGGTTAGGTTATGTCTGTTAAACTTCTTTCTTTTTATATAAAATATAGCCTATGTTACTATGGCGATTTTAAATGTAACTTTATAATGGTGAAAGAGTCTTCACTTTGCGCGTGCTAGTAGCATATCTTCTTCTTCTCTGTATATTATAATAATTAAGGTCACAAAGTAACACTTATGAACGTCTATGTTACAATCAAATTAAAAAAAAGAAGTTAACTTTATATATATGTATATGTTGCCACGTTCAGCAAAGCAAGGGCGGAGAATCGATGAGAAGAACTTGCAAGAAACTCATGGTCATTCTTTAAACGCCAATTTTACAATGCTACTTATTTCACAAATTATATTTGTAGAAAGCTGCAATCATTAGACCATTAGCCTATTACTAAATTGAAGAACAACGAGTTTGGTTTAAGAAAAAAAAAAGAACATTTTCTTAGCTACTAACATCAGGCATGGCAAAATATGAATATATACTCACATGCACATGATGTGACAAAAACAACAAGCGACCATATTGCAGTCCGGGCAAAAACTGGAAACTCGAAATCCACAAAGTGCACGGATGGCATAGTGATTTAAGTGGTCGCCTCGCCACTGCAACCACGACGAGTGTTGTAGGTTCGAATCCCACACGGGACAAAAAATGTATGATCCGCTAATGGTTGTTCCGAGTCTGGATGTTCTTTGTATCTGTATGTTTGTATAGTCTAAGCGATACAGGAATAATAATTCCTTTTCCTATATGTAAAAAAAACAGAAAAGAAAGAAATATTGATTGAAGGGGAATGATCCGGTCCATTAATGAAGGTCATTTTGAACTGAATCAACTTCAACGAGATGGGTGTAAAAACCCAGGATTCAACCTCTTCGTCTTAAATGTAAAAGTAATGAAAAGAAATGACCCCCATATCTCGGGGGTTTTCGACCCACAGGGCCTATATTCAAACTCAACCGAAGTATGACCCCAAGGTGTTTGCACACCAAGTTACAAGTCAATCGGTTTAGTGGTTCCGGAGGTATGCCTGTCACTAACAAACTGTCACTAACAGACAGACATACAGATCCACATAGTGATTCTATTAATCTCTTCGAAGAAGACTCAGACGTTAATAACAAGACTGCATGGTCTTGAATACACCGATAAGCAATTAAATAATGGATGGATGGATTTCTAGATGTAAATTCTAATACATATTCGAGACGTTTACAGCTAGTACACATATTTACTGTCCCGACCTTGTCTCGATGTCCCAGACATGTGGTGTGAGGATAATTGTACTATTTAGTTATGACCGAATTTAGGAGTTCGCCTAAGGTATAATCCACAGTAGCGGAGGGGTGAGCGTGGCGATTTTTCTTTCTACTTTTACATTATTTTTTTATACTGCTTGTCACAGAAAGGTTTGGTCGTAAGTAAAGGTCACATATAACGCCCCTGGTACAATGGAAAACCGAAATTAAGAATTGAATCTATTTATATATTTTAACTTTATGTACCCAAAGAGACATTCATCCTGTCTCTAAACTATTTTTATTTAAGTATAGCTGCATGATAAAATAAAACGTCGTATTTCTTGGCATATCAAATAACATTGTAATATAAGATGAAGCAGGATAGTAGGTCAATCTTCGTTAGGGGCACAGACAGAAATATCTAATATAATATATTTTTTTAATATTTATTTACTGTTTAGTACACAACTATCATCTTGGTTATCTTGAGAGCAACATTTTTTACTAAAATAAACCATTTTTTTATCGACTGAATAATATCATCATATTTTATTCTATACGCAAACAATTCTAACGTCTGATTTGGGGGGCCTCTTGAAAAAAGACCAGGCTTATAATTATAAACAATCAATCAATCAATTAATCAGCCCATCGCAGTCCACTGCTGGACATATGCCTCTCCCATTTTACGCCACAACATCCGGATGTTGTGGCGTAAAATGGGCATCTTCCGCCTTCCGCATCCAGTCTGACCCAGCTACCTTTTTCAGGTCATGGGTCCACCTGGCGGGGGGCCGTCCTACCTTACGTTTACCAAGTCGCGGTCTCCACTCTAGGACTCGCTTGCTCCAACGGCCATCGGTCCTTCTACACATATGGCCAGCCCATGGCCACTTCAGCTTGCTTATTCTGTAAGCTATGTCGGTAACCTTGGTTCTTTGACGGATAACCTCATTTCTAAGTTTATCCCTCAAAGTAACTCCTAGCATAGCTCGCTCCATAGCCCGCTGGGTGACTTTAAATTTTTGGACTAGCACTACCGTGAGTGTCCACGTTTCGGCACCGTAGGTCATAACAGGTAGGACGCACTGGTCAAAGACTTTGGTCTTCAGGCAATAAAATGTTTTAAATTATTTGTTTCGATTTTCGAATAGGGAAACATGGGTTATTTATCAGATAAATATTACCGTCCTAAAATATGACCACACTTTTCTGTTATACGCTGTATAATTAGTAGCGGCTTTCACATTAAGCTCGAGGTTTGTATTGCGGCAACTACACATTTCTTAACGTTAATCGCTTAATCATACATATACAGACATCGGATCAAAAATAAATAATATATAGAAAATATGTATTAATTAAACAAGCCGAGTATAAAACAGCGGGTTAACATTTACAGGCTCTTTACTTTTGCTGACTATTATACTTTGCTCAACTTGGAAATGGAGCCAAGAACGCTATGATCTGCCATAATGCACAGGTCAAAGATATTAGCTTTTTATATAAAGCCATTCTTAACTTACAGCATTACTGATTAAACCAAACGCTTTTTTTTCCACACATTTCTTAGTTGAACTTAGATCCCAGCTGTTCCTAAATTAGCAGTAGCCAAACTACTTTTGTACAAAGACTTTCGCAAAAGCTCCAACTTAAGACGCCATTATTTTCCATGCAGTCAAAAATTAGACTTTAAACTTCTTTATAAACATTTTGCTATACTAGCAATAAGCCTTTTTCATCACGCTTTTGTGGAAGAATTCTGATAAGCGTACCCTGGAGGATTTTTTAGCTGACTGGAGTGTAAATTAAGGATATTTTTGGTCTGTTAAATGGTTTTATATCATTAATAATTGATTATATTAATTAATGAGGCATATATTTGCTGAGATTTTAAGATTTTAGTTTTGATTTACAGGTCTGGTTTTGGTTTCAGGATTATTTTGGCACTGATATTCAACCTAAATGTGAGTCTGGTAGAAATGGGTAGGATTTTGTGTCAAGAAATTCACAGTTGTAGTACGGTGTTTGAAAATGTCCCAAAACAAACGTGGGACTTAAACATATTTTTGTCTATTATGTCGGTATAATATTAGTCTTCTGAACACCCCTTCGGGAATGGGCGTGAGACTGTGTTCGTGTAGTAGAATTAATGTGAACGTAATAGAGCTCAAGGCGATGGAATTATTTTTATTAACCTATACTGTTAGGAAAAGATCTCGCCTACTTTTCTCCAATGGTCCGTATTTAAGGCTTCGGTCTGCCAGAATTCGGCATTATTAACCTAGAATGATATAGCTGACGAAATATAGATTTAATATACCCCCTCGAGGATATAGATATGACAGTATGTACATATATATATTAATCTGTTTCGTCGTAGTAATACTGCAAATTGCATCGTAACTTGATACGAGCAAGTTTGCTACAGCGTCAGTTGATTCAGCGAGCGCATTACGGACTGCAAGCATGATTTTAATAGTTGTTTTGCAGTGTACTGCTTGTGAAACGATCGTGTTGAATTACCTACTGATCCGATTAGACCATCGGATCATTAGAGTTAGGGAACAGAGAGTGCACTTGTGTTTGCGCATACACTTGTGCGCTATAATATTTTCTGCGCAGATGGCTAGTCTCTGTTAACATTGGTCGACGTGAATGAAATTGAGTCTAGAGGAAATTATTCTTACATTAAAAGCAAAGCTCAGACTAAAGAGCTAGATAGCATAGACAGATACATATATCGCGTGTTAGCAACCTAGTCAAGTTCTCTACTCTAACACATAGTAAAGTAGTAAAGTTGGTTACCGTATATTTATGTAAATGCTTGTTACAATTTTCTGATGTCAATAAATTATTATAATTATTATTAAAAAATAAATATTAATCAACAGTTATTAAATAAACATCCAATAATTTCATATAAATCCACACGAAACAGAACTATTGAACGTACAAAGTAAACTTTACCGAAAACACAATAAGGCAGCAATTTGCTAACTTATTTGAACTGGGTATTGACGAGTTTACAATTTCATTTCAATATGTACCGCAAAACTGACTTTAAGTTAATAGAAAGGAACTTATTCGGGTTGGCACTTTCTAACAGCAGTATGAGTTCAATAAAAAAATAGGGAGAACTCTTTCAAATCGATTTTCCTTGATAATTTAAACTAGTGTTTTGGGTAGTATTGTACAATGTAATACTCCTTGTATTTACCTACTGGAATTTCTTTGCAAAAAGAAAGTTAGTATTCTTATTTACATATACATTTATCTCAAGATTATACCTACCTTTGCATGGGTAGTTATGGCTAACAGGCGATCGTGAGGCCCCGTGTTTAATGTTAGTTGAAAAGTAAATAATTGGATTTCAAATGGATACTCTTACCAGCATTGTGTCTTGTATTTACCAGTAAATGGCCATATAGGCCTACTACCTATCTTCCGGTATCTAAACACAGCTGGGGAACGTTTTACTCCTACCTACTTTTCTTTTTTCATGTCTTCGATATGGTTATATTGAAAGCGGGTCTCTGAACTCAAAACAATGGTATTATATCATTTTGTATCGAAATCGTGTAAAAACTAATTAAAGAATTATGGTCCAGTTTTTATGCTCAAATCTAAGTCACAATTAATGTAATTTTATGTTCAATTGTATTGGAAATGTTGTACAGACGGGTTTCACACGATAATACATATTCTCACATCATATAGGTGTCAAGGGGTAGGCAGAGGTCTATCACACATCTTGCCAGCTATATTTGCAGGTCCCTCATGATAGCAACCGAGCCTATTGCTATCTACCGACCACAATTACAGACGCCATGCTGCTACTTATAAATAATATCGTCTTATGTTTACGCGAATGTTATACATTTAAAGTAAAATAAACAACGCGACAAAATCTGTATAAAGTGTTTAATTTCAATTCCACTTATAATTTCGTGACAGAATAGCTCAATAACACTTTGCCATACACGGGAATCGAAACTACCACAACCTGGCTTTATACTGAAAACCTGCCTCTCAAAAATTGTACACTAGATTTTGTATGTGGCTTCGCCCGCGATTTGCTTGATTTTGTCAATAAGATTTTATCCCTCGAGATCAGTACTTTTTCTGGATAAAAGGCACCCTATGTTCTTTCCTGTACCCGACAACATGTATGCTGAAATACATGATGGTCGACTGAGTAATGATACCGTGAAAGGGTAACAAACAAAGTCACATTCGCATTTATAATATTACTATTCTGCCCGGCTTCGCTCGCGTCATGGTAGGTCAGTTTAGATTAGTAACAGTACTTTTTTCGAGATTAAAGGTACCCTGGGTCCTTTTCTGTACCCGACAACATGTATGCTAAATTTCATCATGGTCGGTTAAGTAGTTAAATCGTAAAAATGTAACAAACAAACTCACATCCGCATTTATAATATTATATAGGATAGTTAGGATTGTTTCGTGAGCCAAGTAAATAAATTCAATACAGCTTCACTACTCTGCCTTTCTAATTACATTTTGAATCTTGTAAAAAAGATTATTTAAAGTCCACAATACCTTCTTATGAAGCCAACAGTACTTCAATATTGATTATAATTTTAAAACCCTATTACGTTTTATCACTAACAAAACATGATGTAATACTTCTTTGTCAGAGTGAAATATGCTTATAAACAGGATTTAAGTCGACTTTACTGGCAGTAAAATATTTTAGCAGGTGACTTAGTCAAACGTTCGACTGATGGCGATGAGCGATTTCTACTTACCTACGTAAAAAGCAGCGATTTCCTAGTGGGAGACATTGGACTGCCACGCAGAGGTCTCGAGCTCGAACCCAAAGCACGCACTTCTGTCTTTTCGAAGTTATGTGCGTATTAATTAGTTAATTATCGCTCGCTTTAACGGTGAAGGAAAACATTGTGAGGAATCTTGCATGTCTGAGAGTTAGTTATATCATCCCTGTATTAAACTGTCCCACTACTGGACACGAGTCTTTTCTCAGTGTGAGAAGGTTTAGGTCAAAGTCCACCGCGCTGGCAAATTGCGGGTTGGCAGACTTAACATATTTATCTTCAGAAACATCATGGAGAACTCTCAGATATACAAGTTTCCTTAACTTCGAAAAGTTAGTTATACGTGCCTTGTAATCGAACTCGATAACTCTGCGTGGCAGACCAACGGTCTCCCACTAGGCTATGCCGCGGGTAGAACTATTCTGAAATAATCATACCCGCTATTCGCTATCAGTATACCACACGCCTAATTTAGAAACCATAAGTTTTTATAGCTGATTGTAAAACAGATCAATGAATGAATATGTTTCAAGAAAGGGACAGGCAATAAAGGTTTTCGAATAAAATAAAACCGCAAACGTTTATTTAACACGTAGGTCCCGTGACGTACATATGTTAAGTACCCGGTCGAACTTGAGAGTAATGCGTTTGATGAATAAAACCTTTATATATACATAGAGTGCACGTTGGGCTTAATGTTTTAACTGATTATTATGTCACAGGTAGAGTGCCGAGTGTTGCGAGTTTGGTCTCCAACCGGACAAAAATGTGTGTGATCCACAAATAGTTGTTCCGACTCTGGTGTTCTTTGTGTCCTTTGTTTGAATGTTTGTAAAGTCCTCCGCGACACAGGAGTTATACCTGGTGGGGAATAATCTTAAAAAGCAGTGAGTACCGTGGTATCGCTTACGCTAGCGGTAGATTATGAGGCATTCGATACTCGGGACGAGCAATGCCATAGCCATTTCTGATAGAATACTGTCTATATTGAAAGATATTTTGACTGACTAACTGCTTATCCTTTTACTGCTAGTATGCCAAATGTTTTGGGTTCAACCCCCATTCAGGTTTTGTGTAATCCAGTTAATAGTTTTGTTTATTGAATGGAATTAGGAGATGCATACTTGGCGTCAATCCATTTTAATATTATCATTTGGCAACGAATGAACTTATGCATTGCCAATCTGTATTAAGTATACCTCTCGTAAGTAAAACACGTGTCGAAATATATTTTATGTTCGAAGCGGAATACTACAAGTTGGAGTTTGCCCGAAATCCACGACGTGGCTGTCCAGTAATGTTTTGCTAGCGTGTAGCGCTTTGTGTGAAAGATGTATAACTGGATTTGTCATGTTTCTCACCATTATTGTTAATATTTTTATATCCTCACATTTATCTAGTAGTAACCAGTTAAATATTTACGGCCACTCCTACCACTAGCAAGTAAAAGTTATTTGAAAGATAAATCGCATGCTGTCTCACTCATGTTAGGTTAAAGAAGAGAGATGGCGAGACTTTTATCTTATAGATAAATTCTATCTGGAGGTGGTAGTACAAGCCCTTAATGTTGTAAAAGTGACTGTGAGTTTGTTTCTTTGTTACGCTTTGCTAGTTCTAAATAAACTAACAAAAAATAAAAGAACCATATACCACCATACCACCGTTACTTTCACCGATACTTTCGTTTTACCTTTTCAATTACGTAAGGAACACTTCAGGGACATAAAGATGTTTGTAAATGTGATTCTACACGTACAGCGAGACGTGAGCGATCCCACCTTGGTATATGTTCCCGAGGGATCCGTGGTATTACTAAGTTAAAACCTTAGGTGGAATTTCTGTCTGTGTGTTTGTGTTTTAATTGTGATAATGACTGGAGCAATTTGCGTGCGGTTTTCAACAGGTCTCAAGTTCGATCCCAAGGTATCTGACGTTTCGAAGTTATGTATTGCGTAAATATAGTTAATTATTACCTGCTTTAACGAGGAAGGAAAACAAAGTACAAGTAAAGAAATCTGGATGTCTGCGAATTCTCAATGGTATCTCCATAGAGTAGGCAGAGCTGTATTATACGGTACATCCACATTTTACGTCCTCAGGTAGAAAATATCACAATGCCCGACCAGGTAATTTAACCCGACACTTCATGCATAACATTTGCTTAACGCTGTGTTACAGAGGCCATAATAGAAGTTATGTAGCGACACTGCGGACGCATTAGTTTTGTATAGTCAGGCGCAAGTATGCAGTAGCGCTGCGCGGCACTCGTCTCCCCGCAACCACTCACTTAGGTCGTAGCGCAATATGTATTTATTGTATTTGTATCCGGTACCAGTAAATATTTATCTATATACAACATAAAGTTATTTTATTTCTCTATCCACAACAAGAACTCATCTGGTTAGTCCTACAATTTACAATTTAATAAGTATTTATGACTTGTCTTAGGAAAATATCGTTAGGAAACCTGCATGTCTGAGGGTCCTCCATAATGTTCTCGGAGATAATGTATAATTTATCAATCCAGCAAAGTATTTAAGCAGTGTGGACGATTGCCTAACCCTTCTCTAATTAAAAAGGCCCGTGCCCAGGTCAGTTTATAAACAGGATTGATATAATTTTACTAATTTTAATCTATTGAATCGCAGCGGCACACCGGCGGCTAGACACAAAAGGTTTTAAATTGTGTCTGACGTGTAAAAAATCTACAGGTAAATATTATTCAATACATAAGTAAAGTAAAATAACTCACAATATAACAAAATTTTGACCTCTAACCAAAAAAAGTAAAATTGTACGAGAGCCTTCTAAAAAAAGGGTCGTTATTACATAAAAAATGAAGTGCCATCCTAAACTTTTGGGTCAAATCGTCTCTATGTAAAAATTACAGCGTCCGCCGCGTCGTATCTTTTCTACCCGACCGCTGGGGAGTTAAGTAGCAAATTTTAATATTATAGTCAATAATATTAAAATTTTATGGTTTAATCATGTTTTATAATAATATGAGTGATAGTAAAGTGTGGTCATTCTTTAGCATCAGGGTCCATCATATTGAGTTATGACTTTATATACTGACATGAATAAAACTAGAAACAATTTGAGCAATATCACATACTAGATTTTAACCACGGCTTCGCTCGCGTAAATGTAGGTTAATAACAGTAATATTTTCTGGATGAAAGTTACCCCATGTCATTTTCTGTTTCTCTGACAACATGCAAGCGAAATTTATGATGATCGTTAAAATAGTTAAGGCGTGAGATCGGAAGTAGCATGTTCTTACAGACAACCGGCGTTTGACTGTAACTGCGCTTCGCCTCGCAAGCAAATAGCAAGTGTAAGGTTAATTATAATCAATTCACATGTATAATAAAAGGTCAATTATAATCTATTTTCAGATAATGTGTAAGAATAAGATGAGTTATATGGTAGAATAACTTTGTAATTGTATAACTGTGAATGTTGCTGTGATGATATCTCGATCTATTTGAAAGTATTTATTTGAAGTCATGTATGTTAATAGATAATTTATTTAATTTAAATATTGTAAATATCTAACATTACACCAATGTTTTAAGATAATATTCTATTTAAGTTTATATTAAATGATTTCACTTCCGGCTCGACCGTGTTAACGCTGTCGCCATATTTAATAACGGACGAACAGGCGCGCGCCATTCGTTATCGAGCAGTTGAAGTGTACGTATGTAAGAAAGTAAATTAATAAATACTCTAATATAATACAAGACTGGAGATTGATATTTGGCTTACGCAAACACGAGAAAAGCAACATCAATAATTCTAACTAATATTATAAATGCGAATATAAATTTGTTTGTTACGTTTTCTTGCCTTAACTACTCGACCGATCATTATGAAGTTTCACATATACTTTGTCAGGGGTACATAAAAGGACATAGGGTACCTCTCATCCAGAAAAAGTACTATGCCCGTGCGAGAAAATCCGCGGGTAAAAGCTAGTGCTTCATAAATACTCGTGTAAGCATGTTAAGAGCTTATTACGATGTTTTACAATAATAACACGAGGCTGAAGCGATCGGTGAGTTATTGCTTCACCATTACATTATATTGCTTTTATCGACCGGGGAATCTATATTATTTTCTACAATAATAATATTATTGCATAGGTGGCACAGCGGTAGTGAATGTGACTGTTATGCAGATTGTCAGGTCTCGGGTTCGATCTCTGAGTCGGTGAAAGTGTCTTTGGGTTTTCTGGTCAAGAAATTTTTATGAGCA
The DNA here is from genome assembly GCA_963675205.1 of Catocala nupta. Lineage (NCBI taxonomy): Eukaryota > Metazoa > Arthropoda > Insecta > Lepidoptera > Erebidae > Catocala > Catocala nupta. Next base: position 4,834,092 of record OY776105.1, read on the forward strand.
CTCCGTTTGGATCTACTATTATATCTGACATATTTAGCTTTCGTCCGCAACTTCGCTCGTGTAAAAGTAGGTTAGCTTATGTTAGTAACAATACTTTTTTAAAATACAATGTAGCTTATGTTACTCGGTGATATAACTTTCTAATGGTCGAAGAATTTTTAATCGGTTGAGTAGTTTTTGAGTTAAATCCTTACAAACAAACCAAACAATCAAATCTTTCACATAACATTGTCTTCTGTTTACGCGAATGTTATTCATTGAAATTAAACTACTATATACGGATTTTATCGCGTTTTTTATTTAACACTGTACCTATTACATAATTTTGAAAACTGTTACACTACTACTACTATTGAATTTTACTAATTTATAAGCTAATGAAATTATTAAAACTATTTGTATTTAAGTTTACACTTTCCCCGACGTTTCGGTTGCTTTTCAGCAGCCAGCACCTTTATTATATTAGTATAGATAAAAAATAGCTGGTGAATAATGGGTGCAGTATACTTCAGCATACCGTTGCGAGGGTACACAAGCGAGAATATATACATACATGCAATAACATGGACCACGCCGATATCCAAGAGTCAGGCCGAGGCGCTATATTGGTGTAATACACACCAATATTTCGCCAGCTAAAGGTTTAGGTTATAGCGGGCCAGCCTATTTCATCTACCAGGCTTAGTTCCAGATCACGTTATGTTACTGAAAATTTATTTGCGGAAAATATTAAAAACAAGTTGCCCGACCCGGAACTCAGAACTTTACGCACAGCAGTCGCATTTCCACCACTGTGCCATAAATGCAGCAAAGCGAAGATTATAATGGCTACGGTCTGTATTAGTCAATAAATGATTTAAAGCGCTTCCTAGAAGCAATAAACTAGATAGTATTACTGTGCTAATAGGTTTTAAAGATAAATGAACTATCTCTGGAACTGCCATCAAAAATGTAGCACGACATGGACCTGTCTTGTATTAATTTAATGAGAAGCATTTACTAGTCAATCGTACGTCGTACAACTATTAAAAATGTCCTTGCTGACGGATGGTTAGTGTTTAGAAGCAATTTGCTGGTAAAGTATCGAATACATGTTTAATGCTTCGGATAAATAGGTTGTTGTCCGTTGCTTCGTTATTGGGTCATTTAATACTAGAAATCAGCGTTTTCTTTTGTTATGCCTTAAATTTTATTAAATTCTTGGCATAAATGTAGGAGGAATACTAATCTCAGATTGTATTTGCAACTCATTTTCGAGGCCAGCTACAGCGTGAATTGACATTTCATTATGAAATGTTTTTTTTTAAAGACTTTCCCCGCACTTGGAATATTATAAAATACAAACATTCAAACAACGGACACAAAAACATCCAGACTCGGAACAACTATTCGTCGATCACACTAAAATCACTCAAATGCACGAGAAGTTCCCTGAGATACAGAAGCTATTTCTAAAGAGGCAGTTTTCTTTTTACAAAAAGCAAGTTTGTGATATTCCGCCTGTTTTCTTTACAAACTAAGTTCATCACAGTCAACATTATAACCGCGTACCTTCATATCATTGCAATACATTTGCTTTACAATATTTAGTCACAAGAGAGGAAGCATCGATAAAATCTAGTGTAGAATCGATACAAACAGTATACCACTATAAAATCGATTAATTGATAATAAAAGAAGTTGACAGAATAAGATGTTTTGAAATCGATACAGCATTAGCACATATTTTCCAGTAATATTATTTTCCTCTTACAGTCTTATTTCTTTTGTATCGTCGATACTATAATATTGGCATTTTATGGAGATAATTGAATCAATTATGAGGCCCAGGGCATTGCGCTAATAAGGTATCGGTCTTATGGCAAGCGATTGAATACATGTCGATCAAAAATATATCGATTTCCATGTAACCTATGAAATATAAAGTATTGCTGGATTTTTCTCTCACTCTATCTCTCTCTCTTTTTAGCTATATATCCCACATGGTGGTGTTAGCATGGTGGTTAGCTTTCCTTATTTTTCTTCTCCACTTCGCTGTGTCTTCGACATCATCGTCAGTAACATTGCATTTCCTCTTGTCCTTTGGCACTACATCTTTCCACCTTGTCGTGGGTCTTCCTCTAGGTCTCCGACCGGGGAGTTCAAGCTGTAGTGCCAAATTTCCGACGTAGTCTGGTGGCCTTCTTTTCACGTGACCATACCATCTTTGCCTACTCTCCGGCATCTTGACAGCGATGTCGCGTACACCAAGGCTTCTTCGCACGTACTCGTTGCGGATTTTATCGAACCTGGTTACGCCGCACATCTACCTCAGCATCTTCATTTCAGCAACTTGGATGGTAGAGAGTAAAAGAACGTGCGTGTCTTTTGGGTTGCAACCCATGTTTCCCTACCATACAGAAGGACTGGCCTTTTGATCTATTTATTTTTAACTGTAGCGGCTTATTTTCTATGTTATTATGTTTAACTGCGGTGGCAAACACGTACACCACCAAACTGACTGAACAGATAACATAGTGGTCTAAGTGGTCTCCTCGCCACTGCCACTGCGCCAAGTGTTGTGAATTACGTTCTGTTAAAAAGTAAGTAATGCTTGTCACACGTTACAATGTCTCTTTCTATTATAATACTTTCTATTACTACACGGAAAGCCTAATGGAAGGAACAAAAATTTGTGCACCACAATAGTTGTGCCGAGTCTGGATGTTCTTTGAAGATTTGTAAAGTTTCTTCTCGATTCAAAAGCGGTAACCGTATCCCGTTTGCAAATCTCAAAGGTCAGTAACCATCGTATTATATCATCAAACGTTGCTTTCTTGATATCTGTATATATATGTATTTATATATATTTACATACATCATCTAATGCATACATTCCTGGAGGTGTTCGCAGAACTATCTTAGAACCACTTTGCACGAGATATGATTTTAAGTCCCATGGTATGATAATATGGGGCGAGCTTATTGCCGTCTACCGGGCACAGTTCCAGACTCCATGCTGCTGTTCAGAATCTATCAAAGAAACCCCAAAAATATTTTGCCAGACTTGGGAATCAAACACATTGAGACTAACCACTAACCACTACCGCTCCACCGCCGAGGCAGTATTATCTCTATAATTAAAAGCCTTTCAATCGCTTTTTGCTGTCACTAAGACACGAACCTTGCATTCTAGAACTGGCCTTGACGATATTATGAAGATGTACGCAGACTTTCAATACATACAATTTGGCTAATGATTACCCTCCTTGTATGAGTTTCATTCAAGCTACGTGTTACATTGCGTCAATATGTACCTACGTAATATGATTCAACAAAAATCTATTGAAATTAACATCGTTATAAAGCAATGAATCGTGAAATAGATGAAAGGTATTCCATTAATTGATAATTCACTTTTTTATTGCTCTTAGTGATAGATGAGCCAGTCTATCTAAGGAACATTTACACTACTACAAAATTTTGCCCGTGGCCTCACTCGCGTAAATGTAGGTTAGGTTAGTAACAATATTCCCGATAAATAATAAAAATAAATCTATTAATAAACAAAATTTCTATTTAACTATTAACGACATTATTTAACTCGATTAATTTCTGAATTATTTTGCATATATTACGTGAATATGCAAAACAATGTTCATTTATTGGGTAACACAAAACTGATTCATAATTAATTAGATTCCTTCTTTAGTCATTTCATTGAGAGCCTCTTGTTACAATAATTTTAGCCATTAGGACTCTAGGCTTTGGTTGTGTCTTCTTTTAGGGTGCTGTAGTAAAAATGGCAATACCAGAAATAATACCCTTATTATATCATCCTGTTCGTTCGTCTGTCTGTCACATGTTTACTCGGTAACTATTAGCACGATAAAGATGTAATTTGGAAAGTGGGTGAATACCCCAAAATTCACTATTGGTGTGGTGCAATTATGAACGAAATAAAATTAGCAGTGGAGTTTCTATGCATTTAGCTACTGCAGCTAAATAATCGTGCATAAGGTCTCGGGTTCGATTCATAGGTCAAGCAGAGTGTTGGGCCTGCCCGTTATCCGTTCAGCACCAGGTCCGAGAGGCGGCGTGCGTGTCCCCACGCGCGCCTCTGTGTCGAGTCCGTGTCCGCTCTAGGGGGGAGACAGTTGGGAATATTACTGAGTGAGTGCCTTTGGGTAGGTCTCTTCGCGTTGTGGCCTGCCGTTTCATACGGCGGGCCGAAGTCTCGGCGGGGTTGCGACCGCATGCGAAAGTGATTCGCGCGGCCCCGTCGATAGCGGTTTTGTCGAGGAACACCGTGGTAGGTATAGTAGGTATTCCGGGAGGTACATTTCCTTTTCAACACCTTTCTTTTACCCCGGTAAGTCCGACGTAATCCCTCCGCCCGCCCCCGCGGAGGGGTATGCATAAAAGCATTCCCCCACGTAAAAAAAGGGTCAAGCAGGGTTACTAGGTTTTCTATCAAAAAATATAATTATAAGCAGCACAAAGATTGGGACTGTGTCCAATAGATTATAGTTGACTTGCCACTGTTACGTAAGATCTAAAACGATATGAAGCTGGCCTTCAGGAATACAGTCGTAATAATATGTATATTGTATATGTGTATGTGTGCGATTCGTTACTAATAAATTACAGATACAATAAAAAAGATGTCTAACTCATCCAGACACTATATATTTTTTTTAAAAAGACCATACCCGCACTACTTATAATGAGGGCTATCGCACTTGAATTCACCGCTAGAGGTGCAAGTGGATAGTAAGGTAACGCCAAACTCTAAAGTCACTTTAACCGACTATTATTACCGCCACATATGACTTTTGACAGCAGCTGTGACAGCATTGACAGGACCTTACTCGCTAGTGGCGCCGACTGGTGAGCACAAAAATATTAGCCCTGATTCTTGTGTCACCGGGGAACTTAACAAACAATGGATAAAAATAGTACTTAGACTCAGTACAAAGTATCGTCCCCTGTAAGAATCGAACCTACAACACTTGCCGTGGGGAGACGACCACTTAAAGCATTACGCCATATGCATGCAGTACTTTCTAGCAAAAAGAATAAAAAGCGAAAAATATGTCGCAAAGCGGAGTTGTTTTAAACTAATTACTTACAAGCTTTACTCGGAGTTTTTGTTACAGAGTAATGGCACCCAACGAGGGACACGTATAAAATCCTAATTTATTTAAGGGAACGTGTTCTAGGTGTTTTATAAGTATAGTCATACTGAGGTTAGTGAGAGAAGAGCAGAGTGCTGTTACTTTATTAGTTTTAGTAAGCTTACTAATCACTATACTTTGACTATCAAATGTTTAAAACTATCATAAAATTTGAAATAATTTGTTTTCATCCGGGAATAGGGCATATAGGATTGGGTTGTTGAACCATAAAAGCTCTGTTGGTAAGCAAGAGATTAGCCAAGTTTAATTATAAAATACCACACGGACGAGCCGGGTGGGGCCGCTAGTAGGCCTATTTTAATTATTACAGACAAATGGTTGAATAGATTTATCACACGCAGAACCTTAATTAAAATCGTTCTTATTAAAATTCCAATTGAACATTTTCGCTGGGATTAGATAATATCTGACATTACCTGATACGACGGCTTTAAATACAGTTTAAACGGTATTTAATCGCTCAATAAATAGTTCAAAACATATAATTTAATATACATAATAAGCAGCGAAAGCCTAGTGGTATACCGTTGGACAGCCACGTAGAGTTCTCGACTAAGATCGCAAGTCACGAACCTCTGACTTTCCAGAGTGATGTGCGTATGATATAGTTAATTATCGCTCGCGTTAACGGTGAAGAAAAACATCGTGAGGAAACCTGCATGTCAGAGTTCTACATGATGTTCTCAAAGATATGTGAAGTGTGCCAACCTGCACTGAGCCAGCGTGGTGATATATGGCTTAACCGTTCTCACACTGAGAAGAGACCCGTAGCCGGTAGTAGTTATTATATACTAGATCTTGCACGCGGCTTTGCTCGCGTAAATGTAGGGTATATAAATTTTTCAAATTCTTTGTGATCAGTACTTTTTTTGGATGAAAGGTACCCTATGTCTTTTTTGTACTCCCGACAACGTGTATGCGAAATTTCATTATGATCGGTCAAGAAGATAAGGCATGAAAGTGTTACAAACAAACTAACATTCGCATTTATAATACCTATTAGTAATGATTTAGTGTGCGGTTAAGTAAAATGTAATGTGGCTGATATTTATCAATGTGCCAATGAATGTCAACAGGCGATGCGTGCAGTGATATTTACTGACGTAAATATCACCGATCGAATAATCTAGTAACCAGTAAATTGAGCGATACATGTAGAATTGGATTAACAGCGCTTTTAGACGGGGTGCCGATTATCACTACATATTGTTACACCTACGGAAACTATGGAAGCGAAAATACTACGAAGTTTGAAGTAGTTATAGTTGGAAAAGTGTAATATAGTGTTTGTTGTGTTTTAAATTTAATTGTGTGCTAGAATAAAATGTGTTTTAGTAGGTAATATTGGTTACATTCTTATCCGTCGAACCGAGCACGTAACAATATTATAAAACAAAGTCCACCGTCCACCAGTCTGTCTGCCTACCTGTTTGCGATAAACTCAAAAACTACTGAACAGATTTTCATGCGGTTTTCACCAATAAGCACAGTAATTTATGAGGAAGATTTATGTGTATAAATTGTTAAGGTTTTGTACTACGCGTACGAAGCCCGGGCGGGTCGCTAGTCTGTGTATAAATATATAAAGAGAAAATTTTATCCATTTCAAAACATTGCACTCACGTAGTAGCAGATTTATCATAGTTAAAGTTAATATGGAAAAGAAGTGCAGGAAGCAAAAAAATATTTTAACAAATATTAATGTTGATCGATTGCACCGATGGCGTAGTTTATAAGTGGTCATCTCGTCACTGCTACTATGCCGATTTTGGGGGACAAACTTTGTGTTATCCACAAATGGTTGTTCCGTGTCTGGACGTTCTTTGTATCCGTTCTTAGAATGTTTGTAAAGCCCCCCGAAACGCAGGATTTATTATTAGAGCGAAAGCAGTCTATCTAAATTAAAAAAAAACCTGCCATAGAATCATAAATAGCTTAGTTGGCAAAGGGCCGACACGGTTTATCGAGGTCGCAGGTTCAAATCTTGCTTCATGAATTATCTTACCCTTGTTTATGATTAACATATACCGGTACTGCCATTATTCTATAATCCAAGCACTTTAAATTAGAAATTCTCTTACATATTCTAGTTGTTCATTGATTATTCTTTCTTTTATTAAGAGTGCCGCCAAGATGTATGTGTCGTTGGCTCTTTGGCTTCAAAGCGCGAAGTTCTCCCTCTTTGCACATAAATCGGAATATCTGAACACTCACGTGACTTGTCATTTGTGTGAAATGTTAAACAGGGTCCTGTTTTATGATTAACTTCAAATATATATGTATGAGGAAACGAATTTGATATTTGGAAGTCTTGTGTTAAGTCAGGTCCGATTTATAAGTCGAGCAAACTGTTATTAAAGTTTACAGCTAGAAAATTCTTAGTAGCAGCACGAAATCTATAAATGTGGCTGGTAAATGGCATAAGGTTCGTATATTATAACGTAGGATTAGGTCCAATGGAATGAGATACGAGCCTTATGCCTGTTATAGATGTTTTATAGGTCGAATATGAGTGTTATACACCGTCTACCTACCCGTTCGAGGATATACAGATCTATGTTATGTGTGTAGATTCTTCGAATATACAAGTTGAGTATATTCGACAAATCTTTGTTAATTGGTTGTATCAGCTTTAATACGATATTGCCTATATTATAAGTTAGTCTAGTTAGTCTAGACATATTATTAAAAAAATATACTCCTGGCTCCTCCTGCCTGGCTTTTACTGTGATGAGTTGAGAGGTTGCTTGAACCTCTCTTGCGTTTTTCAAACATCGTCCTTAACCCGTACTTCAATATATATAAACATAAGTAACTACACATATACGATGTTGGTATTGATAAACAATATTGAAATTGTTAATAATATTTTCAGACTTTTATTTGACTGCAGACTATTTACTGAATCTACATAAGGACCCTTCATTTTACCACTTTATTTCCTGCCGAATAAACAAATGACAGTAAGCAACATCCCACACGGCTTAAACCAGCATTCATGACCATCTACTACACATAAAACAATACCAGAGCACAGAAAACGCGTTAAATCGGCAGTAGTACCATTTAATACAGTAAAGGCATACCTCAGGGAGCATGCTGGGGCCTGTTTACGAGAGCCTGCAGAGACTCGCGCCGCGCGTTAATCCGAATAACTGATCAGTTACGAATCACGCCGGCTGTGTTAAAGTAATGAACATGGCACGGTGTTGTTATTAGCGACGAATATTATATTGTGTGTGAACTGAAATATCATATTTTAATTAAAGTTATTAAATTTTATGTAGCTTCAAACCGTGACCTTGTGTGAGGAAATCTCACGGGAACGTACACTCAGAAAAATATAATATGTTCAATGTGTATCAAGTCAATACAGGATATCTATATGCAAACTTAAGGCACTACTTAAGATAACTATACAAAAATATGTACTCAATAACAGTTTGGGTGACCCGATAATTGAACACGAGACCTAATGCACAGCGGTTGCATTTATACCGATGCACCGCCGAGACTGATTAATACACGTACATTTGCTCTAACATTTTGCCAGCTATAATAAGCTTATTGCCGTCTACCGATTCCAGATACCGTGCTGCTACTGAGAATTTCTTAAAACAACGAACAGCACTTTGCTACAACCGGAACGCTTTATGCACAGCAGTCGCATTAATAAACTATATGTATAAAATTATACATAAATAGTAAACTCTTATTAGTAAACACAGGCAACTATGTTTGATTTTGTACATAATTTATGTGTATAAGAGCAAATAGAAATCAAAAGAAATATTTCTGTGCAAACCGTATCAAAATTGTTTGCAAAATGAGGGATTATATTTAAATTGGGGATATCCCGCTATATTCCTCAGGCAGCTGCATTTAAATAACGATTACATCACAGTTTGTACCGTGCATCCTTTTTCAAACATTTGACTATTACCCCTGCTACCAGATTTAATACGCTTGAATCTTAATTATTTTTGAGTAGATTTCAATATTGTTTTATTTTAGATTTTATTTAACGTAACTATCTGACTTCAATAATAAAATATGTGAGTCAACTACCCTTATGTGCACGAAGCACATTTTTCACCTTTGCACATTATTATTTTATTATACAGGGTGGTTTTGTGAAACAAAAAGCAATTTCTTTTAGGCTAAGGTAATCTTTAGTCAAGGCCAGTTGGTTTTAACCTTTAAGCTTTTACTCTAGGGAATTATAATTATCTCCTTCAGCCGCATACTGTGTAAATTTTAATATCTCACCTTCAACCAGATAAATGAAAATAAATTAAAGTCATCTGAACTTACGTTGGGACGTTCAATATTTTTTATTGCTGTGCGTCGCTAATGTAGTTTCAGTTCCTGCGACCCACCCACCATTTAAGGTACTGAATTGGTACAACGTGGTAGGTTTAGTTGGAAATACCCAGGAAGTTTCATCTTTCGCCGGGTAAGCCGGACATAACCTCTCCGCTCCCGTTTTCCTGCGGAAATGCAGACCCCATCCCTTCATCACCCAGTTATAAAAAATAAAAAATGAAGGATCAATCTTAACTGAGACAAGATAGGGGCGCAGCACATATTATAGTGCACAAGTGTGTGTGCAAACATAGGTACACTGATCTACAGGCAGATAAATTAATTTCATAGTGACATCCAAAAAAATCTTTAAATTCTTTAAATTCTGATAAATTTAATTAAATTAGTCTTTAAATTCTGATAAATCTAAACAAAATAAGTCTTTAAATTCTGATAAATCTAAATAAAATAAGGTCATCTGAATTTGAGTTAAGGTGACCAATTTTATCGGAGACTCGTAATCTGCACAAGAGTAATTATAGTGCATAAGTGTGTGGGCAAACATGAGTGCACTCTCTATTCTCTCACTCTACTATTCGAGTGAGAAACCTATGAGATGTAAATCCTACACGACCAGAGAGACGAGCCGCAGTAATAACAAATCTACGAGCTTTCCAAAGCATATGATGTGTAACTGCTAACTTCCTTACTCTAGGCTGCTATTGAAAAAATAGCTTGACAAAAAGCCCAATAACATTTTGCTGGCCCGACTCGGAAATGGTAACTGAGATAATGTACAACAACCACCGCGACAGTTGTATGTGTGCTACAGAATCAACCCTACATCCATGAAGGTGTAGTCGAAGGGGTATAACATACACATCACCAGCTGTAGATTTAGGTCCCACGTGTTAGGGGGCGAGCCAATTGTCACAGTTCACACAGCACACAGCTCCTAAGAATTTCATCATAAAAGTACCCAACAACACTTTGCCCAACAGAGGAATCCATCCCAAAATTTCATGCACAGCAATCTTATTCAAGCACGCGTAAACCCCTCAACGGATTTCGACACAACTTATCCCACAGAAACACCTTAGACTTAAATTACAAAATTGGATATTTGTTATCTCGGTATGCGTTCCGTGGTATGTCCACAGACAAAGCCATGAGCAGAAACTAGTCTAGAATAATAAACACACAACTAAACATCCACACAAGACATCCAACCAACACCCACATAAAATAAAAGATGAAATCATAAACTCGTCCTTTTACAACCAATTAGATATACTTTCTATATAAAAAACAAGTCTGCCTATATATATTATTTACTGTAACAAACATGGAAGCGAAATAAAGGTTAATAAAATAGAATATTTTATTAAACGACGTGCGTCGGCCATCTTGTTAAATATTAATGATGTAACGTATTACCTGTACCGTATTATTTGACTATTTAGGATAATCTACTTCACATGTTTGGGGAGGTAAATATTTCAGAGCAATTACGTGGGAAGCAGCGATAGCTTAGACCTTAGACCGTCGGACTGCCACGCGAGGTCCCGAGTTTGAACCCTAGATATCTTTTGACTTTTCGGAGTCATGTGCGTATTAATGCATATGAGGATATGCCAAAAAATTCTCCGTAATGTTCTCGATGATATGTGAAGTTTGCTAATCTGGGCAAGCGTGGTGAACTATGACCTAACCCTTCTCACTCTGGGTAGAGGCCCTTTGCCAAGCAAAGGGACAATTTATTTACAGGGCTGGTATTATTATACTCGTTATATTCCAGAACAATAAATTTTATATTTTTGCCAGCTCCATTAATTTTCAAAAGGAAGTATACTTGTGTCGCAGCAAAATTTACAATCATTAAAACAACAGACACAAATTACACCCAGTCTCAGAACAATATGTGGGTCACCAAAATGTGTGTTCTATCGAACCCACCACAACCGGTTTGTCAGCAGTGTGGTGTGATCACAAACTTAAGAATACCAACAAGCTCCAGCTTAGTTCTCCATAATATAGTAACCTACTATAAAATAGGTCACACCATTAGCAAGCCAAGTCTACTCAATGCACAGAGCTTTAATATTTAATGACGCTACTCAGTCACGATCATGTTACATGTATTAATTGACTACAGTGAGACAAACGAGGTCAACTATGGAATTATTCAAGTACCTAGTACAGTTAGCCCCTATTTTACCATCTCCAAGTAGCATTTAGCCAGAAAATAAAAGTCTCGCCATCACTCTTGTTTAAACTAACAAGAGAGTCAGCATGTGATTACAATTATTCGTTTAATTATTTCCATTGCCCGATATTTTAGTTAAATTTTATTTGATTATTGTGAAACTGGCCTTTAAAATACGAATGTAATATCTTTTAAGTCTGTTTTTTTCAACCACTGGATAAATCCTACCAGAGAACGACATGCAATGCTTTTTCTATTACAGAAGGAACACAACCTAAAGTTCTTTGACTACGATCATTTGTAGCGCAGAAGTAGCCACCATGCATCCTGTTCATAACTGCATTGTCGACCCCGAAAAACCTTGTTTACAGGGTGTAGATCCAGTTGCATGAGCCAGGCCAGGCGTAACCATTAGCCATGTGATGCACCATGAGTTCACTTGACAGCTTAGTGATATAAACAAAATCTATCTTATTTATTCCTCGGGTATATTGTATTCCATTAGCTCAGAGACACAAAAGTGTATCTTGTCCTCGAAGAACGCCACTTTCGTACTGCCAACGAATGGTGAGAAAATACGAACATTTCTCACCTATTTCCATAATATTACTCCAGCATTATCTGAGATGATCAACAGGTTACATTTATAGATACTCTCCGATTTAAGGTAGTTTATGTGGAAGGTTGAAATTGACCCTCATTTGAATAAAAGTACATTACACGTCTATTTACCCGAAAGCAGTCGCATTCTCAATACCAATAAAACAGTCAATAATCAGTCAGAGACTAAACATAAACGTCACTTAACGTAGACGAAACTGCAGGCCACAACAATTCCACAATATTTTTCAGCTCAAAGAAAACACTTCAACATCCCGGATTTTCTCACAACAAGATTCCGTGGCTTTTAACTCTGTCATTACAACGAAAGTGCTTTACACAATATTATTTTACAAAATTCGCGTGCATTTTAACACAAAATGCTCAAGTTACCTACAGCGAACGACGAACAAACCTGGTAATACAGGCGACAAGATTTGATGAAGAAAATATTAAAGGAATGTTATAAAACCTTGAAGTTAAACTACTTTATACGAATTTTATCGTGTAGTTTATTTGTATAACACAAATTTTACATAATTTTGAAACAGTCAGTCTCCCCGTGAACATGGCAAAGCAACTATTATCACCATAAGTGTAAAACTAAACAATTTAATAATTTAAATAGCTTAAAATAGTAGTAAAGTGTAAGAGTCGTAGTTTGCAGTTTCAAAATTAAAAGTAAAAGTAGAGTTTTTTCAAATAAACAACGCGATAAAATTCGTATAAAATAGTTTAATGCCAATGTACTGTAATGGGCACATAGCGCGCAGAACCGACGGTCGTTGGGGCAGAAAGGTTCTGGAGTGGCGGTCATGCACCGAAAGACGCAGCAGGGATAGGTCCACACGGTGGATCGACGACTGGTAAAGGTCGCGGGAAGCGGTTGGATGCAGGTGGCCCAAGACCCAGGACCCAGACCCAGGGGAGGCCTATGTCCAGCAGTGAACGTCTTTCGGCTTAAATTGAATGTACAACATTCGCGTAAACCTAAGACAATATTATTATAAAATCTTATTTGCCTAAATGGTCTCGTGGCTTGTTTGAGCTTATGTTTGCCAATCACAAGGCTGGGTTTGATTACGCGGTGATGAAAGAGTCTTGTCTATACTAATATTATAAAGCTGAAGAGTTTGTTTGTTTGGTTGAACGCGCTCTATAACATCACGCTACGACCAATAGCTAGCCGCTAGTATCAATGAAATATGTTGAGAAAACGGGACAATTCTCTTATGTGACGCAGGCGAATTTGCGCGGGACAGCACAATATGTGCTAACGATAAAATATTTTCTTTCTTTTTGTCTCTAAAGTGCAACTGTGGTATTTTAATACGAAATTCTTAATATCCGCACGGAGTTTGGAAGCGTCCCTTATCAGAAGAGTTCGATATTGTCAACCTTTTTCTAATGCAGTGGGGTGGGCATTCCGAGGTTGCGTGACGGGTTCCTCTCCTCCCAATTATTTTTTAACAAGAGATTTCCGCCAAGTAATGCATAATTTGATTCAATATAAATATTTATAGAAGAAAACAGCAAAGAGAAGGAGTGTTCATGTTTATGACACGCAATAGACAAATAATGTTATATGCTTTATGTATATAATAAGTGAATATGGATACACAAAGGAATTGAAGGATATAGCAATGGATCAAAAATATATAAATTGCTAAATCCACCAGTGCTTAGCACATAACTTTTATATAAGTACCATGATGTTGGTAAGAAAGAAAACGGCCAGCCTGAGGGTATATAAGCACATACGCGCTTGCAATACTAGGAGCAACACATTAACTTTGCCGCTGTCATTATTGCCGATTGTTGTGGGTTTGAATCCTACTCAGGACAAAAATGTGTGTGGTCCACAAATAGTTATACTGAGTTTGAATATTCTTTGTGTCTGTTATTTGAATGTAGAGTACCAGGTGACACAGGGATTATTCATAGTGCGGCAGTTATCACTCTAATCAAAGGTAAAGAAATTCTAGCCTAACCCTTCTCATACTGAGAGGATGCCCGTGCCTGGCAGTGGTATCTATATACAGGGATGGTATTACATACGTGTACTTTAACAATATTCGGTTACTCTTACTGCGGTCTGTTAGTAATAAACTATACAACACTAAATTGTTATTCAAATTTAAACATGATATAAAACCCACGTAAATTTTATAAAGAGAAACTTGTTGACGTGTATAATCCAGTTATTTTAATTTGATTACATTTTTCGTGACCACGTACCCGCAAAATCTGGCCGAGCATGTAGCTTCTACCGACGCCGACTATTAAAATATGTATGCACTACACACATTATAATGAAACCTTTGTGCATAAATGAAGCAGTGGTAGCAATTTCTGTCTTTTATTACGTATTTATTTATTTTATGAATATTATCAATTTACACAGTTATGTATTTAAATTTAATTTTAATTTATTTATTTATTAACTTTATTACCTAAACAGATAATTCCCGCATTAAGAATAATTCTTGTGTCGCGGGGAATTTTATAATCATTCAAACAACGGACACAAAGTACACCCAGACTCAGAACAACTATATGTGGATAAAACAATTTTTTGTGCAGTGTTGGGTGTCGGCAGTAGCGAGGCGACCATTTAAACCATTACGTCATCCGTGCAGTCTTGCTCAATACAATACTAATACTAATGATAATACTAATGGACACAGTATTGGAGATGAGATGGAAAGGTCGACTAGAATCTCACCCATCGGTCTACTGTTTAAATAATTGTGACGCGGACCGCGCGACCTTGACGGCTGCGCGCGAGTCGGAGTGGTGGCTGTCGCCCCCCCCTTCCCCTCCTGCCCGGCGGTAGCGGTATATAAGCCCCGATCGCGTCCTGGACCTCTCCTTGCGGCCCGGCTCCACATCTTCAGTTAAGTGTTCCTGACTACAAGGACACGCAGCAAGCCTTTAAGTGACCCACGCCCTGTCTATTTTATATTGTTAAAGTTAAACGCATTAAAAGTGTAATTGCCATACCTTCTCTTATTTGTATCTTTTAATTAAATCCACCTAGGGACACCACGCCCCTACGGCGTGGTCTGTTCCTCTAAAACCTTCATTACTTCTAAAGAAAACCTCTAAAGGTTACAATGGCGCCCGGCTATTAAGTTTAAAGGCTTGCTACGTGGTATTTTTTATATTATTGCTATATACTGTGTACTGTGCGTGTGTATTCTGCTCAAAGGGTATGTAAGTTTTATTTTTTTAAGTGCCTAACCAACCACGTGCGTGATCGCGTAGTGAAATTACTAACAGTTTCATTACCCACGTCGTGTTATTATTATATTCAAGATAATTCTATTGCACATGCTACATTTATTACGCTTATTAGCTATCGCGTTTTTTCTCCTTGCATCCTTGGCCAGAATCATACGCTTGTATTTCACTGTGTTCTATTGATAGTGTTTTTATTTCGCTGCTTGTCGTGTTATATTGCGTAATTAGTAATATTTCTCGGTCGTTCGGTACCTCGTGCGCGTCGCGATCCTTCTAAACAAGATGGCGTACGAGATTAAGTTTCCGTTATTGAATAAATCGGAATTACTTTATGAAGTTACTTTGCGTGGTGGTGAAGCTAACACGGTCGATGAACTTCGAAAATCAATCGCCAAGCTCGCACCAGGTTCTCCTTCTGAGAGCATTTTGGAGTCTCATTTGTCTCCGGAAGACGATATCGCGGCTCTAAAGACCTCATTATTCAGAGCATCAAATAATGTCAGAGTGTTGCGTAATAGATTAGACAGTAATTTATCAGCTAGAACTGAGTCACTATTACATCATATTTTTCATAGACTAAACCGCGTTTGTCTCGACGAACCGTCGATTCAAAATAATTTAAAATCTATTTGGGATGAGTTCCACGGCTTATATGCTTCGTTTAGATCGTTAGTTTCTCAGCCGGAGGAATCAACTTCTCAAAATTATAGCACTAGAGCTTGCGAGCAGATCGAGCCTGTAAATGTATTATTCTATGAGCGAAAACTTTTCTCAGAACTTTCTAAATTTAAATATAATGGCAAGTCTTGTGTGCGTGCTTTTATTCAGAAGGTTAATGAATTTATGTCAGCTAGGAACATACCTGAGGATAAGTTATTCTCTTTTGCATTTGAGATCTTTTCCGATGACGCGTTGACTTGGTTTCGTAGTATTCGGGATAGCGTTACTTCTTGGGGTCAATTATGTCAGTTGTTGAAAAGAGACTTTAGTCCTCATAATTTTGATTACAAACTGATGTCTGAAATAAGACAACGTTCTCAGGGCGAATCTGAGAACATAACCTTATATATAGCAAAAATGCAAGGTTTATTTTCTCGTCTTGATGTGCCAATTAGTGAATCTGATAAATTAGAAATTTTATTAAATAACATTAGGCCGTGCTACACTAATTGCCTTTTAACTACCAACGTAGTAGATATTCCTTCTCTAATTAACGTGTGCAGAAACTTTGAAAGGTTTGATAGCCGTGCTAAGGACTTTAAGGAACCACCTAAAGTGTCCCCTAGTACCCTGGCACCTGATTTTGCGTACAATTATCCTTCTTATAATTCTTCTAGTCCTTATAAGGGCAGTTTCAATAATAAACACTTTTATAATAAGTCTCCTAATTATAAAAGTAAAAACTTTAATAATCAGCCTAGTACATATTTTAATTCAAAGGCACACGTGAATGTTATTCGATCTGCACCTAATTGTAATAATCGATATTGTCCTCGCTGTAGGAGTACGTCACACTCACTCGACGCTTGTCGCCAGCCGAGATATTTAATCTGTTTTAAATGCGGTTTGAAGGGTTTCCGTGTTTCTGATTGTCCTAATTGTAAGTCTAAACTTACTACTCCGCCAAAGAAACTAATTGGCAAAGATTGGGGAAATAATAATCACTCTAAATTCAATAAAACTGAGTGGTCTGATTGGTTAACTTATATTTCTGAATTCTTTAACCATTGTCGCTCGTCCTCAACCCCCGATTCTAATATCGAAGATACCCCTTATATTTCTCTTACCGTAAATGGCAAAAGCGCCGTTGGCCTTCTAGACACGGGTTCTTCTGTGACAATTCTTGGAAACAATTCTCATAAATACTTTCTAAATAGCTATCAACTCGATAATTCTAAACAATTAAAATTGATAACCGCGAGCGGACACAAACTAAGTACATTAGGCTCGGTTTCTATACCGATTGAATTTCAAAATAAAGTAATTAACTTGGTCGTTCATATTGTTCCTGATATGCAAAATTCTTTAATTCTTGGTATGAATTTTTGGAGAAACTTTGGTCTGTTTCCTAAACACTTGGAATCAGTCTTGCTCTTAAACAAGTCTGACGCGCACGTCGCTGAGATACAGACGAATGTCGGTACTCATCTCGTCTCTTATGGTCTTCTAAAAGCCAATCAGAGAGCTACCGCTGTCAACCTAATCCCTAAGTTCATCGATAATTCTTCTCAGAAGCGGGGTCTCGGTTGCACAAAACGTATTTCACGTACTATTGATGCAGGTGATCTTGGTGGTCTTTCTTGCTCAATACCTATTTCTGCTATTACAAACGATATTAATGAACATACTAATTGTTCTCTTAATACGCCAGTTTCCACTAACGATTCTTGGTATTTAAATATCTATAACGGGTGTACTAATTCCCCGAGTTCGTTTGTCGACTATCAAGTCATAAACAATAAATTATATCGTTTTAAAAAATGTCTTAATCCTCTCACTAGAGATTTTCAATGGAAAGAGGTTGTGCCGTCTGAGCAACGGTCTAACATCCTAACAAAAATCCATTCTTCGCCCACAGCTGGCCATCTTGGCATTTTTAAAACTTATAAGCGTCTAGCACTTAATTATTATTGGCCGGGCATGGGCTCTGACGTCATAAAGCGCGTAAACTCGTGCGATTCTTGCATCGCACGCCAACCTAATTGTAAACAATATAATTTACGTAATAAACCGGTTGAATTCAACGCGGGTGACTTTGTTTGGCGAAGAACATTTTACCGCAACGATAAGAATAAATATTTTAATAAAAAAATGGCACCTAAATTTATTAAATGTAAAATTGTTTCCAAGAAGTCTCCGTTAGTATATATACTGTCTGATATGTCTGGTAAACCTCTCGGTGAGTGGCATGTTAAAGACTTGAAACTAATTAACTATAAGGAATAGTTTGGTGATTCTAGCTAGTGGACTTTTGTTGTACCAAACCCAAGACTTCGTCGTAGGGCTAGCTAGATCACGACATTGTCTTGATTTTTTTTTCTTTTGTGATTTGTTTATATTTAACCTAATTACTTAACTACAAAAGTAATACTTCCTAGCGTAACACTAGAAAATATATACTTCTAAACTGCGTACTTCAAAGCGTGTATCTGTCTATAATTTTTTTTATGTATTATAAAATTTTTTAGACAATAATTTGTGTCTTAATTACGCATTCTATCTTCATATCAATTATTGCTTTCGAAAATACTAATCGAAATCTAATCATTTCATTTTTTCACCAGTGGTTCAGTGGTTAAATTGCCACGGTCAAGTCGGTCTACAGGTTCAGTCTTTTTGTTCCCAACATATTTTTTTGCATTCATAGTGGTTCTTCTTATCTGCTTGCTAGCGTACTAATCGCTATATTTTTGTATTGTACAATTTCACCGTAGTTGTCGTTTATTGATCTTCAT
The DNA here is from genome assembly GCA_963675205.1 of Catocala nupta. Classification (NCBI taxonomy): domain Eukaryota; kingdom Metazoa; phylum Arthropoda; class Insecta; order Lepidoptera; family Erebidae; genus Catocala; species Catocala nupta. Next base: position 4,853,078 of record OY776105.1, read on the forward strand.
AACAAACTCATTAGCTAATTACTTTGTTGACATTCAAAACGTGTTATTATCTAACGGCCAGCTGTCGAGTCCGCATTCCTAATGAATGAATCACCTTGCCTTTAACGTGTTTTTTTATTGTTATCAGTTAATGATCTGTTCGCAGCTACGGTGTTATCTATTATAGATTCTCGTCTATTAATTATTATTGATCATTTAAAGGACTGACACCACTTCTACTACCTGTTTCAGGATGCCGATCGGAAGCTGCTGCCGGAGGAGAGGGGAGTCCTCGGGAGACCGAATTTTCCCGAGGAAAAATTCTCCCCTAACGAGGGGGGTGTGTGACGCGGACCGCGCGACCTTGACGGCTGCGCGCGAGTCGGAGTGGTGGCTGTCGCCCCCCCCTTCCCCTCCTGCCCGGCGGTAGCGGTATATAAGCCCCGATCGCGTCCTGGACCTCTCCTTGCGGCCCGGCTCCACATCTTCAGTTAAGTGTTCCTGACTACAAGGACACGCAGCAAGCCTTTAAGTGACCCACGCCCTGTCTATTTTATATTGTTAAAGTTAAACGCATTAAAAGTGTAATTGCCATACCTTCTCTTATTTGTATCTTTTAATTAAATCCACCTAGGGACACCACGCCCCTACGGCGTGGTCTGTTCCTCTAAAACCTTCATTACTTCTAAAGAAAACCTCTAAAGGTTACATAATGTACATACATATGTATGGAGATTTAAATAAATCATTTTTCTTTCTTCTTTCTTCTTTCTACTGACGTGAACCCATTCGTAACAACAATAATTTGTGAATCAAATTGCTAGTAACCTTTAAAAGAACTACGGTATCTAAAGAAATGATAATCCTTGTATATAAACCGTCATACTGCTGAGCTCGGGCTTCTTTTCAGTGTCAGAATGGTATGCCACAGTCTACCACACTGTCTTAGTCCAGTTCACGTATCTTCCAAAACATTATGGAGAACTTTAAGACATGCAGGTTTCCTCATAATGTTTTACTTCGCCGTTAAAGCGGGTGAAAACTATTTAATATGCACACAACTTGTAAAAACTGATGTGCGTGCCTTGAGCTCAAACTAGAGATCACTACGTGGCCATCCAACGGTCTCCTACTAGGCTCTCGTTACTGACAGAAAACTGATAGAAAATGCAAATCAAATACTCCCTGAGCAAAGTCAATGTGTGTGAATTACTTTATTAAAAGATTTTTCAGCAGACGCATTGTTGTCCGTTTGACATTTACCTATAAGCTTAAAATATGTTCTAAATATATAATGAAAGAAGCATTGTCCATTCTCTCGCCAAGTGATTAGGACGTGTTATCGTTAATTTTTAATAGAATCCTTTAGTTGTTTACGACACAGAAACCGGTTTGCGACAGTGCGCGGCGCGCTCACGCGCTCCCGCCTCTGCCGATCATTGTTTTTATCGCTAAATACTAAGCCGTAGCGAATATTAGCGTAAGTGCAACGGAGGACGATTCAAATGGCGACGTGCAAGATAGAACTAGCATGAGAGGAGAGAGTATGGATGAAGAAGACATAGTAAGAGATGAAGTACAGCAATATTATAATGAGGAGAACCTACACAATATAGAAGAACGTGGTGTGAAAGTGACGAAGGAAGAAAATTGGACAATAGTCGGAAAAGACAAAAGAAGAAAAACTGAAAAAATTGATATTAGTATTTCCAGTGCAGATAAGTTACCTAAGCAGTTTGCATTGGCCAAACTATTCAACGTAGAAAACATATTAGGAATTAATCGCGTTAAATACATAAATGCATATAAGGTAATTGTCAGTTTTGATGACGAAACGAATGCTGAAAAACTAATATCCAGCCGAAACTTCAAGGAGAAAGAGTGGCGTATTCAAAAGACGTGGGAAGTCAATTCCTCTTATGGCATTATTAAAGATATAGATATCGAGTTATCAGAACAAGATCTATTGGAATGCATAAAAAACTGCAACAGTCATGAAATTACCTCGGTGAAAAGACTGAGGCGTAGGGGTGCTGAGTCAACGTGGACAGAAAGCGAAACAATCCGTATATGTTTTAAAGGTAAAACCCTGCCGCAATTTATTAAGATATATAACTTAAGAGTTGCAGTGGAACCATACGTTTTCCCCGTAACGCAATGCTCTCGGTGTTGGCGTTTCGGACATGTTACAAAACTATGTCCATCACTTAAAATAGTTTGTCCCAAATGTGGTGATAGTCACCCTAACTGTGACACTACAACTTTTAAATGCGTGAACTGCAGAGGCAATCATATGGCTTTAGTAAAATCATGCCCGGCGTTCATCAAGGAAAAGAAAATAAGATCTCTCATGTCAGAGTTTAATTGCACATACCGCCGAGCATTAAGCATGTACGTTCCGCCTTTTTCGCCACGACCCATCGATCAGACCGCGTCAAGTAACTATAATACGAATATTTCCTTTTGGGATAAAAGCCCTGTCTCGAGCCCCATGACATACGCAGAAATATTAGGTAATAAGACTAAAAGCTTAAATAATGCCATTCAAAATAAACATACAGCGCACAAATATACACAACAGAAACCTACAAAACGTAAACAACGCAGTTCATCGGATAAATTAAGTAACGAAGATATTGAGTCATTGTCGTCGGAGTCACGCGCATCGGACATCGGGAGACCTACAGCTGCCGGTAAGCGTATGCATACTGAGGGCAGCAGTCGCCGCGCAGGCGTGGATATACATGCGAATAATAATTATACAGCAAACACGCGTCACTACAATAATGTCGAGATGAATGAATGCATAGAACAGCCAGAGGGCGATTCGAGTTCGAGAAATAAATCGTTTGGATCGCTAATGAGCAACATTAAAAATATTATATTCTCGGCAGAAAGTAATTTTAGGCAAAAAATTAATTCGATTGTTACTATTACTGTAGAATGGTGTATCTATACTATTGTGAACAATTTTACTGATCTTTCAATATTTAAGAAGATCTTTGATGTAACTATCAACACTCAAAATGGCTAATAGTAATAATATTACTGGGAACGTCGTCATTAACGTATTGCAGTGGAATGCGCAGAGCTTAAGGCCAAAACTTTTAACATTCCAACAATTATTAAATCAAAACAAAATACAAATAGCTATAATAAGTGAAACCTGGCTGGAACCAGGCAGTCAGCTTAAAGTTAGTAACTACAATATATTTAGGCAGGACCGCTCCGATAATTATGGAGGTGTTTGCATGTTCACACATAGATCAATTAAGGCTCAATTAAGCGAATTCGCGCATCCTAACGAGGATATACAGATATTACATGTCAAGATTTTTAACTGTAGTCGAATCGAGAATATAATTGCGGTTTACTGTCCTCAATGGGTTCGGACACGCAAAACTGACTGGGACACTATATTTTCGCAATTTAACAGAAAAACCTTAGTGTTAGGGGATTTCAATGCTCACCATTTTACGTGGTCGTATAAAACAGACGCAAGGGGTTCTCAAATTCATGATTCCATAACTGATTTTAATTTAGTCTCTCTGAACGATGGTAGTTATACCCGTATCAAACTAGTAGCTGGAAACATACAACAATCTTCCCCGGATATTTCTTTCTCCACCTCCGATATCGCGTGTTTTTTTAACTGGCAGGTGACTAACGAATCCCTAGGAAGTGACCATCTCGTAATTAGGATTTCTTCGAATACGTTATGTAGGTCTAATTTTTTAAAGAAACGTAATCTCAAGAACGCTAACTGGAATGGCTATGTAACCTATCTTGAAGAGGCCTTTCAAAATTTTGATGTATCTGGAGAGCCTCAACTGACGTATGACAATTTTATAAATAACATAAACAAAGCTGCAGATTTACATATTCCATTTATAAAAATTAATTTAAACCCTTCTAATAAATTCGTTCCAAACCATATTGGAACCCCAATCTATCCCACTCAGTCGCTAAAAGAAGATTGGCCCTATCAAAATTTAGGAAAAATCCTACACCCTTAAATTTAACATCCCTTAAAAACTGTATTAGAGAAACCCAAAAACTAATAAGAAGAGCATCATCAGAGAGCTGGCACAAATTTTGTAATTCTTTGGACACGGCCTCATCTGCTAATGAAGTGTGGAGAAAAATGAAGTGCTTAAAAGGAAATAAAGTTCAAAACACCTTCGTAGATAACAACAAGTGCGAATTGATATTAAACAATTTATGCCCCTCATATGTTACCCCTCCTAAACCCAATTTTCTATCTATTAATTTTAAGTTAGAAATAACCATAACTATGCATGAATTAGAGACATGTATTAAGGCTAGCGATACAGCACCGGGATGCGATAACATCTCCTTTTCTATGATAAAACGGTTACCTCAATGTGGAAAACATATTTTACTGTCATTATTTAATATTTTTTTATCTTCGGGTTTCCTTCCGTTGCAATGGCGAGACATTAGTATAGTCCCAGTCCCCAAGCCTGACCGTGATCCCGCTCTAATTTCAGCTCTTCGCCCTATTAGCTTAATATCATGCGTCTGTAAAATATTTCATTCCATTATTAACAGGAGACTAGAGTGGTTCTTCGAAAATAATAACTATTTTTCAAGGGAAACAGTAGGGTTTAGAAAATCTAAGTCTTGTTTAGATAGTCTAGCCAGACTGGTAACTAGGGTCCAATCAGGTTTCTCTAAAGATATGACTACATTGGCATGCTTTTTAGATATTGATAATGCGTACAACAATGTTAATATATATACATTGCTTACAAGTTTAGATAAAGTCGGTGTTGGCCTTAAACTCTGCAATTACCTGTGGAACTTTTTAAGCTTAAGAATATTGAAAATAAGGTTTGGTCATAGTTTCATTAGCCGGCATACTGCTCAGGGTCTAGCACAGGGCGACCCACTGTCACCTTTATTATTTAATGTGGCTACCCACCAAATTTGTAATATTATAAATAATGTATTTATCTCCCAATACGCTGATGATTTTGCTTTGTATGTGTCTAACAAAAATATAGAAATAGCCTGTAACGATCTCCAAGGTTCATTAGATATTTTGGTCAATGTACTGGAGAATTTAGGATTAAATGTATCTCCGACGAAAAGTAAAATCTGTATATTTAAAAAGGGTATTAACAGAAATAATATCAATGTCACCATAGATAATGCACCATTGCAAGAAGCAGCTAATGTGAGATATTTAGGCTTGTGGTTCGATCGTTCCCTGAGATGGACTAAACATGTAAATGAACTGTATGAGAAAACTTATAAATTCTTAAATATTTTTAAAGTGTTGGCTGGGTCTGGTTGGGGGGTACACCCTAAACACTTACGAAGACTTTACATGGCCATTATTAGAAGTAAATTAGATTTTGGTTGCTTTTTATACGGCAATAGCTTAGCTAGTAATCTATATAAACTAGATAAATTTTCTTATGTAAGCGACATGTAATTGTCTTTAATAAGAAATAAAGAAATATTGAACCGAATTACAGAATGCAGCCATGCGCATTATAGGCGGTTTTGTAAAGAGCACTCCCATCCACGTGATGCAGAGTGAACTTTGTATACAGCCTTTACATATCCGTCGGCTATATCTCGCAGGAAAATTTTGTCTGAAATCAATGTCTATCGCTAATAACCCTACAATTAAAGTTCTGGATGATTTAAATTCGCTTATTTCTTGCAGATACTGGAGACGCAAACAAATCCCAATCCTACTGCAAATTTATTCTAAATTTCAACACATTAACGTAAGCTCAAGTCAACAGTTGGATATGTATACATTAGATTATTGGATGAATAGATACGATTTAAGTAATATAATCAAACATCAAATTGAAGGTATTGATCAGGCTAAAAGACAATATGACATAACCCATCTCAAACATACGTGTTCTGTTTATCTAGACAATCAATACCCAACACATTATAAAGTGTTTACCGACGGATCTAAGGATAAAGTATTAAATTCACATCATGGGTACTTGGGAGCTGCATTCTACGATCCCCAAATTAATACATTCATAAAATTCCAAATTAACAACAATATTTCTATTATGTATCTAGAATTAATTGCGATCTTGGAGGCTTTGTCTTACATCAAGTCAATTAGGCACAGTAAATTTGTTATCTTAACAGACTCGAAAAGTTCCCTGCAACACGTGGCTCGATGCACCTCTTCTTTAAGAGGCACACCGATCGCTTACAGTATAATCAAATGCATATTTGATTTGAAGACCGACCTAAAAGAAGTGACACTCCAATGGATTCCTTCAAACATTGGTCTGGCAGGGAATGAGAGAGTGGATGGACTAGCAAAAGAAGCTTCTTGTGATGGCGTATCTATGAGTGTACTACCTTTTTACACAGATTGTATGCATTTAGTTAGAGAACACTGCCTCGAACTATGGAAAGTGCATTTCGACAAGATATCAGTGGAGAAAGGTATTTGGTACAGGACACTACAAAATGAACCTTGGAAGTCTCCGTGGTTTGATAAAACTAGTATCAATAGATATATGCTAACTACTGCATTTCGACTTCGATCAGGACATATCCCACTTAATAAAATCGCTTATTTAATGAAAAAAGTAGCATCTCCACTCTGTTCTGAGTGTGGTGTAGTGGAGGATGCTTTGCATATTATGGTGGAATGTGTCCGGAACGAGGACGTCAGATCTGAAATTTTGTTTACAATTATAGATTATAAGGATATTGGACGATGTAACAGTATTTTAGCATATCCGCTGTCCGAGGCAGCTAAATTAATCTATAAACTTGTTGAAGTTGGCATGCGACGACGTTCACAGTAATCATTCATTATTGTATCGTATTATTATTATAATATAGTAGTTGTATAGTAATGTTGTAGAAAGTTCCAATGGAGCGGCATAGTCATTTCTGACTAAGCTCCTAAAATAAAGAAAAAAAAAAAAAAAAAAAATGAAAGAGGCCCGTCTATTAATAACTGTGTCGTGTCGTAAGGCCTGTGTATGACTGTGGATGATGGTGATGTGCTTGTTCTCGAATAGAGTGAACACAACTATACACCCCGTTTGGTTGAATGTTTGTAAAGTCCGTACCAACATAGTCTTTATTACTTGCGTGGGAGTGGTCTTTTCAAATAAAAAGGTTTTTGTTTGTAAAGTCCCGTGTAAGTAAAGGCATAAGATTTATACCTCGTGTGGGAGATGCCTATAAAAACAAGAAGAAACGCGTGATTGGATCGTATATTGGTATAAAAATCGTGATCGCATCTATATTGGGATAAAAAGTATCTTATGTTTTAAGCCAGGACATATTCTATCGGTGTCAAGTTTCTTCTAAATACGTGCAATCATCGATCAAATATACTATAGATGCACGATCGTCGCTCGAAAAACGGCTCCATCCAAACTGTGCATAAATCAGTTTTATGCACAGTTTCGCCCGCAGTCACTTTACGACCGCGCTAGCAGTGTGACGTTTCACGATGCCAAAGTGTGTAGTAAAAAATGCAAAAACTATACTCTAAAAGTGCAAAAAAAGGATGGAGTGTTGTACTTTCGGTAAGTTTAGTTTTATTATGAAATATTTATTATATTTTGATGAATATATACACTTTAAATAATATATTTGAAAATATTTTCGTTTAAATTTAAATGGATGTATTACGCACCCGTCCCGCTCACTCTTGCGTGCGTTGCCCGTAAGTGAGAGCGAATCGACACCACTACTTTGGAACAAAGTCCATATGAAATGGCATGGAGTCGTTATAAGTTTTAAATTATTAATATAATATTTGCATTAATTTATTTTAGCTTTCCACAACATGAAATTCGAAGGGAGAAATGGAGACGTATTATAAGCTCGAGATAAAGATGACGAATTTTACCAACCAAATACTTCTAGCGTAATTTGTACAGAGTATTTTAATGAAGAAGATACATATATATGTAGCTAAGAAAGGGTTTAATAAACTAAAAATTGTAGTCGTACAGAATATACAGGTAAAATATTTTGCCATTTAATTTTAAAATTATGTTAAATTTAGTTAATTTTATATACGATTGATTTATTAACTATTGTTTTCGTTATTTTTATAGCAAGAAGAGTCAATAGTGCAATTTGAAGTGAATGCAATAATACCCCATTTGACAGTAAACATAGGATCTACATCCACTTCGGGGAAAGCTACATTAAATTTAAATTTAGATAGAAATAATGAAACACCTAAAACTTCAAATACTGTTCAGGTACTAAGTAATGATAAAAGTAAATAATTTTTAAATTTTTCTGCATTTCTCAATTATTTTTACAGTTTAACCATACCAATGTTTTCATTGGGATAGACGAACACTGCCAAGTACAATCACCGAATCTTGGTTATACGGTAACGTTAATAAGTTTTAATTGAAAAATATATTGACATACGTATTACGCGACAAAATTGAAAAATGCAGAAACAAAAGATCGGTCTAAGCGGCAATTGTTAAATAAGTTGATATTGTTTAAAGGTACATGAAAACATTATTTTAGTAAAGTTGTTCATTTTTTTACCTAGTTCCTTCCTTAACGATAGAACAGTTAAAATTTATATTTTTAGCATCTACATCAACAAAAGTATCCTGGTAAAATATATCTAGTTTTGTTAGCTAATTCGACCATCTACGAGTATATAGTTTTATTATTATTTATTGAAACTACATAGAAAACACACATACAAATATTTAAAATAGCATGTAATACAATGTACGAAGGTGAGCATAATTATTAGTACTGTAAATGATTGGCCTTCTTTAATATAAATATATTATATGCTTGCTTTTTTTAAAGTTATATAACGTCTTCCTTACAGTTACCTACTATAATTTAATTATTAAAATTAAAGAATATAACAATAGCTCATTATCAAATTATTGTCATTCAATAATGTAAATTTAGTTACACGTCTAATCAAAGATTTAAAAAATATATTAAAATGAATAACGACTCTATCATTCCTTCTTTCTATGTTCTGAGCGGTAAGAATATCATATGCCTATAGTCAAAATAATAACACTCGCATAATTGTTGCGATGAGTTTACACTTAATTGTAATCACTATAAGGTTCATTTCAGAATGTTTTGTTTACATAATATAATATTTTTACCGTATCGAGAGAATGAAGAAAACATTTATGATACTTTGTCATAGGTATTACGACACTATCACTAAGTATTAAGGTTTATATTAAGTTAAATTTATATTCACTTTAAGACTATTTTTAAATAGTCGAACGAGTAAACATATCTATAAGTACACATTGATTCGGAGTCATTATTTGGGTACGATTTAGTACAAGAAAGTGCATCTATGGTATATTTGATCGATGCGTGCAATGGCTTACGCGTGATTAAGCACAATTTTTTGTCCCTTGTGGGTATTGGTGCATCCACACTGCAGTTACACTTTTTGTGGAGAAACATGATGCAACATGATAACATTAGGTAACATTCCTTAACAATTGCGGCTGTTTGTTGCTTTATGTTGAATGTTTCTTTCCATCCATACCGCCAGCAACATATTAACACAATATAAGAAACAGTAACATTTAGTTACAAGCGCCATGTATGCAGTAGGTAATGTTAGGGAATGTTTCCTAACATTACCTTCTGCATACATGGCGCTTGTTACAAATGTTGTCGATTGTTACCATTTTTTGGCGGCAGTGGTTAGTGTAATCGACTGCCGCGCCTGAGGTCGCGGGTTAGATTCCCGCACAAGTCATACATTTGTCTGCATGAACATGGATGTTTGTCTTAGTCTAATAAAAAAGTATATATTTATGTATGTATATTCATTGCCTAATACCCATAGTACAAGCTCTACTTAGTTTGGGGTAGATGGTGATAGAATATTATTATTATTTGTCGATTTTTATCATAAGTTAGGCAACGTTACTTAATACGGCAACATATACTAACAAAACCGATACTAAAATAACTTTTTATTATCGGATGCTGTCCTCTAACATTTGGAAACGTTGCTCCACAAAAAGTAACTGCGATGTGAGATGCACATTGACAATAACGAGGCTACAACTTTAACCACTACTCCATCCGTGCAGGCAAATACGCGTAAAACCGTGGAAAGGAATTTATGTAAAAAAATATTTACGTTATATTTTATCACCATTTACAAAGCATTTTGTTATCTTTGAAGCATTGATTCGACAATCTTAAAGAGAAAATTACTTAGAAGCTTTCAAAGCTCTCGAAAATAATTTAGACCCGAGTTTCGGCACTCGGTGCTATTAACGCCCAATAATGTCTTGAACGAAAATTTTTCTTAATCTTGAACATTTAACTGTATAAATAACGTCCGCTTCGCATTCCTATTCAATTATGCTTCGGATCGAAGTTTTAGAGTTTAATGGAAACTATTAAAAGCGAAGTAGACTTTTATCAAATTTTCAACGTTTTGAGTAAATAGTTTTAATGTCGTAAAATTTACTTTAGCGAAATCACTGACATTAAAGATTAAATTAGCATCAGCAATTAAGTTTACGATTAGAAATATCTTGTACGAAGTACCAAACTGAAAAAATAACCAAGGGAAAGACTTTTTTATTATAAATGTCCTTCCGTACAAAATTTGTGGTACCGTGTACTGGTACCGACTACCGTGCGTGAGGTTCAATGCTCGGGTCGGGCAGTGACACAGAGTTTGTCAAAATAGTCTCAAAAATAGTAAAGAGATTGAAACTGTATCCAGCAGAGGGCAAACCGGCTCACCTTTATTACATGGAACATAACAACTATAGCCGGTTAATTCTGAAGGAAAGACACCACTGCCTGTCTCTTCGGGGACATTGCTATTACCCACACTTTCTCATTTATAATATTAATTTATTGAAATTAAACTACTATATACGGATTTTATCGTGTTGTTTATTTATCACTGTATTACATAATTTTGAAACTGTTACACTACTACTACTATTGAGATTTACTAATTTATAAGTTAAAAAAAATATTTAATCTATTAAAACTATTTATATTTAGGTTAAACTTTCCCCGACGTTTCGGTTACTTTTCAGTAGCCATGGTCACGGGGAGAAAACTAACCGAAACGTCGGGGAAAGTGTAAACAGTGTTTTATTAACACGGGGAGACTAAGATGGTAGTTGTCTCAATGTTCCAGTGTAACCAGTGTTCCAACTACCATCTTAGTCTCCCCGTGATCATGGCTGCTGAAAAGCAACCGAAACGTCGAGGAAAGTGTAAACCTAAATATAAATAATTTTAATAGTTTTAATAATTCTATTAGCTAATAAATTAGTAAAATTCCATAGTAATAGTAGTGTAACAGTTTCAAAATTTTGTAATACAGTAATAAATAAACAACGCGATAAAATCCGTACATAGTAGTTTAATTTCAACGAATAACATTCGCGTAAACAGAAGACAATAGATGAATCTAGCTTTGTCCGTGGTTTTGCACGTGAATCTTACGGCAACGCAATCCGAAATAAAATCGATAGGAAAATCAGCAAACCAAATCAAAGATTATAAAAATGTTTGTCTTATAAAAGATCCTCTCTAAAAATATATGCTTAAAAACCAAGGAATCAACTACGGCAGAACTAGTTTTTACAATACTAAATATTTTTCTTAAGAAATACAACTCCCGCAATAATAATAATTCTTGTGTCGCGGGGGACTTTACAAACATTTAAACAACAGACACAAAGCACACCCAGACACCGAACAACCATTCGTGGATATCACAAATTTTTGTTCCTCAAACGGAACAAAATGCTTATTTGTTTGTTTTTTTTTGTTTGTTCGCTGTGGCGCTCTTTAGGGGAGGGCTATGTCCAGCAGTGGACTATTATAGCCTGATGATGATGATGAAACGAAACAAAACTTTGTGGCCGAACCCACTACACTCGGCGCAGGGGCAGTGGCGAAGCGACCACATAAACCACTACGCCACCCGTGCAGTCTAATCTTTTGTATGTTATTATTTAAGTCATATAGGACATTCACGCCACACCTTAATCTACCATTCCACATTTCAATCATAGCTAAAACAGTCCGTTATGCAACCTTACAAATTATACAGAATGATTGTATAACTTGGAAAGGATGAATTCGTAAGTACACAAAATATACACCCAAAACTTTGAGAGTCTACAAAATTAAGCGTAAGTCTACACCAAGAAACCTTACAGGAAAACACGTCCTTCATTAAATTCCCATGGGGTCTTAATGCTGCTTTGGGGTCACTAAAACAATAAAGAATGGTTTGTATAAACAAAATTGTGTTTGTACCCGAATTAATATTTAAGTTGGTCGAGTATTGTGACCTATGTCTTTAGACAGATGAGTAAAAAAGTGCATTAGGGGTGCTATTGAGTAGGCAGTGTAACGAGGTATAAGCGAGGCATGACCAAGGCGTGAGCGAGGTGTGAGCATAGCGTGAGCGATGCGTAAGCGAGACGTGAGCGAGACATATCACCAATTAAAACAGTTTTAAATGTAAAACCTATACTCTAACAAAGCTGTATGTTAATATTACGGGTAAGCTGAACTGATTTTAATGAAAGGTGTTGATAGATCTCATAAGCTATAGGTTAGATTGAGTATATAACAATATATATGACGGTCATAACGTGCACATCATGTCAAAAATAATGCTATTCTATATAAAACAAGTCTAACAGAGTAGTATTTTTATTAGTTGTATATGTATTATATTAGAGAGTTAAATCGAGAAATTGGTTTACATTTTCTAACTAATTAAGACATCTCAGGATAAGACATGTCAGCTATTCAATATTATCATATAATTCATTCATCAGTCAAAACTATGATAAAAAAACATATCTCTGAACTTTATGTGGCATTAGTATTTACCTAACCAAATATGACCTTAATGATACGTGTATAAACACACTTTTGTCTTCAACTGTACGTAAGACAATAGAGCAAGCCTTTGTTCAGTCTACAAGTAGAATTTAGTCCCGGAAGGCTCTGTGTCGACATGACGAAAATAAATAGCGTTTTATGATAAACACGTGAGTTTTGGATAATAGAGCAATTAGTGTAGGTATTTATATTATTACTTGATCTCAAAATGGATGTTAGTTTCGTTCAGCTTATTACTTGCTTAGTTTAAAAAGGAGCGATATATTAAATCGAAGTAGGCGTTACTTGGCGGCAGTCCATTGTAATAAAATTATTGGGAAGAGAGGAATTCGTCACGCACTCCCGGTTTGCCGACCCCAACTATTGCAATAGAAAAAGGTTTACAATACCGAACTCCTCTGAATAGGAACAGTCACGACTTCTGACTAACTTGCAGTAGTCTGCTACAAGCACAAAATATGCATCGACACGTGTTTTGCCTAAGCCCGAGGCATCTTCAGGAATGTTTGGCAACGTTGCCAAAAAACCTTTTTCTATTGCAATGGTTAGGGTGGGTTCCTCTCTTTCCAATAAGGAGCGATAGCCTTGTGTGAAATTTTTGAACTGCCACGCAAATGCCTATAGTTCGAACTCAAGGCCCTCTGACTTTTCAATTAATTTGTGGACTAAATAGTTAAAAAAACTCAATTTTTTTAATGAAAACCTGTATATATGGCAGTTTTCTATAATGGTCTCAAAGATATGTGCAGTCTGCTAACCCGCATTGGTGGCCTATGGCCCAACCCTTTCGCATTGAAAAGAGGCCCATGCCCAGTAGTGGAAGAGTTTATATCTGTATAGGGCTGATATTATTAAATACTATAAAAGATGGAACTCATAAACACCTTCACGAGATTTTAGGGCCATTTGAACCATAATATCAGCGAGATAATCGTAGGGCCATTATCGTTCTAGTGGTATCCATGGCAACAGTTTATGATCAGGGGAACCATAACCTTGTTTGGAACGTAAGGACCCTCAGGCGTATAAAAATTTATTTCTAATATTCATTTGCAATTTGAAAATTGCGCAAATAATCTTCATAAAATTTATTTGTTAAATATCTTGATAATACACACAAACATGTTGTATAATAAAGAAACTGTATTTTTTTGTAATGATATTTCTTTAGAAATAATCTATGCGTGGTCTGAACGAACATTCAAACAACGGACATAAAAAACACCCTGACTTGGAGCAACTACTTGAAAATCTCTTTTTTTTTTGTCTGGTGTGGAAGTCGAACCCGCAACACTCGGCGTAATAGCAGTAGCATGGTTACCGCTTAAACCACTACGCCATCTGTACAATCAAATGCATTGTAGCTCCCAAATGGTTGAACAGAATTTCATTACTTCTTGTTTGATAGGTAACTGATCGATTGGCAAATCGGTTACATTAATCATACTGCAAGTACACGCCTGACGTAAATGTTTGTTTTTGTTTCAAGGCTTTTTTTAGTTTATATTATTGTAGTTACTTTCATCGTCACAAACGTAGCGCGGTGTATCCCATTCCTTGTCAAACAAATCTCTTTCGTCAATGTTTTTGCCAAAAACAATAAAACAGAATCCTTTATTGAGTTAATAGTTCAATTGAAGGAACGGAAAGAAGACACTTTGATTTGATGAGTTCCCGCTGTGACAGATGAGAGACTTTCAGTACAACGCGAATAATAAATCTAGTGACGTAATAGGTTCTGACAAAAACTAGGTAGGTACGGATGGGCCGGTTAATTAAAACCATATAAATTATTAATGTAACTGTAGAAAGTTAGTTCATATTAACAAACGTAATTAAAATATTTTTTAAACAAGAATAATCTATTCACCGGATACTATTAACGGATAGCATGCGACATGTTCTAACTTTTACTTTTTAGGGTACCTCAAAAGAAAAAGAAACCCTAGGATCACATTGTTGTCCGTCCGTCTGTCTGTCAAGACCTGTTTCCTTAGACACCTCCACGCGGAAGGTATCAAGTTGAAATAAATATGAATAAAATAAATAAATAAATCAAATACTCCCAAGACTGCAATCACATGGAGTATTTAAAAAAAGTTAAAATTATCAAAAAATACATCCGCTTGTGCCCCTTTTTTTTCAAACTCGCAGGGGATCTAAGGTTCTTCCTGTTGACCTAGTATTGAAAATTTGGCAAGTAAAGGCAAAAGTCCAGAATCCGGCAATTTGTAGATACATCACAAAATCAATTAAAATTTGTAAGGGCCCCTCAGTACGTTACTCCGACTCGCACTTGCCCAGTTTTTCTTTACAAGTTTGCACTGACTTATCTTAAGGTTCAATGACTTATTCAATAAGGTTATTTGTATAAAATTAAAATCGTGTATACCTTGTAAAATTATTGAATTATTGTTATACTTAGAAATGGAAGCCATTTTTTGTGCTGCATTGTTATAGTTCATTGTACTTTTCTGTCTGCCTTATAATAGGTCAAACTGAAAAAAATTGCGTTTGTAAAAGCGTCTACTGTCTTGGGTTTGATGCCCAGATCGGGCAAAATTTTATTGACTTTTACTGTTAAGGAGTGCTTAATAACAATATGGAGTCTAGTACTGTGCATCTTAGATGGCAGCGAGATAGCTCATAGGGGGCTGGGACTGAGACCTAAAGTCACTAACAACAAACCTAACCTAACATTTTTTTTTTCGTTTTTTTTATCCTAACCTAAAATCACACCTGCAAAATATACCTCTACCTATAAGCATGCGACTATGTAAATACATTTTTTCAAATTCAAACAACCTAATTAATATAATACATGTGAATATGAGTTTGTTTGTTTGTTACGCTTTCGCGCCTTAACTATTCGACTGATCATCAGGAAATTTCGCATACACGTTATTAGGTATACTGAAAAGAACATAGGGTACCTTTTATCCAATAAACTGGTACTCTGTTTCCGAGGGATAGAAATTTTGTGTCGAAACCTACATTAAAGCGAGCGAAGACGCGGGTAAAACTAAGTATATACATTATATAATTATTCAGTTCTTGCGTTCAGACTACATATATTCGAAGATTAATACATAGAGTTGACAAAAAAAAGTTATCAATGTGGGTCTATATGTATCTATTGACTCTAGTTTCCAGTACGCCATATTCATTTACTAATAATTTTTACTTTTTAAAGGACTACTCGCGCTCTAGAAATAATTCCTATGTCTTAACAAACAATTAAACAACAGACGCAAAGAACGACCAGACTCGAAACAATAATTTGTGGATCACACAAATTATTTATTGTCTCGTGTGGGTATCGAACCTACAACACTCAGCAAAGCCACCACCTAAACTACGCTATCCAAGCAGTAATTTCTTACTTTTCTAATAAGACTAGTTATAACAATTATATCATTACGAAATTTTAGAAAAACAAGTTCTTTTGTCTCTCTTTGACTTTATTTTCAAAAATGGTAAATTAATATAAAGCCTTTTCCCAAGAATGGTCTCCAGCCAAACTTTGAATCGCAGTTCGTACAAGTTTTATCAGCCAATGTAAAGTTTAGAGACTACAGCGCATTGCGACTGTCCGAACTCGCTGTTATACATATAAATGTGTGTAGTTTGAATTTCTTAAAGATCATTAGCCTTCTTCAGCTTATTGAATACACAAGTGAGTCAGAGGTGACCCAAGGTCGAATAAATATTGTCCTACGACGAATAGTTGTTGGGTTGTTGACCTTTAACTGTTGTAGACATAAAATGAAGAAGACGGGGTTTCATTTTTGTTTTATACTAGTTTTTGCTGCTTGTAAGTTGGTAGTTGGAGGTAGGTACCTTTCTATATTTTTCTTTCTTTGCATGTAAGAAGACATATGGTTTACTAGATTTTGCCCGTGGCTTCACTCGCGTTAAGCTGGATTTGGTCAATACATTGCTTTAACTTGAGAACAGTTCTTTTTTCTGGATAAAAACTTATCTTATTTGCTTTTCTGTACTCCTGACAACGTGTATGTGAAATTTCATGATGATCAATCGAGTAGTTAAGGCGTGGAAGCGTAACAAACAAACTTACATTCGCATTTATAATATTATGTAAAAACAAGACTGCTTCGGTAGCGCAGCGCTAGTGAACTTGACTGCTATGCATGAGGTCAGTTTCAGTTCAATACATTTTCTAAATTTATTAATTTAAAACATTGTGTGTGACTATAAACCAATATTATATTTGCGAATTTGAGTGTTTGTTTGTTTTGCGTTCACGCCCTAATTAAAAGTTTATTATTAATAATAAACATAATTACAAAGTTTAAACAGTTACAATAAATGAACAATGAGTGGAATAGTGAAACTTTGTAAACAGCTTGGGAACATCTGCAACCGAACGTACACGACCGGTCCTCGTGAAATTTCGCATACTACAGAACCTTGAGAACCTTAGAGTACCTTACATGGTTGACTAAAATGTAATGGAGACTGTCGGTGAATAATTTTTTTGTAGTAGCACAGAATCTAAAACTGCGCATAGTAGACGATAATAAGCTCGCATTGCTCTCAAATTTTCAAAATGTGCCGACTGTATTATGTTTTTACACCTTTTCCGCAGTTAAATACTAGACGATTGACCCTTACATCGATGAATGATTAAAAGCCTGCATTTGAAATGGTTCAGTTAAATAGTTCTTTCTAAAGTCGTTGCATGTTGCACGCTAAACAGTTTTTTATCACAGAAGTACATTCTGACGCTAATTATAAACTCTGTGTTTAAGCTATTAGTTGAAACGTCAAGTACTAACATACATGCACGTATAGTTACAATATGATATTAATATTTATTACTGTTAAGTTACACGTCTGGTGATTTCGTTGAGTTTTGTTTATTCAAACATGCCAGCCACATTGTGCACTGAGCATACTTATATTTGCTAGACAATTAAAAATATAATTGATACCCAAAATTTGACACTAAAGCATCAACTCTTTATTTTCTTTCTTTCTTTAAATAAAGACAACTCCCGCACTATGAATAATGAAACTGAAACTGACACACACCCAGAATCGCAACAACTATTTGTGGAATACACAATTTCTTGTCTCGAATGGGAAGATAATTCTCGTGTGGGGATTGAACCGCCGAGAGAAGGATGAAACGATCACTGAATCTACTTTCCAGCAGTCAAAATAATATACATACGAATATAATTAAATACAGTCTCGTTGTTTATTTTATGATCTCTAATACGCTAATAACTTCGAAAAGAATAAGATTCATGCTGCCTCGACATTCTGCCTTGGGACATCTGCATGGTAGTCCAATAGTGCTTAATTAAACGCTAAATGTTTAGTTGTCAGCAGCGATAGCCTCGTGGGACACCGATAGACCACCACGCTCAGGTCTCGAGTTCGATCTAAAGGCGCGCATCTTTGACTTTTCGCAGTAATGTGCGTATTAAACAGTTAATTATCGCTCGCTTTAACGGTGAAGGAAAACATCGCAAGGACACCTGTCTAACAGTTATCCATAATGTTCTCAAAGATATGTGAGGTCCGCCAACCTACACTGGATCAGCATGGTGGACTATGGCCTAACTCTTCTCACACTGAGAAGAGGCCCGTGCTCAGCAGTGGGACGGTTTAATAGTTGGGCTGATATTATATTATTATATACTAGCTGTAAGACGCGACTTCGTCCGTGTGAATTTAAAAAGAAGTCAAAATTAAAAGTAGCTTAAGTTACTCCAGTGAAAGTCTCGTCAAAATTGTTTCAGCCGTTTCAGAGATTAGCCGGAACAAAAAGACAGACAGAAAAAAGAAAAAAAATGATTTTTTGATATTAGTTAGTACAGTATAAACCTTCATATGCAGTTAGTGAAAAGCTGTTATTATAGTTTATTTGTATAGATATATAGTTGTTCAATATAGTACGGATAGCCTTGAAACCTATGTGTATTATATTGTACAGCTATAAGCGTATAATTAATGGAGTAATACGACCTATTTCAACACGCTTATAAAATACGTAACCGCATTAATAGCACTCAAGGTGTAACGCTAAGTGAACGGTTTTGACGTAAACATCACTTTATACGTCGCAGTAAGGAGATGAAATACGCAAGAAGCCGAAGTAACTAGGAATGATTGGAAGTCGACTTCAAGAATCGAATTCGTCTTCAAGTTAGCCTCTTTAAATACGGATTACTCCAACGATCAAGAGGTCGCTGGTTTGAATCCCACCGATTGCACTACCGACGTTAACTCGCTCTTAGCAATAATACTAGTAATTTGTCAGAAATTGACAGTAAACTTCTGAAAAAAAAATATATATTGCTTTTTTAATTTGGGAAAAGCTTCCAACACAATAACCCGAACCGTAACTTTCTTATCAAACAGATGAGCTAATTTAAATCAACTTGTACTTCTTTTATAAACGCTCAGCTTGGAACTGAAGATATCTTTACAGTTGCTATACTTCACATTATATCAGCCAATTCGGGATCTTACGTATTTCGCCACTTTTTGTCACATACATAATCGACTTTTAGCTAAATAACCTATATTTGATTACACCAGACGCTTTAAGATTGAATTAAGACGTAAAATGCATTAACATTGGCCACACAATTTCAATTGATGTTAACGGTGAAGGAAAACTTCTTGAGGAAACCTATACATCTGAGAGTTCTACATAATATTCTCGAAGAACTTTGAAGTCTGCCAACCCGCACTGGGACAGCTGAACTATGGCCTAACTTGTTTCTCATTGAGAAGAGCCATGTCCAGCCCAGGTTATATTCTGGGCTAATCGTTTTTATCGTTTTTGTTGTTATAGTAACAAAAAGTATGTGTTTGGAAATTTACTATAGCTCATGACTGCTTGTAATACCACGGGTATCAGTCGTCTAATGTCGACTCTAAGAAAAATAGTAGTATATGGGATATAAAAAGGACTATGTGAGCCTCCGTTAGGTATTTCTAAGTTAAAAGACATGTATTAATGTATTTACTGTAAAAACTTTTCTGTATCTCAATTATTCTTTGAAAGCAAGTAAACAGTAATAACGTAGTAAAAATGGTTTGCCCAGTATTTACAACTTTATTAAATAACGTCGATTTCCTACAAGAGACTGTTTCTTGTTGGGTAACAGGCTTATACTGTCATCAAGTGGCTCTTTCACTTTCATAAACATACTCGATTATGCCTGCGGCTTCCCTCGCGTAAATTTAGATTAGGTTAGATAAGATAAGGATAATAACGGAATTTTTCTAGATAAAATGTCCGTTTCTGTACTTCTTACAACGTGTATACGAATTTTCATGATGATCGGTCGAGTAGTTAAGACGTTAAAGCGTAACACATAAACAAACTCACATTTGCATTTATAACATTAGTTAGGATACATGCATTTAAATTGAAACGTCCTTACCTCGTGATAAGCCCCATACTAGATCACAAACTTATAGCACAAACGAACAACCCTCTCAATATAATAAAGACATATTAATTCCGAGAAACTGCGTCCAGCGTCAATAATAATTGATTGAGAGACCCATAACGATATTTTTATCGTCCGGCCATTATTTGCAGAAAGCCAGATTAGGTGCGTATTGATTCTGACAATAGGTTGGGACGCGGCTTCATATCTGGTGAATATAGCCAACGTTTGTTATAACTTTTACTGTTTAGGTTACTGGATGGTTATCGGTTACAATAACCTTGGATCATAGGAATGAATGAGGAATGAGTATTCAACTGGTTGCATTAAATTTTAATTGACTGAACGGATGGCTTAGTGGTTTAAGAGGTCGCCTCGCCACTGCTGCCGCGCCGAGTTCGATCCCCACACGGGACAGCAATTTGTGTGGTCCAAATGGTTGTTCCGAGTCTGGGTGTACTTTATGTCCGTTGTTTGATTGTTTGTAAAGTTCCTAGTATCTTTTTAATAGACAAAGGAAAATTCCCGCATGTGTACAAAATAAACCATCATGTAATTATGGCGAATCAAATCGCTTAGTGTCTGCCCGTATTCGTTGTTTATATTTGCTATAATTACATGATGGTTGATATTTCTGTTGATTTCAGAGAAACCATAGTGTCCTAAATACAAGGAACTATACATGACAAAAGCATAGATTCTTCATACAAAGCGGTAAAACCTTGCTATAATGCGGGCTATTTAAACTTCTCTTCACATCTCACTGTAAAAAGAATACTAACCTGGATTTTAAACCTGGTCTTTCACGTTCTCATACACTTCACTGGAGCAACGAGGCCAATAAATCCAGTATATTATGTAAAATTCGCAACCAATACGCTCTTAACCCCACATCGCCCTTTTATATCTATGGTGCAGTAAAATTCTAGTCACTCTGATTATTTTCCACGAATAGCTTTTATGACGGCTGCTAAGATTCTAATGCTACGTGTTGTGTTACATCAGAAGCTTGCTACGTCGCTACGGAATTTCGTAGACATTATTTGAACTGAGTGATGTTTGTATTCAATTAGGTTGATAGCGCGATTTTTACTAACAAGTAAGTTTTTACTAACTATCGATTGACCCAGTTAAATAAGAGTTCTTACAACGTGTCTCTAATCTAATATTACCCAGGATAATAAAGAGAGAAATGCTTGTGGGTTGATATGACGTATATAACAGTCTAATAATATATTTTTAATATCCTTCTAGTTCATTGAAATTAAATTAATGTATACGGGTTTTATCACGTTGTTTATTCTACACTTTTATTACATAGTTTTTTAACTATTACACTACTACTACTATTTAAGCGATTTAAATTATTAAAACTATTTAAATTAAACTTTTTACTTTTTCTAACGTTTCGGTTACTTTTCAGCAGCCATGTTAACGGGGAGACTAAGATGTTGGCTGTCTCAATCTTAGTATCATTCGCGTAAACATAAAACAATTTTATGTAAAGCTTTTCATTGTTACAGGGCCTTTAAGTATGAGAAAAGCTAGGCCATAGGGTTGGTATACGTCGGCAGATGTAACAAAATTATGGGAACATTTTGGTTAACTGCCAGATATGCCGATTAACTCATAATATGTTTCTTTGTTAAAATGAGCCGTCATTGACTTTTGACGCGCACATAGATAATGTCAGAGTCTGGCATATAGAATGAGATGAAGGTAATTATACTACTAGGTAATTTTTACCAGTCATTGTAATCATCAGTCATCAAGATTAATATGGCCATTGGATCAATACATATGCCTATTTATTTTCCTTCTATTAGTGCTGCCTTGAAGCTATAGAAACTCTGCTAATTGTAGTAACACGACATAACGTTCTTAGCCTTTAATTTTCCGTAGTATCGTATCGTATATAAAGATCAGTACTAATTCCACGTATAGGTTAAGGTTCTCTTAAATGTGAAGTTTGAGCGGTCTATGTTTTGCTATGATACTACTACTAAGATAGGAAGTAATGAACAAAACAACCAAACACAAGTGACAGAAAAATAAAGCATTATTAACCTTATCGATAAAAACGACGAAAGCCGCCAGATGTCATTACAAACATGCAGGTAACAGACACAGAAAACACACAGTCTCGGAACAATCATTTCTGGATCACACAAATATTTGTCTCCTATGGGGAACGAACTTCCAACACTTGGTGACCAGTTACACCACTACGCCATGGTTTAACCGTGCAGTCAATTATAATATTATAAATTGCCAAACTAAACAAACACCAGTGAAACAAAAATAGAGCAAAATTAAATTAATCAATAAAACCACTTGTGGAAATACTGATAAAATGTATTTTTTGCAGTAAATGTATGCTTGAATAAAAATAATATACCAGATCACCGGTTTCTACCAATATGAAACACAAAAGTTCTACGAACCGCTACGCTGCGACATTTATCTATGACGCTACGAAATGCTACGCATCTACGACATTTCGTAGACGCCTTTTACATAGCAAGCTTTGCTTCAATTAAGGTCTAAATTGTCTTGGAGGTTTGTTGTGAAGCCTTCGCGCAAAATTTTAATATGCCTTCGCCTTTGTAAAGATGTCGGCTAAATGTAAAACGTGATTATTTACTTATAATTTTATTAAACAATTTGAATAATAGAGTCAGTTTAAGTGACTTTGGAGTTAATTAGAGATGCTTTCGTTGTGTATTTTGGAAGTGTACTGAGTCCTACTTTTGAGTTAAATTTTGTTATTCTTATAAGGCGGCTGTGGAGTGGTACGATGTTGGTAATAATGAAAAAGGAACTAAACTACACAAATGGCGTATTAACTTGAATGGTTATTTCAACTAATCATTCTGTTCCTAATATTATAATGTGGATACTTGGTTATTTTTTACCCTTGATACAGATAAAATATGTCAAATAACAATGAAACAAAATAGACGACAAACAATTAATCAAGAAAATAAGGAGGATAAATCTGTTTAGAACAGGTGAAAGAAGAAGACAAAAACTAATATCATTCTGGAGGAGAAAGGCAAATACAATGTTGGGTGTTTTACATATGTCAATTATATCCTAGGGAAGGCGTGTCACAGCAGTGAGGTGGCACACCGTGGTGGTTTTAGTCTGTAGGCCTGAAGTCTCGGGAGAGCCTGACATAACCCTCTCGTCTCGCCTTATGACGAAGGGTATGCATTTCCCAACGAAAAAAAAGGAAAAGATAATGGAAGGCGCGTCACATACACGGAATATAGTGAATATATTAGAATTCGATTGCCTCTATCTTTTAAAACTATTATTACATACCAGAATATGCCCGCGGCTTTGCTCGCGTAAAAGGTTAGGTTAGGTTAGATCAGTAGCAAAAGTTTTTCTAGATGTATTATTATTATAGGATATTCCCTATTTCCTTTTCTGTACCCCTTACAACGTGTATGCGAAAATTTATGATTATCGGACTAGTAGTTAAGGAGTAAAATCGCAACAAAGAAACAAACTCACATTCGCATGTGTAATATTAGGTTAAGATGTGAGACTTCGATTGCCTCTATCATTCAAAGTAATAACGAATTTGATTGTTTATAGCAGTAACAGTTAAAAGGTATAATCATACTTAAAATACAAAATTATAATTAGAATATTAAAAAATAATACTTTTACAAATTTGTAAATTTTTAGCTACTTATATTGCCGACTATAGCCTAAAAATACGAGCATACACAAAGAATTACAGTAAATGATGCAAGAGATATACATATGTCAAGCAAGTGGTATCCTTAGTCTCTGTCCACTCCCTCTGAGAAACAGGCATATGCCTCTTTCTTTATATATGTATATCTCTTTCTATCATCATATAATCATTCCTGTGTCGCGAGGGAACTTACAAATATTCAAACAACGGACACAAAGGGCATCCAGACTCGGAACAACTATTTGTGATCACACAAATTTTTGTCTCATGTGGGATTCAAACCCACAACACTCGGCGCGGCGGCCGCGGCAGTGGCGAGGTGACCACTTAAACCACTACGCCATCCGTGCAGTCAAATACGAGCATACATGAAGAATGTTATTAGACTGAAATCATTCATCAGCAAGCAATCAACCAAATGCATCAGCAAAAGGCGTATGTCAAGCAAATGAAAATCTGTAGTCTCTATCCACCCCCTACAGGAAACAGGGGTGACCTATGTATGCATCATGAAATAGGGTCATTTAAATTTAATGCAATTAGTTGATCACTCATTCACACATAGCATATTATTTTAATTGCAAGTTCAATATAGTTATAATGAAGTTTTGAGCTATCTCTTGTTTGTACATTGTACGGTACATTGAACGCTGTTCGATTGCCGCGTAATATTACGACAGATAGTCATTGATAAGCTACAATGTTATTATACGCGTAGGTAAAACAATTGCTACGCTTTGTTTCTGGACGTTATGTTGTCATCTGACACAAAATGCCAACATGACATCTGAATTATAAATACAGTATTATCACACTCACTGATATTGAACTGCTACCGTTCTCTATGACGTCAACGTAATTTGTGAGCTTACTTTTCTCAGTGTGGATATTTTTTCGATCGACCTATGTAAGTTGGTGAGGGCACATCGATAATTTCAATATACGCGTTGCACGCAAATAGAACGTTTCAATTATTATAGGGCCTTGTTGGTCTTGCGGTATATGCTTGCTTTTATATTTGGTTTCGGCTTCGCTTCCCCGGTTGAAAAAGTATTTTCTGATTACTAAATTATTAAGTAAAGTCCTGAATTTGATTCCCGGTTCGGAAAAGTATTTTCGAAAAAACTGATTGATTATTTTCAGTATTATCATCTTAGACAAAAGACGTCGCTGGACTTAGGGCTTCATCAAGGTTTTCCACACAGACCAGTCTTGAGCTACCCGCATCTAATCGCTTCCTGCAACCTTTACCAGGTTGTCGGTCCACCTTGTTCCAGTATTCTCAGTAATAATGAGTACAAAACGTGCTCTGTGGTCAATACATATTATCGTCTAAAGGGTAAATGATCAGACTGTCGTCCCCAAATACGGCACCTTCTAGATATACACAGACATGTTTATGTATATAAACCCCTTGTTTTCAGAACTACATTATTCAAGACATGTTCCCATTAATTGGACCTTACTAATTGTAAGTCAGTGAATGTATCCTTTCTTCGTCATAACGAGTTTGGTAGCTATTAGTTAATTGATGAGAAATAGCAATAATTAAATGATTAACAAGAGTGAGAGAGACAGCCTTTCAACTGAGTTCTTTTCTTTTAGCAAAGATTTTTCTTTTTATTATATTACTTACTAGCTTTTGCCCGCGGCTTCGCTCGCGTAAAAATTGGTTAGGTTATGTTAGTTATAGTACTTTTTTTAAACAAAATATAACCTGTTATTCAGTGATAATATTTTTTTAAATCGGTTGTGTAGTTTTTTTATTAAATCCTAACAAACGAAAAATCAAATGTTTCCTCTTTGTAATCTATATATATAAAAATCAATGCCACTTTTCGTTGTAATTAAACTCCTCCTAAACGGCTGGACCGATTTGAATGAATTTTTTTGTGTGTGTTCAAGTGGATTCGAGGATGGCTTAGATATGGTTTTTTTGGCCTGTACAGGACAACGTTTGTCGGGACAGCTAGTATTAGTATAGATTACGTTGATATTTTTATTGACTGCTTTGGTAACATAACAGTAGTGGATGCAAATGCTGAGTTCTTAAATTCGATACCCGGATCGAGAAAAGTATACCAATAATACTTTTCTCGATGGGAGCATCGAACTACAGAGAAAGAATTTCAGTAGCAGCATGTGTGGGACTGGTACTGGTTGACGGCAATAGCCTTGCTCCTTATGACGTGGTACCCAAACCAACTTTTATTCTTCCTTTACTTATTAAAAAAGACAACACGCGCTTTAAAAGTAATTCCTGTACCGCGGAGGACTTTACAAACATTCAAACAACGGACACAAAATCATCCAGACTCTGTGGGATCCGAACCCACAACACTCGGTGCAGTGGCAGTGGCTAGGCCACCACTTAAACCACTACGTCATCCGTGCAGTCAACCACCAGCCAAAACTATTCAATAACAGGTCTAATGAAATGGCTTTTTTTTCATCAGCTTTTGTAATGTCACACTGCTGGGCAAAAGCCTCTTCCTTGGACTTCCAAATCATTCTGTTGGTGGATATCCCCTGACCTTATGACCTTGTGACCCCTATATATCGGGGATCTTTTGACCCACAGGGCCCATATTCAAACTTGACTTGAGGGATGACCCCAAGGTGTCTACACACCAAGTTACAAATAAATCGGTTCAGTGGTTCCGGAGCTATGCTTGTCACTAACAAACTGTCACTAACAGGCAGACACACAGACCCACATAGTGTATCATTAACCTCTTCGAAGAAGACTTCGAGGTTAATAAATTTCTCCCTACCGGATAGGATATAGGTGACAGACTATGTAGCAATATTTTTGTTACCTATGTAATGGTCAATGATCCGCTTATTAATATAAAGATAACCTAACCTAAACGAGGTATGAAATAAACCTAACTAAATATCATAAATGCGAATGTAAGTATTTTGTTTTTTACGCTTTCACGACCGATCACCGTGAAATTTGTATACACGTTGTCAGGGGTACAGCAAAGGACATAGGGTACATTTCATCCAGAAAAAGGTGCTGTTAGTAACCTAACCTCTAATAAAACCTAGACAGCATGGCGTAGTGGCTGTTGTGGGTTCGATCCCCACATGAGACAAAAATGTATGTGATTAACAAATGGTTGTTCTGAGTCTGGGTTTTCTGTTTGTGTCCGTTCTTTGAATGTTTGTAAAGTCCTCCGCGACACGGGAATTATTCCTAATACGGGAGATATCTTATTCATAAAAGAAAAATATTTATGCAAACGAATCCGCGACAAGCATTAGTTAATATAAAAATATCTGAATACAACGCACAAGGTAACGACGAATATTTTGTAAAAAGAAAACAATATTTACTTCTGCCGCGCTCTAAATGTACTCGTCACGCATGTCAGTAGGTACCACTTTCAAATGTCAATATCTTAATTTTTTCTCACAGACATATATAAAAACAGTTTTTTAACTATAAAGAGCATATTTCTATTTTTAGACACAATAAAAACAATACTGACTAATGTTATTTTAATTAACCCAAGCATTATGCTTATAGTAGCACTGAAATATATTCCCAAACAAATATATCCTACACACTTTACAGACGAAAACGTCGTGGAGTATACAAAAAGATATAATTTAGAATTCTCTTAGCGAAAGGCTTAAACATGCTGAAAGCGTCTCCGTCTAAGTTTTGAAATGATATATGAAAGCCTGTCTAATCCTGTACATCTATACTAACATTATAGAGAGAAAATATTTGTATTTTTGTTTGTTATTAATAAACTCACAAATTAAAGAACTGGTTTAAAAAAGTCTTTCTCCATTGGAAAGCTCCTTTATTATTATTTTATTACTATGTGGCGTATGTACCTTCTGGAAATTACATAGTAGGCTATATAACATCATGCCACGAGCCACGGGTGCGGAGCATTTATCATAAACTTGGGTAAAACCGTGAGGAACAGCTATTATTGCAAGTGTTTGTTTGTGATTAAATGTCAAAAACCCATGGAGTGATTCGGATGGAACTTGCCACACAAGTACAATATGTTTTGGATCAACACATATGATATTTTTATCCTGGTATGTGTGATGTGGGGTAGACGAGGGCATTATATCATATTACGCGGGATTAGTATCAAGAAAATCAATTAATCCATCGATTTTTGTAGCGAGAATCGCATTTTCGCATCAATCGCCACAGCCTGAACTATCAGACCGTCGTAATCACCATGAAACTTCTCACGCCAATATCTCGCAAAGAGTCGGCAGAGGTCAATTAGACCCACATATCGCTAACTATGATTTTAGGTCCCACTTCATAGCGAGCGACCCTAGTGCCGTCTAACGGGCACAGGTCCAGACTCCAAGCTGCTACTGAGAATTTCTGATCTGATCAAAAATTCTTATAACAAAATCACTCTCCAGTAATACTTTGGCCGAACTTGAGACCTAAAACACAGCAGTCATATTCCCTGCCGTTGTGCCACCGAGGTAATCACATTGATAATTTATGAATAACACAACTGGGATTAGATGCAGAGAAGAAGAGACCGCTTGCCTACCGCGCTATCCGTGCATTCAAATACACATTGAATCCTGATTAACAATGTTTTTATATTACACAAAAGAATTACAGTAATATTTTATCGGCAATGAGATTTTATTCGTCTTCGTATCTGTCACCGGCAAGCACGGCACGATATCACGACGTAATTTGAATGACATTTCTTCATGTTTTATGTAAATTTAAAGGCCGTGATAGCCTAGTGGGAAACCGTTGGACTGCCACACAGAGGTCTCTTTCTATCCCACGACAAGCCCCTGTTACTTCTCGAAGCTATATGCGTATTAATTGGATTTTTTTTTTTAATACGTTGCCCGCTTTATGTAAAATTCCTGTATCGCGGCAAACTATACAAACATTCAAACAACGAATGCAGAGAACACTCAGACTGGCTCCTGCATTGGGATCGAACCTACGACACTTGGCGCAGTGGCAGTGGTGAGGCGACAACCTGAACAGTCAAAAGTTAAGAATCGCTCGCTTTAACGGTGAAAAAAAATCTGCTGTCCTCCGCGGTTTCACCCACGTTTATGATGACTGCTCTGCTCCCGTGGCTTGCAGTGTGATAGTAAATAACCTATGATACTCAATTATAATATAGCATTCTACTGTTGAAAGAATTTTTAAAATCGGTCCAGTAATTCTGGAGTTAATTAATTACAAAAGAAAATACTTATCTATTCTCATTATAATTTTAGTGTAGATTCGAATTAGGCATTATTCGATCACGCATATCGTTTACCTAAAACCATAGCTAGCGAAACGTAGGTATAATAAACCTATGTCCACACCGTCCAGGACATAGGCATGAGACTTTACAGTGTGTCCAGTCATGGACCAGCGATATTCTAAATACTTATATAACAACTATTTTTATACACAAACACACTTAACACTTGGACCCAATCTACTTCCCCGCTATGTGCCAGCCATTTTGTTTATTCGTCGAAATATTCCCTATGTGGGTACAATAAAAATAATATATCCCAAAGTTTTGGTCTTATTGAGATAAAAATGGGTTTATTCGAAGGGCAACAATACTGTCTACCGTCTACATTACAAAAAAATGTGTTAACATGTCCATAATTGTTGAAAATAATATGAAACTCGATAAAAAATATCAGAAGATTATGCAAATCAACAAATTATTGTAAATTACTTCAAAAACATCCCTCATAACCCTTTTCATTTTTGTACTAGATCGACAGATGTTGAGCTAAGCCACAATACAATTTTTTTTTTAATTTACAACTTTGTGTCTATTACTTTAAAAGTTATTGTTGTTTGAACATACCATATGCGTAAGGATAAAAGGTCTTTGTCGGAACCCTAAACAGGAAAAATTTAAAAACACTACATTCATATTAGATTTTATTTAATGGTTTAACAATATTTAATTACAATAGCTACAGCAGTTACTCAAAGTGGCCATCTTGTAGCAACTTGTAGACACGCTACAGCTCTGTATTACTTGGGTTGATGAGCTTGATTGCTTTAGGCATTTTATCCCGATATTCCTACGGGAACGGGACTTACGCGGGTGAAACCGCGGAGAAAACCAGTAATAAATAAATATAATAAGTTAATAAAAGTAAATCTTACTGGCAGTATTTATGTCTGAGGTTGATAATTAGTGTCGATTCCCCGTAGACAACGGATTGTTCACTTGAATTAATGGGATATGCTTGAATTGTTACCTGTAAAAAGAAAAAAATATCGTTAATAACCAGCGTATAACAAAAAAAGGTATGTATTTAAAACGGGGTAGACAGATGTGTATTCACAATTAGCTAGATATATTATTAATTCTAAAGTAAATTTACAAACATTCGCGTTTTAAAGTATCCTAATTACTGTTATAAATGCGAATATAAGTTTGTTTTTTACGCTTTTATGCCTTAACTATTCAAGCGATCATCCTGAAATTGCGCATATATATTGTCAGAGGCACAAAAAAGGACATAGGGTACCTTTCATAAAAAAATAGTACTGTTTCCGACGACCGAAGCCGTGGGCAAAAGCTTGTGTTAAATAAATTTATTTATTGACTATATTTTGTCCACGGCTTTGCTCTTGTAAGTGTACGTTGGATTAAGTTAGTTTAGTAATAGTACTTTTCAAGATGAAAATACCCTATGTCCTTTTCCCTTCCCCTGACAACGTATACAAAATTTCATGATGATCGGTCGTGTAGTTAAGGCGTGAAAGCCTAACAAGCAAACTCACATTCGTATTTATAATATTAGTTAGGATTTAAAACAATGTTTCGTTTACTACACCAAAGACTCACAGAATACAATAGGTGGACTGTTTATAATTCTATTGTTGTCAGTTTTTAAACACACAAAACGTCAAGTCAACTTTAGTTTCATACACAAGAACTCCAGTTGGAATTATGTACGGGTGTATAATCTGTCTGTTCCGGGAAGTTCTAAAATCCCTCGAGGGACCAAAACAGTAATGTTTTAAGCCCAAAGGAAACCTCAAATACCGTCCAGTTCATTTAAAACTTACATTAAGTAATGCTCTCGTATTAAACATTGAAAAGCCTAACGTTAGTACTTTGATACCGTGTCATATAATCTGATTATTTTGAAGTTACTCTTAGTAAACTTAGTAATATTATAAAGTTAGAAGTTTATGAAGATGTTTGGATCACACGTGTTTCGCCTCAACGCGAGGCATCTTCAGGAACGTTTGCAACGAATGGCTCATTCGTGCCTCTCCTTTCAAAAATTTTATTACTGTCTTCCGCCAAGTAACGCAAAAGTTCAATAAAACAATAAATAGCTTAATATTCTAAACTTCATCTCATTTTAATTGTCATTGTTCTAAAATATCTTCATCATTGCCTTTGTATTATCGCGTCCATTTCTACGCCATTGTCTTTGAGTAACTTTTAAATGGTATGAAATATCTTTTGAAACAAAACAGTTTTAAAGGTTCAGATATCAAAGTGGAAAGTTTAGTAATATTAAATAACTTAGAAAATGTTTTGTTATAAAATACCAATTATTGTTTAAAACTAGGCGATGCTTGACACGCGTTACAATAATAATATCAGTACTGTATTTAACTGTCCCACTGCTGGGCACGGGCATCGTCTTAGTGTTAGAAGGGTTAGGCCATAGTCCACCACACTGACCTAATGCGGATTGGCAGACTTCACGTATCTTCGAGAACATTATGGAGAACACTCAGACATGCAGGTTTCCTGACGATGTTTTGCATCACCGTTAAATTATTTGATGCGCATTTAATTTCGTTACAAAGTATCTTTTAATTGAAATACTGTATGGATGGTCTAGTGGTTTAAGTGGTCGCCTTGCCACTGCCACTATGCTGAGTATTGTGGGTTCGATACCCGGACAGGACAAAGATTTGTGTGATCCAAAAATAGTTATTCCGTGTCTGGGTGTCTTTTGTGTCCGTTGTTTACATGCTTGTAATGTCCCCCGCAACACACGAATTATTCCTGATGCGAAAACTGTATACTTAACTAAACAGAACTAAAATAAATGCGCTCAATCACGCAGCTGACTCGCCCTATATTGCGTGCGACCTAAAACGTACTTATGAATTGTGGGTGTATTACACCTCTGCCTACAACACAAGATATACAGTCGTGAAGCTATGTATGTATGTACTTGTCTTCAACCTACAAACACAGTCTCACGCCTATATCCCTGAATCGACTCTCATATTTCGGGTGCTATGGTTTTAGGTCTCACATAATAGGAGGCAAGCTTATTGCTGACAATGGACACACCTTCAGACACCGAGCCGCCATTTTTTTTTTAAGAAATGTCTATTGAATAATATTTTCTTCGATCCAGGAATCAAAACCGCCACCTCGCACGACGAGGCAATCTAAAGCTTCAGCTAATCCACAACATCGTTATAAATACGGATGAAAATAAACACTCGGTTCAAAAACGATGTTTACAAAATTAATTCGTTTAATTAATAACTTTATTTACATAATCCAACTGGGTTTGTTTCCAAACCCGTAATAATATATCCATATTATTATTTGTTGAAGCTTAACACGAGCGATCGTGTATATGTACACCTGTCGAGTACACCAATATAACATTTAATTTAATAAGAATGTTTGTGGTAACGCAGCGGTAGTGTATGCAAAATAATATTTTACTACAAGAAGTTCTCAGTTGCAGCCGGCGTTAGGCAGTTTACGGTGGAACGCACCCTCGTGCCTCAGAAAGCACATAAAGCCGATCGATCTGACCTCTCTTTGATCGTGTCAGATTGCCGCCCAATTTTTTTTTTTTTTTTTTTTTTTACCCGTCATCGCAGGGTGTTCTTACTCCTCTGTCGGAGACAGAGCCTACTTAGTTCAAAATTGGGCAGTTGTCCCATCAAAGGGGCAGCTGTTCCTTCTACTCTACGTCTATATTTCATTTACATATGCCCTGAAAAGGCTATTGTCCTTAAATAATAATTATTCACTCTCTCATTCCAGTCCTCTATTACCATATCAGTTCTCGCTTGTATGCCTATCGTACTTTCATTCCATTCCTTTCAAATTTGGGGGGATAATAGGGGTTTGGGTTGTGTTTCTTTATTTTTCATTTATATATCTTACTTGCTATTTTTTCTTATTCTAACCTATTTCTACTTATACTTATTTATCACATATTTGCTTATACTAGTTATTATTGGCTACTTATGCATCTATAGTTTTAGTATTTACAAATACTAAACTTAAATACTATGCTACGCTTTTATTTCTTTTATTTACTAAGTTTACAATTATTTGTGCGTATTTAATAAATCTCTCTGTATGTACCTTAATTAATATAGATAAGTTTTCTATTTTTAATTTGACTCCCGTTTCCATCTCTAAATTCATCCTATCTCTGCCGTGTATTGGGCAGTCCACTAGAAGGTGTAGGACCGTCTCCTCAACGCCTGGCTCGCAGGCACACGATGGGTCCTCCTTACACTTGAAACGAGTCAAGTATGCGGAGAACCCACCGTGCCCCGTCAGCAGCTGGGTCGTAATGCCGGCAACCTTCATCTTGCGGACGATGCTGTACGCCGCCACCGCGCACGGGAAAAACAGCCTGGTGACGGAGGCGGTCTCGCCCTCTCTGTACCTCTTGCTCCACTCGCCAAGCGAAGCCTGTCGCAGACTCCGCTTCGCGAACGAAACCGGGTACAGACCGTAGTCCGGTGCCTTCTTCAACCTCAGAGCCGCCTCCTTGGCGAGCTCATCAGCCCGCTCGTTGCCCTCCAGTCCTGCGTGGGCCTTGACCCAGAACAAGGATATTTCCTTGCCCTGAGCCATGCCTTTCCGAATGGCTTTTCTGGCCTCCACCGCCAGGGGGTGGAGGGCATTACGGTTTATTACCGTCAGGAGGGCGGCTCTGCTGTCACTGAAGATACCAAACGTGGACGCGCCTCGCCTGAGGATCTCACTGGCCGCTTTGCATATTGCCAGGAGTTCAGCCTGGTAGACGGTACAGTGAGACGACAGAGCAAGTTTGAGGGCCTTGGTTTCGGTCCGGTCATTCCATATGGATAACGCGGCACCGACCCGGCCCTCAATCTTGCTCCCGTCTGTGAAGATGCGCACCTCGATAGTATTGGTGCGCTGAAGTTGTTCCTCGTCTACCAGACTCACGAACTCCAGGGTCATATGCTCCGCGGGGTGAGGTGCCTCAATAGCCGGAGCCATTCGCTCGATCTCCCTATCTCCCATCCATGGCTGGGTCACACCTCTCTTGGCCTCGTATAGCGAGGCCACCTCGTGAACTCTGAGGTCCAGAGGGAGCAAACCAGCCAGGGTCAGTGCTGAGTGCAGGGAGACCGTGCGATAGCTCTTGCACAGCTTTTGGGCGAATCCGCGCTGTACCACGTTCAGCTGTTTTCGGACACCAAGCTTATTTACCGCCGCGTACCAACTACTGGCACAATACAGCACCGTCGGCTCCACCGCCGCTACGTAGATGGCCCTGACCACCTCGGGATGTAGCCCCCAGCTGATCTTGGCCATCCGCGCCAGCTTGTGGTAAATGCCGATCGCCTTTCTGCATACATTTGTGACGTGTGTGTTAAATGTGAGTTTGTGGTCGATGGTGAGCCCCAGGATTTTGATTTCATTGGACATTCCAATGTCTATCCCGCCCATGCTAAGGCGCGGGACGTCGTACTTCAGCCTCCGCGTGATTACCATCGCACAGGTTTTGTGCGGTGCGAATTTCAGCTTCATTCCGACGCCCCACACCCGCACATGCTCGAGAGAGGCATTGGCTTGCCCCTCAATCTCCAGGGCTGTGTCGCCATCGAACACCAACACCACGTCGTCCGCGAATGCCTGCACGTGTACTGCCCTACTATTTAAGCTGTGGAGAATGGGATCCAATAAAAGGTTCCACAGGAGTGGACCGCCTATCGAACCCTGGACGCAGCCCTTTTCAGTGGAACGTCTACATTCCTCACCCGCGTACCTCACCCTCACCTCTCTGTCGCTAAGATAGCTACCGATAACTCGCCTCAAGTTCGCCGGACACCTTTCCTCAGCCAGTCGTAACTTTATTGCCGGCCACCAGGCGCTATCGAAGGCACCCTCTATGTCCAAGGACACCATAAGGACTATTCTCTTTGCATCAAGTTTTGCCCTTATGTGACCCATGAGGTCATAGAGGGCGTCTTCGGTGCTTCTCTGGGGCATAAAGCCATACTGGCGAGTACTCATCCTCGGCAGCAAATAAAACTTGAGACGAGCAACCAGCATTCTCTCGTACACCTTCCCCAGGACAGGCAATAGCCCAATCGGCCTATACGACCTGGGGACGGTGTACGAGTCCTTTCCTGGCTTTCTCAGTGCCACCACCACGGCCTCCTTCCATATCTTAGGAAAGTAGCCGTGACGGAGGCACCGATTTAACAGCTCCAGAAAGAGTGAGGAGTCGGCCGCTATGGCGTGGGCGCAGACGTCCGCGGTGAAACCATCCGATCCAGGGGCCTTCTTTGGATTGAATTTGCTGAGGGCATCTTTGAGCTCGCACATGTAAAAGGTGGGTCATCCATATGATGAC
Source organism: Catocala nupta (assembly GCA_963675205.1). NCBI lineage: Eukaryota > Metazoa > Arthropoda > Insecta > Lepidoptera > Erebidae > Catocala > Catocala nupta. The sequence goes on from OY776105.1 coordinate 4,888,724, forward strand.
CCTCTTTATCATCAACTTTTGACGCTTTGTCACGTATGTTTTTGTGCTCAAAGGTGTCCTCAGCATTCCGATCCGTTGGGTAGAAGGTTCGGGCAAGTAACTCTGCCGAACCCTTTGCGTCCAGGGTTGTGCCGTTAAGGGTCAGCGGCAGTTCTTCCTCTCTCACTGTGGCCCTATTTAAAACCCTATATATACCCTCCCACACTCCCTCCCTGTCCTGTTTTTCGCAGAATGCCTTCCAACTCTCGACCTGTGCCTTGTTTACCTCTGTTTCGTACTTCTCCTTTTGTTCCAGGTATTGCGCTATCACCCATTCCCTACGACACGGCGCTGCGTTCCTGACTCGACGCCTTTTGGTGTTGACGCCTCTCTTTAGTTTAGCTAGTTTCTCCGACCACCACGGTGTAGTGGGTTGCCGCCCAATTGGATTATGAGAGTTAGGGCACAAAGATTGCATTTATGTTAGCGCACACTCTTGTGTACTATAATACTTATCTACTGCGCGGGTGGCCAATTTTAGATCTTTACAAACTTTCAAACATTGGACTTAAAGAACATCTAAACGAAACTACTAAGAATTAATGGAGGATTAAATTTTTCTCAGGTCAAATTGAGAGGAACCAACTATAGACCCGCCTTATATCACGTGGAACCCAAACCGTACCTAGCAGAATGTGATTGTCATACCTCTGCGTACCCGTTCTGGAATATAAATGTAAGACTATATAAGTATGTAGGCACCTTGATTTACAAAATTAGGTGTTCAAAAAAATTAAATTAGATTCTGGCTAGAGTCTCTAACATACTCGGTTCACACCGCTAAAGCTTTAGAGAGAATTTCAATCGAGTTTCGGAAGAACTATAATCCCTTTGAACCCGACGTTTTACAAAGTTTACCGGTCGCCGAGTACCCGCGAAGATCTCGCGGTAAAAGTAGGGCGTTTGGTGGAGGAAATGTACTGTAATATAATCGAGGATGAAATTAAACACTTTTTCTTTAACATGGGGTATATGCCATATACGCTTCCCTTTTCGCGGGAATAGAAGAGTGAAGAGGCTATCAGGCTGATGTCAGGCTCATCCGGAGAAAGATGGATAGTCCCGGATCCTACCAACTAAACATATCACGCTGTGCATCTTCTACCTTGATTGAGTGGTGGAACTGAAACTACATCAGCGAAGATAAAAGTGTGTCATAAACCAAATAGTAACAAGAACGCAAAAGTCTCGAGTCCAATTCCTGTTTGTATTAAATAGTTCAATACGAAGATAAGACATTCAAGTTGCGATAGAGATGCCGCGGGTTCGAATCTCACCCATTGCATTACTGATGTGAGCCTACTTTTAATACAAGCATTTTAGCTTATTTGGAGCGGTTAGACAGAATGCTAGTTTTTTAATTTAAAGTAGTCTCTTCTGCACTATGACTCAAGCCCTGTGTCATTAGGGGGGAAGATGGCAGTAACCTGCATGTCTCAAACTTCTCCATAAAGTTCTAGAAAATATGGGAAGTCTGCCAACGCGTACTGGGCCAGCGTAGTAGTGGAGCAATTCTTTTCATACTGAGAAGCGGCCTGTGCCCGCAGTGGGATAGATTGTAAATAAAGCAAACGTGCATGACGCAAGAACGATGTCCCAATATAGTAGTAAGTGGAAACCCATAGCTTAGCCTACCCCTCTGAAAAACAAGCTTGAGTCTGATATGTGTATAATATTATAACTTTCCTTTTTTTTAGGCTTCTCGCTTTAGGTTTAATTCCCTATGTCACGGGGGACGTTACAAACATACAAACAATGGACACAAAAAACGCTCAGAATTAGAAGAACCATTTGTATCATCGAACCTACACTACTTAGCGCAGTGGCAGTGGCGAGGTGACCATTTAAGCCACTGCGTCAATCGTGCGGTCAATTTCTATTCAAACTTTCTACATGACAGACGTTGTTTATTTCTAGTGCCGATCAATCACGCTTTATGAGCAAAAAGGCTGACAGCGTTGTATAAATACACTTACGTTGTATAAAAGTATAATGTCATCGAAATAAGAAAACTGCATAATCCATAATGTGCGATGGTAGAATGTTGTATTCATGTACGTTATCTAGTAGCTAGAAGCAGCGATAGCCTAGTGGGAGACATTTGGACTGCCAAGCAGGGGTCACGAGTTCTAACCCAAGACGCGCAACTCTGTATTTTCGAAGTTATGTGCGTATTAAATAGTTCGTAGTCGTGAGGAAACCTGCATGTCTGAGAGTTCTCCATGATGGTCTGGAAGATATTTCAAGTCTGCCAACCCGCACTGGGCCTGCGTGGTGGACTATGGCCTTGATCTTCTCACTAAGAAGAGGCCCAGCAGTGAGACAGTTTAATACAGGGCTGATATTTTATTATGTACGTCTTCAATTGCCTATGTTCAATTTTGTACATGATTTCACACACAATAACAATCAAAAGAAATCTTTTAAATCGTTTGAATCTAGAAATCATGCATACACATAGTACACTTAATTCTATACATATCTAGCTCAGTGGGAAGACCAATAGACATTTAGTCACAAACAAACATTTGCAACAATAGCTGTTCCTCACGGTTTTACCCAAGTTTATGATAAATGTTCCGCACCCGTGGCTCGTGGCATGATGTTATATAGCCTACTATGTAATTTCCAGAAGCTACATACGCCACATAGTAAGAAAATAATAATAAAAGGAGCTTTCCAATGGAGAAAGACTTTTTTAAACCAGTTCTATAGGTTTTGAGTTTATTCATTACAAACAAAAATACAAATCTTTCTTCTTTATAATATTAGTATAGATATTAAGGTTTAGAATGGCAGCAACGATAGCTCAGTGGGGAGACCAATAGACTGCAATGCAGAGGGTCTCGGGTTCGAATCCACGTCGCGCACCTGTGACTTTCGGAAGTTATATGACATTTCAAAATTATGTGCGTATTGATTGACAATTATCGTCTGCTCCGTGCCTCGGAGAGCACGTTAAGCCGTCGGTCCCGGCTACCATGAACATCTATGGCAGTCGTTAAGTCTTAAGGTATCGTTAGCATTCGGGTTGCGGAGGTCAGGTGGCAGCCGCTCCGTGTAAAAACTGATATCCAGTCAAATCCGGTTAGACCAGAAAAGCCGACCTCAAGTGACTTGGGAATAAATAAAGGCTAGGGAGAAGAAGATCTAGCGAAATGTAATGGCTGTATTACCCAAATTCCTACCTCTTCGGGTAAGCAAGTCTTATGAAGATTGCCTTTTAAGCCAACACGACTCTCTACATAAATCAATTTAAAGTGACAATACGTTTACGGCTAGGTACTTTCTTGATTGGTTAACGAGAGGCGCTCAAAACCTTTGAGCTTATACAAGAGGTCATGCGAGTGCAATCTTGAGATAAAGCAATCAATTTACGTAAAATCTACTTTAATTTTGCCTTAAACTATTCAAAGATAGGAAGATACATCCTAAATGAATTTCGGCCACAATGTCTTATTGGAGACTAGCCATCAACACACTAGATATTATAGTGTTACTCTCTATTCCCTCACCCTCATAGTTCGTAATACGACATTATGATACGGAGAGAGGTCAAGCACAAGGCAAGGAGGTGTAACACCACCAAATAATGTCAGCTGTGTATACATACAGTCCCACTGTTGGGCACAGGCTTGTTCACATTGTGAGAAGGAAAAGCCTTTGCCCACCACGGTTGGCGAACTTCACATATCTTCTAGACTACTTTGATACGCCAGAGATGCGCGCCTTGGGATCGCTTTCAAGAACTTTGAATGGTAATCCGATGGTTTCTTTACATTATATTACTTTCATTGTCATTACAATCATATCTTTTTATTACAAGTGATTAGTTATAATACGTTTTGTTCTACAAATGTATATAAAAAATTCAACAGAGAAGGAAATCATCGTGAGAAAACCTGCATATCCAAGAGTTTTCGAAGACGCCAACTTGCACTAGGCCGGCGTCGTGGACTGTGGACCTTTCTTATACAGAGAAAAGCCCGTGCCTAACATTGGGACAGTTTATATACAGGCCTGATAGTATTCGTACACACAATTCACATAATACGTCTTCCTCTATATATCTATAAGTATATAAAAAACTAGCTAACTCGCGCAATTTCGTCTGCTTCACATAAGAGAATTTTCCCATTCTTGCAAAATTTTTCTTTGTTGCTCCGTTCATATTGGTCGTAGCGTGATGTTATATAGCCTATAGCCTTACTCAATAAATGGGCTATCTAACATTAAAAGAATTTTTCAATTTGAACCAGTAGTTCCTGAGATTAACGCGTTCAAGCAAACAAATAAACAAACTCTTCAGCTTCATAACATTAGTATAGATTTTGAGATACACTCACTCGTAAATTCACAGAAAACACATAATGAAGCAGCTGAACAAATACGTCCGCCATGTTGGCTTGTCCGTAATTGGGGGCGCTTGTCAAAATATCAAGACGTTGACTTAGCTTTACAGAGCGCATATCGCAAGGTTTACATTAATTTTCTTGTCAAAATATTACGTCACATTATTTTTTAGAATCCTTATCTAAACTTAACATAGGTCAAAGGCATTTATACGTCGATATTAAACTACTTCATATGTAATTTATCGTGGTTTATTTGAAGATCATTAATTGTAAGTATAATATTATAAATGGGAATGTGAGATTGTTTGTTTGTTACGCTTTTACGCCTTAACAACTTGAACGATTATTATAAAATTTCGCATACACGATGTCAGGGCAACAGAAAATGACATAAGGTACCTTTCATCCACAAAAAGTACCATCGGGATAACAAATTGATATAACCTAGATTTACGCAAGCGAAGCCGTAGGTAAAATCTAGTCATTAATGAATAAAGATAAGTTTAATGACATGCAAGTTCCCTACGATTTTGTCCTTCACCGTTAAGGCAAGCGATAATTAACTATTTAATACGCATATAACTCCGAAAAGTCAGAGGTGCGTAACGTCGGATCGAACTCGAGACCTCTGCGTGGCAGTCCAACGGTCTCCCACTATACTTTTCTATTTTTATTTAATTAACTAAAGATAAGCATAACTTACTATCTTGGGTTAATTAAATAAAAAAGATATGATCAGACTAATCTAATATTCTTACTTTGCTGTCCCTATCACGCATTACGTAGAACACTCATGCCTAAGTAGTACGGTAACAGTTTTACAGCAGCAGAATGATTTAATAATATTCTCGCTGCATGTACTATTAACCGCAATATTCTTAGTCTCGAGTTCAGATTCAATTTAATATAATTCCGCGGCGCTATATCGGAAGAAAATAGAGGGAGTCCCTCGGGTGCATACCTTATTTACGTAGAATTTCCTCCGGGAAGGATGGCGGTTCATAACAGTTCTGAAACTGAGTCGATGTCCCATTGACCACTGATTATGGGTTGTGGCATACATAGGAAGGACGATATAGTATATACATATATAGACTACATATGTCTATATAGTTTAAGTGTTTGCCTAACCATAGCAAATGCATCTCGTTGAGGATTCGATCGGGGGACAAAAATGTTCTTTGTGTCCATTGTTATTTGTTATGTTGTATCTCACTCATATTGAATCAGTAGCTGTAGGTCGGAAGTATTCAAGAGTAACAAAACAAAACAAATTGTAAGTAATCTTAGTGTACATTTAAATAGTGGAAAAACAATTGTAACCTGTTTTTTTTGAGCCCAATAAAGTTTATTATTATTATTATTATTCAAGGTCGAGCATGTCAGCCATATTTCCAAATTCCGACCTGTTACATAGAAATGCCCACACGAGTGATTAGTGCATGTAGGTAGCTCACACAAGTAATATGCGCATGTAGTCCATGCAAGTAATTTGCGCATATCACCGATGTAAGTAACACGCATGTACCTGAAGCTTGTGCATGTGTTGAGGGTTCGAATCTAAGTTCCAAGTTTGGATGTTCTTTGTGTCCGTTATTTTGAATGTTTGTAAAGTCGTCTGCGATATAGGAAATACTGCCTAGAGCGGCATCTGACGTTAAAAAAACAAACTATCAAAAATATTAACCAACGCAAGTAGCACGCAAGTCACACACTAGCTGCCCACACAAGTAGCTTACACATGTAGTCGTAGCTTTTGCACGTAGCTAGTTCGTAGCTTACGCAATAAACGCGGTAGCTTATACATGAAGTCCGCACTATTCACTTACGTCATCTACAAGCCCCATTAAATTACACCGCATTCATAACTTAAAACTTCTTGAGTCCAAACATGAAGTTATTCCACTTGAAACGTTACGAAAATGTGGCTTCACTCGTAATAATATGTTGCGAGTATAAATTGCATGCACTGCTTCAAAAGTATGTAAATCTAACTGTGTTCTTACACAGTACAGTGCTCTTAAGATTATATGAAATATTCATTATTGAGTTTGAATAGTTTTAGAATTTCTGTGCAGAGTAGTGCGGTTCTGAGTACATACATATATCTACAATTCCAGTATTCTGTATTTAAGCTCTATATGCATGTGTATTATGTAAGCTCTCTTTATGTAAGTTTATATAGATATGATGATTGTAAGGAGTAAGCAGAGGTGTATTACAACTACATTTCATGAGCCTCAGTTTTAGGTTCCAAGTAATAGAGGATGTTAGACGACTTGCTAGAATTCACGATCGTAAATTCACGGGAAGTACCTTTAGGTTAATTTTCGTCTTCCCGCTTAAGGTTCTGTTTTTGACAGCACGGGGGGCGTAGTGGTTTAAGTGGTCGCCTCGCCACAGCCACTGCGCCGAGTGTTGTGGGTTCGAATCCCATACGGGACAAAACTTTGTATGATCCACAAATAGTTGTTCTGAGTCTGGATGTTCTTTGGTCCGTTGTTTGGATGTTTGTAAAGACCCCGCGACAAAAGAATTAATACAAGTGCAGAAAAGTGTCATAAAATAAGACATTATAGGCTTATCAGACGGATATCAAAGCGATTCTACAAGGGCTCAATTTAATTTTTTCCAATTTTTAGTTTCATTTACATATTCAGTACGAAAACAGAGAAATCCGTTGGTACGGAATAAATACTAGCCAAAATTCCATTTTAATGTCTATACAAATTCAATTGGCAATTAATTCAACAAACGGTATTTGCGTTAGAAATGTAAGCTTTAAATATGAATTCTGTAAATTTTATTGAAAAGGTACTTTGTGTAATTGGCAAATCGTTATAACAACTTGCTTAGTTTTATTAATAACATAATGGAACTCCCTCAAACTTTGTGTTTTCATTCGAAATGTTAATCGTAAGGACAAATAATAAGTATGAAATTTATATAGCTTTTTCCTGGGATTTCTGTTATATGTTTATGTTGTTATAAGATTATGTATAAGGGAATATGTTTATTTTATAAGATAAGTATTTAAAATGTAATCAATATTGATGAATAAATGGAATAATAGTAATAGTATAAAGCGATTCAGGTTCTATGGTAATATTTGATAGTAGTAATTTATAATAGACACTGGCATAGCCTGAGGGCGCATAAGCAAATTTACGCCGTAGATATTGGTCACATAATTTGGAAATCTTTACACAAATAATATGTTTTACTTACTAAAGATACTTTTCTATGAGCCTCCATATACAGAGTGACGCTTACCTGAAAATAAACAAAATATATTATTAGATAATTATAAACATTTGTAAAAAAATAACACGCATCGGCAACCATATTTTAATTCGAACCAGCCATCGCGGACTTATATCCCACTCGCTGCCTACAAAGCACAAAATACGTGGTATGTAAGTGCCATGCTTAGAATACTCAAGAACCTAACTTCATAAAGATTACCATTCATTTGTGGAAGAGATCTTAAAGGAGCTAGGTTTTGATGACGATCATTAAATCAAGCTCTGATTCGATGGGGACTTTACAAACATACAATTAACGGGCGCAAAGCTCAGCCAGATCAAGACAATCATATCCAGATCTCACAAAATATACTAGCTACATCATTATGTAGCCAGTATATTTTGTGAGATCTGCCACTTCACCGAGGGTTGTGTGTTCGAATCCCATTGGATTCGAACACACAACCCTCGGTGAAGTGGCAGTGGCGAGATGACCACTTAAACTACTACGGCATCGGGCCCAACAGATTAATAAAACAGATCAGAGAAATAATTTTACCATATTCAAATCGAAATTCAACTCGAAATAATTTATTTAAAAAGATTGACATCCCTCACGAGGTTATTGTTTGTGTGATCCATAGATTAATGTTCTGAATCTAGGTGTAGGTACTTTGTGTCCGATAATTGCACATAGGGTTTATTCGTAATGCCGGTGTATGGGTGTTTAAGACATATAAAATATACATAAACTCACATGTAACGGGTATTAGAAGGCGTATTACACTCACATAACGTCAGCTACATATAAGGTCCTATAGGCTACCTTAGGAGCTAAGTTTCATCCAAATCTGTCTTAAGAGTTACGCGTGCTTGAGTCACAAACAACTTGATAAACCTTCACATTCGTAATATTAATAAGATGCCCACTTACAGAATCTCATACAATTCAAATGTCTCATACCTGTTTACTTCAGAAAACACACAAAGAACTATATGTAGGTCGATTCTATTGGATTACGTGAATAGTACCTAGAGTGTAATAAAGTACAGTTGAGTAGCCAATTTTAAAGCGGGTTCCGCGGAACATACGGGTTCCTTGGAAAAGTTATCAAGGTGCCGCGACATTTATAATTGAATCATTGGATTGTTTTAGACTGTTAATAGGCTTTAATTAATAGTCTGTTAATAGGAAATGTTAGGAAAAGTAGGGGTAAACTTTTGTAAATTTTGCTTAGTGTAAGCTGCAGTTTATTATTTCAACTCAGAAAATTTTGCACATTGAAATTTCGTTTAGGCTCAGCGCTACAGCAATAGATCTTTTCCAAACCTTTTCTTTACAACGTATGAATGGTGCCTTTTTTAACTCAACAGAATTTATATTATAATGCCGGATATGGTAAAGAATAGAACTATAGCACTTAGAAAAATATGAAATTAATTTTTTTTTATTTTAAATTACAGCGCCTTTCGTTTATAATAATTTCATTTGAGGCACTATAAAATAATTGCGCCGCCTTAAAGTTTAGGAACCAGATTCCAGAACCAGATCAACTGTGTTTACCAAATATGTAGTGCTTAGTTCAGTGTTGAGACAGAACCGAGTGAAAATGAAAGCGAGGTAGAGTCCCACTTGAAGCGAAAACTGTTATGCTCAGGTTTGATTCCCGAATTTAGCAATATGTAGATTTTTTAGAATTCTTTATAGTAAATTGATTACACCGATGACGCAGCAATAGTGATATGCTGACTGTTGTACATACAATTCTTTATGTAATCAATTCGACCTAGTACCATTTCACCAATTAGAGACTTATACGTGGCATCCAACTATCGCCCCACTTTATGTATTAAATAAGTATATACAATAAACTTCACTCCTATATATTAGGCCTAACTTGCCGCAAAACATACAAATTCATATTTATACGCATAAAATATTTATTCACAGGTTCTTGGCCAAAAAAAATAAAAACATCTCATAATAAATAAAACATCACAGACTAAAGGTATCTACGACATAAATAAATACGAACATCCGGCCTTGTACACGTAACATCCTTGGCGTCGCATAACATAATTGTGTCTGTATACTGTCATTCATTTATTCGGAGATGGTTACTAAGTTTCGACTGCATGGATGGCGTTGTGGTTGAAAAGAAACGTTAGCTGTATAGCAATTAGTGTTACTAGAATCCAGTTGATAGAAAATCTCAGAGTAGGAACAACCGTCGTGGTAATAGATTAAACTAATGGCTGACCATAAGGCTTTTAGCCTGCACGTCTAGGAGTTCTCCATAATGTTCTCGAAGGTATGTGAAGTCTGCCAACGCGCTCTGGGTCAGCGTGGTGGACTATAGGCTAACCCTTCTCACACTGAGAATAGGCCCGTGCCCAGCAGTGGGACAGTTTAATACAGAGCTGATATTATATTAAGGGCTTTTAGTTGGTATTTTTCAGAATTTATCTTATGAAGTTCTCTATTATTTAAACACTATAACGGAGATCACAGGCGTAGTGGTTTGAGTAGTCGACTCGCCACTGCCACAACGCCGACTATTGTGGGTTCGAATAAAAACACGAGATAAAAATTGGTGTGATCCTCGAATAGTTGTTCCGAGTTTGGATGTGTTTTGTGTCTCAGAATTTATTAACGGACACAAAGTACCTACACACAAACGCGGAACAATTTTTAGTCGCTTGTGGATTGAACCAATACTCGGCGATAGCAGAGCGACCACTTAAACCGCTATCACTTAAACCGCTATGGCCACCGTGCAGTCAAAACACAAATAACGCTTTACCCAACCCGGGAATCGAACTTAAGACATCACAGCAGTCGCAATCACTCCCACTGAAGCAAAATCTCAAGCTCTACCTCTTATAGACAGTTCTAATCAAAATAAATAATATTAAAATATATTGAAGCTGTAATTCTAAAATCTAATTTCAGGTTCTAAAGCGTAAACCTCATAACTCGAATTAACTAAGTAACAAATTGTTATTACTGCCATTCCTATTTGCAGCCTAATCCTTTTTTTAAATAAGGTTAATTTCGCTGTGAAAGCTACTATCGAAGAAGGCTGTTTCGTGTCATGAGCTTGAATGGAATAGATTTAAGAGCTATTAAACCGAAAGGATCTTTGAAAATGAGTTGAGTGAGAAATGATCTACTAAAGCGGTGAAGTGCCTCGTGGTGCCTCTATGCATATAATATTCTATATTCAATCACATACACACAACACCATCTAGCCCAAACTAAGCAAAGCTTGTACTATGGGTACTAGACAATGGATAAATACATATATACTTTTTATTTGTAAATACCTACATATAACATAGAAACAACCCGACCAAGACAAACATCCATGTCCATACACACAAATGTTTAACTTGTGCGGGAATCGAACCCACGACCTCAGGCGTGGTAGTTGATTACACTAACTACTCGCGGCCGTCAAACATGGTATATGTATCTGCCTACCGATTTAGGAATATATACTCATGCCCATATGAAAAGCTAGGCTAGCTATAAATGTCTAGCACCCACATTGCGCCAGCTATGATGTAAGGTTCCTCGATATGGAGATCGCGCCTAGTGGTGATGCCAGTCATTATTCCAATTCCGAACTAAGAATATCTTGACATAAAGCTAAATAACGCATTGTCTGAAGATAATGTCAAAGTCAATGTTTATTGCCATAGAAATGATATAACGAACATTTCTGGACACGTCGTCATTTTTGTTGTATACAAAAGGTATAGAATATCAGCCCTGTATTAAACCGTGCCACTGCTGGGCACGGTCCTCTTCTCACTGTGAGCAGGGTTGGGTCGTAATCTGCCACACTGGCCCAGTGCGGGTCGGTATACTTCGTATATCTTATCTAGAACTTTCAGACGTGTAGGTTTCCTCAAAATGTTTTCTTTTAGCGACCGATAAATTAACTATTTAATACGCACATAACTTCGAAAGTATACACGCTTTGGGATCGAACTCGAGAACTCTGCGTGGGAGTCCAGAGATTTCCTACTTGGCTATAGCTGCTTAAATAACAATATTTTACTTCTAATGTTAAGCTTACGAATTAAATCTAAGTAAGCAAAGAATGTTTGTTCATTACAAAAGGTGTTGCCTCTGGCTTTCTACAAAGGATTACAGTTAACTCGCAAATATCTATTATGCAAATGAGATATATCATCGTTATTATGAACAAATATTTGTGCATCTTTTGTTATTTAATGAATAATTATTATGAGCCAACAATGCGGTCTGGGTGCGGCTAATATCATTAAAAAAAATATATTATTGTTTTACGTTCCCACGTATGTTATTTTTCCGTAGATTTTATCGCGTTTTTATTGAAAATTATGTAAAGGTATGGTTTTTAAATAAATAACGTAACAAAATCCGTATAAAGTATATTTTCCTGCCCGTGAACATGGCTGCTGAAATATCGTGAAAATGGCAAGAGAACCCGTTTAAATTTAAATACATAGTTTTTATAATTTTAAATAGCTAAAATAGTAGTAGTGGTACAAAGAATTTTTCAAAACTACTTAATATCAATAAAACAAGGGTTTTAAATCTGGTAGTAGGGCTATTTGTCAAATGATAGAAAAAGGATGCACGATACAAACTACGACGTACCCGCTATTTAAACGCAGCTGTCCGAGGGAGATAGCGAAATATTCCTAATACAGCTCCACTTTTTCTTATAGCAATATTTAAAATATTAATTACTCCCTTAATTTGCAACCAAATATGATACTGTTTGCAAAAAAGTTAATTTTGTTTGCTATAGACAACTACACTATTGATTTATCTACACTATTATAAAGAGGAAAGATTTGATCTGTTGTTACTTTGTTTGTTTGTAAAGATATAACCCAAAAACTATTCAACCGATTTAAAAATTATTTCATCATTAGAAAGTTATATTATCACGAGTAACATAGGCTAAATTTTATTTTCAAAAAAGTATTGTCACTAACATAATCTAACCTGCTTTTAAGCGAGCGAAGCCGCGGGCAAAGATAGTTTTATATAATAAAGTATCTTCAGGTAAAGATTACGCCGCAGTTACGAGTAACAAAATAGTTTTGAGGCGTACTAAAGTAATACCACTTAAGAGCCACTAACTAAGTACCTCTAACGGTTCACCTCCAAATCGCCTCAGACCGCAACATCATTTTGGTAGCAATATTACGCTTAGTGTTATGTAGTTTCTTGGTAATCTCAAGTTATATACTAATATCAGCCCGCTTCTGGGCACGGGCCACTCCTCAATATGAGAAAGGTTAAGCAATGTGCGGGTTGGCAGACTTCACATATTATGGAGAACTTTTAAACATGCAGGTTTCCTCACGACGTTTTCCGTAACCATTAAAGCTAGTGATAACTAACTATTTAATGGCTCCATAACTTCACAGAGTCAGTGTTGCTCGCTATGGGATCGAACTTGATACCCCTCTGTAATTTTCTAGATAAAAGGTATGTATTTCATCCAGAAAAGTACTGTTCTGCGGGATAAAAAATTACATACGTAACATAATCTACATTTAAGCCAGCGAAGCCGCGAGCAATTTCTAGTTATTTTATAAACAAACTTGCACCTTGACACAAATATAATGTCCTAAGTCCCGTGTTTCAGGAGTGGCTGGAGAGGCGGCATGGCGCCCTCACCTTCCGGCTGACACAGGTTCTGACTGGCCACGGTTGTTTTGGCCGGTTCCTGTGTCGTATACGCCGGCAAGAGACGCCCAGTTGTCACCACTGCGGCGACTGCCGCGACGTTGTAGAGGACACGGCGCTGCACACTTTGGCGGTTTGCCCCGCCTGGGCATCGCAGCGCCGTGAGTTGACCGCGGCAGTCGGATTGGTTGCCCTCTCGCTCCCGGCCGTAGTTCAGTCTATGGTCCGGAGTGAGAGGTCGTGGAATGCCGTCGCCTCCTTTTGCGAGGAAGTGATTTCCATCAAGGAGGCGGCGGAGCGAGAGAGGGAGCGTTTAAACCCTCTCCCCAACCGCAGAGCCGGGCGCCGGAGGGCGCGCGATGACCTCCAGCCACCCTGAGGTTTGACCTGGGGGTGGCGTGCTTTGTGGGCCTGCCCGCCATCCGTTCAGCACCAGGTCCAAGAGGCGGCGTGCGTGTTCCCACGCGCGCCTCTGTGTTGAGTCCGTCTCCCCCCTAGGGGGGAGACAGTAGGGAATTTTGAGGGAGTCCTTTGGGTAGGTCTCTCTGGGTAGTGGCCTGCCGTTTCATACGGCAGGCCGAAACCTCGGTGGGGTCGCGACCGCATGCGAAAGCGATTCGCGCGGCCCCGCCGATAGTGGTTTTGTCGAGGAACACCGTGGTAGGTTTAGTCGGTATTCTGGGAGGTACATTATTTCTTTTCCATCTTCTTTTACCCCGGCGAGTCCGACATAATCCCTCCGCCCGCCCCCGCGGAGGGATATGCGTCATTGCATTCCACCACGTAAAAAAAAAAAAAAAAAAAAAAATATAAGGCAAGGCATCATTACCTTTAGATTAAATATAACATTATGTAAATGATCTTAAAATATTCAACCTAATGAGCTTTTCTTTTGCTTTTGGCATTTAGTTTATTTTGACATAATTATCTTAGTGACAAATAGGTTTAGGTTGCTGAGTTAAGCGGCCAATTGCGATAAGATACAATTCAACTTTATGATTATTCTTAAAAATATAATGCGTAAATATAATTAGGATAAATAAATATGGATAGGGAACCGTCTCATTCACTATCACTGCGCCACGCGCCACTGAGCTGTTTAACTTTATTTGCCATCTGAACGAGATCGGGTTCCTTCGACGTGTGTATAAATAAAACAACGATAGTTCAATTAGATACTAATCGAAGCTTTATTTTTGATGACACAAGTAGATACATTTTTATAGGACGATGGCCTTATATAGGTGCGCCGGTAACGAAACCATAGCGCGATCTATCTCGATCCTAACGCCATCTATCGAGCACACCATCAGTTTTTTACCACTATACAATAAAATTTTATTTTTGGTCGTAAAGGGCTGAACATTCCGCCCACCAAGGACACATGTAGGGACTACATGTCCTTCACATGGTTAATAAACATTAAAATACACATTACACAAGGCAAAAGGTTAAATGGTACACAAGGTATTAAACAATACCTACAAAAGTTAAATGGTACATATGGTATTACGCAATACAACAAAATTAAATGGTGCACAGGGCATTATACAATACAAACCAATATAACACTATTAGTTACTGTTATAACTTAAATCTAACAAGAAAAAAAGAAACACAATTATCTAATTAGGATACACAATATCAACCAACAGGCAAAACGCACAGTTTAGACGTGGGTCTTTTTATAGTTGACGCACTAGTGCGAAGTGTGACTACTCGCGTAAGTTTGTCTAGACCGGGATGTTTTTCAACCACTCTGCCAAGTAACCACTTGCAAGGAGGCAAATTGTCCTCCTTGACTAAAACTATATCACCGACACTAGGCTCTGGCGTTTGATTACGCCACTTGTGTCGCTGCAGTAGTGTGTTCAAGTATTCAATTGACCATCGACGCCAAAAATCCTGCATCATTCTTTGAACTAATTGCCATCTCTTTAAACTAGATATATTAGCAGATTCAAAATTATGATCTGCTCCGTTAATAAGTGGTTCGCCCACAAGAAAATGCCCTGGTGTTAAAGCGTCCACCGTATCTGTACCACGACACAGGGGGCGTGAGTTTAGACAAGCTTCTATTTGACTTAAGAGAGTTGCCATTTCTTCATAAGTCAAGGTAGAACTGCCTATTACTCGACGCAAATGCTGCTTACACGACTTAATTCCGGCCTCCCATAGTCCGCCAAAGTTAGGTGCATGGGGCGGAATGAAATGCCATGTCGTTCCCCTATTGGCTAACGCCTCGGCTATTTCATTGGCAATGCCTGATCTTTCAGACTGTATTAATGCATGGAGCTCTTTAGCTGCACCCTGAAAATTCGTCCCGTTGTCACTCCAAATGTTTTTACAATGCCCACGTCGGGCTACGAACCTTTTAAAGGCAGCGAGAAAGCCATCAGTCGTCAGGTCACTAACGACCTCGATATGAATAGCCTTGGTGGACATACATACGAACAAGCAAATATAGCCCTTGTACGCATGGTGACCTCTTCCTTTGGACGTTCTTAGGTTGATGGGACCCGCATAATCAACCCCACAATTACTAAAAGGCCTACTAGGTGTTACCCGAGCTGAAGGTAATTGTCCCATTAATTGTGGTTTAGTGGAAGCCGCGTAACGCTGACAAGTTACACACTTTCTCACATAACCCTTTACTAACCTTTTGGCTCCTAATATATAATATTTTGAACATAAATAATTTAGCATTAATCGCGGACCGCCATGTAGCGTCATGCGATGTGCATCTGCGATTAAAAGATTAGTGAACGGCGAAGTACTGGGTATCAATATTGGGTGTTTCCGATCAGCGCTAATATCGGACAAATCTAATCTACCGCCCACCCTCAGAATATTACAAGAATCCAGGTATGGATTTAATGAACGTAAAATACTACGCTTTTGACATGTTGCCTTTTGCAGGTCAAGAATTTCAGCCTCAAAATATTGTTGCTGACATTGCCTAATACAAACGCCTAGGGCTGATTTTAACTCACCAGCACTAAGGTAAGTTTTACTTCTTTCTTCCTTAGTCATTGATTTTCGCCATTTTAGGACACGCCTACACCAAGCCACGACTCTGATCAATTTGGTAAGTGATGAATATTTATCCCATAACCAATCATTTACTTCCTTGGTTGCAAGGTGTACCTTAATTTCCTCCACATTGGTGGAGAAATACTTATGCTTAGGAAAGACTGTTATTTCATCTTCCTTTAGGAATGCCGGACCTTCCAACCATAACCGACACTCTAGCAGTTCCGAAGGGTAAAGACCCCGAGAGGCACAATCGGCAGGATTCTGCTTGGATGGTACGTGATTCCATTGTCTAGGTTCACTCAAGTTTAAAATTTCAGAGACGCGATTGGCTACGAAGGTTTGCCACCTGCTGGGGTGACTGTTCAACCAGGCCAACACTATCTCAGAATCGGTCCAAGCATATGTATTAGGCCGAGGTATTCCCATCACCTCGGATACTTCTCTTAATAGTTTTGTTAGCACTAGAGCTCCACATAACTCTAACCGAGGAATGGACACGGTTTTAATGGGAGCTACGTTGGTTTTTGCTGTAAGCAACGTGACACGAACATTATTATCAGCATCAACTACGCGCACATACACGACTGCCGCATATGCTGTTTTTGATGCATCGCAAAACCCATGCAAATCAACTTGCTTGTCACTCTGCTTCATGCTTAACCATCGGGGAATAGAGAACTCTTCTAAGCATTTTAAATCGTTACTGTAAGTAAACCATTCATTTCTTATATCGCTCGGTATGGGATCATCCCATCCAATACCTATAATCCATAATTTTTGGATCAGAACCTTTGCTGTTATGACAACTGGGGCAACCCATCCCAACGGGTCAAATAACTTAGCTATATCCGATAATACCTTTCTTTTAGTTACAGGTTCTTGCAGAGAAGATAGCTGGACAGAATACTGGAAAGTATCGCTACTCCGATTCCAGGTAAGTCCCAATGTTTTTAGAATTTCATCCTGCTTTATTCTAAACTCCTTTCCTACGTTATTCAATTTTCCTTCGTTATCTATTATTTTATCTAATAATTCATCGCTATTACTAGACCACTTTTGTAATTCAAACCCTGCTTTTGATAGTAATGCGTTCATTTGATGATAGATTTCTACACCCTGGGTGACTGATTCACAACCCGTGAGAAGATCATCCATATAATAATCACTCAGTACTCTTTGTGCCGCCAGTGGATACATCTTCCCTTCGTCACGAGCTACCTGCTGCATGGATCTTACAGCCAGAAACGGAGCCGCTGAAGTCCCGAACGTCACCGTAAGTAACTTGTAATCTTGGATTACATCATTTTTAGTGCTTCGCCACACTATTCGTTGGAAGTCTGTGTGTTCATCTGCTATTCGTACCTGACGGTACATTTTTACTACATCCGAGATAAGGCATATCGGGTGCGTTCGCCAGCGAATTAGCAGATGCCGTAGATCAAGTTGCAACGGAGGCCCGACTAACAAGTCATCGTTCAGCGATCTACCATTACTTCCCCGGCAGGACGCATCGAAGACCACGCGCACCTTGGTAGTCTCCTTGTCGTTTCTTAAGACAGCATGGTGAGGTAAGTAAACCGCTGATGTAGTTACTGTATCAGATGCTGATATCGGCCTCATATGCCCTAATGACAAATACTCATCTATCACTGCCTTATACTTAATCTTTAAGTCTGTGTTACGGCTTAGCTTGTTCTCTAGAGCATGAAAGCGTTTAACTGCGATGTTTCGAGAATCTCCATATTGACAAGCTGGGTCAACGTCACGGAATGGCAATCGCACCACATATCGACCATCCTCGTCACGCTTCGTTGTCTCCGAAAACAATCGCTCGCATTCAAGCTCTTCCTCCGTAAGTATCTTTTTGGTTCTGGGTGGTTCGGCTTCCAGTTCCCAGAACCGTTTCAACATCTTGTCGGCGTCAAAACAACAATGCGTTACCATGATATTATGTGAGTGAATATTGCTGCGCGCCCTATCTACCTCACAGACGCCTGACAATATCCAACCTAACGCAGTGTTTTGCGCCACAAGAGATCCACTTGAATTCCTCTGAATGCCTTCTTGGAGAATCTGGTTGTAGATTTCAGCACCTAACAAAACATCAATTTTGTTAGGTCTGTCATATTCAGGATCAGCCAAATTGTCCACCTTCACATTTACCCATTCTACTCGAGTGACCTTCGTCACGGGAAGAAGGGAAGTGACCGACTTTAAGACGCAGGCATTCGTTACATATTCAAGTTCAGGATTAAGTCGGGACCTAATCCTAATGGAAACAGTTGATCGTGATGTCACATTACTGTTACCTCCTACACCCGTCAGGGTGTTAATGGCACTTACCTTTTTTAGACCCAAATAATGAACTGTTGATTCATTAATAAATGATCCCTGTGATCCCTGGTCTAAAAGTGCCCGTATTGTCTTGAATGTCCCATCCTTTGACTTGGCTTGTACCACTGCTGTGGCCAACAAGACAGTTTTATTATTGCCCGTTGACAAACAAGACACCATTGGTCTAGAAGACCCCTCCGCTTCCGCGGCCTCTTTAGTTTCACCTAGTGGTTGGTTTTCCACTGGAGATTTTTCTTGAGTCATCCCCTTATAGTCGAACAACCCTGAAGCACCATTCGGGTGCAATAACGTGTGATGGCGGCGTTTACACACCTTACATCTGAACGTGTTCCTGCAGTACTTAGTAGAGTGGTTGTTAGATAAACAAACAAAACATAAATTCTTTGTTACAGCAAAATTACGTCGACTTTCATTGGTTGCCTTGCTAAAACCTTTACATGTGTATATTTTGTGCTCACCTGCACAAAACGCACAACTATCACCCGTATCTTTATCTCTAATTACATGAAAAGATTTGGTGACCCTTTTATCAAGCACAGGTTTTTCTCGCGCTTCTAAATTTTCTAAGCCACGAAAACGACTACCTAAAAAGTCTGCGAATTGAGAAAACGTTGGTAGGTCCTCACTCGACGACGACGATACATAAAATTCCCAAGCTTTACGAGTATCTTTGTCAAGCTTCGCACTTATAATATGTATAATCAGAATATCCCAAGTGGAAACATCTATACCTATATTTTTAATCGACTCTAAACAATCTGAAGTTGTATTAATTAATTTTTTAATCTCTACCGCTGATTCAGTCACTAAACCTTTCTGATTTAAAAGACGTTTAAGTATTCCATTTGCTAAAAACCGTTTGTTATTATACGTTATGTTTAACTTATCCCATGCAACTTTATAACTGTCTGCCGCTACTTGAAGATTACGCAGTAGTTGCTCAGCCTCCCCTGTTAAGTGACTCCTCAAATAATAAAACTTTTGTGCGTCATCTAATGATTTATTGTTATGCACAAGTCCCACAAATAAATCTCGAAAGGTCTGCCACTCTATGTATTTGCCCGAAAACGTAGGGATTTTAATTTCTGGCAACTTTACGCGACTCCTTGAATAATCTTCTGTAGAAGCGAACCTCTGTTTAGTGTCTGACTCAGCTGTACATTCCTTTACTAACATTGATTTTAAAGTTGTTTTGAAATCGGTATATAACTCCTCAACTTCGTCATACACACAGTTTTTATAATAACTAGAACATTGCAATTCGATTCTCTTAATTTGAGTTATAATCTGTGTATGCGTGCTATTGAACAAACTCCACTGTTGTTCCAAACTTTCGAGTCTAGTCTCTAAGTATGGAATTGTCAATCGTTCTTCTGGCGATTTTTTAAAATTAGTTATAATTTTAAGCAACTTATTTTTAATGTCTTCTTGCAAATTACTAAAGGATTCCATTTTAATACACTGAACTGTTAAGCAAAATAAACAAAGTTACAAATCCGACACTTAGATGTTGAAGCTAAAAAATTGATGAAATTATTCTAAGTCCCAGTAAATTTCTAAAAATTTTACAAGTGTTTTGCACATAAATTTCTGGCGGAAATCGGGCATGGATTCCCCGTCTGAAGCACTTTACACGTAAAATTTTACAAGTTCTAAATCTACAATTTACTACTAATTCACTACTGTCTTAATTTAAAGTTAATGTCCCATAAAATTTCTAAGTGCTGAGATGTCTTGAAAGTCTATTGTTCAAAGAAATCCAAAGTACCTACTTACGATTTTTCTGGCACTCACTCACTGACACTGCACTTTGGCGTTTTCACTTGCGACGAGATGCGCCCTCTAGGGCACCGTTACTGCAACCAATTCCTCTTCAAATATTGCGCGCCCTCTAGCGCTCGCTGCTGCAACCAGTGTTTCTTCAATATTGCGCGCCCTCTAGCGCTCGCTGCTGCTACCAATTTTGTTGTGACGCTCGCGCTGTCTAGTGAGCCACTGCCGCAACCAACTCTGCCTTGAATGCTTGTGCTGCTAAGCGCCTCCAACTCGCGTCCCGCTTCGTTCCTCCAGAGATATCACTCGGGTCCTCTACTGTTTAGCCGCCTTGCCCGGCGCACTGTGTTGTAGGGACGATGGTACACGGTAATAATCCAATGCACTCACCAACGAAGTTCACTTTCACTAGTGATTACATACGGTAATTCACTTGTCGACACGAAACTTACGACGCGGCGCGCTAGCAAGTTCTGACCGCAAAAATACACGTCCAGCCGTACAAACTTAAATCCGGCTCGAAGGACCATGAACTAGATCGGGTTCCTTCGACGTGTGTATAAATAAAACAACGATAGTTCAATTAGATACTAATCGAAGCTTTATTTTTGATGACACAAGTAGATACATTTTTATAGGACGATGGCCTTATATAGGTGCGCCGGTAACGAAACCATAGCGCGATCTATCTCGATCCTAACGCCATCTATCGAGCACACCATCAGTTTTTTACCACTATACAATAAAATTTTATTTTTGGTCGTAAAGGGCTGAACACCATCAACAAATACATTGTTACATCATAAAATTAAATTTATTGTGGCTGCTAAAATTCTTTTAATAAATATTATATTGCTACGAATAATAAATATTTTTTAAAGACCTTAGGGTGGCAGGCTTGCACGCACGAATGACTAGAAATTATGAATAGTTGATACACTTCCAGTGTTGGTACATTGTAATGTTTTATTATTTCGTTTAGGATTTTAGACCGGATTTCCGGTATTCAAATTCAAATTCAAATTCAAAATCATTTATTGCTGAACATAGGTACATAATTTTATACACTGCAAGATGTTGAGTGAATGCGCAGTTTACTATGTTCTACCATTACAGACATGCAAAGTTTTTATTTTTTAAATTTAATTAATAATTTAAATAATTATCTATTAATATTAATACTTATCTTATCTTACTAATATGTCATTTACTTGTTTTTTAAATTCTTTTATATTGTTGCTTTCTAAAACACATGATGGTAGTTTATTATATATTTTGGGTGCCATGCCTAAAAAGTCTTTTATGTGGTCTGAACCGTATCTTATTTCTGTGACGTAAACTACCAAGCGTGTCAAATAAATTAAAATTATTTTTCATAAATAAGACTACTTCCAATATATAAAGCCAAGGCACTGTCAATATACCTAGACTCTTAAAATATTATTTACAGCTGTCCGTGTTTTTTATGCCGCATAAAGCTCTTAAACATCTTTTTTGAGACCTAAAGGCAATGTACACATTCGTGGAGTCGCTCCAAAATATCAAGCCGTAATGTAATGTAGATGTGACATATGCGTGATATGCTGTAATTAATGTTGTTCAGTTTACTTTTTGTGATAGTTTATGTAGAGCATATGAATATTGACTTAGTCGTTTACATACACTATCGGTGTGACTTTTCCAAGAGAAGTCTCTATTTAGTTCGAGCCCTAAAAATTTTGTAGACGTGGTTTCTAAAATTATTTTGTTGTCGTATCGTATGTCAAGTTTTCCATGGTTAGTTTTTTGTTCAAATGTCATTATTTTGGTCTTGTCAAGATTCATTTTTAAATTATTGGATTTCATCCAGTCTACTAATAGTCCTAGGCAGTTATTTATTTCTCTTTCGAACGTCATAATATCATTATTACCACAAAAAATTACAGTACTGTCATCCGCAAATAAGACCATTGGATGGTTTGTTACTATAGGCATGTCATTGATATAAACGAGGAACAACAAAGGTCCAAATATGCTCCCTTGCGGTACGCCGTAATTTGTAGACCTTTCAGAAGATACATATCTCTGCTCTGTTTTTGAATGAACACAAAGTTTAGTTATTTTTGTAATTTGTGTCCTGCCTGACAAGTAAGATTTAAGAAGTTTGAGCGCATTACCTCTAATTCCATATCTTTCCAATTTATTTAAAAGTATTGAGCGATCCACGAAATCAAAAGCTTAACTCATGTCCATGAATAAAGCTGCTACAGGACATCGTCTATATATGTAGTTCGGAGCGAAATTAATTGGTTTACGTCGGCAACTGAAATGTGTTACAATTTTTAATGTGTTGTTAAATTGTTTCGCTCGCTATTGTATTGTGTTAAAATATGTTAAGCTTCGTACACCCATATGGTTTTGGTGGTAAAGTAAACTCAACTTAAAAGTCAGGAATTAAAAAACAACATCACTATGCAAAAACTTAAGGCCTTTGCGACAGTAAGCCTAGAAAGGAGCATAATTCGTTTATTGTCGAAACGGATACAAAAGCAATAAAGATGAGACGAAGGAAAGGAATTGAAGATGTAGGTAAAGTCAACGAAATAAGTAATAAAACATTAAACTAATTTGTAGTACAATTTCATTAAAAACGATACTTATACAACTGCGGAACTAGACATAAAACTTATGTCAACTTTACATACATTCAAACAAAAGATACAAAGAAGACTCAGACCTCAGACTCGGTACAACTATTTTCAGATCACACAACTTATTATCTCGTGATCGAACCGACAACACTCGGCAGTGGCAGCGACTAGCCGACGACGACGACTTCGTGCAGTCGAAATAATATAAATTTTAACTATTACGCTGTATTTCAAAAGGTTTTATAGAAATCGAAGAAGATTTCGTTTTGAGAACGATAGCAGAACGTCCCAAGGTGAACGATTTTGAGTGTTTACTTTTCGTGCTCCAGTAACGTAATTATCAGCTTCTTTTATGTATACTGCTTGTGACATAAAAGTATGGTCATATTTTAGAGCTGTTAGGAATATCAGAAAATAACCTATGTGCCCTATAACAGCTCCTTATAGAAAAGATTTGTAAAATAAACAATACTGTAAACTTAGCGTTAAAAACGAGTGACCGTGAGTTTCTCACTTTCCCCGACGTTTCGGTTGCTTGTCAGCAGCCATGGTCACGGGGAGTCTCCCCGTTACCATGGCTGCTGAAAAGCAAGTGTAAACCAAAAATAAATAGATTTAATAGTTTAAATAATTTTATTAGCTTATAAATTAGTAAAATAAAATCAATAGTAGTAGTAGTAGTGTAATATTTTCAAAATTTTGTAATACAGTGCTAAATAAACAACGCGATAAAATCCGTATATAGTAGTTTAATTTCAATGTATACAGATTTGATCCTCTAGGATTAGGAGGGAGGGACTCCTAATCCTAGAGGTTTTTCATCGTACAGGGGCTATATTATGTGACCTTTAGATATGACCACACCTTTCTGTTACACGTGACAATGACTTACAACTCAAACTAGCATCATTATAAAGCAACAACTGTCGTATAATGGTAGTTCGACTGTTGTAATACATTACCTACACGTATTGATCGACTCGAATGTACCACCGTCACCAGCCGATGGAATCACTACCGCCACACGACACAGGTCAGGACCTTGAACTTCTTCTTCTTCTTTTCGTGTGATTAGTGGCCAACCTGTTGTCAAGAGTTGTTCAAACTGCCCGTAGACCTCAAACATGGCTTAACGACTGCTGTCAATTTGACAACAACCGGGACAGACTTTTTACGTGCCCTCCGAAGCATGGAGACGCTCAGATGAAATACCATCAAGTGGTCACCCATCTATAGACTGACCGCACCCAACGTTGCTTAACCTTGTTAATCGTTTACCGATCAGTGAGTGCAACTGGCTATGAGCGCTTCCACCTTGAACTAGTATCGTTTGATGAGTTCTGGTGGCGAATTTCTGACGTTGGGAAAACGGTTTATAGGGCACAATGAGAACATACTTGGTGTTTTTGGTATATATATATATAAATATATATATATATATATTTATATTTATATTTATATATATATTTCTAGTAACATATTACACTATAAAATTAGTAGCGGCTTCCGCACTAAGCCCAAGGCTTGTATTGCGACAACCAGACAGGAATTTTACTTTTTTTTAATAGAAAATGGCTTCGTCTTCTGCACTAGGATTAATTCCTTAGCCGCGGAGGACTTTACTTGTTTAGGTTCTAAGTTTCGTTCGTCTATGTATTGTCCAGATTAAAAATCTCTATGAGCTATCTAAAGACATAATATATAAAATATTCGTTTAATATTTACTAGCTAACATAAAAAAAGAAATTCTTGTGAGAATGGCCGGGGATCCAATTCGAGACCTCATTCAAAACAATCGCTTACACTTCAGACTCAGTGCTCCTACAGAGAACAGTTATAACAGTGCGGAGTCTGGGATGCCGATAGACGAAAATAGGCGCCTGCACTCCATGGGATCTAAAACCATAGTTGGTGAAAAGTTTGTATAGTACACCTCTGCTTACCTTTTTGGATACATATAATGTCTATTTTGGATACATATGATACATATCATGTGACTGTAAGTATGGAAGTACTACCACCACTTAATATGACCACTCTCTACCATCACACCTTGGATATTGGACCCCCTAATCTGAAACAACCAAATCTATACTAATATCATAAAGAGTAAAGATTTGGGTCTTTGTTTGTTTGTAAGGATTTAAATAAAAAAAGGAAACAAATAAAAAAAATCTCCAATTAATCAACCGATTTAAAAATTCTTTCTCCATTAAAAAGCTATATTATCACTGAGAAACATAGGTATCTTTTACTAACATAACCTATCCTTTTTTTTTTTACCTGGGCTTGCATTGGTGCATACCTCTCTGCGGACAGGGGAGCGGACAGGTTATGTCGGGTTCACCCGAGATAAGATGGAATGTCCCTGGAACTACCGACTTAATCTACCACGGTGTGCCAACTCGCTGCCTTGCATGATGGGTGAGTCACTGGAACTGAAACTACATCAGCGGCCCACCCATCAGTGTTTAACGCAGGCAAGAAATGCGTGCGGTCGACGAACTCCTGGGTGACGCCCCAGCACGACAGAGGGCGTCACTTAGACTCAATGCTCAATACTAACATAACCTAACTTACTTCTATACGAGCGAAACTGCGGACAAAAGCTAATCACTACAATAAATCCAAAATTATTATACCAAAATACAACAATAATAATCCGGTTCATTCCGCCACGTTAATATAGAAATAATTGATTAATAAATTAGCTATGATTATCCAAGTTATTAGCACTTAACCCGCGTAGTTGTGTGGTATTCGTGCTTGTCTAAAATAACTAATAATAATTAATTGGTTAACCTTGTGCCGCACTTTGATATACAGTAGGGTGTTCACACTATCAGACATAAACATCGTTAGTGTGAACTTACTTTATGATAAACTGCTACGATGGCCCCGGAGTATAAATATAGGATCGAATGTGAAGTCTTGAGTTTAATTCATAGGTTAAACAAAATGTTAGTAGAAATATTGTTTGCTTAGATATTCTTGGCAGTAATAAAGAGACTAGAAATGCGTTACTATTTATTAAAAAAGAACTAGAAATTAATCCTGTATCACAAGGACTTTACATATATTCAAACAACGGACAAAAAGAACACCCAGACTCGAAACCACAATTTGCGAATCACCTGATAGACAGCAATAGGGTCGCTTATGCCCTTCAAGAATATATAATGGCACTATGTACTAGCGGTTGCCTAGTGGTCAAAATTCGACCAAACTTCCTAAGCTTGCTACTTTGTTTTCTGTATTTTTTATTACATATAAATAAGGTATAGGTAACCATAGTTACAAAGAATTGTACGACGTCAGACGAACAATAAATACTACGAACGCGATTCGACTGCGTGTGTCAAATACATGGTTGTGAGCGTGTAATGTTTTTTCATTTCATTTATGTATTTCTAATGAATATTTAATAAAAAATATTAAGATTCGCCCCTCCTTCTCCATATAAACTTTAGCTGTGCCAAATTTCATACTCCTCCGTCCGCGCAATTTTCGTTAAAAGGGGTGTAAAGTTTTTGCTTCGCGTATTATTATATAAATTATGTACCTAGCTGTTACAAATTTTTGTTATGTATTATGTATGTTCATTCCAGTAATACGAATTTCCGTGAAGCCGGTCCACTTGTACAATTAGTGTAGAATTAACAAAATTGAACTGTACTTCCAAAAAGAACATAATATATGCATAAAACATATAACCCCCTTGTTTTGAATTCGGTTAAACATAGATAGGTCATAAATAAATATAGATATCTTATTTCTAGTAAATAGTGTGAGTTTTAAATATAATTTAATTAATTTAATTATTAATATAGAATTTTCTATATAGCCTTTTAGATATTCGGCATGTCACTACAGAGACCGTATAATAATATGTTGCGGTTACTTACTTAATAACTTGTATTCTTTAGTTAAATATAAATTGTGATTATTATACTTTACAAAGAATCCATCAACAACAATTACTCGCGTTATTATTTACAAAACATGAATTTGAAATAATCTGTATTAAATATATGAAATGGGTCAAATCTAACATTGTGTCTGTACTTTTACGCAGTGTGACTTAACCTACATTCAAAATTATTTGTGTATTTGTTTAAGTAGTTTATACAAACACAGTGATGTTATATTTAAGCTAAGTGAATGTGAATGTTAATCTTTTTCTTTATTAGTTATGTTACGACATAAGTGTCGAATTATGTTAGTGATAATAAAGAACTTTTAGCCTAAACCTATATTTGCATCAATCGATCTTTATAATGATTTTACATCAATATTTACCACACTAGCTGTCATCCGCGGTTTGACCCAACATTCGTACCATGATTTTATATAGCTTACAGTCTTCCTCGACAATTGGGCAAATGCAAAAATGTTTTCAGATCCGACTAGTAGTTCCAGAGCTAGCGCTTTCAAACAAAAAACAAATTTAGTTTTATTACTCTTTACAATTATTCCTTACTATTGATAATAATAACAGTTATTACAGTTTATAGATGTTTTTTTTTGTTTGTCGTCAAGTCAGTCCCTGGATGGCTTAGCATGGTGGCACAAAAGCAAAGAGCAGCGATAGCTCAGTGGGGAGACCAACAGACTGCAATGCAGAGGGTCTCGGGTTCGAACCCACGTCGCGCACCTCTGACTTTCGTAAGTTATATGACTTTTCGAAATTATGTGCGTATTGATTGACAATTATCGCCTGCTCCGTGCCTCGGAGAGCACGTTAAGCCGTCGGTCCCGACTGCCATGAACATCTATGGCAGTCGTTATTGGGGAAGTCGACACAAAAGATCCCACTGGGTCGAAGTGTCGCCGGTCTGTACTGATTGGCCCCCACACAAGATAAGATAAGATAAGATGGTGGCACAGCGATCGGATTCTAGGATATTTTTATTGTTAGGGCAACAAAACGTATTGGTATACATAGATATGCGCAAATAAGTGATTTGAATGTAAATATATTACATTTTATATACATTTAAAAGCCACTTCAAAAGTCCAACCACTTATTACAAAGTTCGTGGCACTATTAAAGAGATAACTTATCTCTAAGTGTGTTCAAAGTGAAAACATTTGTCTCAAACATCACAAGTTACGTGTTTATGGAGTGTGACGACGAAATCCAGTTCCTGAACACTATTATTAGTTTGTTTGTCAGTAATATATCACGGCAATCTTTTTTATTGGCAGCTATTTTTTTGATAATATGTTCTTACTTAATTATTACCTTTTACTTGTATTCCTAAATAATTCCTGTCCCGTGTCCCATGTCCCTTGCGGGATTCGAACCCACCACACTCGGCACAATGGCAGTAGCGAAGCGAGGCACTTAAACCACTACTCCATCTTTGTAGTCACTCGAGATCTCTGCGTGGTACGTGCCTATCTACAAATAGGCTACCTACAAAACATATTATGGTAAAAAAATCTAACAAATCAGTCCGCCATTTTTGTATAAAATAAATCGACTCGTAATCGGCCTAGTTTACAATACCAATAAAGGCGTCAATAAATAGTAACTATTATCCTAAGTAAACACATAAAACGAATTAAATTGGTTATAAAAACAAATTTACAGAAGCAATCAATTTCGCTCAAATATTTTCTTTCTCCCTATAGCTAGAATGGAAACCATTCAATTTACTGAAGAGCCGTTTATACGAACACTCTCACACAGATAATATGTAATCAAAATTCTGTATTCCTACAATATCTACGTATTAGGATTCGGTTATACTTAACTTTTAAAACCAAATAAAATATCATGATAAGATAAATGCCGCATTCATTGTCTTAAAGTATATACAGTGACTGTACGGATGGCGTAGTGGTTTAAGTGGTTGCCTCGCCACTGTTACAGCGCCGAGTGTTCTAGGTTCGAATCCCACACGTGACAAAAATTTGTGTGATCCACAAATGGTTGTTCTGAGTCTGAGTGTTCTTTGTGTCCGTTGTTTGAATGTTTGTAAAGTTCCCCGCGATACAGGATTTATTCCTAGTGCGTGAGTTGTCTCTTTTAAGAGGAAAAGCAGAGAAAAGGATGTTAAATATTTAAAGAAAATTATATTAATAGTATAGTGAGTTGTGATGAGAATGTGAGTTTGTTTGTTTGTTACGCTTTCACGCCTTAACTGCTCGACTGATTATCATAAAATTTCGCATACACGTTTTCAGGGAAACAAAAAAAGAGATAGGGTATCTTTCATCTAGAAAATAGTACTATTACTAAACTAACCTACCCTACATTTAGGCGAGTGAATCCTCGAGCAAAAGCTAGTATTATTATAAAGATTACTAGCAATTTGCGATATAAATGGGATTTGAGACCGCGACCTCTTGCTCGCAAGTCCAGTGCCTTATCTATTGAGCTACCGTCGCTTATACCTTTTACTAATAATATCAGCCCTGTATTAAACTATTCTACAGCTACAGCATTTAATTAGCCTCTCCTCAGTATCGGTAGGGTAAGATCATACTTCTCCACGCTGGCCCATTGCGGGTTGGCAGACTTCACATATCTTCGAGAACATTATGTAGAACTCTCAGACATACAGGTTTCCTCACGATGTTTTCCTTCACCGTTAAAGCGAGCGATATTTATCTTCGTCTTCTTCATCAAATTCATCTAAGTATAATTATTCTGACGAAGAAAAATACCAATCAATTTCCAAAAAGAATAATAAATTATAGCTACAAGAATCCGTCGTATTTCAGGATCTTTTCTTCTTCGGATTGCGTATCTGTATTTTATTTTGTGCGGAAATTGAAAAAAAAGGTATCTGTGAAATAATTAGTGTTGCTAGAATTCGTTGAAAGAAAAGCTCAGTGTGCAGTCTGAGAGAGATTAAGTTAAAGGCTATTCAGTTCACTTGATCATTAAACATTTAAATGGTATCTTTCAGAATTTCTCTACCGATACTCAATATTATTTAAACACTAGCTTTTTTTGTCTTGCTGTCTGTCTGTTTTTTCCGGCTAATCTCTGAAATGGCTGGACCTATTTTGACTGGACTTTCACTGGCAGATAGCTGATGTTCTAAGGAGTAATTTAGGCTTTATTAAAAATTACCTTTTTTAAAAATAAATATAACTTTGAAATTAAACTACTATATACGGATTTTATCGCGTTGTTTATTAATCAATGTATTACATAATTTTTAAACTATTACACTACTACTACTATTGAATTTTACTCATTTATAAGCTAATAAAATTATTTAAACTATTGAATCTATTTATATTTAGGTTTACACTTTCCCCGACGTATCGGTTGCTTTTCAGCAGCCATGGTCACGGGGAGAGTATATAGTGATTAATAAACAACGTAATAAAATCCGTATATAGTAGTTTAATTTTAATGAATAACATCCGCGTAAACAGAAGACAATATTAATTAAAACTTTGTTAAATTCCACGTAGACGAAGTCGTGCGTAACAGCTAGTGACAATATATATTCGACACTTTTCTTCATTTACCATATCCATTTCTTTACAGACAACAATGTCCTATATTATTCAATGCATTCATTTACAGGTATTTGTTTACATTACAACAATTTGTTTAAAGAAAGTGTTTGAAGTTCTTTTGTAGTATAAATGTAGGCTGGCGGGTTGTTGTCACGACATATTGGATAGTTCCGGAGGGTGGCACGAACGGAACTAAACTATTTGTAACAGCTCGTAAAGAATTGGGTCTCGTGAGTGCTATTTTTCAATTGTGACGGATGCCCGGCTTATGTTACTCAAATGCTAATAGTTTCAAATATGCATGGCGATGTCTACTTGCTACACAATAAAAAAATCGAATATTCAAACAATTTATGATATCGGTCTTTATGTTAATTCATTCAATGTAATTTTCACTGATTATAATTTTAATTAAAAGCGAATTTAAATAATATTGTCTTATGTTTACGCGAATGTTATACATTGAAATTAAACACTTTATACGGATTTTATCGCGTTGTTTATTTTACTTTAAACAACGCGATAAAATCCGTATAAAGTGTTTAATTTCAAAGCGAATTTAAATTTCGTTTATTTAATAATAAAAAAAAGGACGTCTCCCGCACTAGGAAAATTTCCTGTATCGCGGGAGACTTTACAAACATTCAAACAACGGACACAAAGAACAACCAGACTCCGAATAACCATTTGTGGATCACACAAATATTTGTCCCGTGTGGGATTCGAACCCACAACACTCGCAGTGGCAGTGGCGAGGCGACTATTTGAACCACTGCGCTATCCCGCACGTCAATCAATATCACTAATAATATCAATTTTGTTTTGATGATGGCACGATTATTAAATCATTATTACCGTTTATAATTTTATTTTTGTATTATGTTTTGTTAACTTTTTGTAGTATAATAGGTATAATAAAATTTTATATTTATATAATGTTGCTTTATTTAACGCTTACTTTATAAAAACTAGTATAGCATAGCATAGCATAGAAGTGTTTTGGTTTACCTGTAAGCTAAATTGTTTAATTGATTAATAAATAAAACTAGATCTTGCCCGCGGCTACGCTCGCGTAAATGTAGGTTAGGATATCATAGTAACGGTACCTTTTTCAGAATGAAAGGTACCCTATGTTCTTACACCTATACAATTTCATGATAATCGATCAAGTAGTTAGGGCGTGAAAACTTAACAGACCCACATTTGCATTTATAATATTAGTTGGGATTTAAATCAAATACTGAATTATGACGACAGTGAGTTGAGTGACATTTAAAAGCATTCTCTTTATATTCTGTTTATATAAAGTTGTTGTACACTGTCGTGTCGCCACTGCGCCGAGTGTTGTGATTACGATTTCCACACGACACGTGCATTTGTATGATCCACAAATATTTGTTCCGAGTCTAAGTGCTATAAATTATCCATTGCTTGACTGTAAGTTAGGTCCTCAACACAGGATTCACGCCAGTGCGGGCCTTTTTATTTTAAACTAATGATATATCTATCACCTATATCACCTATTTGTACGTAAAAATCTCGTGTCACGGTATTTGTGGTTACATTCTTCCGAAACGGCTCGACCGATATTTGTGCATATTTGGTAGGTATGAGAATATGTCGTAAAGTATTTTTCATACCACCAGGTGATTAGGGTGTCTCTATATAGAATAATTCATATGGCAGAACAACATTTGCCGGGTCAGCTAGTTTTACATATTAATTAGGTTTAAATATTTGTATTGTATAACTCACCAGGTAAGTTTAAAGGGCTAAAAGGACGCGTATAAGTGTCTACTATCAGACCCATGATAGAATATTGCTGTAAAAAATAATTAAGGTAGGATGTAAGCTGTGGGAGGTAGCTATGACGTCCTCCAGCCGGTATTGGAGCGGTGGGCAGGGCGGCAGCATGGGACCCTTTCCTTCCGACTAGTGCAGGTGTTGTCAGGGCATGGTTGCTTTGGCAAATACCTGCACACTGTCGCTAGGAGGGAACCGAGTCCCGTCTGCCACCACTGCGATTGTGAGGAGGACACGGCGCAGCACACGCTCGAGCAATGTTCTGCTTGGGCGGTGCAGCGCCGTGAACTCATTGAGGTTGTGGGTGAGGATCTCTCGCTGCCGGCCGTGATCAAAGCCATGGTCGACAGCGAGAGGAAGTGGGCAGCGGTCGCGTCCTTCTGCGAGAACGTCATCTCGCAGAAGGAGGCGGCGGAGCGGATCCGTGAAGAAAGTATCCTTGCGGAGCCGAGCCGTCGCCGGCGAACCGGGCGGCATTAATGCCGCCATAATGAAGGCCGCGGGCGGGAGAACGGGGATCTCCCGTCCGCCAGCCATTGAGTCGGTCCGACGCCCTATGTAGTGCCGGGGCGTCGCCGAGGAGTTGTAGACTGCTGGGTGGGTCGCTGAGGTAGTAATTTTTCCAGCGGCCCATCCACTATACAAGGCAGCGAGCGTGCACACCGTGGGGTTTTGGTCCGTAGGCCCGAAGTACGGGAGAGCCGGACATAAACCTCTCGCCTCCCCTTGTGGCGAGAGGGTATGCATCAGGCGCATTTCCCCACGAAAAAAAAAAAAAAAAAAAAAGGTAGCTATGACGTCAACCTCTCGGAACTCTTAATAACCTGACAAAACGCAGTAAGTATTATTACATACAGCGTTTGCCTGTAAGACGGTTATACATTCCTGGGAATACCGGCTCATTCGTAGCGCCCGTATAGATAGATAGATACCGGTTTACTCAAGATATATGTATAAGATTCTCGAGCTTAAAGTGACGCTTCACGACCGTTTTAACAGTGCCAACTCAATCAGCTTACACAAATAAAACCATATCGCAATCAGCGCATCCGACAGACGGACAAAGGCTTCAAATATACACCCCTCTTATACGGTGTGGCGGAAAATAAAAATAACCTACTGGGTATTCCAAGAAAAAGCAACCCTCATCAAATTGGTAGTGATTACATTAACTACAGCTGCGGCAACGAGGCAATCTTAACCAGAATGGTAGTAATCTTTTAAACAGAATATTCTGGCGAAACTCCAATTAAAAATATCCAGTCCTTCGAGCATACATGAAGAATAAAAGTAAACGAAGCAAAAGAGATATCAGTGGACTTCGCTTGCTAATTTACTCTTCCTCGGAGCTAGCGTATTACTAAGTATGTTGTAAAAGAAAACTCATAATTGAATTTCAAACCTTAGCTACACTAATATAAGGAAAAGATTTGTATTTTTGTTTGTAATGAACAAACCGTTTTTTTAGGAATGCTTCTCTAAGAAGCTAAGAAGTTAGCTATAACATATAATTTATTTATTAACTAGCTAAACTCGGCAACGGTTCACTGTAGTTCAGACTGATATTTTAAATTGCCTGTACCCATGGAAACTTTGGTATAAAAAGTATATACATATATATAAAAACATTAAAACAGAAATTCAACGCTGTGTAAGGATTTCACGTCAATCCATCGACGAATTTTTGAGTTTTGCGGACACAAACATAGAAGGGGGTATCTACCCTAAGTGATATTATAAATGCCAATGTGAGTCTCTTTGTTTGCTATACTATCAAGCCATAACTATCATCATGAAATTTCGCATACACCTTGTCAGAGGTGCAGAAAAAGACACAAGGTTAATAAAAAAATGTGCTGTTCCCGAGCGGTGACCAAAGTCTAGTACTAATAGAAAATAGCTGAAGATTATGTTACTTTATAGAATTTGACATTTTAATTCCAACTTGTATTTCTAGAGATCGTCAGAAATCTTTAGAGAGAATCTTCAGTCGGTTTTGAAAAATCATCTATTTGTATTTGATAGCCTATTTCTCGTAGAAGGTTAAGGTGACATAACATCACACTACGACCCACGAGCGCGGAGCAGTAATCATAAACGTGAGTGAAACCGCGGGGGACAGCTAGTTTCTCTTCAAGGCAATTTCGTTTTAATTTATTGGCTGTCTCTGACTGAGTCCTAAATAAGTAGTGATCGATACTATACTTAGACATCAATTTTATAGGATTCGTCTAGCCATCTGTGTCTCTAGTTGTGTAGGTACAGGCAACTCAATACTTTTAAGGTTATAGAAGTATAAATCCTAATTTATATATTCTTACTTTATATTAAAAATGTAACTGTGAGTTTGTTTGTTTACCCCTGTATCACGCACGGATGGCGTAGTGGTTTAAGTGGTCTCCTCGTCCCTGCCACTGCGCCGAGTGTTGTAGGTTCGAATCCCACACGGGACAAGAGTTTATGTTGTTAAAATTTTAACACTAGTCAAACCATTATACCACCGTTTAGCGAGCCCTGATAGCTTGGGTAAAGCGTAAAAAATTGTTTGCCTTTCCGACCAGCCGTACACATGCGCTGATTCATTGACCCTAGCTAACCAATGTTTCATAGTCTGCGATTTATAATTTAACTCATGGGCGGAGTGGCAGGCCAAACTTATAGCCGCTTTTCCTTGCGAACAAAATTACGGCGAACTGCTGTCTGATATGCTAGCTAGACGTTCCAGGCGTAACGAATCCCTCGAAGAATATTATTATGATAAAATCATGTTTATAAATAGATGCGAACTAAAGGGTAAACAGGCTGTAGACTGCCTCACTCATGGCATTTATGATAATAATATTCGAATGAACGTTCAGGGCGCTAACTTCGATAAGCCCGAAGACGTTTTAAAATACTTTCGGAACATATCTTCTAAATTAA
Source organism: Catocala nupta (assembly GCA_963675205.1). Classification (NCBI taxonomy): domain Eukaryota; kingdom Metazoa; phylum Arthropoda; class Insecta; order Lepidoptera; family Erebidae; genus Catocala; species Catocala nupta. Next base: position 4,924,062 of record OY776105.1, read on the forward strand.
ACGAGGCATCTAAGAGATTTGCACCTAGCATACGCGTCAATGACGAATCCAACTCTAGCACTAGTAAGAATTTAAGGCGACCGATAAGATCAGAAGTTACTTGTTATAATTGTAAGGCACAAGGGCACATAGTATCTAAATGTCCGAGACCAGTCATTAAATGTCGGAAATGCCGCCAATATGGTCATGTAGAGAAAAATTGTTCGGACAAGGTTTCCGGCACCATTGCTGATACGCGGCAAGCTATGAATACTTCTAACGATCAGACAAAAAACGTTCTCAATATATCGCAGAGTAATAGCGTGAGCGATAAATATTTTAAACAGATAGTCTTAAACGATAGATCAATTAGGGCATTTGTCGATGTCGGCAGTCATTGCACGTTACTGAGAAGGGATATTGGAGAGAAACTCGGAGTACCTATTGATAATAATAATTTACCAAAACTTAATGGTTTCGGTCAAGGAAGCGTATTACCAAGCGGCCGCATTACAGTTCAAATCAAACTCGATGGTCTCGATGAACATGTTGAAGTATACTTGGTTGAGCCCAACTTACTCATAGCGGATGCTCTAATAGGACATTCCTTGACCGAGTTACCTGGTGTTAGAATATACAAGTCTGACACATCTCTATTCCTTTATAAGGAACCATTATGTAACGATAAGAAAATTGCTTTATCTTGTCTCGAGAATAGTTTAATTTATGGGTTTAGTACCGTTAAAGTTCACACAGGCTCTAATATAACCGGTATAATATACATAAATACAGAATGTTGTATGAAAAGTGGTATGGAATATTTGATCCTCCCTGGTGTGTACACTATTGATAAAGGTATAGGATCTATTATAGCTATTGGTCTTAGTTCGGAGTCGTTTACATTAATCTCTGGTACTTTAATTGCTAGGGCACTATTTTTAACCACTAATTTGCCTTCAATAACTGAGAAAATTAACAATACAGACAACAACATTGTTAATATATTAAAAATTGATTTTGTGGAAAATGTAATCACGTCTGAACAGATTAATGTTGACGCTCATTTGGATGAACAAACTCGTGAGAAACTACATAAGTTGATAAATTCTCGACGTGACTGCTTTACGTTTTCTTTAGAAGAACTAGGCAAAACATCATTAGCTGAAATGCGTATACAATTGAAGGACCATAATCCAGTTACGTATAGACCCTACCGTCTCTCGTTATCTGAACGTGAAAAAGTAAAGGCTATCGTAAGTCAGTTGCTTAACACCGGGATTATTCGCGAATCGACGTCAGAATACGCTAGCCCAATAATACTTGTAGCTAAGAAAAATGGGGATACGAGGTTATGTGTCGACTATAGAGCTATCAATAGGAAAACGTTAAGAGAAAAATTTCCAATGCCACTAATAGACGACCAAATCGATAGTCTCTCAGGTCAAGTTTTCTTTAGTACTCTAGACCTCACATCTGGCTATCACCAAGTACCAGTTTCAGAGGACTCAAAACATCTAACAGCCTTTGTGACGCCAGACGGGCACTACGAATATAACCGTATGCCCTTTGGTTTGACTAACGCGCCGGCTGTTTTTCAGCGTCTAGTTTCGAATCTTCTGAAGCGACGTAATATGCCCGGTATACTAGCTTATATGGATGACGTCATCATTGCGTCTACAACGATCGATGAGGGGCTGGAAAAGCTAACAGCTTTTCTAGACCTCATCAAGGAAGCTAATCTTACTTTAAACTTGAGTAAATGTCATTTCTTTAAGAGGACTATAGAGTATTTGGGTTTCGAGATATCCTCGGATGGCGTTCGTCCCGGGAGTAAAAAGATTATCGCAGTCAATGGATTTAAGACTCCTCAAAACGTCCACGAAGTCCGACAATTTATAGGACTGGCGAGTTTCTTTCGCCGATTTGTAGCCGGATTTGCTACTATTGCAAGGCCGTTAACTTCTCTCACAAAAACCAACACCGCTTGGACGTGGGGAGGTGAGCAAGAAAACGCCTTTAGAACGTTAAAGTCAATGCTAGTTCAGCGACCTATACTCGCAATATACAACCCGAAATACCAGACAGAGCTTCATACTGATGCGAGTTCGTCTGGTTTAGGGGGTATATTACTTCAACGATCTGAGGAGGGTAAAGCTCTGCAAGCCGTAGCTTATTTTAGTCGCCAGACGACAGCTGAGGAACTACATTTCCACTCTTATGAACTGGAGACCCTCGCTGTCGTCGCATCACTCAATCGTTTTAGGGTTTACCTTCTTGGGATCGAGTTTAAGGTCGTCACTGATTGTAACGCGCTACGAACTACGTTGACAAAAAGGGACTTAATTCCAAGAATAGCTCGGTGGTGGCTCTCTGTACAAGAATTTTCATTCACAATTGAGTATAGGGCAGGAGCTCAATTGGCTCATGCTGACGCTCTGAGTCGCAATTCAGTGAAGGAACCTGATTGCGAAATTATGTCAGTGATGCAAATCAGTGATGTAAATTGGTTACAATCTGTACAGATGAGCGATCCGCGACTATACCATGTAAAGGCTATTTTAAATACTAGTTCAGTCGAAGCTAGAGATGTTCGCAACAAGTACGAGCTAAAGGACGGTAAAATATTTAGAAAAATAGGTAGTGAATCACGCTGGGCTGTGCCTAGAGATGCTCGATGGAAGGTCTGTCAGTTATGTCATGACGATACTGGTCACTTCTCGTATGAAAAGACTATGGAAAAGGTCAAACGGGATTACTGGTTCCCCCGAATGACACAATTTATAAAGAAATATGTTAGGGCTTGTATCCCATGTGCTTACTCTAAACAATCGGGTGGGAAGAGAGAAGGGTTCCTGCACCCTATTCCAAAACCAGACGTTCCCTTCCATAGTCTTCACATAGACCACTTAGGACCTTTTGTGAAGAGCAAGCGAGGCAACACATATATATTAGGAATAATAGATAGTTTCACTAAATTCATAATTCTTCGTACTGTTAAGAATACAAAAAGTAAAACGTCGATAAATGTTCTTAATGACGTGTTCTCTCTCTTTGGCACACCTAAAATACTTATTTCTGATCGAGGCACAAGCTTTACCTCTAAAGATTTTCAAACTTTCGTTTCGGTAAATGGCATAAAACATATATTGAATGCTGTTGCCACACCTAGGGCAAATGGGCAAATCGAAAGATACAATCGGTCCATTCTATCGTCACTAGTTGCGCTGTGTCATGATAATGATGATAGAAATTGGGACAGTCATGTGCCGAAGGTTCAATGGAGCCTAAATAACACTGTTAATCAAAGCACAGGTAAATCCCCTACGGAAATTATTTTCGGAAAACCGAGCGTTAATGTAACGGAAGGTCATTTACACGAAATAAGCCCCAAGGAATGTATAACACATGACGATCTACAAAAAATTCGCGATGAGGCTTCAGCTAGAATGAGGAAACAACAAAACGAAATGAAGGACAGATATGATAGGAAAAGATGTAAAGCTAGATCATATAAGGTTGGGGATCTGGTGATGGTTCAGAAAAGTACTAAAACCCCCGGTGAAAGCAGCAAACTCGTACCCGCGTTCTCTGGTCCTTATAGGATATCCGCTATCTTTGATCATGATCGTTACGAAGTAAACAGTGTCGAAGGTTATTCAAAAAAGAAATATAAGGGCGTTTTCTCGGTTGATAAAATTAAGCCATGGGTCCGATTCTCAGAGTCAGAGTCCGAGACGGATTATGGTGATAGTGATAACTAGACCCATGTGAGGTAGACCTACAAATTCTTTGACCTATTGAACCTATCCTTTACCTTACCTGTACCTTATTTATTCCCTTTGGAACCTGCGAGACAATGATTGAGCTGGAGAAGACAATCATGCCGGGCGCATGCTAGTAGTGTTGCGAACGACGCAGCCGCGTGCCTAGTTAGGGCAAATGGCGGAATGCTTGGATGCCGTAGCTCCTTGTGTGGGCAAACAGTAAGCAGTCTTGGGAGCCGAAACTCCTTGTGTGGGCAAGTGGTACACCATTTTGAGGCCGTAGCTAGTTATGTGGGCAAGCGGTAAACCATTTGAACCGAAGCTCCTTGTGTGGGTCAGCGCTATGCTACCTTGAGGCCATAGCTCCTTGTGTGGGCATGTAACTCCTTGAGTGGGCATGCAACCCCTTGTGTGGGCATAAAGCTCCTTGTGTGGGCAAACAGCTCCTTGTGTGGGCAAACAGCTCCTTGTGTGGGCAAACAGCTCCTTGTGTGGGCAAACAGCTCCTTGTGTGGGCAAACAGCTCCTTGTGTGAGCAAACAGCTCCTTGTGTGGGCAAACAGCTATTTGTGTGGGCAAACAGCTCCTTGTGTGGGCAAACAGCTCCTTGTGTGGGCAAACAGCTCCTTGTGTGGGCAAACAGCTCCTTGTGTGGACAAACAGCTCCTGGTGTGGGCAATAGAGGCAGTTCGACTAAATATGCAGTAGAGGTCACCGAATGAGGCTCCTCTTCGCAGGCAACGTGGCAGCGGGCACTTCAGAAGCACTGTCAACATCACCACTAGACGCCAACCCATTTAACTCAACACGCAGATTCTGATGGTCGTAAATAGAAATATGCTTCGTTTTGTAACTCGGTAAACTTGTTATTAACAATACATAATCAGATATGGCAATAAATGATTTGATATATATTTCTTGTAATAACATAAGTTATATTTGATATATCATAAATTATTAAGATATATATAATATTATTAAGATAGTTAGTCATTAAATTAATGTACTCTTTTATTAAGGGAAAGAAACTAAATTAATTAACATCAATATTAAGACGAATGAGGTCATTCTTTTACAGTAGGAAGGCCGAAAGTAAAGAAGTACATACATTTTATTGTCACTGATTGTTAACAAATTTCAATTAATTTTTGTAGTTTCTTTAAATAAAATACGATAGTTCATTGACTGTCGTAAGCCATTTATAAGTAGTATTTTGCTCAACACCGAATCCAAATATTTTGTTTCTCACTTTCCCTTGCCTCAAAACGGAAATAATAATTTAATTATAAATGGCAGAGACTAAAAAGGATAACATCAACAAAGTTATTCCTTGTTACTTTATTTGTTAGTTATTTGTTAATTATTATATTTATACACAATATTGGGATCATGTGCTGCGTCTGGGACAGACGCTGCTCCAGGATGGCCGACTGTTAACATTTTAAAATTATAATACTTAAAATCCTAATTAATTATAATCGATTAGATCCAAAGATAATTTTATTGTCTGTGGTAATCATTTCTGTCAAACTGTTTATGACGGTTGGCATTCGCGGGACGATATCTTCACTTTGGTTTTGGCAGTTGCAAAGGAAGAAGTTCAAAGTTGTACGGTTGACCCGATTATTATCACATATTGTATATAAAATAATTATTATGATGTAATAAATCAAGTGATATATCTGAATCGTTTTACCTGTTGGTTGTTTTATTTTAAAATGTGATCTACAAATGGTTGTTCCGAGTCTGGGTGTTCTTTGTGACTGTTATTTTGAATATTTGTAAAGTGGGTGACTTTACAAATATTTATAGCAACACAGAAATTATAAACAGTTGTCTTTTAAAAAAAAATCTCTATGAAATTTAGCAACATTAAAAGATCAGACACAGTTAACAGACAGACTCGGAACAACTATTTGTGGATCCCACCAATTTTGTCCCGTTATCAAACACACAACAGTCGCCGTAATATGACCACTTAAATCACTACGCCTCTCCTGCCATCAAGTAACCGATATGTAGGTATTCATTTAAATTATATAACACACTACTTGTGTTTACATCTGTCCTTGAAACAGATCGTTGGGAGGGTGCGCCCCGACCTCATTTACATAAACAATATCACGTGACTGTATGAATAGTTTCATCATACAATTTATATTGTTATAGAAACTAATTAAAACTGGTAGGATTTGTTTTTGATTAAATAATAATAGAATTCAAATATTTATCTTCGTACTAGATGTTGTACCTACGCGTTAATGTAGATTTTGTCCATTCATTTGTATCCTCAGAAAGGGTCCTTTTTTCTGGAAGAAACGTACCTTATATCCTTTTCTACATCCCTGACAACGTGTGCATAATTTCATGATCGTCGGTCGAGTAGTTAAGGCGTCATAAAGCGTTAATAATCTAACATTTCTTTTATATTATATTTGAGAACGTAAATTTATTTGTTTGTTACCCATTCATCCTTTAACTACTAGACCGACCATCACGGAATTCTGCATACACTTTGTTAGGGATACAGAAAAGGTCGTAGTGTACCTTTCATCCAGAAAAAGTTCTAAGATACTCCTGAGCGAACAAAGCCGCGTGGAAAACCTAGTAAAATCATAAATATACGATTTATATGCACATACTTCCGAACTATAAAACATTCAAACCAGGTCAAATCTTTTCGAACTTGCTAGGTTGTTGCATACATTGCCTCCATAAATATGTACGGTAGCGAAACGAAATTATTGCTTTTGTAGTGAAAGAAAATATCGTGATGTGACGTGAACGAAATACATGAAATTTGTATGTTTTTGTACCTAAATAATATGTTTAAATAGATAATATAATTGGTAAGTCATTTTTCAAAATATTCTATAATCAATAACGTGGGCTAGCATACGTAATTGAGATACCGATGGTATAGTGTGTGCCGGTACAACTATACTAATATTATAAAGAGGAAATATATGATTTTATGTTTGTTTGTTTGTAAGATCAAAATCAAAATCAAAATAAATTTATTCAAGTTAGGTTACAAGGTAACATTTATGAATGTCAAAGATACACGTAATTTTTTTTCTGTGTATTTACATTTACTGCCACGTTCAGCAAAGCAAGGGTGTAGGGCTCATGAGAAGAACGGGCATGAAACTCATAGCCACTCTTTTTAATCGACAAGTGTACAATAATATTTCGTTTCATTACCATTAGAAAGCTATATTATCAGCGAGTAACATATGCTATAATATATTATTTAAAAAAAGACTGTTATTAACATAACTTTTACGCGAGCTAAGCCGCGAGCAAAAGCTAATGACCTATAAAAATATATGAAAAGTGAGGTTGGATCAACATTCTTCTGCCCCACAAACATGACATGACACCACTAAACCAGTCAGCGTGTGACCCCGGCTGGTGTAGCCTAGTCGAAGAGCCATAATATGTATGCATTTACAAAAAAAAGTATATATATGTATGTTTATCCATTGTCTAGTACCCATAGTACAAGCTCTGCTTAGTTTGGGCTAGACGGTGTTGTGTGTATCTATGCGGTATGTGGTAGAATATTATTTCTATCCCTCAGGAACAGCTCTTTTTCTGTATTCCCTGACAACATGTATACAAAATTTCATAATTAAGTTAAGTAGTTAAGGCATGAAAACAAACAATCAAACAAAGTCACATTCGCATTCATAATGTTAGGATAAGATCTCAGAGCTGCCTACGTCATCTTAGCACAGCTGGTATTTTATAATAAATGTGCACTGTTTAGGTAAACGCTGTTTGTACAAGAATACACGCTGCTGAAAGTAAGGCGAAAACAAACAAAAAACTTCCTACTTTTTAATACTCAGTCATTCATTAATTATATGCACAAAAATTACTATAATTTTCCATTAACTCAGTGGCCATTAAGTAGAAAAAGAGAAAATAAATACTCGCAGTTCTTAAGATGTAAAAGCGCTTTTACATTAACCGGTTTAGTCGCGCGACAGTAACGTTGCACTAACAGTCATCTTAGCGCATTTACAACACTGCTTCATCGTGAAGTGAAACAGCCACACATTAATGTCTTTTACTATGAAATTTGCCGTTTATGTCCTACATCTAATTTCGTGATTACTGTACAAAAAGCAATGGTTATTGTAAAAATACATTTTATTTCGAGAATAGGCTATGTATATATACCTAACTAGATTTTTTTCCGCGGCTTCGCTCACGTTAACATAGTATTTTCCGTTAATTTCTATCCCTTGGGAACAGTACTTTCTGGATGAAATGTACGCTATATCCTTTTCTGTAGCCCTGACAACGTGTATGCAAAAATTAACATTCGAAAGCCGAATAATTAAATTATTGAACATTCGAATTTTTCATAACAATTGCACATAGTTACTACCAAGCAATGCGGCGGCAACGCTGTTCAGTCATGCGACTAAACAGTTTTATACGTAAACGCTGTAAGACCGCATTCTAAAACCACTTAAGCAAGGACAGATAGCGTCCATCGAGATGAAGAGGGCAGGTAATGTGCTGTGAGGTTTCCGAACCAGCGAGCCCGAGACTGATTCGACATAAATATAGTTCGGGGAGAGGGCGCCCGATGCCTGCGACGTCTATGTATGTAAACAGAACTAGAAAACATAATTTTAATGATTTGGTCTGATATTTCTGCTATCCTTTAACTACATGAATAGCGTATTAGTTTAAGTGGTGACTTCGCCACTACCATTATGCCGAGTGTTGTGGTTTCGAATCCCACACGGGACACATATCCTCAAGAACATTATGAAGAACTAAATCTAATACCTGTTTTCCTTGACCGTTAAAGCGAGCGATAATTAAATACTTAATACGTACATAACTTCGAAAAGTATAAGAGATGTGAGCCTTCGGATCGAACTTGAGACTTCTGCGTGGCAATCCAATGATCACTCTATATCTGAGCTACGATATATCTGCTTCAATTATTCAACATTCAATGAAAAGAAGACAGCCAGCAGTGGATGCTTGGTCGCTCCATAACTTCAAATGTTGATAGCATAGTCACACAGCATCACATCTACTGCCTAAAGATCTCTTTGACCAAAATTCAGTTCAGATAGATTAAACAACGCACTATGTCAACAACATGTGTCACACATAAAGTGTGGACGGTAAATTTGCACGAGCGCAAAATTGTGTCAAATCAAACGCATGTCAAGTGATTTGATTCACTGTTCGCCCAGCCAATTATAGGAATTGACATGCGTTTGACATTTCAACTCCTGTGATAAGGGCTTGTCTGTCAAAGGCATGTCAACTCCGCATTCAAAATATTTGTATAGAGCCGTCTTTTAAAAACTTGTGTCTAAATGTAAAAGACTTGCTCTGTAACATTTTCACAAAAGGACATTAAAAGGCCATACGTGGCACCTAATTTGTTTAAGAAAAGTCAATGCACTAAGAGTAATTCATTTACCATCATTCAAACAACGGACACAAAGAACGCTCAGATAGGGAACAACCATTTGTGGTTCACACAAATTGTTGTCCCGTGCCCGAACCCACGACACTTGGTGCACTGACAGTACCGATGCGACTACCACTCTTGTGCACTTCGTGCAGTCAAACCTAAAACATCTCTTGACAAAATTTATATATACATATAGATCTCTATATGTATAGGCAGAAGTGTATTATACCCTTCTGCCTATCTAGGCAGAAGGGTATAATACACTTCTGCCTATCTCTATATGTATATGTAATACAATATGAGTATTAATGAGGACTTAACTTGGCATAAAGCTATGTATGAAAATCAATAGCGCGTTATCTATTTCATTAATGATCCGAATGTTTTCGGAGCTTATCTGTGACGTCATGCTGTGGGTGGACTACGAACACCATATTATTCAAATATTACAGGACAATGTAAAAACTATCTCGTTGGTCTTTATTTTTGAATGTCGAATATACATTGTTTTTTTCAAGAAGTGTGCCAGGCACTTTTTCGCACAACATACTGCTCCTGAACGAAAATGTTGTAAGAAAAGTTATTCAACAAGCAATCGGTCCATACGATGGTAGTTTGTGACTAAAAGTTTTAAATAATAGATCCAGTGGTTAAAACAGTCGCTTCACCACTGCGCTGAGTGTTGCAGGCTCGATCCTCAAACGGGACAAACGAGTGTGTGATCCATAATCGTACCAATTTTAGATTTTTCTGTCCATTGTTCAAATAATGTTTCCTACGCGTTAGAATCTATTCCTACTGCGAGAGTTTTCTTTGTATAAATTAGCAGCTGGCCTATACCGTTTTATCCATATTTATGTATACTACTCCGGTCTCGTAGCTCGTAGCATAATGTTATATACTCTCAATAAAGAATGTCTAAATCCGACTGGTGATTTCAGGTATTAACGCGTTCAAACAAAAAAAGGAATCACATTCTTTAGCTTTATAATATTGGTTTAACACTGTAAAGGAAGATGTTAAAATAAATATAATGCCGGGAACTATATTATGAAATAAAAATATTGCTTTTCCAAATTGTACATCCTACAAAATCCAAAACTGTTGGTTTTCCTACTCTATCCAAATATACCGGTGAAAATATCGTGATCTCGATCTAGATAGCTATTCGAACCAGAGAAGCTATTTATTGTTCTGTTATAAAGAGACCTGGGTACGAACAAATATTTTCTGTTTGAGAAACATTTTTATCTCTTGTTTTATAGTCAACAATGGGCAAAAACCTTCTGTGTTGAAAGGAATTTTGTAAAACAATAAGGCCGACTTGTTGTACTTTAATAATTTTATGAAAAAGACTGACATAGTGGCTTATTGGTAGTGAATTTGACTGCTGTGTCTGAGGTTTCGGGTTCGATGTCTGGGTCGGAAAAATGTTTTGAAACTGTGCCAGGTGGACAGCGATTAGATGACCTATTATAACGTGGAACCTAAACCCAATGCTAATGAGTAGTGGGTGAAGTACACCACCTCCTCTTTCAAAGATACAGGTATGAGAATATGTATGTGTTTTCATAGTTATGTGCAATTTTTTTGTTGACCTCTCTCTTACTATAAATAGTTCCTGTATCGCGAGGTACTTTACAAACATACAAACAAAAGACACAAAGAACACCCAGACTCGGAACAATGATTTGTGGATCATACATATTTTTGTCCCGCGTTGGAATCGAACTCGCAACACTCGGCGCAGTGACAGTGACGAGTGACTACTTAAACCACTACGCCATCAGTCAGTCATTATATCAAACTTAACTGTTATAGTCATTCATGTCACAAAGTAACACTTATGAACTTCAAAGTGTTGTGGTCAGTGAGTTTACTATTAACCGCTTGAGCTAAACTGAATACCAGTGTGAGGAATGTGTTCACCTCAATAATGCGACGGGTAGTAATGTAACCCTCTCAATAGTAAGTATGCGTTAAATTATAGACAGTTCAGATCTAAGGCTAACGATTGAAATTAATAATTAATTTAATGAAGTTCAAACTTTATCGATTTCTAGAATTTGCCCGCGGGTTCGCTCGCGTAATTTAGATTTCGTTAATAAATGTGTATCCCTCGGAAACAGTAGTTTTTCTGGATGAAATGTCCTATGTCCTTTTCTGTACCCCTGACAACGTGTAAGCGAGATTTTATATAAAGAAGAAAGCATAACAAACAAACTTGTATTCGCATTTTTAATATAAGTAAGGATAAAAATACATTATGCTGACTTAAAATATAAATATAAACAGATTGAACCTATTGTGTAACAGCGGCACACGGGCAGCCAGACACTACGTTTTCAAATTATGTCTATCATTCCAACAATTGACAGGTTAACAATAAATGTAGTATTTTTAAATTAAACTACTTTATACATGTCTTTCAGTAGTTTATTATAGTAGGTTCATTTCAATGTATAACTTCAGCAAATGTAAGACAATATTCGAGTAGCATTTCTTTAGATAAGCCGTGATACAATCCGTATAAAGCAGTTTAATATTATAATTAAAATTAATAAAAATTGTCGGCCTCGATGGCGTAGTGGTTAGTGTAACCGTCTGCCACGCTTGAGGTGGCGGGTTCGATTCCCGCAAAAGTCAAACATTTTTGTGCATGAACATGGATGTTTGTCTTGGTCTGGGTGTTTCTATGTATAATATATATGTATTTACAAAAAAAAAAGTATATATGTATGTTTATACATTGTCTAGTACCCATAGTACAAGCTCTGCTTAGTTTTGGCTAGATGGTGTTGCGTGTATGTGAAAGAATATTAAAAAATAAAAGATATTCAAAATAAATAATATTTCGTCGCCGCGTCGGTGCAACTTCCAATCTCACATACAAAAATTCAAATTTAAAGTCTTTTCGAACTCACGATAAATTTTGTAATTTTTGTCGTTCTATAATATTTATATGATGATGATGATTATAAACATCGACAGTAAAAAGTTCGAAGCACAATTTTTAGATCAAAAAATAGTTTTTTAATTTCTCGAAGAGATCGCCTCTTGAATAATAATATTATTCAATTTGTGTATCACTATAACATAGAGCAAATCTTTTCAAGCTAAGCTTTTTCATACTGAATGAATGACAGGCAATACCTAGCAACAGATTTACACAAGTTATAATGGAAAACATAAAAATAAAACTGTGGTTCAATTATAGCTGGTTATCCTGTGTCGACGGAGCCCGCCTTTGGAGGCTCGTATTTCTAAATTAAAGATCACAAGAAATACAACAAACCTAACCTAATACGCGAAATCAAGTTGCTAATTTGGACTTTTAACAAAATGAGTTGTTAAATCTTAAGATTTCTCTCATTTCGGTGTTTTATAGTAACATCATTCGATATTTTATAGATAGAAGATGCATCAGTAGGAACATGTACTACTGATTCCTGTAAAGATAGCCTGCTGCAATACAGCAGCGATAGCCTAGTAAGAAATCGTTAGACTGCTATACAGAGGCCTCAAGTTCGTTCCCAAGGCACGCATCTCCAGTAGCTATAGCCTAATAAGAAGCCGTTAGACTGCTACGCAGAGGTCTCGAGTTCGATCTCAAGACAACTCTGACTTTTCGAAGTTATGTGGTTTTTAAATACATAATTAGCTTGCTTTAACGGTGAAGGAAAACATCGTTAGGAATCCTGCATATCTGAGAGTTTTAATGATGTTCTCGAAGATGTGTGAAGGTTCCTTAATCCTCAAACGCAGCCGACGAAAACATTTTAATATTCAAATTATTGTACGCTTCAATGCTTTAACTACTTGACCGATCATCATGAAAATTCGCATACACGTTGTCCCGGGTAAAGAAAACTACTATTCCCGAGCAAATAAAGTCGCGGGCAAAATATAGTGATACAATAGTGTTGCTACTTGGAAAGCGTAGTGGTTTAGTGGTCGCCTTTTCACTGTTACAGCTCCAAGTATTGTGGGTTCGACCCCACAATTCAAAAATTATATCATCCACAAATAATTGTTCTATGTCTGTGTGTTGTTTTTTGTGTCCATTGTTTGAATAAGTTTAAAGACCCCGCGACACAGGATGCATAGCTAGTTCGGGAAACATCTTTTCTAAAATAAAAAAGGCCGTATATTTATTTAAATCCTTTGTTTTATTTTTGTATCGATTGCGCGTCGCTGTTATGTTCCGTTATAGTCCCGTATATTTCGTAAACACAGTGACCTCAAGGTCACGAAGACACATGACCTTTCACTATGTGATGCATAGATCGATCGTTATCCCGCTATTTATGGGTTATGAAGTACAAGAGCTTTCAGTGATAGTAAACATGAATTTACTAACTAGTTATACCTACATATATAATAATGCTGAAGAGTTTATTTATTTCAACATATTAATTTCTGGGACTACCAGTCACTATAAAATATTTTAGATACATATTTATTTTTATTCTGACTGTATACATATACATACATAACATATGATCGCGACTTAGCTTGCGTTAATCTAGATTTTTAAAATATACTTATCCCTCAGGCACAGTACATTTTTTTGGATTCAAGGAACTTTTTTCCGTTCTATAGTAGTTAAGGCATGAAAGCGTAACAAGCAAAGAAACAAACTCAAAATAATAATTACAAAGCAAACACAACTGTTGCAATAGAAAAAGGTTAACAATACCGAACTCTTCCGATGGTGGAGAGCCACGTCGTAGGATCCAACATTACCCTGCTATATTCCCAAAAGGGTAGGCAGGCTAAGACACATTATCTCTTATGTTTCAAAACTAACATTCTCTAAAGAACATGAACAAAAAATACAGCCATCTGAGCTTGCTTAGTAAAATATATCTTATTATAAAAACTAGAAAAAGAAATATACTCACTGGAATATTTTCTTAGCATATTATTTATTAAAAGAGGTTATATTATATGTGTTGAGAGAAGGAATAATTTGTAGGATTTATGATACGATCACGACTTTCAGTGAACTCTTGTAAAATACATTATTATTATACTACTTTCTGTCCATGGTTTTGCCCACGTGAATACATAATATGACAAGTTTTAGTCAGCGTAGAAATCTATACTAATATTAAATAGAGGAAATATTTATTTTTGTTAGTAATTAATAAACACTATAACTAAAAGCGAATTAATATATATCGTTCACTATTATAAAGCACTTTCTCCAGAAGTAACATAGGATATACAACATCACGCTACGAGCCACGGGAGCGGCGCAGTAGTCATACACGTGATTGAAGCCACGAGGGACTGTTAGTGCTATATAAATTCAATGCCCTGTATTAGTTTAGTTAAAAAACACAAGTAGTATTAAACCCACATTTAGCTAGCTATGTTTTAGATCACATAACTTCACAGACTAATACTAACTAATGTTATAAATTCGAATGTGATTTTGTTTGTTCGTTTGTTTATTTGTTACGCTTTCATGCCTTAACTACTAGACCAATCATCATGAAATTTCGCATACACGTTCTCAGGGGAACAGAAAAGGACATAGGGTACCATTAACCCAGATATAACGTTTGTTACTAATCTAACCTAACCTACATTTACACGAGCGAAGCCGCGGGCATAATCTGATATCTATATAAAGTAACAAAAATGAAAATTACAAGCGTATCATTTTCCCATCCGTTGACTGGCTCATATAACAGGTCTCCTTTGATCATTCATTTTAACTGACATTAAAGAAGGTGAGAATGTCTTCCTTTGATTAATATTCCTGATACTGCAGCTACGGTTGCTCTAATATACGAATATTAACGACTGCGAAAAGATGGCCGATCTACAAACTTGTGGGCGAAAATTTCATTTAACTTCAATATGAGTTGGCGGATTTATTATATATCTTCTGGATTGAGGGGGAAAATACTTGAGAATAAATCGGATTTTCTTAACATATGTATGTTATAAGTATAGTCTCACTTCTCCAATGTCATATAATGTCTATATTTCTGAAAGGAATGGCAGAATTTATACATAAACATATCAATATTTATATAACGTGTATGCGAAATTTAAAGTTTGGTCGACTGGTTAAGACGTGAAACGTAACAAACAAACAAAGAAATTCACATTCGCATTTTTAATATGAGTAAGGATCTTCAGAATGGAGAGCGAAAATTACTTGAGAAGAAATCGAATTGTGTTTACATAGATACTACTTCCCCTATATTAAATCACGCGTATATTTCTGGGGGGTAGGCAATTATACATTTATATTTAGTCTATTCGTTTGTGGTCTAGGGTAGCGATAGGTACCTAAAGTGGGTTCTGTGGAAACTAGGAGTAGAAAAATCACCAGGGTGCCGCAAAATAATTTATTTTTGGCTGTTAAATTATTATTTTATTTTGAAATAGCGCAAATATATGTGAAGCGTAAACTTTTTGTTCTTATTTAAATAACAGTGTCTTTGATTTGTAATCATTTGGTATAGAGTTTCATAAAATAAAAGGTATTTGGTGAGCTTTCCGTTATAATAAAAGCTTAGGAATCTCTGGTCTAGAGCATTAAACTGTTACATGTTAAGCGTTTTAAACAATTAATATCTATTATTATTACCAGCTATATCTTGTTATTTTATTCTGGGTGAATGATACCTTACCTCCTTTTTTGTACCCCTGATAACGAGTTTGCGAAATCTCATGATGATCGGTCGAGTAGTTAAGTCGTGAAAGGTTATAAATAAAGAAACAAACTCACATTTGCATTTATAAAATTAGTTAGGATTCGAATTATCTTTTTCGATGCATTTTTCTTTTTCATTGCAATTAACTATCGCTCCTACAAATATAAAGGCATATAATTTCTCATTACTCCTTCTCCTTTAAAAAAAAACATCGCCCGAATTTAAAAAATTTCCTATTTCGTGTGAGACTTTAAAAATATTTAAACAACGGGCACAAGAAACATCCAGACTCGGAACAACCATTAGTGGGTCATACAAAGTTTTGTCCCGTGTGGGAATCGAGCCCACGACACTTGGCGCAGTGACAGTGGTGTGGCAACTCCTACGCCATCCATGCATTTTTTTTTGTTAGTTGTTCTTTCCTCCTTCTAGCCTTATGTTGTAAACGTGACTTGTACTGTTCTCTTAGAAAGATTTGCTGATAGATAACTTAGTTATATGTTAAGCCCGCCTTTGTATATTACTAACTTTTGCTCGCGGCTTCGCCCGCCTTAATGTAGATTTTGACGATAATAATTTAAACTTTGATGGATTGATTATTCGATTCCGTAGTACGTAAGCGACAACGAATAGATTAACATTTGGATGCGATATTTTTATATCAGCCTTGTATTAAACTGTACCACTACTGGGCACGAGCCTCTTTCACAGCGTGAGAAGGGAGAAGGGTCAGACTTCACATATCTTTGAGAACATTATGAAAAGCTCTCAGACATGCAAGTTTCCTTACGATGTTTCCCTCACCGTTAAAGCGAGCAACAATTAACTACTTATTTCAAAAAGTCAAATATGCGCGGCTGAAGATCGAACTTAAGACCTCTGCGTGGCAGTCCAACGGTCTCCCACTGGGCTATCGCTGGTTATGTCTCAGTTTTGCGTAGTAACATTGTAAACTAAAAAGCAACTCTAAAGTAATTTTCTAAACAATAAACCGCTGACAATCAAATCTCTCTAAATCATCTCAACAACTTGTAACAACAATCTGTTCAGAGTTCATCTGTTTACGAAACATTATACTCACAATCTTGGACAATATAACTTTGTGCTATGTACCAACTTTCAAATAATAATCACTTGAAACTTCACTAAGTATTTAGACGCTGGTTTAAGTTTCTCCATGTTGGTATGAGTGGGTGTTTTCTAGACTTTTAGCTTTAGTCATATCGCATATCCCATATTTACACTTTTTTACCCCTTTAGGGGTTGGATGTTATGCCTGCATAGCTTAAGGCACCTCTGTGCAAAATGTTAAGTCTTTAGGCCCAGGAATATGGTTTGTGCGTTGATACAGTCAGTGTCAGTCATTTTATATGTCTATACTTTAAAATGTAACTGGTCGATGTTTGTCCATCCCGTCAATCTCCACATATTTGTAAGTTATAATATTATAAGCACTGACAGTTACTTTCTGAGATACAATTTCAACTAGTTCACAAGGAACGGAAACATTGTCAAAAGAACCTAATCTAAATAAATATTTAATCATCATTTCATTTAATCATTTCATTTATTTCGGGCTGCATAGGCCCATAGATAAATACCATAACCTAGATTTACATATTATAAAATTTTATAATACATACACACAACACCATCTAGCCCAAACTAAGCAGAGCTTGTATTATGGGTACTAGACAATGGATAAACATACATAGATACTTATTCCTTTTTTTATAAATACATTCATATTATACATAGAAACACCTAGACCAAGACAAACATTCATCTTCATGCACACAAATGTTAGACTTGTGCGGGAATCGAACCCGCGATCTCAGGCGTGGCAGTCGGTTACATTAACCACTACGCCATCGAGGCCGATTTGATGTTAGTAAATACACCTTAATACTATGTTAGTGTAACTTTACTTCGCACACTTAATACTAGTGCGCTCGGCTGGTACTTGTCCGCGGAAGCGACGGAATACCACGTCTTGCGGCCAAAAGCTTTCGTCCAACACCTTGTGCAGGTAACAGTCAGGTACACGCACGACGAACGCTTTAAAGTTGACGTTGCGGCGCGACTCCAGCAACTGCACTCTCGGCACGTACTTCAGCTTTTGGCACACGTACTTCGCAATGTCCTCCGCCTCAGTGGTGTAGTGCAGGCGTGAGATGTACACCGGCGTGTTCGGGGACGCGGCACGCACCTTCAGGTTGGGATCCACAGGTGCTTTGCCACAACCATTCTTAATGTTTCGCGAACGGCGCTTCCTCCGTTGCACCGTCAGGAAACCATCCTCGGTAGCCCGGTTCGTTGCTTTTGTAGGCAAGGGCTTAGCAGGGGCGCTCGCAGCGACCGTGGGGTCAGCTGTTGTTACAATTCGCGCAGAACAGCGGGGAAGAGCTGCGGGTGCGGGAGCGGGGCTGCGTGACGCGCTTGCGGCGCATAACGCAGGCTCAGCAGTCGGCGCCGGCGACAAAACCGCTGACGCATAACTCGTCGCCGATGTGTTGAGGCATGCACCTCGACGCTTGTTCACACTGTTTACACGCGTCGGTGACCCAGTTATTGGCACAGACTTGCGCAACGCCTCTAGTTCGATGCGCAAATCTGCAACAGTGACCTCCGATGCAGTCAACTTCATCTGCACTTCTGCTAAACTTGCCTTTAAAGAGACGATGTCTTTTAAAAGGCTAGAGACGTCGACGTGATCGAAAGTGACGGCAGGTAACTTATGTAAGTCTCTCACCACAAATGTCGGCACGTCATCTGGATCGGTCTCCTTAAGCAGCGTTATGACGTCCTGCAGATTCTTCCTTGTCCCGTCACGTCGACGAGATACCATCTGGTCGCTCTTGTTCAGCAACCGGAACACCAGCTGCTTAGCAGCTACAATCTCCTCCTGGTTAAAGTTCAAAGCGCAGATCTGGATGACGGACACCTCGTCCATCACGTCCAGCTTCTGCTGCATGAACGCCAGCAATTCATTTGCCACGAGTGTGTCACTCATGGTAACAGAAATAGCGAGCGTCGGCTCGCGCCGCGCCTCACAATAAAAATATTAATTATTATATTCGCTGCAGTAGTTTTAAGGGTTATAATGTATATGCCTGCTCTTTATATTTGATGTATAAGATTTTTATTTTTGGTGTAGTTAATAAATAATTCAAATTTAAATCCAAAATTTAACTGCT
Organism: Catocala nupta; assembly: GCA_963675205.1. Classification (NCBI taxonomy): domain Eukaryota; kingdom Metazoa; phylum Arthropoda; class Insecta; order Lepidoptera; family Erebidae; genus Catocala; species Catocala nupta. Next base: position 4,943,134 of record OY776105.1, read on the forward strand.
ACGCATTTGTCTGTGTTGCAATTTCCATCTTTCTTCGGTGTTTGCCAAATCCTTCAATTCTGTCTATACATTTATATGTTTCAGAGCGTAGTGTAAGGAGCGTAGTAAAATGGCTTATCACACATCAGCGATAAGGGTTTTTATAACGGTGCACTTAGTTAATGAAAGTACTGATAGGTTATCGGCACGCTCGCTGCAGTTATACTTAATACTATCATCGATCTACTCTAACAGAATAAGGGAAATACTTCTTCCAAAGTCCGGCGGAAACCCTGAAACGGCGCAAATATGTACTGCAATATAGTCGGTAATTGCGTGTTTGAGCCGTTCAGGGTGGAAACGTTAGGCTCATGGGATCCACGCATTCGAATGTTGCGTGAGCTTCCTAAACGCCTGATCGCCGTTTGGCGTCATTAGCAGGGTGGATTTTGGCTCAAAGAATCGCCACAGCATGTTGAATGACAATGCTGCCACCCGTTTGGTCACGTTACCGGTTGACAGATATTAAACAGAAACTAAACGGCTAAACCAGTTTTACAATCATGCAAACAACGGACACAAAGAACACCAGACGCGGAATAACTATTTTCGGATCACACAAATATTTGTACTAAAACTGCAACACTCGGCGTAGTGGCATTACGAGGCGGATTAACGAGGCGCCCATTTAAACTACTCACCACCCGTTCACTCAAAAAGTTTGCAATACAGAGTAAAAAAACTCGTCCTTCATAACATAGAACGTAAATATAACTCTACCTTTCCCTACGAGGGATAAACAAGCTGTATGTATAATGTATATCTAGCCTTAATAATAGTAAAATAGATCCCAGACTCTTAACAACCTTGGGCCGGGAGGCGTCTGTCTAAGAAAAATAAAAAGCATATTCGCTAGTTTGAATATTGAGCCAGAATAAAGATTAGTCATAAAATCTTTGTTGTGTTATCATATAATATGCCAGCTGACAGCTGGCAATAGACAGCTAAAATTTGGCTTTTATAACTTTGTACGTAAATATCGCTCTTAGACCTCTGCTTATCCCTTTGAGAGATATACAAGCATCTATATGTAATTCCAACCATAACCATTATGAAGGGACTTCACAGCCGTTATGTGACCACATTTATTTGTTACACAACGTATGATTTGAGTCTCAAGAGACACTTAACTACCTGCGTCGAACAAAAACCAATATGTTACGTAGTTAGCTCTCGTGGAGACAATTTGAAACGGAATTGAGGTGAAGGCATTCTTATTTAATAGGGCATAGTTCGACAAATTCAGGTAAGCCCACTCTGTAAGCCTTTGGGAATTATTATGAGGTATTTTAAGGTACTTCAAACCAAATTTCAGTTACGGCGGCCAATCTTAACGGAGAGTAGCTAACTGCACAGGAGATAATTATTATAGTGCACAAGTGTTCGCAAATACACGTCTACTTACTCTATACTCTCATTATCTTAGTCTGACGGGACAAGAATTCGACAAGCCCAGAGCGAGATCAGGCGCAGGACCAACGGCTTTACGTGCTTTCCAAGACACGAGGATGGCACCACTAACTTTCTAACACCGGGCTGTTACAGATTATTTTTTTAAGGAAATTCTACTTATTTTTATTGCCCCACTTCACTTAACTTCGATAAGTCAGAGGAAATACCTCTGCGTGGCAGAACAACGCTCTCCTTCCACGCTTTCGCCGCCATACTCTGTTGTAATTCTACCAAAATTACAAGTCAAAATCCCCTTGGCCTACAATTCTCATTAGTTTAAATATTTTATCATCATTTATATAATGTTGTCTTTGAGGTAATGACGGAAAATCGATAACTAACTATTTAATACGCACATACATAAGTTTGAAAAGTCAAACGCCTTGGGATCGCACTCGAGACCTTTGCGTGGCAGTCCAGCAGCCTTCTGCTAGGCTACCGCTATTTGGTATTTAATTAAATCCTTTAATTAACTTCTAGACAGATATTAAAGTTAGTAGCTCATCATGTTGGTTCAGACAGAGAACTCAATCGCAGCATTATTGAAGTTTTGAAGTTGGGATAGCGCGAACTATTAAACATCTTTTCGAAGCGATCGGATTGAACTAGAGAGCTGAGGGACTAATTTGAAGTTAAATGTTTATGTATACTTTGATTGCACGGAGGGCGTAGTGGTGTAAGTAGGATGACACTACGCAGGATGATGTAAATTTGAGTCCCAAACTAGACAAATATTTGTTGTCTACAAATTGTAGTTCCGAGTCCGGGTTTTATTTGTGTCCTTTGTTTGAACGTTCGTTAAGTACCCTGCGATGTAGGAATTAATCCTGAGCAGTCTTATTGACTCACTGTTATCTTTGGTAGGTATGCACATATGTCTGCGGGCGATCATCGGGTCTCAGGGTCGATTCCAAAAGCAAAGTGTTACGGGATTTTACACGTAACTTACACATTGAAGCTTAGCCGCTTAAAAAAAGAGATTTACGCGCTTGTAGTAATTCCTTTTGTCGCGGGTGACTTTACAAACATTCAAATAACGGATATAAAGAACACGTAAATTTGGAGCAACAATTTGTGGATCGAACATTTTTCGGCCTTTGTGGAGATAGTACCCACAACAACCAGATTTGAAACGCTTGGATCTTATTTATTTGGGTTATAAAACAACTCTCGTACTGGGAATAAATCCTGTGTCTTGGGGGACGTTACAAACATTTAGTATTATTGAGTTTATTTCACCATTTCTCTGTATTTTATAGTTTAGGTATGTATGTAACAATTTGACTTTAATAATAACATATTGTAAGTCAACTACTCTATTGCCCCAGTAGTCAATGTACTGGCCCCGTATTACGAGGAACCTAAACACACAGCTGGCGAAATGTGGGTGATATACGCCTACTCTCTCAGGTATATAGGCGTAACACTATGTACTCGTATGTATGTTTATATCCTACTATAGATCTATTATAACTAAACCCTAATTATTTAATCTCCATAATATGACTAAGTTATAACTGGATAAGATATAATGGCTACAACACCTTGTTGATATTATGAGTTATCTTTAATTGGCGATTTAAAAGAGTTGTCGTGTGTTTCTTGCAGGTTTCTTCTCATAGGCCTTTGCCTAAACCTAGCAACTGATCTAAATATAGCTTTAGTTGTAGTGGCATTATATTTAATTATTTAAATTATATATATATATATATATATATACTGTTTTAAATTTAATTTGGTACCTAGCATAAAAATATATATACATGTTATTTATTCAATAAACATACTAAAATAATATTTATAATAATTTGTACACGCAAACATTTTATAATGTTTTTATATATAATATATATAAAAACATTATAAAATGTTTGATATATTGTCACTCGATGTACGGCGGCGCAGCGATGACGCGATCTTTTGTTTAAGGTGCGGGCCATCGGCTCGCTAGGTAGCTTGCGCGAGCGGGACAACACTATCGGTTGACCGCTCGCGCACGCCCCGTTCCGCGGCGCCGGCCCATCGAGTCAGTCTAAGATTTGAATTGACGCGAACCGCTCAACAGAAATAATTATTGTCATCGCTACCGCGCGCATATTCCTTGTGTATTAACTTTCTCACTAAATTATATTCTCGCCTTCCATTTCACTCCTTCTGCTTGTGTATGTGTATAGACTGTGAACTTGTGCTACTGTGAACTTTCTAATAAACTAATATAATAATAAAAATAAACTTTTACTTCTAAATATTTCATACTACTTGCTTCACACATTCTTCTACAACACTACATAGTAACTTAGTAAACTCACTTACCTATGTATATATCTTGACGTTCATAAGTATTACTTTGTGACCTAAATGAACAAATGATTATTGACTGACTTTGATTATATATTTACTATCAATAAGCTTCAAGCCTATTTCCTGGTAAATAGTAAAGTGAAATTGCTTTTGAAATTTAGTTACGATAACATTTGAAACGAGAAAAGTTTACTTGTTATATAAACTATCGGTTATTTGTTTGTTTGGGATTGATGGCGCACTGTGGGCTGAAAATCGACCTCCATAGACATAGAAATGAAAGTTGCTAGATGTTCGTTTTGTTGACGGATATGGCTTCTATTAGCTATTATACACATAACAATGTCATCTGAGCTAACTCCGCACAAAAATGAATTTGTTATAAGGTTTTTTCGAAAAAAATGTATGGAGCTAGCATGAAAAATCTGAATATCTCTGAACTTGCAAGGAAAACCGTAATATTCTCAGAGATGGTTATAGGACTAATTATTTGTGATTTTTTGACATACTTCATATAATGGTACCTGCTGCAGAATTTTTTTTAAAAATCATCTTATTTTTAATTAATTTTTTTTAACATTAAACGATTTGTTTTGGTGTATAAGTAAAGAAACAACACGTTATATGCATATAATACTAAATCTTCGCCAGTTATTTGTTAAAATATCAAGAAAATTATTTCTGCCTAACATAGTATATATGTTTTAAAACAGTTAATTGGATACCATTACTGAACTTTGCATACAGGTAAACTACTGAATAATAAATTAGCCTTCTAATGAGTTCTGAATAAGAGATTAAGTGATTTGCAATGTCGCACAATGGTAACTACGGATTACACTAATTAAAATCTTACAGGTAAGTACATAAGTAACTTAAATAGTTAATTAGATATGTTACGAGTTCTAAGAAATATTTTCGACAACTGTCTAATGAGGTCGTTAACTAATGTTGGACTGAAATATAAAATGGTTAACATTTTGCATCATAATTTAGTTTATTCTAAGCTTTGTTACCCCTAACATATCACTGTGAAATTTTATAATGGAAAGTTTAAATACCAATGTCTAAATTGGTATTTAAACTTTCCATTATAAAACAATACGAAATTTGGCTGCAAGCAACTATCGATTGGCCAAGTTGTATAAATTTAGTCGCTCAAGAACCAACTGTTGCTGAGGGATCAAGATCAATCTCTCCAGAACCCTCAACATCATACTCTGTTGGTACAATGACAAAGAGGTCACGAAAACCATTCGAAGATCTGGAAAGCAAACAGAAGAAGAGAAGATCTGATGAGCATAAAACTGACAATCCCAGTGAATTGGCATATACAGCAGCAGCGCGTTTTAAGGAAGAAGGTTGTGAGGATATCGCATCTGTAATCGAATATATGCTGAAACATCCTGAAGCAGCCTCTAAAATTAAGGAAACGCTTAAGCAACCGGTGAAAACTATCTTATTTACACCAGAAAAAGCACTTGGATTACTCCTTTCATTAAAATTATCAAAGTGGCAATACATCACTTTACGAGAGTCAGCTATTCGGGAAGGTAGAAAGGATATTTATCCATCCTACTATAAAGTGCAACAAACCAAGCTGGCATGCTATCCTCCGAAGCAATCAGTGTTAGTGACCGATTCATCGGCAAGAATAACCCTTCAAGCTTTACTCGACATTACGGTCAAAAGAATCCTCCAAAGTTTTCCTAACGATGATGTGCAAAATAAGGATTTAAAATTGATATCTAAATGGGGTTTCGATGGTGCGTCAAACCAAAGCCGACACAAGCAGAAAATGGATAGCAATCAAGACGATTCAAGTATTTTCATGACTTCCTTGGTGCCACTAAAACTGACTGATGGAGACAATACTTTGTGGATGAACCCAAAACCATGCTTAGCAATGTATTGTCGTCCAGTTCAATTTACTTTTGTGAAGGAAAGCGAAGCAGTAGTCATCGGACACAAACGACGAATGGATGAAGAAATTAAGGCTCTCATTCCTACAGAGTGCAATAATAGAAACAGGGTGAATCATCACCTAATGATGACAATGATCGATGGTAAAGTCTGCACGTATTTGTCTCAAGCCAGATCAAGTTCATCATGCTATTTGTGTCTGGAAAAACCGACAGAAATGAACCGTTTGAGTGTAGTAACAGCAAAGACCGTATCTTCTGATATATACGAGTTTGGATTGTCATCTCTACACGCCCGTATAAATTGTATGGAATGTTTACTACATATTTCGTATAGACTAGATTTTAAAGAGTGGACTGCGAGAGGTAACGAGCACAAAGAAATGCTAAGTAAGAGAAAAAAGATTATTCAAGACAAATTTAAAGATGAATTAAATCTATTGATTGACATTGTTAAACAAGGAACTACTTATGACGGCAACACTGCAAGAAAGTTTTTCAAATTTCCCCATAAAACTGCAGCCATTACTGGGTTGGACGAAGAACTAATAAGAAGATTTGCTGTGATTTTACAGGCAATAACTTCCGGGGAAAAAGTAGATATAATTAAATTTAAAGATTATGCCTTCAAAACAGCAGAGAGGTACGTGGAATTATATGACTGGTACTATATGTCATCAACCGTCCACAAATTACTTATACACGGGGCAGACATAATCGAGAAGAATGATGTTGTACCCATAGGAAGTCTCTCGGAAGAAGCATCCGAGTCTCGCAATAAAGATTTTAGTAGGTTTCGGGCACATCATTCGCAGAAAAAGAGCAGGCAAGATAATCATAATATCCTTAATATGTTAGTTGTTTCTTCGGATCCTTTTATAAATGTACAAAGGCCCAAGTTAGATGCCAAGAAAAAGGAGGATTTATTTCCTGAAACCCTCAATTTAATTCAGTTCCAAGAAACTGACTGTGAGTTTCTAGGCAATCTAGATTCTGATTCAGAAATCGACGAGAGTGATAAGGAAAACTAGAAACTTTTTGTGCTTTTAATTATAATTCTATTCAATGTAATTTTTTCATGATCTTTCGTTATTTAGCTTTGATACGTAACTATGTTTTGCAATTGATTTATTTTTAAATATTTTATATTACTATTCTTGTACCTATTTATATTTTTGCATACTTTTGTACCTATGTTTTGTTTTATATAAATTTTATCAACTATTAAAAAATACCTTTTTAATTTATTTTTCTTTTTATTTAATGCCTATTATTAGCGTTAATAAAATAACTAACTTATCGATTGATCTTTACTTTGACATTAAAAGAATTTAATGATTTAAAAAAATACCTTCATTTAGACATAATAATAAAATAATTAGACAGTTGTCGAAAATATTTCTTAGAACTCGTAACATGTCTAATTAACTAATTAGTTTACTTATGTACTTACCTGTAAGAATTTAATTAGTGTACTCCGTAGTTACCATTGTGCGATATTGCAAATCACTTAATCTCTTATTCAGAACTCATTAGAAGGCTAATTTAATATTCAGCGGTTTACCTGTATGCAAAGTTTAGTAATGGTATCCAATTACCTGTTTTAAAACATATATACTATGTAAGGCAAAAATAATTTTCTTGATATTTTAACAAATAACTGGCGAAGATTTAGTATTATATGCATATAACGTGTTGTTTCTTTACTTTTACAATAAAACAAATCGTTTAATGTTAAAAAAAATTAATTAAAAATTAGATGGTTTTTAAAAAAAATTCTGCAGCAGGTACCGTTATATGAAGTATGTCAAAAAATCACAAATAATTACTCCTATAACCATCTCTGAGGATATTACGGTTTTCCTTGCAAGTTCAGAGATATTCAGATTTTTCATGCTAGCTCCATACATTTTTTTCGAAAAAACCTTATAATAAATTCATTTCTGTGCGGAGTTAGCTCAGACGACATTGTTATGTGTATAATAGCTAATAGAAGCCATATCTGTCAACAAAACGAACATCTAGCAACTTTCATTTCTATGTCTATGGAGGTCGATTTTCAGCCCACAGTGTGGCGGAAGTTAGTTTACATCGTGTAACACTTAAGTGTGGTCATATCTAAGGATTGTATAGTAGTCTAGTTTACTTTTACATTTATATTAATCTATCTTTATATTAAAAAAATAATCAATTCAGCTTGGAAACCGAATAAAATTTATTTTGCATTTGCTTTTGCTTGCGGCTTCGTTCGTGTTAATTACTTTATAGTTTAATTATAATTTATATTATAATTCCTCGGGAATAATCCAAATGGTATCCCTTTGTCTTTTTCCGTTCCCCTGACACAGTTTATGTTTGCAAACATTTAACAACGGACACAAAGAACACCCAGGCTCGGAACAACCATCTGTGGATCACTGGAAGTTTTGTCCCGTGTGGGATTCGAACCCACAACACTCGGCGCAGTGGCAGTGGCGAGGCGATCACTTACACCACTACGCCATCCGTGCAGTGCGTATTAGTTGGCATTTGGTCGATTATTTATTGATGGGCCACGGAATTGGTATTCATAAACGTATGTGATGACGCAGGGGAATACAAGTTTATAACATTACTAGGAACTAAAGTATATTATAAAAATTAAAATGTCGCTACCTTGAAGCTCAATATACTCGTCTAAACTCTCGTTAGACGTAAGTCATACATTATCTTAAAATAAACTTCACGAACAGAGGCCCACCACAATAAACATAATTATAATTGGTTCGAAGCACTTTTGAAGTTCCCTTAACTTTACTGACGCCCCCTACCGCTTGTAAAAACGCTAAGTTTCACAGAAAATAAGTTTGTATACTTTGACTTGAATAAAGAGTATCATAGACAGTCGAAATGTTATATTAAATGTTGACTGCTTTTTTATTCTCGGTGGCGCAGCGGTTGTGAATGTCTCGATTTCCAGATCGGACAAAGTGTTATAGAGTATAAAAGCGAAAGTAACTCTGTCTGTCTTTTTGATACGCTTTTATGCCTAAACCACTGAACCGTTTCTGATGAAGTTTGGTACAGTGATAGACTAGACCTTGGGCAAGGAAATAAGTTACCTTTTTGTAAAAAAGGGTATGAAGGGGTTGAAATAAGGGATGAAGGTTTTTAGGTTTATTGTTATCGAAGATAAAACCATGAAACGTTGTATACAGGCACTTGATAAGAAGTAAATAAACATATGTCTCAGTGTCTTTGAAACGTCGATCTACGTGGGGATGAAATAGAACATGAAAGTTCGTATAGAAGTCCCAATAAATTTATGTTTACTATACGTACCTATATTTACCGAAAACATGTGTATTATTAGTAAAAATGCCGTCAACAGTTTGTATGTGTATTATTTGCAAAATAAGTATCCTAAAAAATAAAAACTTGCTGCTCACAGTAACTATTCCACGCGGACGAAGTCGCGAGCAAAAGCTAGTATTTTATACATAGAGAATCGTTTGTATATCCCCGAAGAAGTAAGCAATGGTACTACGGTTATATTTCGCCAAATGTTTTAAGGTCTCACGAAATAGTTATGCCGTCTGCAAAGATAGGAGTTCCTCCACTTCTTAGTGATCAATAGCAGAATCATTACACTTATATTCTACCAGCTATATTTTCAGGTTACACGTAATGGTGTGAGCTATAGCGTCTTGCAAGCACACTTTAAACTCCGTGATACTGAAAATTTACTAACAGGAACAGCTACACGAGTCCCGTGACCTCACGATCGCACGCAAAAACAAATGTATACTTTATGCCACAGGATCAATGAGGCCCTAATAAATACTCGGCGCAACAGGCGACACAGGTTTTTCACGTGGTGATTTCACCACGTGCATTGACGCATACCTCTCCGTGGGGCGACGGAGAGGGTATGTCGGAATCACCCGACGGGCCCCTACACAAAACTACAATACCTATTTTCATACTCTAATTTTAGCATTTGACTACATTAACCATCTCGATACTATCCATTTAAATGTTCATTACTCATACAAATCAAGTGCCAATGTTATCGCTTTATCAAGAGGACAGTTTCCTTCTTAGTTACCTTATTCCTATGCGGTGATCACGATCTGTTTGTTGTTTAAACTTTGATCTTTACCTGAAAGAGAAAGAATATTACGATTAAACTTTGAAATACACAATATAATATTATATATATACAGATGAATTGACGTAGTTATGTCGCCATCGTTGATATGATGCACGGTAAAACTCGAAAGAGTTTGTGTATGCATCACAAAAAAAATATTAATTGTAACTTCCATTATTTATGTATTGAACAAAAAAAAAAACTTCAGCGATAGCCTAGTATTACAAAGACAAATGTGAGTTTGTTTGTTACGCATACACGCTTTAACTATTCGACCAATCATCATAAAATTTCACATTCATGTTGTTAGGGTAACAGAAAAGATATAGGGTACCTTTCATCTAGAAAAAGCTACTATGACGTATCTAACGTTTTTTCGTTTTTTTCAACGTGTGGAAATGCTCCTGATGCATAGCTCCTCGCCACAAGGGGAAACATTATGTTGGGCTCTCTTGAGACTTTGGGCCTACCGACTAAAACCACCACGGTGTGCCAACTCGCTGCTTTGCATGGTGGGTGGGTCGCTGGAAGTGAAACTACATCAGCGACCCACCCAGCAGTGCCCAATGCAGACAGGAAAGGTCTGCGGGCGACGCCCCGGTACGACAGAGGGCGTCGCTTCGACTCAATGGCTGGCAGGCGGGAGATCTCCGTTCTCCCACCCGCGGCCTTAACTACGGCGCGCGGTGGCATAAGGCGCCGCGCGGTTCGGCGGCGGCGGCTCCAATACGCCAGGATACTTTCCTCACGGATCCGCTCCGCCGCCTCCTCCTGCGAGATGATGTCCTCGCAGAAGAACGCGATCGCTACCCACTTCCTCTCGCTGTCGACCATGGCTTTGATCACGGCCGGCAGCGAGAGGTCCCACAACATCCTGGAGTTTACGGCGCTGCAGGGACCAAGCGAGGCATAGCTCGAGTATGTGTTGCGGCGTGTTCTCCTCACACTCGCAGTGGTGGCAGATGGGACTCGGTACCTTGTGCAGGTATATATGCAGTCTTATAGGGCGGGGTCGTGATTGCATGTAAAAGTGATTCGTGTGGCCCCGCCGATTGCGGTTATGTCGAGGAACACCGTGATAGGTTTAGTTGGTATTACCAGGATGTCGCTCACCATCTTTCTCCCGGTTAATCCGATATAACTTCTCCGTCGCCCCGCGGAGAGGTACATGTCAATGCATACCAACACATAAAAAAAAATAACGGTGCCATATTTATTTCAAAAATCTCTTGTCTATTAGTATTTTGGACAATGTTACTATTTGACTTAAATGATTAAAAATTGTGAGTGATCTACCCTATTTTTGACAGAGGTGTTACGGTCACTGAGTGAGATATAATTATATAATCTGACACAACGGGGCTGTGGATCGATATTATGTGGGCGAGGTGATAACATATTATGTGGAACATAACCGACATTACATACATAATTATAAAGTGTGTAACAAAAAGATGAATACATAAAATGGATTCCAGTAATAATATAGCTTATATGATGATATTTATCCCCATTGGAGGGAGGTTAGTTTTTAAATTTTTTTTATACATCTCAGGTGTCAAACAAGTATACGGCCCACCTGATGGTAAGTGGTCTCTGAAGCCTATGGACGCCTGCAACACCAGAGGCATTACTTGCGCGTTGCCGATCCTTTAGGAAAAGAAAAAGAGAAAAAGTAGCAACATTCAGCATAGCAGCAGCAGGAATACTGCTATTTCACGTCGATATTCTGTGAGAGGATAGTCCTTCCCCGGTCGAGCCGGCACCATTCATGCGGACATCAGCGAGGCTCTACTACACATAGTACTACTATATATAATTCCCATTACAAGGCGAGCCTATTGCCCTCTACCATACCTGGTAATATCAAACATAAAAAATACATAGGTACATACATAGGTCCAGGCCATATCACCCATATTCCGCCAGCTCTTGATTTTGGTTCCATTTAATAGGGGTGAACCTATCAAATGGAACCAAAATCAAGTATTTCCATAACAACAATTCGAAATACATAGACAGCAGTGTAACAACTTAAGCAATTGCAGTAACCTCACAGCTGAAAACATATTTGTTGAATACTAATAGCAAGCGCCATGTCCGCTAACTTAACTCGTTTAGCTACCAACCGCACAAAAATAACATCAGGAATACTGCCAACATTCAAAAACCAACTTCGGTGTAAAGTTGCCTTTTTATTGTTATTGAACACTCCAAACTAGTCAGTGTAAGCGGGATTTGGTCGCTCAAGTAAACAAAAACAAGCTTAATGTCATTACTCGCTAATGGCGAACGTATAGCTTGAGCTTGATGGCTTTAGTAGAGACAAATGCATTGAGAAATCGTCACTACGTACACAATAAGCAGGAAAATACTGTTGGAAGAAAGGTATCCTAACTAATATTATAAATGCGAATGTGAGTTTGTTTGTTTGTTACGCTTTCAAGCATTAACTACGCGGAAGATCAACCTGAAATTTACGCATACACGTTAACCGGGGTACAGATAAAGAGGAAGGATATCTCTCATCCAGAAAAAGTACTATTTCCAACGAAGCCGCGGGAAAAAGCTTGTTGTAAATAAAAACTCAGTCAATATTCGTAGTGTGTGACATCGTGTTTAAAACTATTTTGCTAATGACTTGTTTATTCATAAAACAAATTGCCGCCCGCAATCCCTAGAGGGCGTGTCTGTTTGTACGTCCCTATGACATCGACCTTACGTGTACAACGTAGCTATCAGTTTTAATTAATAAAACTGTTGTTAACATGGCTGCGATATGACAGTTATCTAATTGATTATGCAGATTAGAAGCCTTAGATATGTACTTGCAACATAATATAAGCCTTGTATATAAATTGTCCCAATGCTGGGCACAAGCCTATTCTAAGAGTGAAAAGGGTGAGACCATAGTCGACGACGCTGGCCCAGTGCGTGTCGGTAGACTGCACATATCTTCGAGAACGTAACGGAGAATTCTAAGATACGGAGATAATAATAATAATAATAGTTTATTGTTTCTCTCTCACACAGATACATAATAAGAAATTGCACAAAAGAAACTTAATCTAGACATATACATATTCCCAACTATGTGAGAGACTGGTATCTGTACTGGGCTCGACCTGTATGACAGATTACCAGCCTCTCCAGGCACTGGACTCGTGCAGTACTAGCATGTCAGTAAATGTCCCGGTGGGCGTGCATAAGCATTACTACCAATTGCAATTGGCAGTATGTATACTGTATAAGTTATGAATGAGAGATCGTGTGTGAGTGTGTGTGTGTATGTGTGTGGGTGTGTATGTGCGTGGGTGTGTGTGGGTGTTTGTGTGGGTGTATGAGTGTGTGTGTGTGTGTGTGTGTGTGTGTGTGTGTGTGTGCGTGGGTGTGTGTGGGTGTTTGTGTGGGTGTATGAGTGTGTGTGTGTGTGTGTGTGTGTGTGTGTGTGTGTGTGTGTGTGTGCGTGTATGGGGGTGTGCGTGTGTGACAATTCAAGATGTCCTCATGATGTTTCCCTTCACTGTTAAATCGAGCAATAATTAATTATTTAAACCTCGACGTAAGCGCGAACTTGAGACTTCTGCGTGGCGGTCTAACACTCTCCTAATAGACAAAAGCTTCATTTCATCATAAAAACATAGATCAAAACTTTATATTGATTGATATTATTCGCGCTAAACAATATAGGTATAGCGCTTAGCATGCTTTGCGATTAAACGCAAGCCTTTTTAATCGTCGGAATGATTATCATATACTTTTCTATACAAGTACACGTATTTATAGCGATTTTTTTTCAGTGACCACAAAATAGTAATTACTAATAAAATTAGACGCTGTAAGAATTATTTTTGTATATAAACATTTATGTGCAACAATATTCTCATATAGTTTTACATTGGTACGTACCCGAAATGTAAATTGAAAATTAAGAGTACATAATTTAACTAGCGGCACGCGCAGGCTTCGCCTGGGTAGCACAAAACTAACAAATTATACACCTAAACCTTCCTTAGAGTGATTAACACTCTGACAATTGGTCAAAACCGCATGAAAATCCGTTCAATAGTTTTTGAGTTTATCGCAAACAGACAGAGAGACGCGGCAGGGGAGTTTGTTTTATAATATTCATTTAACATTTAATATTTTCGCATGTTTATCGTTATTTATATTTTGATATACCAGGCCATGAAAAGAGATTTGTGAATGAAATTTGTTGGGAACAACCGCAGAGGAGACACCCAGTCACCTACTGGCCGTTCACGCATATTACATACATGTGATATATGCTATCTCCTTTAAAGATGATGATAAATACACAATTACCTATATCATTCAAAGGCAATCCTAAATAATATTATAAATGCGTATGTGAGTTTGCGACGCTTTTAAGCCTTCACTACTCGACCGATAATTATAAAATTTCGCATACCTACACGTTGTCAGAGGTACAGAAATGGACATGCGGTACCTTTCATTAAAAAAAGTACTTTAAAAGCTAGTTAAAATATAGTTAATATTATATATTGAATACTCTTTCGATTTATTTGTTAGTATCATAGCATAATCAGAATATCATGTCTATATGGGCGCAAATCGCCATCTAACGGCAATTGAAATTCACAACAATTGTCAAATATTGATCTTTAAGTTTTAGCTTTTTGTTTAAATGATTATACTATTTTAGAAATGCCTGAAATAATATATTAGATTGATATTTAAATAGTTATTTGTAAACATACGTTCATTATGTATCAAGCTCTAACATGTAATAGACGCAGTGTTGACTGTTTGAATGTTTTGAAGATTATTGAGATTTCATTTATTGTTCAAATTCTCAATTTAATGTTCTCAAATTATACAGATCCTATTTTTAACGATTACATCGTTAAAAATAGAATCTGTATAATTAACCCAATTATGTATCGAATTTAATTATTGTAAACAATAAGTAAAACTTAATTTCATTTATTGAACGATTCATTTATGTTACAGCGCCATCTGTTGAGAATGTTTGTAACTATATTATTTGTTTATATTAAATAAATGTAATTTATGTAAAATACTTTAACGGTGAAGGAAAACATTGTGAGGAATTCTGCATTTCTTTTCTTCCATAATATTCTCGAAGACACGTGAAGTCTGCCAACCCGCATGGGGCCAGCGTGGTGGACTATGGTCTAACCCTTTTCACACTAAGAATAGGCCCGTGCCCAGCAGTGGGACAATTTAAAATACAGGGCTGATATTATTATATTTCTTTTTGTTTTATACTTGTTGGTATGTGTATTTTTGTTTTTATTACACACATACACAGATAACATTTATACTACTTGAGAGACTTGTAATTTATTTGAATTTCTTTTGGTAATTTAAATGTCATGTGAAACATGGAATCCATGGACTGTCTACTGCTTGTTAAAAATTTTGCATACTAGTTTTAGCTAGCGGTTTTGTTTGTGTAAGAGTAGGTTAGGTAAGGTTACGTTAGTAACTATCTTGTCTTTAATTAAAATGTGGCCTGTTACTCGGTTATAATATAGCATTATATTTTATTTAAAAAATGTACTGTTACTAACATTTTTTGTTTTTTACGCGTGGAAATTTGCAAGTCACATTCCCTATCGCCGGTTTTGGGGCGGACGATGGGGATATGTCGGGATCCAGCCCCTAAGAGGATTTGGGCTGAACCGACTAAAACCACCGCGGTGTTGCACACACCTTTATGGTGAGGCCACGCGGATCGCTCTCGCATTCGAATCGGGACCCCACTGTTACTAACATATCCTAACCTACTTCTACGCGAACCAAACCGCGGGCAAAAGCTAGTATTTAATAAAATGGACCTTTACGAATTACACTATAATTTAAAAAAAATGCTGGTTTAAGGCATTTCCCTAAATACAAATTGCAACGATTTTTAACTCTGAATAGAAATAGTCTAGTGTCTTGAGAATGTTATTAACGGACATCTGGATTGTTAACATCATATCCTAAAGTTACTGAAGTTATATTAATGTTAGTTGCTTAGTGGGGGTGGTGGGCTTCGTGGACCTGCCCGCCACCCAATCAGCTCCAAGCCCCAGAGACGGCTTGCGTGTTCACGCGCCTCTGTGTCGTATTGTCTTAGTCAAGGGACAGTAGAGCAAAATATAGATTCTATTTTTGTGTAGGGTAGATTCGTATAGATCGTTTTATTCGGCGGGGTTGCAATTGCATATAAAAATAATTCGCACGGCCCCACCGGCTCTGGTTATGTCGAGGAAACCCCGTGGTAGGTTTAGTCGGTATTACCGGGATATCTTTCTCCCGGTGAGACCGACATAACCTCTCCGTCGCCCCGCGGAGAGGTATGCAAAGTATTTCCACGGGTAAAAAAAATAGTTTCTTCGTAAATTGTATTTGCTCATTTACACAAATAAAATAATTACATATTAGTGGTAATAGTTAACCCCTCCAGCTAAGGTGATATGTTTATGTTAGGAGCGGGTTCACATCGGTAGTATATTGAGCAGGACTTGAACCTACGAGCTCTTCATCGGAAATCTGAAGCATCAATCCATTGAGCTACCGTCATCTTTAAAGATACCTCCTATAAGAAACTAATGACCATATTTTTAAATTCTAACTAATTATAACTTACTAATTATAAATGCGAATGTGAGTTTGTTACGCTTTACACCTTAAATACTTGACCGATCACCATGAAACTTCGCACGCACATTATCAGTGGTACGAAAAGGACATAGGATATATGGGCGCAAATCGTCATCTATCTGCATTAACTCACGAAAATAGTCAAATATTGATCTTTAAGTTTTATATTTTCGTTTAAATGATTACATTATTTTAGAAATGCCTGATATATATTAGATTGATATTTAAATAGTTATTTGTAAACATAAATTCATTATGTACCGAGCTCGAATATTTAATAGACGCAGTGTTGACTGTTTGAATGTTTTGAAGATTATTGAGATTTAATTTATTGTTCAAATCCTCAATTATGTGTAATCATTAAAAATAGAATCTGTTTAATTCTCCTAATTTATGTATCAAATTTAATTATTAACAATAAGTAAAACTTAATTAAATTTTTACAGCGCCATCTGTTGAGAATGTTTGTAACTATATTATTTGTTTATATTAAATAAACGTAATTCATGTAATTTAAATCACTTGGAGTTATGTAAAATTCATTAAAATAATTATGTCGAATAATAAGCTATATTTCAAGACTTATTTTGTACTTAATTCGTTAGTTTGTCATAAGGGAAGTTTTACCTAGTTGTTATAACCGTTTGAAGGCGTTGTGAGGCAGATATAAAAAGCAGGAAGAAAATGTTATGGGCTGATTTCTGTAAAATCAATGGTGCTAAAATAAACTAAGTGTTGTTAACTGTGTATTTTTATTATAATGGACTCCGAGTATCCGACATCCTGGCGTGTTGCTGGCAGATACATTGATCCAGAAAAACGGTTTTCGAGCGAAACCGCGGACAAAACCTAGTTGTCAACAATAAGAATTTTGTAAGCGTAAAGTGATATCATGTTTCTTAACATCCTCACTAATATTATAAATGCGAATGTGAGTTCGTTTGTTTGTTACGATTTCACGCCTTAACTACTGAACCGATCATTATGAAACTTAAATAAATAAACAAATAAAATCTATGCATACACGTTGTCTGAAGGTAGAAAAAATTACATAGGGACATCTAGAAAAAGTACTGTTAACGAGAGATGCCGTGGGCAAAAATTTGTCGACAATAATTGCAATTTTGTAAGCGTAAAGCCATATCACGTTATTTCTAAACATAATCCATAATGTCTACATATATATATTTAATTTCCTTTTCCGCTTAAAGGCCCTAAAAAAATAGCGATCGCTTTTAAATCCATGCACTTATAAGCTTAACCCTACAGTTACGCAGTTCGCATATGGCTTTAGTTCGCAATTGAAGCCTTAAATACTAAAAGTTCTTATACAACCCAGTATTCTGTGAGCTAGTTAAACGTTAAACAAATTAAATGTTACGAGAAAACATTTTCCTTATAAGTTTTCTTATCCTAGTAGCGTAATAGTTAGGGCATTGACTTGCGATCGAAAGGTCAGAGATTCGATCCATTAACGTGACTGCACGGATAGCGTAGTTTTTCATGTGGTCGCCTCGCCGCTGACACTGCGCCGAATGTTGTAGGTTCGATCCCCACACGGGACAAAAGTTTGTGTGATCCACAAATGGTTGTTCCGAGTCTGGGTGTCCTTTGTGTTTGTTGTTTGAATTTTTGTAACGTCCACCACGACACAGGAATTGAAGACAGCGTGGAGAGAGGGGACTTTTAAATAAAACCATGAGGATGTGTATTGTAATTATTGTCTGGGCTCCCCAAGGATGTCACGTTAGGTTAGGTTACTCCTGAAAAATAATACTAGACACGCCAATCATTCCCTATAGGTATATTTTAACAGCCTGGGTAACACAGCGGTATCTATGACTGTTGTGCTGAAGTGTCGAGTTCGAATCCCGAGACGAGCCAACAAAATGTTATAATTTTTGTCAACAAATTCTAAATATAAGAGACACACACACGTGCACAATAATATCTCCTGCGTAGTTGGCCAGGCTGGCCGCCGTGGCCGAAATTTGGTCTGGAGGATATTATTATTATTTATAGATTAGTGTTTCTATTTTCGCAGAATGAGCTCGAAGTATGGATTGACATTCACGAGAATTACTTTGTGACGTAAATAAATGCGTTATGCTCTATTTCAATATGTATATTTTGTGTTAAACCAGTTCAAACAGTGCAACACGCGAGCTGGGGTGTGTCAGTTCAAATTATTGGGAAACTTTGCTACCGGGAAGCTAGCGCATAATTGTCAGGAATTCATTAGATCGTGACAGCTTTAAAGTATTCCTAGTAATTGACTATATTTCATTTAGTATCAATGACATACTTACTAATATTTTAAATGCGAATGTGAGTTTGTTTGTTACGCTTTCACGCCTTAACTACTCGACCGATCATCATGAAATTTCGCGTATACGTTCTCAGGAGTACTAAAGTGGGGGCGTAGGGTTTCATCCAGAAAAAAAATTACTGTTCCCGTGGGTTATAAATATATTGATAAAATCTACATTAACGTGATTGAAACCACGGACAAAATCTAGTTTACTGTATTTCATTTAGTATTTTCGAAGCGACCTTTCAAAGCGGCAAAATCTTCGCAAATAAAGTGTTGGCATCAATCCTCAATCTAACGACTACACCACTAGACTATTTTGTATAGGTATCATGAAATGTGTCGATGTGAGAAATTTAATAAGGTATGGCATAATATATAATCACAGTAATTGAACCCATTATCCGTAAAGAAAACAGAACTGAACAACAAAGTTGAAAAAAAAAACAACTGCCCAACAAAATAAATATATTTTTCACTCTTGCCACCCCACTGTGTTGTGTTGCCAACCTTTATAAGAATTGAATTTTAACAAAGGATTATTTTCGTAAGCCTTTGTTATGCAAGGAAAACCTTTTTAATAACGGAACATACGCTACACGCCTTAATTCACAAAGGGGTAAGCAGAGATGTATTAAACCCATATTTCGTCAATCACAAAAACAATAAAATCATATCTGTTGTTTGAGTTCTATTACTTATTATACTAATTTTAAAACCTAAACTGTACCAAAGCTTTTTGGCAAATAAATAAATTCTAATTCTAATTTTTCAGTTCTATATTCCGTGGCGCTACTGAGAATTTTTATTATATCTATTGAAGATAGTCTTCGCTAAGATTGGCCGAAACTCAGCCAGGACGAAAACACACATAAAACTACAAAACGTTTTACCGAATTATGTAAACGCCCATACATAATATTGATGTCTTCCTAATCACATCGTAACACCCATTTCGACAATCGACAATAATATTTTATTGCGATACACAGAATACACGCAAAGAAACAAAAAGAGTTCATTCGATAGCGAATATCGACACATAAACAGTTCATATATAATACATATATGGGTAATTTAGGCTTTAGCAAATGTACCCTCACCGTATTTAAATCGAACGAAAAAGAGCCCACACTAAAAGAGTGAGTTCACTCATTATATTTTGCTATGTATAGTATACAATTTTGAAAATGAGTGAACGTGTTCCTAACTAATATTATAAATTCGAGTGTGAGTTTGTAACGCTTTCACGCTGTAGGAGTGATGAGAAGTGTTCTTGTGGTCGTCTAAATAAAATACTTCTTGATAGATATGGTTATATATATTTATTGGTACCAGTTAAAAATAATATATACATACATACATAGATTCACGACTACGGATTTCCATTTGCTACGATCCTGACACACTTCTCTGACTTCATTCACTTTCATAACACCATACACTCTCGCCGGTTAAAGGTGCTCTTAACCTCTCCGATCTGATCAATAAACGTTCGTCTAGGTCTTCCCCTTGTGACTGTTCCATTCACACTAGCCTTATAAACTTTCTTAGTCAGTCTTTTCTCGTCCATTCTTTCTACATGCCCAAACCAGCTTAACATACCCTTTTCTATTCTCGTCACTATATCCACTTTTATGCCGCATCTCTCTCTAATCACACTATACCTTATTCTATCTTTCAGAGTCACACCACATAAATTTCTCAGCGCTCTCATTTCTACAGCATTTATTCTGCTCTCATGCTTCTTTTGCCATACCCAAATGCCATAAATGCCATAACCCTGCTCTCATAAATATATATTGGACTACGATCTAACTGTGTGGTTGCGGGGAGACGAGCCGCGCGGCGCTACTGCATCCTTGCGCCTGACTATACAAAACTAAAGCGTCAGCAGTATCGCTTAAGTACTCAACGGATCATCATGAAATTTCGCATACACCTTGTCAGGAGTACAGAAAAGGATATAGAGTACCTTTCATGCAGAAAAAGTACTATTTACAAAGAATAGACAATTGATATAACCTACATTTACTAAATCAAAATCTAAGTAAGTCAGACACAAAAATCTAATTTGACCAGTAATCGTAAGCCATCCAAAAATGAATAGGATGACCTCGTCGATGATTCTATTGGGAATAGCTTTCGTTAAAGCAAAGATTATCTTTCTAGTCACGTATTCCGTATGTGCCTTTCGATCTGACATGGCCAAGCTCTGGAACACCGAGGCACACGACCTTTGTACATTGGCACATGTATTTAAATGGCGGCCACCGTTTTATCCGGGGTTGCCATAGCAATAAACTGCTGAAGACGATACAAATTCCCGGTAACAATAAATTAAAAAAAACTTTATATTTGAAATTTGTAAGAAAATGATAGGTAAATGTTAAATGTTATAAGATATAAATATCTAACATCTGCCTGACTGGTACAACGGTATCATAGGTACGGTAGGTTACACTTTCACGCCTTGATTGCTCGACGACCATCATAAAATTTCGCATATACGTTGTCAGGGTACAGAAAAGGACATAGGGTACCATGTCCATGTTTATCCAGAAAAAAGTAGCAGTAATTTTTCCGGATGATAGGTACCCTCACAAATGATAGAAAATTTACATAACCTTTATTTACGCGAACAGTGGGCAAAATCTAGTATTGTACATATATAAGGCTTCTTTCAGTTCGCTTGTTCAGCAAAATATGATCGGCATAAGTTCATACTTTATTTCTAGAGCAATTGTGCCTTTATATTTGCCCGATTACATACAGTTACTATAACGCAGGCAGTATGTACTAGTATGATATCTTGGTAATATAATTAATCTGCTGTATTATTCTATGTAACGGTAAAGGAAAACATCGTGAAGAAATTTACATGTCATAGAGTTCTCCAAAATGTTCTCGAAAATATGTGAACTCTGCCAATCCGCACTGAGCCAGCGTGGTGGACTATGGCTTAACTCTTCTCACAGTAATAAGAGAACTGTGCCCAGCGGTGGGAAAGTTTAATACAGAACTAATATTTAAATTCTATGATCGCCCAATCGGCAAAATCTCAACGACAAAATGCGATTGGTAAAAGTTTATTCCTCGGACGTTCTGCCTATACCTAATTGTCAGCCCGATTAGAAACAGTTACCATCACGTGAGCGGTTTGTTTGATTGGTTATCTTAGTAATAGAAAAGTTCATCAAATATTCTACGTAATATATGATTGCATTCAGTCCGCCCGATTGGAAAACCGAATTGCTATAAGTTGACAGTTGATTACTCACCAAACTGTACGTAATAATGTCAGTCCGATTCGATGTATTCAACATTGGCGGATAATATTTTTTTAAACATTCTACTATAGTACCACGGCCAATGAAACGAGATAAATTATATAAATATAAGTACATCTCTAAGGTTCGTTATGACAGCGAACAATAATTATTGTAATGTATAGACAGCTCTGGAGCCCAGGATAGCCCTCACACGCAATGACGTGAGAGAAGAAACAAAAGTGGTTGTCGTCATGTCATCCTAAGCACTGGCAGCCGATCAGTCGTCCACAAGATGTCAACATTTGTTTCAATGTCATCTATGTACCGTGAATTAATATAAAATATAGTTTTTGTCTATAAATGTATCGTTATTTTGTCATTCTTGTGAATTTCTGTTAAAAGTAACGAACTTTTTAAATGTTACTGTTTCCTAATTATTATATTTATTGATTATAAATTGGGACCAGGGCAAGAGGATGATGAGTGAAATTGAACCAGTAGATATTTTGAAAATAAAGATGTTAAAAACCGCTGACCGATTCTTTACATTGTTTCTCTCGACTCATTGGGCTTATTAATGCACATATTCATTTAACTGTACATAATATGTATATTAGACCTAACATGCGTTAAAATAACAAAGAAATGCCAAAAAAGGATCTTTTATGTTAGAAATATGGTACATAGCTATATTAAAAATTACGTTATAAATAAATTGGACGCGAGGTATGGTATTCGGCAAAAACGTATTTTAGGTGATAATTTTCTTGTTTATTTAACTAAGGTTAAATATTTAATGCGCCTCATGTACATGAGGCCTCGCCTTGGTTAGCGAGTCGGACAGTGTTATTGGGTTTTGTGTCAAGATATTCTCAGTACCAGTACGGAGTCTAGAACCGTGCCCGGTAAACGGCAATAGGCTCGTTGCCGTTACGTGAGGTCTGAAATATAGCTGGCAAAATGTTGTATCTCCACCACTGCCTACCTTTAATACACCTGAAATATATAGGTTACTCAAAGCTTCTTCTCTCTAGCATTTATTATTCCCAAGACACTTAGGGTCGGCTTTTCTGGTCTAACCGGATTTGGCTGGATATCAGTTTTTACACGGAGCGGCTGCCACCTGATCTCCGCAACCCGAAGGCTAACTATAGCCTAAGGCTAGACCAGTGTCAGGATATTATAGGGCACTGACTTCCCAATAACGACTGCCATAGATGTTCATGGCAGCCGTGACCGACGGCTTAACGTGCTCTCCGTGGCACGGAGCAGGCGATAATTGTCAATCAATATGCACATAATTTCGAAAAGTTATATAACTTCCGAAAGTCACAGGTGCGCGGCGAGGGTTCGAACCCGAGACCCGCTGCATTGCAATTTGCTGGTCTTAATCAAACGAGCCCAAAATATGTGTACATAAATTTAATACTGATGACTTGATGCTCCAGCAAATACTATTTAAACCTTGAATATAAATAATACCATTGTTACAGATCCAAAAGACGTAGTCAATAGTTTTACTAACTATTTGGGAGATAAAATGGTAGGTACTAAACTACCCGAGAGTGAAAAGCATGCAAGAAATTGTAAAAATAAATGTATAGTTTATATTCTCACTCATTAGTGTACAATGACAGAAACTGAGAATCGAATCCACAACACTCGGGACAGTAGCAGAGGCAAGACAACCATTTAAACCACTACTTAATATACTAAAGTTCTTATTAATAGCAACGTTGTTGGTAACTGTATTACAGTCACACATTGCTGTTAAAACGATGCCCGTTAGAAGCAACTTTTCACATTTTATATGTAAAGTACATTCTCATTGAGGTCAACTATCCTATTTCAAGTAACATCGAACGACTGTTCGTGTCATTAGAGGCACACATCAACGTTCAATATCTCATTAGCCTGAGTGTGTTATAAAAGTACATACATATATAACTTTAAATATGAAGATACCTATTTGTTTTGTTTTGACAGATAAACGATGTAACATACCTATTGTTACGTGCTGGGTTCGAACAATAAGAATATAAAACAAAATTACCGACTAAAACGTTTTATTCTAGCACACAATTAAATTTAAAACACTATACTACACTTTTCCACTGTAACTGCTTCAAACTCCGTAGTATTTTCGCTTGCGTTCGCTGCGATGAATACTTGACCGCTTACAATTGTAAACTGACTCGGCGGTGCGCGGGCGCTATATTTATACGCTGGTAAAGCGTTTCTGGAGTTTTCTAGAAAAGCCATACCCGGTATGTAACAGTACGATGATTCGAGAATGTGCCAGCGTTCTCTCTACAATACTCGTACCGACAACTACGTAGTTCCGTAAGATGTCAATAGATGGTGCTGTAATTAATTATTAGAAGGGACTGCCGAGTCTTCCCCACAGTGCCGACAGATGGCACTAGCCGTAACACTATTTTCTTGAATTGCTAACTTATATTATATAATAAAATATATAATACCTACATAATATTATATTATTATTATAATGTTTACTGCACAACAGCATGTCTGATGATTGGGTTATGTTACATGATATAAGTCCAACTATTAATGACAATTTCAAATCTGTGACTGAAATTTCTCTATCAGGCCTAGTTAACAAAATATGACACATGGGTCTTTTTATAATAAAACACGGTATATTTAAAGATTATCTTATTTTATTTAGTTCTTAAGTAGAAAAATCTTTCTTTTTTATGCCTTCCTTGCTGAAGCTGAAGATAGAGAGCTGAGCTTATTATTGATATTTATTATTATTTATATACTCTGCAAATGAAACGAATTATTTGGATTATTCACACAATGATGATGCCATATCAAATTATATTAGGAAAACTTAATATTGTTCTAGTTATCAGCAAATTTAGTGGAAGCTACAACTCGTAAACAAGAGCTGTTACAAAAAAAATTAGGGTATGCGTAGGATCAGTGACGTCGAATTAGTAAACATCATGTGATAAAAGTCATTCATCAGACAAAAGTTGCAATTTTGTTGTGCAATGTTATAAATGCGAATCTCAGTTGGTTTGTTTGTTACGTTCTCACGCCTAAAATACACGACCGATCATCATTAAATTTAGCATACACGTTATCGGGGGAACAGTAAAGGACATAGGGTACCTGTTATCTAGAAAAAATAACTGTTACTAATCTAGCCTACCCTTCATTTACGAGTGAAGCCGCAGGTAAAATATAGTTTACCATACATGCATGGTCTCATACCTGATATTCTTAAAGAGTACACTACATATGGAACAATTAGTGTGTCGGAGAAGACTTCAAACCTTCAAACAAAGGACACAAAATCAACCAGACTAAAGATATTTGTTTCGTTTCAACTGATAAATGTTTTAACATATTTTCATGAAATCCACGAATGGGCCGGCTCGACCGGAGTGATACCACAGCTTCACAGAAAA
The DNA here is from genome assembly GCA_963675205.1 of Catocala nupta. Lineage (NCBI taxonomy): Eukaryota > Metazoa > Arthropoda > Insecta > Lepidoptera > Erebidae > Catocala > Catocala nupta. The sequence goes on from OY776105.1 coordinate 4,968,663, forward strand.
CCGGCATGAATTAATAGCGCTTGCGTTGTGTTTCGTCGAGTGAGTGAGAGTACCGGAGGCCCAACCTCCCCTTCCCCCCTGGAGGGAGGGTTAAATTTAAAAGGCTGGCAACGCACTTGTGATCCTCTGGTGTTACGGGTATCCATGGGCGGTAGTAATCGCTTACCATCAGGCGATCAGACAGCTCGTTTGCGTATTATACCATAAAAAAATGTTAATGTGTGTTTCTTTGTTTGTTAAGCTTCCACGCCTTAACTACACGACGGATTATCATGAAATTGCCGCATACACGTTGTCAGGGATACAAAGAAGGACATACAAAAGAGCAACGAAGAGGAGGGTCTCTTAAAAAAAATATGGATTTTGTAAAGGTCTGACGCTAAAGCCAACCAGACAGGGACCAACAGGGTCTCTCGTGAATACGACCCTGTAATTGCAGAAAAACATCCCAATAGCACGTTCTTGTTTCTTTATCCTTGTCTTTGATATACGTGACACGCATCACGCTCGTGTTTTCAAGATGTCGATGTAGCTTGAGTTTGTTTTATATATTTATATTCACGTGTGTTCACTTATTGGGTTTCATTTTGGATGAAAGGTATCCTACGTCCTTTTTTGTACTACTGACTGAAATTTCATGATGATCAGTCGAGAAGTTAAGGCGTGAAAATGTAATCAGCAAACAAACTCACATTTGCAATTTATAATATTTGTTAGGATATAGGAATATGTAGCTTATAACTGACTCGCGCAACGTCGTCTGCTTCACATAAGAGAATTTTCCCCGTTTTTGCAACATTTTTCATTTATGCTCTGCTCCTATTGGTCGTAGCGTGATGTTATATATAGCCTAGTCTTCCTCGACAAATGGGCTATCCAAGACTAAAAGGTTTTCAATTCGAACCAGTAATTCCCGAGATTAGCGCGTTCGATAAATTAACCAACAGAGCCATCTATTAACAATTCATCGAACTAACCAATAAATACACACTACTGTCGTATAATAAACATTTAATTTGCATTAACAAATATTGAGGTCAATAATTAAGATAAAACTATCCTATCTTTTAAGTTGGACTAAATTACAGAAACTTACGAAGTTTGATCAAAATCGGTTCAGTAGTTTCAGAGTTTATCCCAAACATACATCGTGACATGAGATTTTTATATATAAGATCTGATCGCAATATAGAGCTGATCGCAATATAGAGAACTTATAAATACGGATTTAAAAAACACTCATTGCATTTTATTTCAAAATAACTAAATTACTCGAACTCGCAAGGATTCCGTACGTTAAAAGAAACCATATACCTAGAGAGTTATTTAATTAAATTTATCTATTCCCGCCGTTTGTATACGTAACTAGGTCTGTTCGTAATCGATATTTCGCAGATATCTCGAAAACAGTTCTAGAATTTTTACTGAGAAATTCAAATGTTTGACAGAAAAATAAGAATCATCAAAATCGGTTCCCCTAGAAAAAAGTTGTAAGGTAACACACAAAATAACATATACAGTCGAATTGAGAACCTCCTCCTTTTTTTGAAGTCGGTTAAAAAACCCAGTAAAAGAATCGAATCCAAGACCTCTTGCACCATAATCGCATTCAATACCACTGCGCCACCATGGCCGGTTATATATGTAAATCTATTCGGATTTTAAGATTAGGATTAGATTTAAACATTAGGATCCTAATCTATACTAATATTATAAAGCTGAGGAGTTTGTTTGATTGATTGTTTGGTTGAAGGCAATAATCACAGGAACGAAAAGAAAATTTTTTTTAGTGTTGAATAACCTGTTTATCGAAGACACACATATAACATCACGCTATGACCAATAGGAGCGGAGCATCAATGAAAAATGTTGCAAGAACGGGGACAATTCTCTTAAAAGCAGACGAAGTTGCGTGGGTCAGCTAGTCAATATTATAAAAGCGAATTTGAGTTTGTTTGTTCCGCTTTCACGCCTAAACTACTTCACCGATCATTATGGAATTTCGCGTACACGTTATCAGGGGAACAGAAAAGGACATAGGGTACCTTTCATCCAGAAAAAGTATTGTGCCGAGGGATAGGAAATTTACATACCATATATTTACGCGTGTGGAGCCGCGGGTAAAATCTAGTTTTAAATACGTATTGTTACAACCAGTGCTATATCTCGGCGCTGTGGGGAAGACTCGGCAAGTTCCTTCTAATAATCTATTACAGCGCCATCTATTGACTTCTTACTGAACTACGTAGCTTGTTAGTACGTGAAGAGTAGAGAGAGCGTTAGAACTTTCTCCAATCTTCGCACTGTTACATACCGGGTATGGAGCTTCTAGGAAATTCGGGAAACGCTTGAATCAAGTATAAATAGAGCGCACGCGCACCGCCAAGTCAGTTTACAATCGTAAGCAGTCAAGTATTAATTGGAGCGAACGGACACGAAAATATCACAGAGTTTAAAGCAGTTATAGTGGGAAAGTGTTTAAGTAGTGTGTGTGGGGTTTTAAATTTAATTGTGTTAGAATAAAACGTGTTTTAGTCGGTAATATTGTTTAAATTCTTATCCCTGCACCGAGCACGTAACAGTATTACTGCTTCTGTGGCGCAGCGGTAGTGAATGCGACTGCTGTGCATGAGGTCTTGGGTTTGAATCGCCGGGTCGGGCTAACAAAAGTTATTGGATTTTTCTGTTAAGAATATTTCAATACGAGCCCGGAGCTAGAAAGTTGGCGGTATTAGACACCCCCGTGCCTCGGAAAGCTGTTAGTCCTGCACCTGATCTCTCTTGGGTCGTGTCGGATTATCCATCCCATCGGATCATAAGGGTTAGGGAACAGAGAGTGCACTTGTGTTTACGCACATACTTGTGCACTATAATATCTCCTGTGTGGATGGCAAGTCTCCGTTAAAGTTGGCCGCCATGACCGAAATTCGATCTAGAGGACATTATTATTATTACTTAAGTTTATTAGTTACTGTGTACTAAAGTTCGTGGTCATAGTAATTGATGACCGGTTAATCGAACTTAGCCCTTCTTTATTACTACTTCATTTAGGATTCATTCACACGTACCACAACCACACCACAACGACGCGACAAAAGGTGATCAAGCAGTAGTTACGTGTGAATAGTGTCGCTGCAGCTTTTTGCAGTTGCGTTGTGGTTCCTACAAAACGTGGATGTGGTTGAGTTGTCGATGGTAGTTGCAATGTGGTTGCGACGACGCAATGACGCTCACGAGGGCAGACAGACAGTTCGACACCGGTTTTCGTTGTTGAGCGCAGTGTCGCATGTCGGTGCGTCGACGCAGTGTTGTCTGCGATATGGTTGGACGCTAGTTCGCGGTGTCACTGGTAGTTGCGTTGTGGTTGCAATGTGGTCGGTATCACCTACATGGTCAACAATAATGGCAAAATGTGGTCCGTTTTTAATTGTAATATTCATTTTCAATACAAAATTGAGCACCCACGTGGTGAAGTTGTGGTTGTAGTGTGGTTGTGGTACGTGTGAAACAAGCCTTAAGCTTGAAGGACGTTTTATCGATCGAGCAAAAGATAAGATTCGATCTCCTAATTTGTTGATAACTATTATCGTTTTAACCACTAAGCTATCAAGTGTAGTGAAAAATAAAACATTGAGCAAGCTGCATGGAGTGGTTTAAGTGGTCGACTCGAACCTGCCAGTGCGTTGAGTGTTGTGGGTTCGATCTCTACACAAGACAAGAAATTCTGTGATTCGCCAATAGTAGTTTCAGAGTAGTAAAGCCTCACTGATTTCAACATGAATGGGCCAGCTCGACCGGGGAAAGACGTCGTTTCATGTCGATATTCTGTGAGAGGGTACTCTCACAGAATATCGACGTGAAATAGCAGTATTCCTACTGTTGCGTTTCGTTCGGTGAGTAAGAGTGCCGGAGGCCCAGTTACCCTCTTTCCCCCTGCCCGCTTTTTCTCCTTCCCACTTCCATTTTCTCTTCTTATATTCCTAAAGGGTCGGCAACGCACAAGTGATGCCTCTGGTGTTGTAGGCGTCCATAGGCTACGGTAACCACTTACCATCAGGTGAGCCGTATGCTTGACTGCCACCAAAGCCGTATAAAAAAAATAAAAATGAACCTGGGTATCCTTTGTCTCCGTGGTTTGAATATTTATAAAGTCCTTCGTGACATAAAAATTATCCTGGTTCAGAATTCCCTTTTTTATAGGCAATCAATCGCAATACGAAAAGTTGTATAAAATATTTTATTAATTTAATTAATAAAATTGCCTCGTTGATCCAACGGTTTCGCGCTTATATGCGTGTGATCTTGTATCCATTACTCGATTCTTTAGGTCAGGTAAATTGATATTGGGTTTTCTATGGTAAAATCTCAGTAACGGAGTCAGACAAGGTGTCTGGTAGACGATGAAAGGTTCATACCCTAATTTGGGATCTATAAATATAGGTAAAATGCTCACCGCTTGAAGGATAAAGAGGTAAGAAGAGACGATCCACCACGCTGCAGTGCGGGATTGCAAACTTTACACATCTTCGAGAACATTATGAAGAACTGTTAGATATGCAGGTATTCGGCGATAATAATAATAATAATAAGCTTTCTAAAAACCAACCACACGTCCTGATCGACCATCTGATCACGTGGGACACACGATAATATAAACTTTACTAGCGTGGCTAACATGGCACTGGTAGGTAAGTAGTCAGGAGTAGGACCCAAGCTAAGGTGGAACAGCGTACGCTGATAGCTGCGTGGCTAAGAGGGAGCTTAGTCGCTAGTATGCGAACTCTGGAGACCAGGGAATCTTTAGTTTTATTTGCCCTTACCACGGTGAATGTAGGGCTCTGCCGTGGCTGACCATTTCGTCTCTTGCTACTCGTGGGAAAATGATGAAGAAGTACAATACAAGAAAATATAATCTTAGAACGCTTCCCGGGGGTCGCCGGGGCTCAATTAGTGATGATGATACCACGTCTTTATTTTCATCTGTGCCATCTACTCGCCCTTCGTATATGACTAGGAGCACAACTACATCATCCACTACTAGTAAGCTCGATAGTGTTGTGCAAGAGGTTGACCTGATATAGAACTTGCACCCACCTCGGGCATAACGCGCAAAAGATGGACTTCTGAAATGAATAAATTCATACTGCACATCTTTAATTAACAGCATTAGACACCGATACAAAAACTTATTTAGAACCTCTACACCTTAAATTTATTGAAAAGAATCAGACAACTCACACCCTGTAACACACACAGCCACACTGTTCACAACTCAATCACAACCTATTGCTGATGTACACTTGGCTTAGGCCCGTGCCATCACCATAGCCGACAGCGAGAGGAAATGGGCAGCGGTCGCATCTCGCAGAAGGAGGCGGCGGAGCGGATCCGTGAAGAAAGTATCCTTGCGGATCCGAGCCGTCGCCGGCGAACCGGGCGGCGCAGGCGCGCTTACGCGCGCATAATGCTGCCATAATGAAGGCCGCGGGCGGGAGAACGGGGATCTTCCGTCCGCCAGCAATTGAGTCGGTCTGACGCCCTATGTAGTGCCGGGACGTCGCCGAGGAGTTGTAGACTGTTGGGTGGGTCGCTGAGGTAGTAATTTTGCCAGCGGCCCATCCAATATGCAAGGCAGCGAGCGTGCACACCGTGGGGTTTTGGTCCGTAGGCCCGAAGTACGGAAGAACCGGACATAACCCTCTCGCCTCCCCTAGTGGCGAGAGGGTATGCATCAGGCGCATTTCACACGTAAAAAAAAAAAGGCCCGTGCCATCAGACCCGGTGGTGTCCTTCTACAAGGACGTGATGTCGCAGAAGAAAACTGCGGAACGGGAGAGGGAGATCTCGACTCCCTTCCCCGGCCGCAGAAGGCGCACCAGGCGCAGGAGAAGGGCGGACAACGCCCTTTTCCGGCCCCCATGAATGGGTCCAGGGGCGAGGGACTTGGGGAAGTCCCCGCCCCCTATTCAATGGACCCGAGGCGGAGGCGCGCGCCTCTGAGGCAATGCATGGGATAGTTGAACACCTCACTACCCCGTACAGGAGACGAGTCCCGGACAGACCGGGCCAGCACTAGTGTGGTGGGGCTGTGGCAGAATTTGGATCCCGCGGCCCCACGCGTACGTGCGAGGAGACACCGGGGTGGTTTTAGCCGGTAAGAGTCCGGCACGCCCCTCCGCCTTTCCCCAGGCGGAGGTAGTGCATGAGGATTGACGCCCGTAAAAAAAAAAAGGCTCGTGCCTTCAGTTTTCTTTCCGGTTAGTTTAGAAAATAAAAGCAAAACAAAATAATAATAATAATCACTTTATTTGCCAGAATGTAGGTTTACAAGTACATATGTTCTTAATTTAAATATTCCCATTTAAATGTTTTCCTTCACCGTTAAAGTCACTATCAGATAAATCGTTAGTTTGTCTACCACTACAAAAATAACAAGGCGTGTCCGTAAACACAGGTACACAGGTATGGTCGATATGCTACGATGTTGTGACGTCATCGTCGATAAGATAACGTTGCCAGGCAATCAGCTAATTAAAGCACACTGATCGATCGTTTCTGAGCTGAAATGTTAATACAAGATCTTATCTTGTGTGGGGGCCAGTCAGTACAGACCGGCGACACTTCGACCCAGTGGGATCTTTTGTGTCGACTTCCCCAATACCGACTGCCACAGATGTTCATGGCAGCTGGGACCGACGGCTTAACATGCTCTCCGAGGCACGGAGCAGGCGATAATTGTCAATCAATACGCACATAATTTCGAAAAGTTATATAACTTCCGAAAGTCAGAGGTGCGTGACGAGGGTTTGAATCCGAGACCCTCTGCATTGCAGTCCGTTGGTCTCCCCACTGAGCTATAATACAAGATACTTAGTATTGCTACTATACAGCGTGTAACAGAAAGGTGTGATCATTTCTATGAGTCACAAAATATAGCCCCTATAAAATGGAAAACCGCGAGGGTTAAATCTGTTTAAATTATTTTCAGTAAGATATAATAATTCATAATTCATTTATTCATTTGCGAATATGTGTATACATTTGCAGATGTTATGACTAATACATTTATAGGTTCTCCACATTCTACCATTAGGCATGCAAGACCGAGTACTTATTATCGATTAATTAATTAGTACATTCCATTCAACATAACATAGAAGCACATAAAGTAGTTTTATTTAGAATGTCAGAAAAGTTAATTATGATTCAATTAAGAAATAATAATAATAATATAATAATATTCTACCACATACACACAACACCGTCTAGTCCAAACTAAGCAGAGCTTGTACTATGGGTACTAGACAAAGGATAAACATACATATATACCTTTTTTTCTGTAAATACGTACACATTATACATAGAAACACCCAGACCAAGACAAACATCCATGTTCATGCACACAAATATTCGACTTGTGCGGGAATCGAACCTGCGACCTCAGGCGTGGCAATCGGTTACACTAACCACTACGCCATTGAGGCCTACAATAATATATTATTATGTCAGTAATGAAATGTTAAGATAAAATTTAAATATTAATAAAATATTAATAATAATATAGCGTTTATCTTTTTACCATGACAGCATAATAATAACTGAGTCCGGTGACCTCCGTGAACCCAAAAATTACCAGGTGCTATGTTGATAGTGATGTAATGCGTTGGTTTCGATATTTAAATAATACACTAATAAAATGTTTAAAATTTTCATAGACATTAAAATAACTTTTAACTTCTGCCTGCACGCTTGGTGTAGTGGTCGCCTCGCCACTGCCATTGCCAAGAGTTGCGGGTTCAAATCCCACACGGGACAAAAATTTGTGTGATCCACAAATGGTTGTTCCGAGTCTGGGTGTTCTTTCTGTCCGCTGTTTGAATATTTGTAAAGACCCCCGCGATACAGGAGTTATATTAAATGCGAAAATTGTCTTTAAATTAAAAATAATGTTGTGACCCGGGAATAGACAACTTATTTTTTAGATATATATTATGGCTTTAAAATATGACCACTTCTTTCTGTTACACGCTGTATATTGCGTAAGCAGAGCTCACACATGTTAGGTGCGTATATAGACGTCAATTTCAGAATACTAACTACCACAGAGAATTTCATGAAAAAAATCTGCTTTTTTTTTTCGCATAACAATATTGAAAATCTAAAGATCGAGTATGAACATAGACATCAACTTATGACAATGTATGTATGTATAAAAGGATGGTCCATTTAAATGTCATACTAATTAAAATATCGATAAAATACAAGCTTGACATTATGACGTCATAGTCCACGACAAAATAGCGCTGTTAGGTAATCAGTTAGTTAAATCTCACTGATAAATCGCTTATGAGCTGAAATGTTAATTCAACATATTTAGTATTATGACTATACATCGCGTTTAAGGGATTAGTAGAACTGACACATGATTGTTTCGAGTATATTCACGTAATTTTCGGAATCCAAACTGCTGCTAAGAATTTCGTTATAATAAACGTGTTGCCGCGCTTAACGTATGCACGGTATACCAGGCGGAGATTGGCTAAGCGCGTGCGATGGTGATCAATTAGCAGACAGCGTGTGCGGCGGCAGCGCCATCAATATTTAATATTTTTTATACACTTGATCCGACATTTTGTATGGGCTGCACGCATAAAGCTCTGTCTACAATTATTCGCAATTAAACCATAGTTGAACTATCAAAATATACGCACCATTCCATTTTCCACGCCTTCGTCGATACCCTGCGCAACAAAACGCTATATGTCTTTTTATAATCCTATGGTATAATACTAGTATAATATTAAAATGAACCATCCCTCCATACATTGTCATAAGTTGACGCTTGTATTTGCATTCGATCATTACATTATAAATTTTAAATATCGATAAAAATACAAACTTGATATTGTGACGTCATCATCCATAACAAATAAATAACATTGTAAGGCAATCCACTAATTAAATCTTACTGATAAATCGCTTATGAGCTGAAATGTTAATACAACATACATTGTATTAAGCCTGGTTATGGCTAAAGGGTGGGGCAAAGCTGTATTTTAAATTCATTACTCTGTCGATATTTAGGTCATACCTAATCGAGTCTATTATCTAACAGACTTTGTGCTACCAACAAGAATTTCTTTATAGAAAAGCACAGTACTAGTATATCTATCATTTCTAAAGCCGAACAATACATCATTTCTAAACTCAAGAATGGAAAATGGAATGCTAACTAACACGTTTATTACATTACTATTAACATGTCTATTACTGGAGGATAGGCAGAAATGTATTTCTTTTTATGGTAAGTGGTCACCATAGCCTATGGACGCCTGCAAAACCAGAGGCATCACTTGCGCGTTGCCAACCCATTAGGAATATAAGAAGAGAACAAGGAAATGGGAAGGAGAAGGAGCGGAAAGAGGGTAAGAAGGTGATTGGGCATCCGGCGCTCTCACACACCCACTGAAACACAACAGTAGGAATACTGCTATTTCATGCCGATATTCTGTGAGAGGGTAGTTCTTCCCCGGTCGAGCCGGCCCATACTGATCAGCGAGGCTCTACTACTCAAAGTAATATTCACATTTCGCAAACGAAATAAGTGCGAGCCTATTGACGTAATTTTTGTCACACCACTCCACACCAGCATGAAAATTGAATGATCGGTTATTTAAACTTATACTATTAAATGCTATATCGGGTCTTACTCGCGATAAAGTATTTAAAAGGTAATAAATACTTATTGATTGCCCGACGTTTCGACAGACTTGCATCGATCGTGATCACGAGTTGACTGGTGCAAGCTCAACGGCGCCATAGTGAAATTCGGGTTTCGGCAACTATCCTCACTTGGTCGTTATTATTTATATTAGCACTGTCGGTATTTCTACACACAACACTAACGACGTCTACACACTGACGACCTAAGTCACATTTTCTTCTCCCTAGCCTTTATTATCCCCAAGTCACTTGGGATCGGCTTTTTACTGGATAATCGGATTTGACTGGATATCAGTTTTTACACGGAGGGGCTGCCACCTGACCTCCGCAACCCGAAGGCTAACGATGCCCTAAGGCTAGACCAGTGTCAGGATAATAGAGGGCACTGACTTCCCAATAACTACTGCCATAGATGTTCATGGCAGCCGGAACCAACGGCTTAACGTGCTCTCCGAGGCACGGAGCAGGCGATAATTGTCAATCAATACGCACATCATTTCGAAAAGTCATATAACTTCCGAAAGTCAGAGGTGCGCGACGTGGTTTCGAATCCGAGACCATCTGCATTGCAGTCTGTTGGTCCCTCCACTGAGCTATCGCTGCTATAGGTTAGCACCTAAGTCACATTTATTACCTTTTAAATACTTTATCGCGAGTAAGACCCGTTAACTAGCATTATATTACGTATGTATATAAATCGCGATAGTCTAAAAACGTTTATAATATTTAAGTTCAGTTCTAAATAACCCCAAGGGGGTTGGCTAATGTATACTATAGATACTGACAAAATTTGGAGGGTAGGCAGAGATGTATCTATTACATTCATATATCACTAACTGTGTTTAATTTACATGTTATTATCACGAATCTATTTACGTAATTTTCAGACGCTGTGATGCTACTCATATTTTTTTTACACAACATATAACTTCACAATCCAAGCTTGAAAAATATAATGTGACGTCATAAATATTACATTAAATAGATACTCAGATTAATGCGAATTCGTATAGGCTCTCTCCTCAAAGGAAGTAGCCAGTGGTGTATAGCATATACATTTCGCTATGTCGCTAAATATGTGAATCTATTGACGTAATTTTCCGACACCGTATAACCAAAAATTTCTTTACAGGAAACTCAACATTTCATTTCTCAATACAAGTATGAAAAATCAAATAATCAGTTATAAACATAAGGGCAAACCTATACTACTAATTAAAGGGATGTTCCATTTAAATATCATACTAGTTTAAATATCGATAAAAATTCAAGTACGATGCTATGACGTCATAGCCCATAATATAAAGATAACATTGTCAGGCAATCCGGTAATAAAAGCAAAGCACTGATCGATCGGTTTATGAGCACAAATGTTACTACAATATACCTACATAGTATTGTGACAGTATGTCCCAGAAAGAAAGAAGATTTGAAACATTTCTGTCTATAGACTCACGAGATTCTATAGTCGTCATTAACAGACGCCGTGCGTACCAAGATAGCACGTTACCCAGCATGGGCCATCAGCATACATTTGCATGTACAGAAAAGGACATAGGGTACCTTTCATTCTGAAAATGAGTACTGTTCGCGATGGATGGAAAATTGATATGCTTTTACGCGAGCAAAATCTAGCACAAAATGCACCGAATAACACAAAGGATACAAATTACGCTCAATGCCTGAATAAGTGTCATTGGGTCACACGAATCGTTGTCCCTTGGGGGAGCTAAACCGCAACACTTGGCACCCTGACATCAGCGAGATGACTACTTGAACCAACGTGCAGTCAACTAAACAGTGCTAGCAAATTGGATAAAATAGACCACTGCCTGTGTGAATATAATATTGTTTTACGTTTACGTGAATCTATTTCAAATTAAACTATTTTATTCAAAACGTAAATATAAATGAAAAATTTAAATCCTACCTTCCTAACTAATATTATAAATGCGAATGTGAGTTTGTTTGTGACGCTTTCAAGCCTTAACTACTCAACCGATCATTATGAAATTTCACATACACGTCGTCAGGGGAACAGAAAAGAACAGGATACCTTTCAAGCAGGAAAAAGATTCCGAGTAACATAAATTTAGTGACAAAAACTACATTAACGTGAGCGAAGCGGCGTGCAAAAGCTAGTCATGTATAAATATCGATAAAACTACAAGCATGCGACGTACAACGATGCTCTGACGTCATCGTCCATAACAAAGATACCGGCGTCGACCAATCCACTAATGAAAGCTCACTGATACATCACATAACATCAGGTATAACTACTAAGGGGTTGGCAGGGGTGTATTCTAACTATGTATAGCTCAGACGTAATAGGAACCTTGATAGCGTAGTGGTTAGTGTAACAGACTGCCACGTCTGAGGTCGCGGGTTCGATTCACGCACAAGTCAAACATTTGTGTGCATGAACATGGATGTTTGTCTTGGTCTGGGTGTTTCTATGTATAATATGTATGTATTTACAAAAAAAAGTATATATGTATGTTTATCCATTGTCTAGTACCCATAGTACAAGCTCTGCTTAATTTGGGCTAGATGGTGTTATGTGTATGTATAGAATAAAATTATTATTTCCAGACTCAGTTCGGTTAGATACTAACAATATTTGTAGTTTAAAACACAATAATACCGTCTTTAGATTTTTCCAAATCGAAAATTTTGCATTTGTAACAACATACACATAAACATAGACTTATGTCATGCTATTAAGAAATCACTATTATTTTTTATTGCAGTAATATATTATGGTACAATGGCTGCTACACCTTGCATGTGATACCTGATGAGTACAATCTGGGTGCTTTCAAGTCGCTAGTGAATACGTATCTCCTAGGCAAGCGTACTCCATCGTCGACTGCATCTTCACTTAACATCAGGTAAGACCGCACGCAAACGCAAGACCATTACAATAAAAAAAAATAGTTGTAAAATGCTAAAATTACAATTTTATGACAATTTATAGTAGATTCCAGTTTCATGCAGCTTTTCATACATAAAAATACTCTGTATTACAAAAAATTCGTATACATATCGTCAGGTATACAGAAAGGGACATAATATTTTCATCCATAAAAAAGTACCTACTGTTCCTGATCAAGCTAAGCCATGGGTAAACTTCTTGTAAGTGTAGACATTATACTATAGTTAAAGCAACATCTTTAATTTTGCAACTTAACACCAAACATTGCATGGCGATCCTGCTAGTGCCAACTTTAGGCAGAGCCGTTGAAACAACCGCATACGCAGCTATGGTTGTTTCAAAAAAATGATGACGACTACAAATCAGTTGAGAAAGAGAACAATTAACATAATATTGTCTTACGTTTACGCGAATGTTACACATTGAAATTAAACTACTTTATATGATTTTATCCATATAATATCAGCCCTGTATTAAACTGACCCACAGCTGGGCACAAGCATCTTCTCAACGTGAGATGAGTACAGCCATAGTCTTCCACGCTGATCCATTGCGGGTCGGCAAACTTCAGATATCTTCGAGAACATTATGGAGAACTCTCAGACGTGCAGATTTCCTCACGATGTTTTCCTTCACCGTAAATGCAAGCGATAATTAACTATTTTAATACGCACATTACTTCGAAAAGTCAGAGATGCGTGCCTTGGGATCGAACTCGAGACCTCTGTCTCTGTGTGGTAGTCCAACGGTTTCCCACTAGGCTATCGCTGCTTTTATCCGTATAGAGTACTTTAATTTCAAAGGAGTGTTATTATTTTTAGCTCAGGTTTTCGAAAACAAAGATCTTGCTTGCTAAGAATAACTTCTATGTCGTACCAAATATACATTCAAACATAAAAAGAATACCCAAAATCAGAACAATCATTGCGAATCCAATTTTTTCATGATTCGCAGTAGTAACCATACCCAAAGGACCGCTAAAACCTTTACGCAATCCGCGCAGTAATTTTATTTACCTATAATGTCATTCTTGTTTAAATATCGATAAAAATAAAAGCGCGAGCATCGTACAACGATGTTGTGACGTCACAGTCCATAATATAAAGATAACATTGTCAGGCAATCCACTAATGAAAGCGAAGCACTCATCGATCGGTTTATGAGCTGAAATGTATCACGACAGTATGTCCATAAGGGGGTAGGCAAAGATGTTTTAACCCTAATTAACGGACAGCTGAGAGATGGGATTTCAAGAGATGGCAAGTTTCACGGCATGGGAATCAGAAAATCGATAGATCCTCATCACAAACGCTAGCGAAGACGACGGACCATTTAAATATCTATACTTATATTGTAAAGAGGAAAGATTTGATATTTTGTTTGTTTGTTTGTGAAGATTTAACTCAAAAACTACTCGACCGTTTTAATCATTCTTTAACCATCAGGTTATATTATCACTGAGTAACATAGGCTATATTTTATTTTAAAAAGGTACTGTTGCTAACATATCCTAATCTACTATTACCCAAACGAAGCCGCGGGCAAAAGCTAGTTATACATAAAGTCATAAAACGTTAATAATATAGCTTTCTTGCATAAATATCGATAAAAATGAAAAAGCGCGGGCGACGAACAACGATGCTATGACGTCACAGCCCATAACATATGGATAACATTGTCAGACAATCCGCTAATGAAAATAAGTGTCCTGCGTGAGCGACGAACGCGACGCGATGCGACGCTACTCGACACGATACAATGTAACGCGATGCTACACGCGTTAAATGTTCTACGCGATTTTGGTCATTACTTCTCGAATCATGGGGAAGTACAGTGCAATTTTGCTTGAAAGTTTATACCTACATAAAGTAGCGACTTAAAAAAAATACACAGAAAGACAAAAATATAATATTTTTACAAATAAACATATTTGGAGAATTCCATTATTTATATCAAAAATTAAGAAGCGGTTATAAACAATATTGTGGCGTGTTACCGTCTACTTTCGATTACATTATTGCTGCTATTAGGTCTGAATTTGAGAATCAACTATTTCGTAGTTCGTGGTGTCGCGTCTGGTCGCCTAAAACATGTACGCGTTACGTCGCGTCTCGCCGCAGACTGCCACATAGGCCGCAAGATGGGTAGGCCGTTGTTTTGATCGCGTTCATCGCGTTTGCAGCGTCGCGGCGCGTCATATTCGTCGCTTAAGCTAGGCACCCCGTAGGAGAGAAGTGTATGACTTTTGCACTTCTAACTATGACTGGTGTACTTGTTATAGGTTGTATCTATCGTAGTTATTGCCAAACATCGAGCTACATCTAAAATTGTCTTTATAGATTAACTGTTGTTTTCTCTTTTGTTCTTAGTTTTGTAAAAACAATAATCTACCTCACTGCGGCATCGCCATCATACAAAGACTCGTACAAAGAACACCCAGAATCAGAACAATGAATGCGAATATAATTTTTTCATGTTGCGTAGGGATTCGATCCCTTAAGATTCCTAGTAGTAGCCGTAGTGAAACGACTTCTTAAACCTCTACATTATCTCTGCACCATATACCTATATTTATCTATATAATGTCATTCTACTTTAGATATCGATAAAAATAAAAGCGCGGGTGACGTACAACAATGCTGTGACGTCACAGTCCATAATATAAAGATAACATTGTCAAGCAATCCGCTAATGAAAGCGAAGCACTGATCGATCGGTTTATGAGCTCAAATGTTACTAAAACATACATAGTATCAAGACAGTATATCCCAGAAGGGGTAAGCACAAGTGTTTCAAATCTTTTCCTAGTATTAGTAATTTTTAGAGAACGTCCTATATCACGGAGGATGTAACAAATATTCAAACAATGGACACAAAAACGTCTAGACTGGGACAACCATTCATGGACCACAACATTTTTTGTCCCTTGTGGGATTCGAACCCACAACACTCGGCGCGGTTGCAATGGCAAGACAACTTCTTAACCCACTACGCCATCCGTGCTGTCAAAAAATTTGTAATCGTCATTTCCAGACTGCTACTGAGATGACACTGTTTCGGGCATGGGAAACGGAAAATTGATAAATTGTCATAAACACTAACGAAGACGACATACCTACTATTTAAATATAGTTCTTGCAACTCACGAAAGCGAGCGGGCTTTATATGTGTGTGTGTAAGTGTCGCTTGCAACTGACTGCTCTGTTAAACACGCATACTACCGCACCGTGCATGTACACGTTTACCACAAATATTTATGTCCGGTACTACGTCCGATATTTACGACCGGTCTATGAGCTCAAATTAACATACAGAGGTATTTTAAATCCATATTTTGCTAAGTCTAGCTGCAGGAATGGCGCAATGATTTTAGTGTTCAGCTTGCTTCTGGCAGGGCCCTGAATGTTATGACATCGATGCCTATACAAAATAAAACATTGTGTGATAACTGATAAGTAATTTCAGTGAACATTGTTAAGCCTGCGCCGAGTGTAAGACGCGGTTGGACTGAATGACAGAGCTCGAAACTCAAATCGGCGCGCGGCCGTCATACTATAATTGTATGGAGGATTTGAAGTGCTTTTTTGATAACTATGTATCTTTATCGTCGACCAATAAATTAAATATTTGGGCCGGGCAAATTGTAATATAACTATTTATGTTTCGTTTAAGCTGTAAAATAAGATAGATTTCTACTGTTTATAATCTAAAAATCACGTGAGACGAGCTTACGTTTTTGCATTTTTCATGCTTTACGTAATTTTGTAGGCGAAAATATTAATTATTTTAAACACATTCATATCATGGAGTAATTGTAAACACATTCATTGTTATGATAAATGTATATTTTATATTTGTATTAAACAAAAAGAGTTGATTTTATCAACTTAACTGTGACCGCCTGTTTTGGCACATTTCGCTCGGCGCAGTCTTAAGTTCATAATTACTTTTATTTATTTATTTATATATTTTTCAAACATACATTATTTTTACAGGGTGCACCCTAATACAATAATGTAGCTACTTTGTATACTATATACTAATTTACTTACATTTAAAAAAAGATAAACAAAATCTGTTATACATATAAGATTAACAATTCACCTGACAACTTTTAGTACATATATATATTTATTTATTTATAACAAATCACAAATAGTGACGTTTTTGTGAATTCACTCAGTGTACAACAGAAGATATCTATAGTATCTGCAACTTGGTTAAGCGTACCGTATGCGCGCGATAGAGGCGCCCTCTGTAGTAAG
Organism: Catocala nupta; assembly: GCA_963675205.1. Classification (NCBI taxonomy): domain Eukaryota; kingdom Metazoa; phylum Arthropoda; class Insecta; order Lepidoptera; family Erebidae; genus Catocala; species Catocala nupta. The sequence continues at coordinate 4,985,589 of OY776105.1, forward strand.
TTGGTGCGTGCGCGCGGCAATCGTAACAGTTGTGGGTTTTTCCGTCGATATGTGTACTTATTCGGGACGTTAAAGTGGATGCGTTCTAATATCTGTGGGTTATGTATATTGCCTCTTAATACTTTAAATAAATACAAGAGCAGCGCTAATTCCCTTCTCACCCTCAATTCATTATATCCAACCATACCCAAGATGAATAAGGTTGGATACAACAAAGGGTAAAAGGGGTACACCCCATAATATTTCATATAAAGGTATCTTTTAAATTTATTTTGAATGCGCTCCAACATGAGACTATATTTAATTTCATGTGGGCTCCAGATGATTGCATTGTTTTCTAGCTGACTCCGTACCAATGCATTATACAGTGTAACTATTGCACAAGGGTTACTGAAATTTCGCACTGTTCTGAGCAGAAAATCAAGGTTTCTGTAAGCTTTTTTACAGATTTTGTTTATGTGACTACGAAACGTTAGCCTGCTGTCTATATATACTCCTAAATCTTTCACCTCTGTGACCCGTGCCAATGGAACGCCCCCTACGTTATAGTTGTGTTGGATTGGAGTACGTCCACGAGTAAAAGTGATAGTTACACATTTTGAGGTGTTAAATTGTAATTTGTTTTTATTACTCCACGCCACCACTTGGTCAATGTCGGCCTGCAATTTTAAGCAGTCCACGTGGCTGTTTATAGGCATATATAACTTAAAGTCATCCGCGAATAGTAAGCATTTAGCATTTTGTATTACTTTAGGTAGATCATTTATCATAATTATAAATGCCATGGGTCCTAGGTTCGTGCCTTGACTCACTCCCGAGCGCGTGTAATAGGGCTTGGATGCATATCCTGCATACTCCACATACTGCTGCCTATCACACAAGTAGCTCGCAAGGAATTTCAGCAGATGAGGAGTGAAACCAAACCCGGCTAGTTTACTTAGCAACACATCATTATCGACTAAATCAAATGCTTTTTGAAAATCGAAATAGGCGGAGTCAATCTGCACTCCACCATCCACCGATGGTATCAGATCCGCCATATAACTAAGCAAGTTGCTAGAGGTACTTCTAGCCGGTCTAAACCCATGTTGAGCGTCAGTGAATTGTCCGTTGATTTGTGCTAAAATACGTTTTTGTATTACCGCCTCAAAAACCTTTGCAGGAGTTGATAGTACAGCTATAGGTCTATATCCTTCTACTTTGTCTTTGTTGCCAGCTCCTCCCTTTGGTACCGGAACAACCCTCGTAATTTTCCATCTTTCCGGGAATACTGTGCTTTGAAGACAAAGATTGTACATATGTAACAGTGGGGCGGCCAGTACTATTTGGCAATCCTTAAGAATGAAGGGTGGAATACCATCCGGTCCAATCGATTTCTTTGGTTTCAGTTCTTTAAGCGCCTTCATTACGTCACCTAAAACTAGCTGATTTAATTGAACTCTCGCCGCGCCATTGACGCTTCCCGCCTCAGTGACCGCTGTATTTACGTTAAGCTCAGCACGCTTTTTGCTATAAATCGAGTGAAAATACTTAGCAAATTCCTCGGCACAATCCACCCCTGTCAAACATTCAGTATTTTTCTTAATAATAGGTATACTATGGCTACACTTTTTTGAATTTATATAATTCCAAAATGATTTCGGGTCTTTCTGTAATCTATTTTGAACGTTATATTGATATTGTTTATGAGCTACTTCTATCATATTTGTAACCGTAGTTCTACAACGGGCAAACGCCCCATAATCACTCATCGAGCCTGTAATTTTGTATTTCTTGTGTAGAGAAGCTTTTAATTTTATGTTGCGAATAATTTCTGAAGTGTACCATTCGGGGTAACTGTACTTCGAACTGACACTATTTCGCTTTTTCCTAGGCACACAATCATCTATTATTTCTTTGAGCGTATTATAATAAAAATTTAAACTATTTTCTAAATCTAATTTGTAAATAGGAGTCCAATCTATTGATCCAATTTGCGAATATAAAGAGCCAAAATCAGCTTTATTGAAATTCCACGCGATACGCTCGCTAGTGGAGCTTACCTCACGCTCGCGATCAGCTGTTTCAGCACCGTGGTCACCGCTCCTGCCGCGCGCCACCGCCGCGCACACCAGCAGCGCTGGGTGGTACGCGTCGAGAGGTACAAGCGGCTCGTCGGCCACGCACACGCTCGTCCCCCCGCCCTCCACGAATGTGCTCAACACTAAGTCCAGCTGCCTATTGTTGCAATTATTTACTCCGTTGCACTGAGTGAATCCACAATACGTTTCGAAATATTCATAGTAATTTTTTATATTTAAAGAACATGAAAATAGGTTAAAATCTCCAATAACTATAACATCTTTATATTTATCACATAAATCCTCTATAATTTTAAATAACAGCAAATATTCATTTTCTATACTACTTGGTGGTATGTACGTTACACATAATAAAAACAAAAATCTATTTCGTTGATGAACCGTAGCACAAATAATTTCAAACGAGTGGTCGTCAATGTTTGCATCGCGCGGTGTCACTCGGCGAAGCTCGAAGCGCGGTGTGGCCACTAAACACGCGCCGGCCTGTTTACGCCCATCCGAACGATCACATCGTAGGATTGTATAACTAGGTGGAATTAATTCTGCGTCGTGTATAGATTCATTTAATCCAGTTTCGGTGATAGCAAATAAATCTGACTCCGAGGATAATATCGCTAGATTAAATACTTCTATTTTTGTCCGAAGTCCTCTTACATTTTGATAATATATATTGCAGTTTTTATTCTGTTGGTAATGGTTTCGTAATGGTTGGGCGACGAAACCAAATCCACTCGCAGAATTCAACATTTACGGGCCACATATTTGGGTTATACAGCTTATCATAATCACTTTCGGAGACTCCTATCTTAAATGATGCATAATTACGTTCTATTTTAGGCTTTAATTTATCTATCGTAACTACCGATTCACCTAATATATTTAATATGTACTCCTTCAGTGTATCTTCAGTAGTATCCTTGTCCAATCTCCATACGTGTAAAAATTATTTTCTTTCCACCGCTTTTATGGAGACAATGGTCTTATTTCCACCCTTCTTTGGGGTCTTTTTATAGTTCACTTCCGTCCAAGAGTCATTTTGGTGTCTCGAAACCGTAACCTCAGCACTACAAGCACTTTTCATGGCCACAACCCCAGTAACGTCCGCGTAACTAACGATTTTATGAGACGTAAGGCCCTCGGGCGCAGTGGCCGCATCCTGTGCCATCGGCGCCGCGGCCGGCGTTTGTGCCATTTGTGTCATGGTCGAGGGTTCAGGCTCCGGTGCGGGCCGCTCGCCGCGCGTTCCACCGCCGCCGCTGCGGACGTTGTTGTTCGTCTGCACCGGTAAAACGCAACGTTGAGTAGTACTAGTGCCTTGTTGATGTTTCTTACGTGAATCTACACCAGTAATTGCCGCCATTTGTTGGCCCATTACTGTCGATCTCTCATTTTTTAACACTATAATCTCTTTTTCTAAAGAAACACATCGTTCATTACTTACATTCAATTCCCGCCTTATTTTACTATTTTCTAATGCTAAAACAGTAACAGTAGTTTTAAATTCATGTAGAATTTTTTCTTCAAATGCATTCAATTTAGCCATCATTTTCTCCATAATATTATTCATGAACTGGGACTCGTAAGGCTGAAGTCCAGTTTTCTCCATGATGTCTTCGGTTTCTAATAGGATAGTAGACCTAGCCCCACGAACTGGTGTTTCATCAGTAACACGAACACGCTGGGTTACGTTCATGCAGGAATCACACTTAAAGGTACGCTTTAGTTGTACGTGCCCCTCCTCGAACGCTGCAGAAGTAATGTTAACACATCTATAGTGGAATCCATCCTTGCATTCGATACATTTAAGCAGTTCTCCTGCTTCTATTTTCTTTCTACAAGTTGTACAATTCATTTTATTTCACGTAATCAGTGTCAGAAAGAGATGGAGTGATGCAATCTATGCGAGAGTGAAAGAGAGCGACACGGCACGCGCGCGAACGAGATTTTTTCGCGACACCCGCTTATCACTGTTTGCACAAACTAAAACTTAAAAGTTAGATATTTTATAATTTCACTGTTTTAGCACTGTACTCCATTTCCGGGAGCGATTTGCATTTTTGACATTTCTGGACATACAGTGTACATATTGTGTTTGTAATATGTTATTTATCAGATTAACTGTATTGTCACTTGTTATATTAATAGTTTATTTCACTGTACTGTCACTTGTTTAATAATTGTTTATAATTTAAATAACTGTCCCGAAACATAAATGGCCTATAATACGCTGTCGCTTATGACACGGAGCAAGCGTTATAGTAGCACGTGCAAGATGACGTAGCGATGCAGGTGCGCGCGGAATAATTCCAGGAATTGAATTTATATTTTGATTTTACGAATTGAAATTAAATTAAAATACGGATGCACACGTCTAATCGCAAACGCTGTCCCCCCCCTAATACATATTGTTTATTGTACAGAACAAAAAAAAACAGTATTTAATTACTATTGCCGTCATTTCCAGATGCCATGCTGTTAAGGATAATGTCTTAACAGAAAATCAAACTGATATCATAACTAATATTATATTTAAATACGAATATGAGTTCGTTTGTTACGCTTGCACGCCTTAACTACTTGAACGATAATTGTAAAATTTCGCGTATACGTTTTCAAGGGTACAAAAAGAGCATAGGTTACCTTTCATCCAGAAAAAAGTACTGTGCTCGGGGAATGGAAAATGGATATAACCTACATTTACGCGAGCGGAACCGCGGGCAGAATCTAGTTCTATATATTGTTAACTATGGGCATGAGTCTATAGTCTTTATTTCCAGACTCCATGCGTACTAAGACGGCACGTAAACCAACGAGAGACAAACAAACTGATGAATGTCATAAACAGTACCGCAGATGAGTACCGAGATACCGATATGAGACCGCAGTAGACAGACAAAAGAAATACGGGTAATACATTTAAAAAGGAATATATATTATATATTTTAGTAAGTATCTCATTCTTATATTAATATCGAAAGATGTACTTAAGTACATAGTTTATTTTATTTATTAGGACAACCAGTAGTTGTTACATTGATACATGCACGTTTATAAAAATATCATGTGAAAATCAAATTGTAAATGCACAACATTTTTAGGTGTCACAACATGCATAAAGACTTAGTGAGATAACACTGATATTACGGTAACTTAAAGTTATACAAACATGTTCAAAAATGATGACATATTCAAGTAAAAAGTATTGAATTTAGTAGATTTAGTATTGTTTTAAAAGTAAGGTATTAAAAGTAAAAGTTTTAAAAGTAAAGTAATTGCAAACAGTATATGCAATAACAATTCAAAAATAAAGTAGGTACATAACATAAGTTTATTGTTTCCTTAACAACCTCAAAACAACTTTTTTAAACGTTGGCAATTTGTCGACAAACACATCCACCTCTCCACAAATAACGTTGTATGCTTTCGACAATCGGGATATGGTAGAAAATCGTAATAGGTTGGTTCTAGCATATGGCTGATGTGAAAGGCCTGCATTGACACTCGCACGCCTAGGTATATGAAGAGGAACACGTAACTTGAACGAACTTAAGAGCGGTGGACAGTCAATTTCACTTCTTAATATTTTGTATAAAAATTTCAGATCATGTAGCTGCCTGCGAATAGACAGAGCATCTAACCTAAACTTTTCCAATTTGTCCCTATACGAAGGCAGTCGTTTGTGCAGTTTACAAGAGAAAGCAAGATGTCTCAAAAATCGTTTCTGTATTCGTTCAATTCTTAGTTGGTGCACATACCTATGTGCACCAACTAAGAATTGTACAAAAAAAAATATGTACCTACATAGTGAATATCTTTTATCTTATGTTGTAACCTGGTCGTATTGTGATGGCACTGAGATATAATTACTTTATATAAGTACCCAAATAAATAAAGAAAAACAATAATAATATCGACAAAATACAAATGGGAGCGACGTACAATGACGTCATGAAAAATAAAAATAACATTGTCATCACAACACCATTGGGTGTTGTGATGACAATGTTATTTTCAGATCTCAGAAAGTATAGGCAGAAAGTGGTAATATTAGCAGAAGGTAAAATTGGCTGTTGCGATAATTTTATATCGCCAGTTGTCTGCCTAGAAAGCGTGATGATTTAAGTAGCCGTGATTTGTGGGCTCGAATCCCGGACACAAATCTGTCAGATCCGCTATCAGTTATTCCTAAAATAATAAAATAATAATATCAGCCCTGTATTAAACTGTCCCACTGCTGGGCACGGGCCTCTTCTCACTGTGAGAAGGGTTAGGCCGTAGTCCACCACGCTAGCCTAGTGCGGGTTGGCAGACTTCACATATCATCGAGAACATTATGGAGAACACTCAGACATGCAGGTTTCCTCACGATGTTTTCCTTCACCGTTAAAGCAAGCGATAATTAACTATTTAATACGCATATAACTTCGAAAAATCAGAAAGCCTTGGGTTCGAACTCGAGACCTCTGCGTGGCAGTCCAACGGTTTCCCACTAGGCTATCGCTGCTCAGGCTATGGCTTATTCCTAGTCTGGATATAATTTATGTCCGTTATTTAAACGTTTGCAAAGTCTCCCACGCTACAGACATCATTCGTAGTACGCCAATCGTATTTAAACCGATCCAAAAAGAGAAAAATCGCCATTACAGACATATAAATGTTATTATTTCTTTTACCCACAGTTATAATAGCATAGCATAATTATAATCACGCCTACATTACCTCCAAAGGGGTAGGCAATGGTGAGTTTAACATGTCCCAATATCCCATCTATTTTGAAGTCCCACGTAACAAGAGACAAGCCTAATGCTGTCAACAACTGCAATGAGGCTATGACGTCATACTCGATGACATAAAATATCGTGAAAAAGCAATCTACTAATGAAAGTTCAGCAACATTGTATGAGCTGGAATACTAGTCAACAGAATGTAAGTTATTTCACTTTGGAAAGATAGTTTTATTTGTTACAAAGTTAGTATAAATATATATACTATGTAATATTATAAAGGGGAAATATTTGATTTATTGTTTGTTTGTTTGTAAGGATTTAAAGCAGAAAATACTCAACCGATTTTAAAAATTCTTTCGTCATTAGGAAGCTCCATTATCACCGAATAACATAGGACATATTTTTTATTTTTTACTTACTCTTACCAAAATAAACTATGCTAACCTACTTTTACGCGAGTGAAACCGCAGGAAAAAGGCAGTTTGTTACAAAGTTAGGGTATATACAGGCTGTCTGGTAATTAATGGATAATCTGGAAATGTCTTATATTCGAACTGATGTCCGTTCAGAAAAAAATATGAAAACAGATCTATCCTAACTACTACCTGAGATATGTTTTCTTTTTATTTACCATGTATAACTTTCTTGTATACTGCGACCATAAATGAATGAAATCCATCGGTTTTTTGTTGTTTTATTATTAAACACTAATTATGCTAATAGATAGACAGTCAAAAGTATGCTATGCTTATATAGCTTGCACTTTTTAATATATATATATTTTTTTCATTTTTCTGAACTGCCGTTCAGTTCTACTATAAGACATTTCAAGGTTATCCATTAATTACCGGACACCTTGTATATACCCAGTGATATAAAAGGTTCTCCATATCGATTTTCGCCTTGCCAGGTCTTAAAACCGAAAAGCCGGATATACCAGCCAGTTTTGCCAGACATTTGAGTAAAAATGCCGGACAATCTTTAGTTTTTAGTCTTAATATAACACGAAAATTATTTAAGGGAAGATAGTGCTGGTCCGCTTGCTTGCACTAGCGATATAGGGTGAGGCAGGCGGAGCGAAAACCAACAATGACAAATGTAAAAAAAGATGGTCAAATTTAAAAAGCTGGACGGACTGGACACCGTCTAACTTGGCCGCACACACAACCAAAAAGCCTGTCTGTGTCCGGCTTTATCTAGACGCCTGGCAACGTTAATGGCGGCCAATCTCAATGCAGGCTGACCATCTGCGAAGGGGATATTATAGTGCACAAGTGTGTGCGCAAACACAAGTGCAGTCTCTGTATTCTAACTCTCATGATCCGATGTGATGATAAACCGACACGACCGTTAAGAGATTAGCTTTAACTGCCTAGCTCCAGGTATTTCTTGACAGAAAAACCTAGTAACTTTTTCTGAGCCGCTCCAGGATTCAAACCCGAGACCACAGCATTTGCAAGCACTTCCGTTGTGCCATTAAGGCAGTCAAGACTGCGAATTTCATTTAACATTGCCTAATTAAGAACCATTTCGTATTTTTTACATTAAAAAGATGTGAAATAATTTGTCCTGATATCTAGGTTTCCACAGAATAAAAGAAAATTGTGAGTGTTTATCTTCCATATTCAGAAGCTTAATTAACTTTTTTAGATCCACATGGACTAAATAAAAAGAGAAAAAGGTTCTTACTGTTTTTAGAAATTCTCGTCTTTTAATTAAGTCCTTTTCCGCAAAGATATACAATCTTTATCCCTTCATTTAGGTACACGAACATTGCTATGTAAGAAATTGTGATTTTGCTTGCCAACCAAAATATAAAGGAACGATAGCCTAGCGGGAGACCAAGCAGAGGTCTAGGGTTAAATCCCAACGCAAGCAACTTGACTTTTTGAAGTTATGTGCGTATTAATTAGTTAATAATCGCTTACTTTAACGGTGAAGGAATACATCATGAGGAAACCTGCATGTCTTACAGTTCTTCAAAATGTTCTCGAACATATGTGAAGTTTGCCAACCCGCACTGAACCCGCGTGTTGGAGTATTTTTTTTTACGTGGAGTATGCATTAACGCTTGCCTCTCCGCGGGGACGGGCGGAGGGTTATGTCGGACTCACCGGGGAGAAAGAGAATGATGGAATATAGATGATAATAATGGACGACACGGAATACCACGGTGCTCCTCGACAAAACCGCAATCGGCGGGGCCGTGCGAATCACTTTCACGTGCGGTTGCGACTCCGCCGAGGTTTCGGCCCGCCGTATGAAACGGCAGGCCACTATACGAAGAGACCTACCCAAAGGCACTCACTCACTTGGCGTGTTGGAGTATGTCTTAATCATTCTTAACCTTTTATATTGAGAAGGGACCCGTGCACAGCAGTGTGACAGTTTATATACGGAGCTGATATAATTATTATTATATTAATAAAATATTATATTTTGATTCTTTCTAGTAACAGTATGTAAAGCTTTAGTCTCTAACTATAAGTATATTAATAAATTAAAAATGCACAGCGGTATTCTACTGCCTCGATGCGATTACCTTGCATGAGATGGCACGTTCGATTCCCGGGCCGTGCAAAGTTTTACTGCCTTTTTCAGTCAAAACATTATTTAAGTACATATCTGAAATAATTCCAGTGTCGCGAGGGACTTCACAAACATTGAAACGACGGACGCAATTGGGAATCACACAAAGTTTTGTCCGTAGGATTCGAACCCACAGTATTTATATTAGTAGTAATTCTCAATCGCAGCACGGTATCCGAATCTGTGATCCCATAAAGGTCAATAGGCTCCCTCTATTACGTAAAACCTGAAAGCATAGCTGACGAAATGCGGGTGTGTACACCTCTGCTTACCCTTTAAGAGATATAGACGAAAGACTATATAATATCTTCTTTATATATAGGTATAATTCTTCTGTACGTGTGTTGACAGTGAACTCCTCCTAAACGGCATGACCGATTTGAATGAATTTTTTTGTGTTCAAGTGGATTCGAGGATGGTTTAGATTTGGATTTTTTTTATTGTCTGTCTTTACAGCTAGTATGTATATATAAAATGGCTACATTATGCTAGTATTGTAGCATAAGCTTACCATTTTACGTTAAATATTTCGTACTGAATTACAATAAATTCCATCTCGCTACCTTCTCGCCGCAGGCACAGCCATACAAGGTATGGAAGCGATATTTTGTAGGAAATACTACCGCAGCCATTCTGATCTCACTTCAAGTAAAATTCTCTGGTTGAAGCGAGGATACCCTTTTACCTCTCTTGAAATTTAACCGTGATACTAAATTACACGTTTTAGTAGTCTAGTCAATGCCTGCACAAATGGTGTAGCTGTTTAAGTGGTGTCCTTGACATTGCCACTGCTCCGGGTGTTGTGGGTTCGATCCCCATATGGAACAAAAAATTATGTGATCCAGAAATAGTCGTGCAGAGTCTTTGTGTTCTTTGTATCCGTTGTTTAAATGTTTGTCAAGTTCCCTGCGACACAAGAATTCTTAGTGCGGGAGTTGTCTTAACAAATAGAGAGAACAAATTTCATCTCACTACTTACTCGCAGCATAAATAGCCTTCAAGTGGCGGTAGCCTAATGGATAAGGCATTGGACTTGCGATCGAGAGGTCGCGGGTTCGAATCCCACCCACTGCACTACTGATATGAACCCACTCCTAACACAAGCATTTTAGCCTAGTTAGAGGGGTTAACAAGAATAGGTACTAGTAATTTGAAATCCAAATTGCTAGTAAATTAACAAAAAACAGCCAAGCTTTGAAAGCGATATTTTATAGGAAACATTACCGCAGCTATATTGCCGCACTTCAAGTTAAACCTTTGGTTAAACCAGAGAATTTACTACCCCTATCTTTAATACCGGTCTATCTCTTTTGAAACCGAATCGGGGTCCCAAAAGTAGGCACTTTAGTAACTGTATTGGTGCTACGGCGATAACCTAATGGGAGATAGTTGAGCTACCAGAGTTCTCAAATTCGATCCCAAAACCTCGAATATTTTCGAGGTTATGTGCGAATTAAAAAAACAATATGATAGTTGCCTATACTTTATTTTTACACTATTTTATACACAAGAGCAAAAGCAAAAGCAAAGCTAATAAGGGAGCAATTGGCTATAACAAAAGTAGGGATGTTGCATGGATATCTCTCTATCTCCCTCACACGTCTGCATTTAAATGGCGGCTACGTCACATTATGTAAATTACAAGCATTTCAAATCTGGTAGCACCCTTACTATCTGATTTGAAATGCTTGTAATTTATTAATTATTTTCTTAAGAATATAAAATAATAATATATAACTTACAAAATATCTGTGTTTTAGAGGTTAGGCAATGTACCTAACTAGCGTATAAATGTTCGATTTAACAGTTAAGGAAAACATCGTGAAGAAACCTGCATGTCTGGGAATTCTTCATAATGTTCTCGAAGATCTGTGAGGTCTGCCAACACGCACTGTATTAGGCCATAGTCTACCCACCTATTACCCTTTTCACTCTGGGAATAATCCCAAGCCCAGCAGTGAGACTTTATATACAGGGTTGATATTATTATTAATTACGTTTCGTCGACTACATAACTTTCTTTAAAACTACAAACACTGCACTGAGTTTCTAGAAAGAACTATGAAAACACAGTAATTGAAGTTTATATAAGCATGAAATGAAACTTTTCGTTGCAATTCTCAGGCTTCTTCACGTTTGCATTGGCTTTAATCAATACACATACTAGATTTTTACCGCGGCTTTGCTTGCACAAATGTACCAATACGTTTTCTGGATGAAAGGTATGTCCTTTTCTGTTTTCCTGACAACGTGTATGCGAAATTTCATGATGATCGGTCGAGTAATTAAGGCGTGAAAGCGTAACAGGTTAGTATAATAATAAAGCAATTTTAAAGCAAAATTACTATTAATTATTATCCCGTGGGAATTTCGAAAACGCTTTATTTCTAGTCTTCATCGTATAGGGAATCTCTGTGCGAAATTATACCCTATGTTTTAAGATTGGGTATTGACGCCTACATGAATTCAATGAGTAAAACAGGACTTTTATTCTACTCTAATTAATAAAGATTTATATTTTAGTTTGTAATAATTAACCTTAAAAATAACTGCACCAATTTCAATTATTCTCTCACTATTAAAAGCTACTTTATCTATTGCGAGAGTTATCTTTTATCTACACTAATATTACAAAGAAAATGGTTTGTATATTTTTTGTTATGAATAAACTCAAAAACGACTGAACGATTTTACTAATTCTTTCACATTTAGAAAACTACTTTATCCAGTAGTAACAAAGGGTATATAACATGACGCTACGAGCTACGTGAGCGAAGCAGTAATCATAAGCCTGGTTGAAACCGCAGGCGACAATTTGTTTGATCTTAACTAATTTTATAAATGCCAATGTAAACTTGTTTGTCACTATTTCACGCCAAGCATAGAGGTCAGGGATACAGAAACGGACCTAGAGCACTTTACTTTACACATTAATCCAGAAAAAATCCTATTCCCGAAGATAATAAATATATTGACAAAATCTAAATTATCGCGAGTGTTATATAATAATAAAAATATTTTTATAATATCTGATATGCGAGCAATTAGGTAACATTTTTAGACTTCCAATTCCGCATTTAAGTAGGGCCTTTGCCTATTTAAAATCACTTCTAAATATATAAGTATACGACTAATTTGAAACTTTCACCTAAAATATTAGAAATAAATAAATTAAATAAATAAATAGAAATCATTTATTTCAGACGTCACAGTAAATGTAACAGAAATAAATTTTGAATATTTAAAGTGCGCAAGTAAAAGCACTGGTACAAGAGGTCATATAATCTCTTTTGATTATATTTTCTTATAAATATCAAATTAGGATCTTTCTAAATTCCCTCGGGTTTATGATAAAAAAAAACTTAACAGCTAAAGTCCATGTGTAACATCGTGTCCTAGAGAAGTAACGGTTAGTTTAAATAAATTAAATTAGTGTATATCAATACATATGGAAACACTAACATAATAATGATGCTTACGGTATAATACATCCTTTATTCGAAGTGTTATCAAGGCATAAATAATTTCTAGATGACTTGACTTTGAGTTCTTTAACTTAGTCTGCCAGAAATATGATTTTGACTTGGATTTGTACGTTACTGTATTTATAATTCTCTTGTGAAGTCACTTCTATTATACCTTATAGAAATCTGGGGCAGCACCGGTAAAACGTAATTGCAAGATTTGCAAAGAGTGCAAAACAGAATTATTAAAACACTATTTCGCTATCCATACTTGACACCAACACATAAGATCTTTAAAGAAACAAAATTAATGAATATCCATAAACTCTCTATACCTAATACTTGTATTTTAATTAGGAAAATCTTAGACAAAACCATCCAAACATCCATATCATTTATTAAAAAGTCCCAAATATCTAAACGTAGCCTTCGTCGCCCTAGTTTATTTGTTTTGCCAAAAATACGAATCAACTATGCTAAAAAGAGTATTACTTATGAAGGAGCACAAATATTCAATAATTTACCCGCCCATCTAAAAAATATAAACTCATTTAACAGTTTTCAATCTCGCCTATTCGAATATATAATAGAAAATTATACTAACAACATTTGAGATAAAAACTGTGGAATGCCTCTCACACATACCTTCCTAAAAAGTATTAAAAATGTATTATATATATATTTATGTATGTGTCTCGGTGACGGTTACTTATAATGAATTCACTGAATGTGTTATGTTATATTCTCATGTAAGTGTCTTTGTCTTTTTTGAGAATAAATGATTTAAACCTATTTGCAGTAGGTACTTGAAAATGTATACATATATCGCAAGTTCGAATGCCACGACACAACTATCCTCCATTAAAGGAGTTCGGTAATTGTCAATAATTTTTACTGCATAGGTTAAATAATAAATAGTGAGCAATCCGAAGAAGCGTATTAGATTCCTGATTCTCTAATTATTATTTTCCTATATATGTCTGATAAATAACGTCTTGTTCTATTAGAAAGAGTGTTCCTTGTAGTAGAATAAAGCAATGTTCCTACATTTCAAATAATCCTTGTACGGTTTACGTACGCTAAGGTATAATATTCTTTGGCTAATTAAGCAAATCGGTCAATTATTTTCCGTCGCAGTAATTAATCTACATATGTGAGAATCAGTCTATATCATATGATATCGTATTTACGTAACTAGTGAATAATACGCAATATTACGCATAATTTGCAATACTACGGGAAGAGTTTCTCTCACAGAACACTCACAACTACTCTTCTACTCTACTAAACACCTTCTCCAACACACACCCTCTCATATACCCACACCCTCACACGCACCCTCTCACACACCCACACTCACACACACATTTTCATGCATTGGGAGGTCACTAGTACTCCACACACTTTTTATCGTTATTTTATTTTATTAATTATTTTGTTTTTAGTTTTTATGTTATTTCACTTCTACTTTTTTTATGTTTTATTAATCTGCATATGTAAAGTCATGATCTATTTTACCGAAGGGTTACTAAAATGTCTTTAAATTTAGGAAGAGCACTGAGGTCTGAAATACAGATAATTTTATTTTATCTAGTTCGGACACAGATGTCTCTCTCAATCGAGATTAAGCCAAATAATATTAAGAAAATGTAATTGCTGTATCTACATATTTTTTTGGAAATAAACAATTATAGATATAGATTATAGAACTACATAACTTATAAACTAACAGTTTACTACACTGTACATTAAATGGTAGTGATATTTTAATAGATTCACCGTTGTGTAATACTTTAAAGACTTCGATATATTAAAAATGAAAAGATGTAGATAGGTACCTGAATGTATTTTAAATGTATTTTTACACTTTTAGTATTTATTTGCATAATAATTTAACGATAATATTTTAATCATAATTTCAGCTACAATTCCCTCTACATATATACCTAAGTCGTTCAAAATTATACCTCATTAATTTTCGACGAGGAAATTCAAAAAGCAAACACTTTTGCATATTATTTCACATTCAACTTCAAATATCACTCCATATAAAACGTTAAGCTACTTATAACACAATATCACATACGCCTAAAAATATTTGCGTAACTATAAAAGGATAAGACGTGTTACATAATACTGCTAAAAGTTCTTTAGGAGAAAACTCGTAGAAAATATACATAATATGTTAATCCAAATTTTGAATTTCTATGTCTTAATATCGTCTTACGTTCACGATAATGTTATACATTGAAATTAAACTACTTTATACCAAGCAAAATATAGCTAGACTTTGTGATACTTTGAGCTCATTCTGCGTAAATAGTAACCAATAATTTAATTATGTTTGCGTACTTTGAAATAAATACACGTCAAGATAAGACGACTCTTAACTTAGTCTCCCCGTGATTATGGCTGTTGCAAAAGCATCCGAAAGAACGGCGAAAATGAAAAATCAAATGAAAACTCTAATTAGTGTAGTATTTTAAATTGTAGTAAAGTTTAATAGTTTTCTGAATTATATAAACATAGTGTTTTAAAATCGTCCGCGTTAAAATCCGTATAAATTACTTTTAGTTCAATTTCTATATCTAATCTTACCTTATAATTTCAGCCAGCTAATTATCCATCCATTCCCATAAATAGTACACAGAAACACAGATAATAATACACTTATTTCACGCCACACACTCTAAGCTCACTGAAACCACTTCACTACACACAAGTCACACAACTTTTCGAAATTCGAAATACCCGGCGAAACAAAATGGCTGCGCGGTGACGACCGACCAACGCCACGACTCTCGCCTTACTAAAGGATCCGATAGCGTTACACAAAGGCTTTGAAACAAAAGCTTTTCGTTTTAACGTTATTTTGGAAACCAGAGAAATGTTTTACGTTATTTTTTTTAAGGTTATTGTTTTATATGAACAATGGATAAAGGTGACTCGTGTTTTTTGACTTTGTTTGAATTTGAATTGTTTTTACATACCCAGATAAAAAAATGAACTGTGTTTCAGGCGAGAGAAGGAAACATAGAGTCTATTAACTACCTAGTTATTATATTAATGGAATAGAATAATATATAATTCGTATAGAAACTTCAAATAAAGATATTTAGGCTACAGGAATACTTCGTAGATAAATATGGTTTGTTGCGTTAGTACTGAAAAGTAGGGCACATCGGGTGCCTTGCAAACAGGAATTTGGGTTTGAGGAAGTATTTTCTTCTTACGTAAGATCATGGTCAAACATCCTTGTATTTGTACGATGAACAGTGTTTCTAAGCTCTTTAAAGGAGTAGAGGCGTTGTGCTTTCGGTAAGGGATAAGTATTTAAGAATATTTTAGAATTAATTGCAATTTAGTTTACAAATTATTTGATGTGCCTGATAGGGTCCAATATGATCTAATGCGTTTATAAGACCACTTGTGTGTAACATTATGGAATGCAATCAAATATAGAGTACTAGATTTTGCCCCTCGGCTTCGCTTGCCTAAATTTAGGTTACGTTAGGTTAGGTTTAGTAACATTACTTTTTTCTGAAAGGTACCCTTTGTCCTTTTCTGTACTCCTGACAACGTGTATGCTAATTTCATGATGATCGGTCGAGTAATTAAGGCGTGAAAGCGTAACAAACAAACAAACTCACATTCGCATTTATAATATTAGTTAAGATTAGCATAATATATGTTATTAATAATATCTGTCTATTCTTGAAATATAACTGAATTTTCAAAATAACAACACAATATCTACGAAATTAGATGTAGGATATAAAAGGCAATTTCAGAGTTGAAGCCATAATATAAAACATATATCTTTTTCCAAATATTTTCAATTAGATCCCCTTGACGACCGCACGGGTGCTAATATTAAGAACAAAAATAAAAGAAAATATATAAAACAGATATTGCTTTAGTTAATATTTGCAGAACACGCTCATCATTGGGATCTGCAGAGTGTTATGTGTGAACGTAGGATAACTCAGGCGGAGTGTGGTCATTTTGACGAGCAAAATAAAAAAAAATAGAAAAAAAACTGCGTAGGACACCCTATGGCTATGTGGGTGTACGTAAAGCATAGAAAACATATCTAAAGATGACCCAAATCCAGAGATTTTATCATTTTTACAAAATTTGCTAACTATATCAATTGCTTCAACCTATAATGTCGCAGCGGCACACCAGCGGCTAGACACAATAGGTTTTAAATTATGTCTGGCATTCCAACGATGATGGCAAACAGTCTTTATAAATTATAGCTAAATTCATCCCTTTCAAGCTATACTAATATTATAAAGCTGAAGAGTTTGTTTGTTTGGTTGAACGCGCTAATCTCAGGAACTACTGGTTCGAATTGAAAAATTCTTTTAGTATTTGGTAGACTATTTATCAAGGAAGGTTAAAAGCTATATAACATCACGCTATAACGAACGGGGGCGGCGCAGTAACTATAAACGCGGGTGAAACCGCGGATGCATGTAGTATTTAATTTCGTTTTTCTTTCTTCACAGCAATATCACATAGCTAGCTGTACACATATATTTCCTTTCCTTTTAGAATAACAAGCAGACACTGTCATGCTTTTATCGTACGTCGAAATTATTCATGAAGATATATTCAACATTTTTGCATACGAAGCCACGTCACATGTTCTCCACGGATCATGTATTTTTTAATTCAGATTTTACGGAAGCAAATATCTGTTTTAAATGCTGAGCTTATTGAGTAGGACAAGGACGACACTATACGTTAGCAAGAACCAAATAATTATTTATTTATTTTCTATCTAGCTTGGCATACGTCACGTCTAAAGGGCATTTACTAGTTTAATTTACATTGAAGCCTCTAAAAATGGTTTATAAAATCTATTCAATAAAATTTTATGAAACTGCAGGCCACAAGACAGACGTATTATTCTGATTTTTTAAAGAAAATATTCTTTGTTCATACCTACTTGATTCTATTCAAGTCAAAATTTTACGAAAATATTAAATATTTTACGTTATTTTTCCATTCAGCTGAGCTAAACCTTTGGATCCTTTCATTTTGTGTTTTCATACAATGGACTAAATGAAGAGTCTGAAGCCAAAAAGATTTAATAGAAATTTTATACAAAATAGTACGTACAAATATTTTAAACCCTTGCTTAATAATTGGACAAAGAGAAAAGTAGTGTTGTGGGTTCGAATCCCACGCGTGTCAATTAATTTTTGTGATCCCTAAATTATTTTTATTAGTCTGGGTGTACTTTACGATCGTTGCTTGTAAGTTTATAAAGTATCTTACGACACAGGGACTGATTACTAGTTTAGGAGATTTAGAAAGAAATAAATATATTTGTCTAATAAATTGTTCTTAGTCAGGTTGATCTTTTAGTCGGTTGATTGTATGTTTGTAAACGATACGAAATAATGCTTAATTCCTAATGCACAATTTGTAAAAAGACATATTGTAATTATAACCTATTCTGTCAATAAATACAAGTAAAACTGCCTAATGCCCAGTGTTCAAAATAATAAAATAAACCACAGAATAAGATTGTTTAGACGCCGCATTTCAATTAAATTGTATGAGAGCTTGTCGCGTTACATAATTATGTTGTGCATATTATCACATTTTCAGATTGCTTAATATTTGTGAACGGATTTACTAGTTAATTGTGACGTAAAATTGACGTCTGCTTATTATATTAGTCAGTGTTAAACATTTATTTATAATGTAAAGAAACTGACAACGCACCTTCAGAAATATAATATTAGCTCTGTATAATATAAGCTACCCCATTGCTGGGCACGGGCCTACACACAGTGTGAGAAGTGTTAGGCATTGTCTACCCCGATGGCCCAGTGCAGGTTGGCAGACTTCACATGATTTTGAGAACATTATGGAGAATTCTCGAAAATATTTCGTTCTGTTTACGTATATTTTTGAGATATTTCCTAATAACTAATTATGATCTAGCAATCGAACTTGAAACAGCACAGCAGTCACACTTACCGCTCCGCCACTGATGCATATTAGTCTATGCACTGATGCACACAAAATTGCAATAATGTAACCCAAACTAGCAAAATGTTGCCTATAAAATTAATTATTTGGCGTGCGCTGAGAAAACTATTGATGATACATAAAAATTATGTACTACATGATTATTATTTATTACTCATTATTACCTACAAAACAATCCGCGAGGAAATATATCTAACTGTTAGTAACTATGTACCGTAAATAGTATCAAAATATAATTAATAACATCTTTTACATTTCTGTATAGCTACTACTAACGCCATCTAGTGTATAAGTTTGTTACTAACTCAAGAATGTATGACCATTGTCCTTTTGAATAAACGTCAGTATGTTGCGAATATCTAACGAGTTTTAATACTAACTACCATAGTTATGTCACAATAGCAGCTTTTGTGTTCTAGAATTTTAGATTTATTTTTTAGATTTTTTCTAGATTTTTCTAGATTAGATCGCCGCGCCGTAGAAACAAGCTTTGGTTACGTTCGTATCGTAGTATTAATTCTTATACAAATATATAGTTTTATTATCAAGTGTGTATATATAATTATTATAAAAACAAAAAACCCGACTACTTAAAAGTAATGAACTGTAAAGAGAAAAACAAATATTACAATAATCTATATAAAATTCGACTGACTAATGCATTGATTTGTAAGCTTACTTTATCAATTAATGAAATAACTACATATTTATATTCAAATTAGTTAAATTAAATACTTTATGGTGCGGTGACCAACGTAGTTTTGGTAGATCTTTCTTTGCCCGTAGGTAACAAAGTATTGTTCGTGCCCGCCTGCAACAAATCTTAAAAATTGAAAATATTGACAACCCAACAAGAAGAAATCTTAAATTGTTTACCAAATAGGACCGTGATGGTTCATAGGGACAAAGTAAATATATTTTAACAGATGAAAGCAACTGACTCTCATATGCAAAATTATTTATAGCATCTTTGGTACAGGAAGCTGATACAGAAACAAAAGAGGTTCTTTGGCAAAATCCAGCTTGCTCATCTATTCGATTTTGCCGACTAATTCTGTGGCTGTATTTAAATAGAAGTTACGAAATAATTTGTATCGTGCATCCTTTTCTTGGCATCAATCTGTGACCCGTAGATGGCGATGGACAATGGGACCTCAAACTATATCTGGCGAAATATGGATCTAACATACCTCTGCCTGGCTTATGTCCCCGATAAGGCAAGATATATGCGTTAGGCTATACATATGCGTTTAACACATATACGTTCGTAAAAACTGTTAAAGGCTTCACCTCAGGCATTTACTACTTCAATTTATATTTATTTTATTTATTTATTTATTTCCAACTATTAATCTATCATTACAAGTTCTTAACCTAATGCGATAGTATAGTAACATAACTAAAATCTAACATTTAAAAGCAGTTATATAATAAAATATCTTAAATCTTTTAACAATAACTTAATATCCAGTATGTATGAAAATAAATCGATCTGATACTTAAAGAAACGCATTTATAAATGCTTGTAAGGTTTATTCAATAAAAATATTATGAAACTGTGGTCCACAAGACAGACACATTAATTCGGTTTTTGTTAAACAAAATATTTGATTTGTACTTGATTCTATTCAAGTCAAAATTTAAGAAAATATTATATATTTTCAGTTATTTAATCCATCAGCCGCGCTAAAGCTTTGCGTCCTTTCATTTTATATTTTCATACAAAGGACTAAACGCTACATCTAAAGTTAAAAATATTCAATTGAAATTTTATACAAAATACTAGATATTGACCGAGGCTTCGCTCGCGTTACTGTAGACTAGAGATGTTACGGAGGTTCGATTCCGATTCCGAAAGTTCGGAAGTTTCGATTGATTTTGCACCTTCGATTCCGATTTCGGTTCCGCTAAATTTAAATCGGAAGTTATATCGGAGGTCAATGCATAGCAGCGCGGTTGCGCTGCCCAGCGATCAGCGCATCCAGACAGGATTATACTTGTCACGCAGGGAACCTCCCTCCTCCCGCGCCTATAATATGGTTTGTGTACAGTACGTCAAATAGCAATTAAAATTAGAAATGTAAAAAGCTGTCCAAGGTGCAACAGGTTTGCATCATTTTTATTTTAATCTGTGCCTATTATTCGCACGGATATTTCAGTTATTACTAAATTTCACTAGGCGCTAGTAATGTTAAAGATTTTAAATTCGATTGTTTTTATTTTCAACACCCAGGTATAACCTACCTGTATTATTTTTTGAACTAATAATAATAGAACTGATGGATAATGTGTGTTATTTTATTTTTTTGTCTCCGCCTTCGATTCCGATTTAGAGTTCGGTTCCGATTCCGACAAACCAAATAAAAAACTCCGCTTCCAAATTCGGTTCCGATATAACCACTTCCGTAACATCCCTACAGTAGACTTTGTCAAAAATTTTGGTCCCTCGGGAACAGTACTTTTTATGTATGAAAAGTAGCCTATGGCCTTTTCTGTACTCCTGACAACGTGTATGAGAAATTGCATGTTGATAGGGCGAGTAGTTAATGCGTGAAAACGTAAAAAACAAACTCACATTCGCATTTATAATATTAGTTAAGATTTGTATTTTGTTTATAATGAATAAACTTCAAAACTAGGATTAGTTGATATGACATGATTTTGGGAACTTTAGGAGAACTCTCACAAGCAGGTTTCCTTACGATGTTTTGATAATAGACTATATTATATTATTAGTAAGTTTTTTTAACATCTAGAAATAAATTCTGTGTCGCAGGGGACTTTACAAACATTCAAATAACGGACACAAAGAACACCCAGACTCGGAACAACTATTTGTGAATCACACAAAGTTTTGCCCCGTTTGGGATTCGAACACACAACACTCGACGCAGTAGCAGTATCTAAGCGACCATTTAGACTACTACTCACCCGTGCTGTTAAATTTAATACGCACATAACTTCGAAAAGTCAGTGGTGGTATCGAACTCGGGATCTCCTCGGATAAACGTCCTTGACTCCTACGGATAGGGACAGTTGCGTCGTGGGATCCAGGCGTACTCAAGGAACATTTACAGTAAATAAACTAAAAATCGCGGGGGGTAAAAAATACCTTAGAAAGCTCCCCACGCTTTTTTACATAAAAATTATTACATTTTATTATTTTTAATTTTTAATCCGTGTTTTTGAGCTTTTTAAACTATTTTTTCTAAGTTATTGTATTATCATCGGTCCTCGATAAGTGTGCAAAGTTTCAAATCAATCCGTCGGTTTGAAAGGGGTGAAAATCACGTTCAAAGATTGCGTTACATAGATTCATAATTACATAGATACATACCAAGCTAATAAAAGCGTGTTAATAAATATATATTTCAGTCAAATAATTCTCAGTAAATAGGCCCAGATTTCTGAACCTTGTAATGTTTAATTCTCGTGTTTCTGCAAGCAGGTAAAGTCTTTGATTCTGCGCCTGATCTCCAGCCTTATCGTATTGGGCAAAATACCAAACGACGCGATATATAAACAAATAGTTATACTTAACTTGACACAAAACGAAAAGAAACGAACGAAAAGAAAATAACTCACAACCTTATGCACAACAATCGCATTAACTATGGCTGTGCACTATAATATTTCCTACACAGAAGGCTCCATAAGATTGAATATACGGTCAGAACAATATTATTATACATAAGTAAGTAATCCCTAAAGATATACACATATTTTCTGTTGCCTCTAACAAGACATGAGCGCCTTTACGACAAAAAGTACGGTGAACTGATCTTCTTTTACGTTAGACATCATAAAGTAACCAAGATTATACGATTCGTCGTTGAACTTCGTTCACGCAAACACAAACAAATAATACTGATTGGAAGTAAGATAAAAGTGTACGCAGACTAAATGGAGAAAAGTTAAGTCTGACTATATCGACGGTGGAATAGTTTAAGTAGTCACCTCGCTACTCACTATGTGCCATAGTTCGATACCCAAGTGAGGCAAAAGTGTTTTAATTTTGTGGAACACACATTTTTTTGTTGTTCCTTGACTATATGTCCTGTACCTACACCTATTGAGAAGTTTATTGATATTCTTGCTTTTCTATACTCATATTATAAAGGGGAAAGATTCGTTTATTTGTACCGAATAGGCTCCGAAACCACTGGACCGATATTAACCATTTTTTTACAAAGTAGCACAGGCTATACCTATTTATTTACAAAACACATTAGAGATCCTTAAGAAAATTGCAATAATATAACCCAAAGTAGCAAAATTTTTACTATAAAGTAATTATTTGGCCTGCGCTGAGAAAACTATTGATGATACATAAAAATATGTAACATGAATAAAGTACTCATTATTATCTACAAAAAAATCCGTGAAGCAATATATCTAACTGTTAGTATGTATAGTAAAAACTATCAAAATAAAATAAATAACCTCAGTTAAACCTCTGCTTTAGCCACTACTAACGCCATCTAGTGAGTAAGTTTGTAACTAACTCAAGAATGTATGACCATTGTACTTTTGAATAAACGTCAGTATGTTGCGAATATCCAACGAGTTTTAATACTAACTACCATAGTTAAGTCACAATAGCAGCTTTTGTGTTCTGCAGTTTAATTAGTTCGTCGGTAGAAACAAGAGTTGGTTACGTTCATATCGTAGTATTAATTCTTATTCAAATAAATAGTTCTATCATCAAGGGTGTAGGTATATATAAAAATAAAATACTTTTTAATTCATTCGAATCTGACCTTTAATTTCAAAGTTATCATGAGTATAATAAAAAAATGCAATACGCGAACCGTTCGACGCCGCCGCGACGTTCTCCACTCTATAGAGTGGGCGTAAGATTTGATATGTTGTTTGTTTGTTTTAACGATTTAATTAAAAACTAAATAACCAATTCAAAAAAAAATCTTTTATCATTAGAAAGCTATGTTATCACCGAGTAACATAGGTTATATTTTATTTTAAATAAAATACTGCTACTTCTTTTTCGTGAGGGAATGCATTGACGCATACCTCTCCGCGGAGCGACGGAGAGGTTATGTCGAACTCACCGGGGGAGTAATGATCACGGTAATACTGACTAACCCTACCACGGTGTTCTTCGACATAACCGCAATCGGCGTGGCCGTGCGAATCACTTTCACATGCAATCACGACCCCGCCAAGGTTTCGACCCCCCGAATGAAACGGCAGGACCTACCCTATTTAGAGAAAATAATTTTCCTTACTTTCCCTTCTGGGGGACGAAGACACAACATAGAGGCGCGCGTGGGAACACAGACGCCGGGTCTCGGACCTGGTGCTGATCGAGTAGTAGGAGGTGACGGCGTTCCACGACCTCCCAATCCGGACCATGGACTGAACCACTGGCCGGGAACGAGAAGGCAACCATTCCGACCGCCGCGACCAACTCACGGCGTTGCGAAGCCCAGAGAAGCCCAGGGCAATCCGCCAACGTGTACAGCGCCGTGGCTACAACAACATCGCGGCAGTCGCCGCAGTGGTGACAACCGGGCGTCTCTTGCCGGCCTATGCGACACAGGAACTGGCCGAAGCAACCGTGGCCAGTCATTACCTATGTCAGCCGATGAGGGCGCCATGCTGTCTCTCCAACCACTCCTCAAAAACGGGTCCTACCGCCACGATCGTGGCGTGCCCGGCACTGAGATGCACAAGTATATTTCTATATTCTTCAAAAGTACTGTTACTAAAATAACCTAACCTACATCTACGCGAGCGAAACCATGGGCAAAAGCTAGTTAAGATATAAATACACAACTGGCAGCCACGCCTCCTATTATTTAAAAGACAAAACGCTAGTGTAACCTGGTTACTGCAACCATCTAATGGCTAAAATTACAATGAGTCTCTGGCTTTTGATTGTTTGGTTGTTTGGCCTGCTAGAGATTGACATGTACGATCGAAATCTTAGTAGAAATCGACACTTATTCTTGGATGGATATTAATAAGCGTATCTGAGGAGCCTTTGACCTGAATCTATCGTTTTATCTTGTAGTATCAGGTTTGAATTAAAATAAGTCTAGAATTAGGGGTCAATACCTATTGACCCCAAATCCTGGCGCAACAAGCAACATAACCACCTGACGATCAACGGTCGATTTTTATCCTATCCTTCTTATCAGCATGATTTGATCCTCCAATTAATTCGATTATCGAATATTCGCTCAAATCGAGAACGAATCGATACTTTGTCTTCGGCACCTCAATTCCAAGTTATCTTGTCTTGATATATTATAATATATATCAAGACAAGCTTTAGCCAGTATTTATGCATGACAGCAACCTTTGTATTTGCAAGACCTTATGCCATTGTATTGCGTCTTCAAAAAGCTGCTGTGGATTCAGTACGGAATCAGTATCGTTATCAGCGCTGGTGACAGCGACTCTCACCTAATCGAACGCTTGCCACTTTGATAAATTATTATAACATCTCGACAAGACAAGAACAGCTGTGTAGAATTAATATTATAAATGCGAATGTCATTGTTGTTTGTCACGCTTTAACGCCTTAACTACTTGGCCGATCATCATGAAATTTCACATACACGTTGAGGGATACAGAAAAGGACATTGGATACCTTAAATCTAGGAAAAAGTAATTTCCGAGAGATAGAAATTCGTTGACAAAATCTAAAGAAAGAAAGAAAGAAAGAAATCATTCTTTATTGCCACAAAGAAATATGATTACATATTTTTCTTACAAAATAGACAAAATAATAAAAAAGACAATTAAATAAACAGTGAAAATTAAAAAAAGAAAAAAAAAATATATATATATATATATATATGTATGTATATACACATTATGCTATTGTGGCAACAAATGGTCTCCATTCAGCATTGATGTTGCGATAAAACCGATGTGATATCGCAACGCTGATTTTCAATGGAGACCACCGTTACGCACGGACATCAAGCCAGCTGCATACAATTTTACAACTAACAATCAAAGATACGTACCCAGAGATAAAAACAAATTATTACTCAACCCATATAAAAAACAAATAAATGACAAAGAAAATTAAAAATTAAAAAAATTAAACCCATACAGTATGCACGTTTTGTCTCATGCGGTGATCCAACCCACAACACTCCCCACCGGCAGAGGCGAGGCACACATAAACGTGCCATCCGTGCCGTCACGACAAGAATAATAATTTTATATTGAACTAAATTTAATCAATGGATGACGTACATTACACGGGCGCCGCGATCCATCTGTCTCCCTTACACCGCGCATAGAGGGGGATAAAACAACTCGCGTGATACTGAGAGATCGCTCCTCGCAATACACGGCCAAACCGGCTCGGCAGCAATGCGCGCGAGTCTCGCGAATTTCGTAAACAACGCTCATACACAACAAACAAAACATCATCAACGGGACCACAAAATGCAAAACCAGCCTCCCGACATGCATTTTGATCGTTAACAGAGAGGTAAGTGATTATAATTTCCTTTTTGCTTTTGTTCATTTAAGAGAAATGATTTAAAGTGTTTTTTAAACGTAAATTTACTTGTTTTAGATCGACACGGTGGCGGGATGCTGTTCCAGCATTTGGTGGCTGCGTATTTGAAGCAACCTCTAAAAGCAGTGCTAGAGTAAGACGAGTGAAGCCGCGGGCACAATCTAGTATAAAATATATTTATACAGGTACATCCGTACCCTATATAAACCTGGTACCACTTTACGTTGATAGTACGGCAATACAATCCTCCCAGGAGTCGCATGTCACGCAAATCTAAACAGTACGGTCAGCAAAACACGACTTACGATACTGGATCGTACGTTCTGTTCTGCTGACAGTACAGTCTGCACAAACATGTCAGATGGCGTCAGCAGAATAGAAAATGTAGAGTATTTTGTTGCCTAACGCTGAATATATTGACGGTTTTATTTATTCTTGCTAGAAGTTTATAAGGGCATTGTTATATAAAAATAGGGTAGTTGCCTATGTTTGATTTTCTACATTATTTTACACATAAGAGCAAGAAAATCTTTTTGTGAAATCAGTATCAAAATTGGTTGTAAAAATAAGAAATCATTAATATTTTAAATTTGTAGAAATTATGAGTCATCTATCCTATTCCTAAAAAGTGCTGATTAATAACATCAGTCCTATATTAAACTGTCCCACTGCTGAGCACAGGCCTCTTCTCGGTGTGAGAAAGATTAGGTCACACTCCACCACGCTGACCCAGTGTGGGTTAGCAGATTTCACATAATTATCTTCGAGGACTTGGCGAAATCTAAGCTGGTTTCCTCACGATGTTTTCCTTCACCATTAAAGCGAGTAATAAATATCTATTTAATACGTATATCATTTCGAAAATGCCGAGATGCGTGCATTGGAATCGAACTCGAGACCTCTGCGTGGCAGTCGAACGGTCTCCCACTAGGCTATCGTTGCATTAGTACTGATTGCTTTTGTTTTATTTAAAGACATATTCACCACTAAAAGTAATCCCTGTGCGGCAAGGGTCTTTACAAACATTCAAACAATGGACACAAAAAACAGTCGCACCTCAATTATTTATTTGTGGATCACACAAATATCTTCCTGTGTGGGGATCGAACCCGAAACACTCAAAACTGTAGTACTACACTAGTGTGCACGGCTAGTGTCGTGGTTTAAGTAGTCGCCTCTCTATTGCCACCGCGCCGCGTGTTGTGGGTTCGATCACCCCCATCGACGCCACACGGGACAAAAACTTGTGTGATCTACAATTGGTTGCGCTAAGTCTGGGTGTTCTTTGTGTCCGTTGTTTGAATGTTTGTAAAGGCCCCCACGATACAGAAAATATTCCTAGTGCGAATGTCGTATTTTTTGAAGATATAGAAAAAATAAAAGGACACATGAAAATGTACACACATCAAAAGTGTCTAGTGTCAAATACGTTTTAGAGGCTCAACGCAATTGAGGATATTTTAGCTTTTTTGGTTGTAACTGGTACTTTTTAGTGATTTTCACTATATGAAAAATAAATTTCATTAAATTTCGATGAAAATAGAAAATCAATCAATCCTGACAATCAGGATTTCTATAAAAGCGTTTTCATTAAACCATTACAATTTCTGCATCGGTACTACAAAAAAAATGGCATCAATATGAGCGAAGACATCATTTAACTCGAGAAGAGATGATGAGAGCCGTCAGAATTTTGCTAGCTGGTTCCAGGCAACGTACTGTGGCTGTCGTTCTTGGCACTACACAGAGCGTTATAAGTCATCTTTGGTCACGCTATCGTATCATGGGCAGCGTGGCCGAGCAACATGAAGGACGATCTTGCATCACCACTCGCAGACAGGACCAGTACATACAACTAGTACAACTAGTTGCTTATGCAGGTTATTAAAATGTTATTATTGAATTGTAGTTATGTAAATTTATATTGCTAAAATAGTTTGTAAGCACTTCTTCGCCCGAGCCACAGGTTCAATCTAGTTCGGGCAAACAACAACAAATCTATTTTATAAATTAATTAGTCATTTATTATAAATTATTGTACCTATTATTTAAATAAATATTATTATTATTATTATGTTTCTCTTATCACAGGTACTTTCTAACATATTATATTAGAAAATACCTGGCCCTTTGGGTCCAACGTGAAGAGGCCCTTCGAGAATTTTAATCAAAGGTGTGATGGAACACCTACAGCGGCACTAGCCGCAGCAGGCGTAAGACTATTGCTACGTATGGATTCTAATATATGGGCTTTAGGTATGGGTGTTTGGTGGACCGGTATATTGCTAACTATGGATGAAAAACGGCGTCTGCCCTGAATACTCTAATAGCATCAATACAATGGGCAGACGGTGACTTGCCAACTCACTAGATGGGCCCCCTGATAAGCCACTATAGGCATACAAGCCAGCAGCAGAGGGCAACACCGGTGCGAGTGGCTAGGGGTGTCGAGCGGTGCGGCGCCGGTTTCACCATCACGGGTCTCGTGACAACGGAGACCCGGAGCGGGTTTCCCCGTAGTTATGCCCTTGAAAATGACACTTCCACCCCCAATCATATAGCTCTAGCGGGCCCCCTCTGACCGGCCGACCAAGGCAAGCCAGAGTTGAGAGTCCTACGGGCGCTCTTGAAGTTCCACCCCAGCCAACCAGTAACGGCAAGCCGGGGACGAGGCCCTAACCAACTCTCTGAGGCATTCAGGACCGCAGTGTCGCCACTCACATTCAGCTCGCCACAAGCTGCCCTGCGGTTTGTGCGCTTTAATTTAACCTGGTGATACATTTTTTGTTTATATCACAAGGCGAAGGTGATAGTTTTAAAGCTAGTGTACTGTGCCCTCCGATATCGCGTTAGTCTCATGATGAGATAACGACTGTCCCAGAGGGGTTTATTATTATTAATACTGCTCGACGGAATCGTAACATGACCGCCATGATGTTAGCTACGAGGCTCCACAGCTCTTCAGGCTTGCTGATAAGCGACCAAACTATCCGACATCGTTTACGTGAAGTGGGTCTGCTTTCTCGAAGGCCGCTGAGGGTTTCACCTATAACACGAACGGCTCGCGAACACAGAAATTGTGAGGAAGAAGACTGGCATTGTTTGCTTTTCCGATGAATCTCGTTTCGGTATGAGACCAAATACAAGACGTACTCGTGTTTGGAGGACTTCTGGATGTCAAGAACGTTTGAAATTTTGTCAGGAAGTTCATTCATATGGAGGTGGAACAATAATGGTTTGGGCCGGTATTTGGATCGGTGGAAGAACCGATCTCATTTGGATCAGGGGCAACCTCAATGCTCAGTTTTATGCGGAGAGGATTGTTTCAGGCGTGATTTTTCAACAGCTTTTTGTAATGTCGCACTGCTGGGCAAAAGCCTCTCCCTTGGACTTCCATATCACTCTGTTGGTGGATATCCTCTGACCTTATGACCCCTATATCTCGTGGGTCTTTTGACCCACAGGGCCCACATTCAAACTCGATTGAGGGATAACCCCCAAGGTGTCTGTACACCAAGTTACAAGTCAATCGGTCCAGTGGTCCCGTAGCTATGCCTGTCATTAACAGACAGACACACAGACTCACATAGTGTTTTCATTAACCTCTTCGAAGAAGACTCAGAGGTTAATAATATAAGGACTAGGAACCTTTTAAAATCACAAATTGCTCGGTTATAATGTTATTATCGGACATCGACCAAATAAATTTGACAAACAAAATAAAATAAATAAAGACATGCATTTGTCGATATAATCCTTCTCATATTGCTTATTGCAACAATAGCCTAATGGAAACCTGATAGACTGCCACGCAGAGGCCTCGAGCTCGACCCCAAGGCAAAGAAAAACATCGTGGGGAAATCTGCATGTCAAAGTGTTCTTCATAATGTTCTTGAAGATAAATGAAGTCTCTGAGCCAGTGGGGTCGACAATGGTCTAACCCCTCAGTTCCCAAAGTGGTCCAGGTGGACCCCTAGGGGTCCACGGAAAACTCGACGGGAGAAAGTAGACCACGTTGGTGTGACCAAAAATGGGGGTTCACAATTCGTAAGTCACAAAAAATTATTTACTTTCGATAGTGAAGAACTAAAATACTAACTAAAATAAACGTCGATCAACGGATATTTTAAGGAATACCACTCGTTGAAGACCCGAGAATTTCTACAAAATAAAACAAATGTCAGGCCTTATAGACTGGGTCATATTTTTTATTTTAACTCAATTTTACTTTTTGGTCCGAGCAGGGGTCTACCGGAACCAGATAAATTTTGAAAGTGTTCTATGACAAAAAGGTCTGGACACCTCTGGCTCTAACCCTTCTCACTCTGAGAAGAGGCCCGTAACAAGCAGTGGGACAGTTTAATACAGGGCTGATATTATTATAGATTTACATATTTATTACAAATTAGTTGGCAAATTACATCACCCACCCTTAAAATCAAAGTAAAGCAACGTAGTAGCAAGCGAGCCTATTACCATCCACTAAACTACTAGTGAGAAACCGTTGGACTGCCACGCAGAGGTCTCGAGTTCGAACCCAAGGCGCGTATCTCTGACTTTTCGAAGTTGCATATAACTTCGCAAAGTCAGAGATGCGCGCCGAGATTTGATATTTAATAGTTAATTATCGCTTGCTTTAACGGCGAAGTAAAACATCGAGAGGAAACCTGCATGTCTGAGGTTTATCCATAAAATTCGTTTCTGGACCAGCGTGGTGAACTATGGCCTAACCCTCCTCACATTAAGTAGATTCACGCGCCGAGCAGTGGGACAGTTTGATACAGGGCTAATATTATAGATTTACTTATAATAAATTAATTGGCAAAGTTACATCACCCCCCTTAAAGCCAAAATAAAGCAACGTTATAGCAAGCGAACCTATTACCATCCACCAAACACATTAAAATAAGTGCAGCGACTGAAAATTGCCTTCCAACTTAATACAACTTTGCCTGATCCAAAAAACGAAATCCGAACTACAGAAGCGACACTTCAACGCAAACTCAAACTACAAAACCATAAACTCTATAAACCTTGCAACGAAATTAGTTCAAAAGTTACAAGTGCGAACAAAACCGCGTTTTATTTATAACTTACAAAGCTTGGCTTCAGTTTAATATAAAGCCGGAGATAGGCCACGCTAAGCCAACAGCCAAACTTGTCGAACGGTTTAATGAAAATATTTTGTATCGGTTTATGTAATATAAGTTGTTGTTGGGACAAAGTGTCACGCTCCAAGCGAATAGTGAATGGTTAATAATATGAGAAAACTACACTCTGTATATACACAGGCCGATGTTTTGTGAGTTTGTGTTGGAAGTTGGTGATTGAGGTTACCTTGTAATAAAAATCGTTCGGACCACTTAATAGTAGAATAGAAAAAAACAGTGTAGGTAACTAATGTTACTATAAAGACTTCATAAAAGGTTTTTCTTAATATTTCGTTCGTGAAAATGTTTATCCGAATATTGTCTTACTTTTACGGCCATTTCATACATTGAAATTAAACTCTTTATAAGGATCTTATCGCGACTCCCCCGTGAATTGAAAAACAACCGAAACGTCAGTCGGGGAAAGTGTAAAAGTAAATCTAAATAGTTTTTATAATTGTAGCAGCCTAAATAGAAGTAAGTAGTAATTAATAAAGGGTTTAAGAATAACAGTTAAAAGTTTCAAAATTATGTAGGTAATAACAGTGTTTTATAAAAATAAAAAACGCATTAAATTCTGTATAAAGTGGTTTAATTTCAATGTCTATCCAAAACTGCTGCTTTCTGAAAGGCTAATCAAAGACGTGTCAAAATTAAACACACGTCAAGCGATTTGATTGGCTGTGAGTAATTCAGTCAACCAATCCGAGCAGTTGAAATTCGTTTCACTGTATGTTAATTACTTATTGTGCTGATCTGCCTTGTTGAAGAGTAAAATTAAATTTTATTAAATTTTGTTTGGAAATAGAAGGCACTAGATTTTGCCCGCAGCTTCGCTCGCGGTATTGTAGATTTTTTTAATAATTCTTTTCCCTCGGGTGTAGTACTTTTTCTGGATGAAATAAAAGTAGTGTTTTTAAAATATACTGTGACTAGCTGACCCGCGCATCTACGTCTACGTCACATGAGAGGGAGTAATCCTCTCGTTACTCCTAAGATATTCATTGAAACCAAATGATGTGATGGCAATTTTGTTCAAAATTTAATACTTGTGATGAATAACGTATTTATTTGGATAAGGATTAATACCATACTTATAAAAACACCTTCGCAAATAATGAATTATTTTAGAACAAATTTGATTACCATAAAAAAGGTTATAGTGAGTCAACTTGGGGAGACAGTAGGGTTTAAAGTGCGTAGTGCCTAATGGGTAGGTCTTGTCGCGTACGCACGCCTCTGTGTCGAGTCCGTCTCCCCTCTAGGGGAGACAGTAGGGTTTTATGCGACGTAGTGCCTATTTTGGGTAGGTCTTTCGTGTAGTGGCCTGCCGTTTCATACGGCGGGCCGTAACCGCGGCGGGGTCGCGACCGCATGCGAAAGCGATTCGCGCTGCCCCGTCGATAGTGGTTTTGTCGAGGAACACCGTGGTAGGTTTAGTCGGTATTCCGGGAGGTACATTATCTTTTCAACATCTTTCTTTTACCCCGGCGAGTCCGACATAATCCCTCCGCCCTCCCCCGCGGAGGGATATGCGTCATAGCATTCCCCCACGAAAAAAAAAAAAAAAAAAAAAAAAAAGGTCTGGTCTTGTCGCGTAGTGGCCTGCCGTTTCATACGGCTGGCCGAAACCTTGGCGGAGTCGTGACCGCATGCGCAAGCGATTCGCGCGGCTCCGTCGATAGCGGTTTTGTCGAGGAACACCGTGGTAGGTTTAGTCGGTATTCCGGGAGGTATATTATCTTTTCAACATCTTTCTTTTACCCCGGTCAGTCCGACATAATCCCTCCGCCCGCCCCCGCGAAGGGGTAAGCGTCAATCATTCGCCCTCGTATAAAGAAATAAAAAAAATAAGAGACAACTTAAAAAAATCGACATATCCATCGTTAACTTTTTTTATAACATTTTAAGAGCTATAATTTCTTCATAAATGATTGTTGCGTAACTTTAACCGTCACGCAGCGCAAGCAGCGGCAGCTCTTAAAAGGAATTAATTTTCTCCGTTTTTACAACACTTTTTATTAATGCCTATAGCCTTCCTCCATAAATGGGCTATCCAACTCTAAAAGAATTTTCTATTCTAACCTGGAGATTAGCACGTTTAACCAAATAAACAAACAAACTCTTCAGCTTTATAATATTAGTATAGATAAAAACCATATATATAGTAGTTTAATTTAAAGGACAGATCCTGCCTAGACTACCAATACCCAGCGACATAGATATTGATAGTCGGTCCTATCCGATAGAACACGATCCGCAGATATTAATATTAATTGTTCGCTGTAAGTGGACAGCTTAATGGAACTATTATCTACGTGAAGATCAGACATCGTAAATGAAAATGTGTTTGCATACAAAGTGTTTTATTAGCCTTATTTTATACTAGTTTTTGCCCACGACTTCACTCGCGTAAATGTATGTTAGGTTAGGTCAGTGACAGTGCTTTTTTGGATGAAATTGCATGATGCTGATCAACATGAAATTTCGCATACACGTTGTCTCAGGGGCACAGAAAAGGACATAGGGTACCTTTAGAGTAGTTAAGGTATGAAACGTAACAAACAACCTCACGTTCGCTTTTATAATATAACTAGATTTTGCCCGCGGCTTTGCTCGCGTAAATGTAGGTTAGGTTAAGTTAGATTAGTAACCGTGAGTTGATCGCGGCAGTCGGACTGTTTGCCCTCTTACTGCTAGCCATGGTTCAGTCTATGGTCCGGAGTGAAAGGTCGTGGAACGCCGTCGCCTTCTTTTGTGAGGAAGTAATTTCCATCAAGGAGGCGGCGGAATGGAAGAGGGAGCGCTAGCCACCCTGAGGTTTGACCTGTGGTTGGTGAGCTGCATGGGCCTGCTCGCCACCGGATCAGCACGTGAGAGGGTGGCGTACGTGTTCCCACGCCTCTGAGCCATGTTTTTGCCCCCCAACAAGGGGACAGTAGAGGAAGTGTCTTATGTAGTGGTCTGCCGCTTGTGTGCATTGTGCTTTCACACGGTGCGGCGGGCTGAAACCTCGGCGGGGTCGCGATTGCATGTAAAAGTGATGGCGTGGCACTGCCGTCTATGGTTATGTTGAGGAACACCGTGGTCGGTTTAGACGGTATTACCGGGGTGTATTTTCCCCGGTGAGTCCGACATAACCTCTCCGTCAGCCCGCGGAGAGGTATACGTCAATACATTCCCACACGTAAAAGAAAAAAATACAATACTTTTTCTGTTCCCCTGACAACGTGTATGCAAAATTTCATGATGATCGATAGAGTAATTAAGGCGTGAAAGAGTAACAAACCAACAAACTCACATTTGCATTTATAATATTAGTTGGGATTTTGCAAAGTAGGCAATCTTTTTGCAAGCTTATAATCTGTTTAGCTTATGATTTTTGTCAAGATTTTATTTACCTATTATCATGTTGTTAGGAAGAACTCTCTCCGGTCATGTCGGATTCCCCTTCCATCGCAATATAAGAGTGAGGAAATAGAGCATCTCCTGCGCAGATCTATCTCTGATCTCCGTTAAACTTGGCCGCCATTACTTAAATTCAGTCTGGTAGTAGTACGAGTATGAAGTGGTTACCGTAGCCACTAGGCACTTGCCATCACCAGCCTTTAAAAGTAGGAGAGCTAAGTGCAAAGATCACACTGTCCGCCCTACCGAATTTTCTCCTTCCTATTTAATGAAATCGGAAGACCCTTCTGCCCACTGATACACAACACAAGGTTCTTTGATTTTGGCCTTCTGTGGTACTTCATCAGCCGTGCTGCCACATTGCCTCCTTAACCTGTCAATAGTTGAAATACCAGTCATAACGCCGGGACTCCACCAAAGCGGAGACGAGACGAGCGGAGAGGAGATGTTTTTTAAACAACCAATAGAATTGTGTTATTGACACATCTCCTCTCCGCTCAGCTTCAGTGGAGATCGTTGTGCGGAGATGTGTAATATTTGTTTGTTGCGCGATGGAAGCGGAGATGTGAGCTGTGCGCGGACGACGCGCAGTGGAGACGAGAGATGTGAGCGGCGTGCAGTGAGCGATGTCACACTCCCCCCTCTCGCCCACCAGCAACCCGCAGAGCCCCGCGCGCGCGCCGTCCGGCCATCTTGCTAATACCTTGCTAGCACTCAACGCCTCGTACCCGAGCGGAAAAACATCTCTTCTCGTACAGCACACAGCACACCGCACACATCTTCGCTTTGGTGGATTCCCCGAGCTGGAAAACATCTCTTCTCGCACAGCACACACATCTCTGCTTTGGTGGAGTCCCGGCCTAACACTGGTCAACAAAGAAACACTTTTTGGATGTAACATGAAAAGTTTTGACTAGTTATGTTTAGGACAGGGATAAGGATAATATAAATAAAATTTGAATGCTTCAAATAAAAATAGTTTTTTTGTAACTAGATTTTATTAAATTATAGAAATCTTCAGTTTTATTAACAAAAAGAAGTTATTTCGTTATATTGCAACATTAATATAAATGTTGCGTATGTGTGTATTTTCGTCTCTACGGTGAAACCTTACACTATTGTCAACTAAGCATTTTACTTCACTATATAATTTTATATTCATTAACCAATTCAGTACTTGATTAGCGGTCATCGCGCGTGCTCCCTCGCTCTTTTGTATTTTAACTTGGTCCGGTTAATAAATTCGTTATTTTTATCTTAAAACAGACTTATCTTTAGCTAATCCCGAACCTTCTACATCGTCTATAGTTTGCTTAAGGACGTCTCGTTCTAATGTCCAACAGTAATCCGCTAACATACATGGACTCCACTTGCCCTGATATCGTTTCTCTATGGTAGAAATGTCTTGGTGGATCTTTAATTTTTGCCTCACGCAGCTTAGGAATTTTTTCTGTTTCACGTTTTATGTGTAAAGGTGGCAAAAATATATAGATCGGTCTTTTAGCCGATGGCAGGTCAGGATACTTAATTTTACTTTTTGTTTTAATTGTAATACCTTTCGTATCAGTAAGGCAAAAATAACAATCAGATGAGTGGTTCGTTGGTTCCGTCCAAATCATAGGGATTGCAAAAGGCATAGATCGAGATCTTCTCGCCAACCAGTAAGAAGACCCACACATGTAACACAATAGATGTACCCACCAGATGATGGAACCCACGCTTTGTCTTGTAGTCCGATGGCAAAAGCCGAACCAGTGGCTATTAGGTCTTAAATACCATACATTGGATCTTAAATTATGTCTAACGGAAACTTAAATCTTTACAGCCATAGCAAATTTGAGGGCACTACAATTAAATATATTCATATAATAGCGACCCGACCTGGCTTCGCACGGGTAGTACAAAACCTTAAAAAATTATATACCTAAACCTTTCTCATGAATCACTCTACCTATTGTTGAAAACCGCATGAAAATGCGTTTAGCATTTTTTGAGTTTATCGTGAACAGACGCAGCGAGTGTATTTGTTTTATAATAATACTAGTTGTCCTAACAATCGTTATCCTAATATTGTCTTATGTTTACGCGAATGTTATACATTGAAATTAAACACTTTATACGGATTTTATCGCGTTGTTTATTTTACTTTAAACACTGGTATTACATAATTTTGAAAACTCTAACATTACTATTATTGAAATTTTACTACTATTTAATCTATATATTTTCTAATTAAAACAATTTATATTTGAGTTTACACTTTGCCCCGACGTTTCGGTTGCTTTACAGCAGCCATGTTCACGGGGAGACTAAGATGGTAGTTGTCCCAACGTTCTGAAGTGTAGCTAGTTATTTCAAAGTACCCGAACATAATTTAATCTTTGGTGTTCCTATTTATGCAGAATGAGCTCAAAGTATCATGAAGTCTAGCTGTGTTTTGCTTCTTCTTGGGTTTGACTATTTGAATGACTGGATCCCAAGCTGGTGGTACATGCCAACCATCCTCTCTATTGAAATTAGGATGTTTTTTAATTTCAATAGCCTCGCGAAGCATCCTTGGTAGGAATCGGTGTTCTTTTGCGAGTATATGCCCGCTTAAAAGAACATATAGCTGATGTTAAACACCAACGCTCGTTGAAGTCTGCTGTGTGTGAACATGTGCAACAGGGGACCAACCACTACCTACGATTTGACAAACCACATATACTCGCATTTGATCCTTAGCGGGGTAGGCACAGGAGATAAGTTATCACTTTAGTAACTTTTGTCAAAGATTTAAATCATAGACGCGAAGGATGCGTCTATGATTTAAAAAATCTTAATATTGAAATCAATGATGCAACTTTCTGGACGTTAAGCCAGCACCATTATATTGAAATATTACCTTTCTGGACCTTTCCGGGCGTAGGAAAAGTTGTCATCTACCACAGAATTTCCCTTAAAAATAATCTTTTAATAATATAACATATTCAATACGGTAGTTGACTTATAATATTTGTTAATATAGTCGAATAGTTTTATTAACCAACCTCTAAAATGCAAATATATTTTTAAAACTACTCAAAAGAAAATTACAAGCGTTTTAGAAATACACTGCCTGTATTTTTAAATATACATAATAATAACGGCTGCATGTATTAATACTTAAATAATAACAACAATGCTACGCTTTCTTAAAAATAACAATATACAATAAGAGCAGTGCTCAGTTTCTGATCGTTTTTGTTCGTTTATTTTTACCAAAGTTTTTGTTATATCTATTTCATGATGTGTGTATTTATGTAAATTTTAGTTTTAATACTTTTAATGCAGACAACATCAAACCATTGTAATGCTTTGCAGCTCTACAAATCACGATAGTATACTCATGATGGAAATATATTAGCAAGTCAGTTTTTAAACATCAACAGCATATATTTTCTTTTATGATATATCTGAAATTAGTCGTTATCGAGATATTTAAGAAATTGCATTTTTTTTAATACCTGATTTTGGATGTTTACATTTATCATAGCCGAAAAGGGTTTAACGCAGATAAAACCGCCTACGCAAAAAACTCATTTAACTTTTTCATGTTAAAACCATTGCTTTGATTATTTTAATATTATACCTTTTAAAATAAAGAAAATTTCGTATTTTTTATTTACATGAACGAATCCTGATAAATTATATACATAATATAAACACAATTCTTTAAAACTAACTTATACCTAAAATATTTTAAAACAGAAATAAAAAAGAAAAAGAAAACTAAAACCCTCTAATAGGCGTCATAGAATTCCTCCGCATCACATTCGACTGGTAGTGTGCCCAGAAGACTGGCAGCAT
Source organism: Catocala nupta (assembly GCA_963675205.1). NCBI lineage: Eukaryota > Metazoa > Arthropoda > Insecta > Lepidoptera > Erebidae > Catocala > Catocala nupta. The sequence continues at coordinate 5,024,353 of OY776105.1, forward strand.
TGCCACATTGAATGGCAATGCTTATTCTTACCGCGAAATAAAGGCCAGCCCTCTGGTCACAGGAAGCGTCGATTAACCTTTTCGCTATGTCTCTATAGAGAGCACGTTTCGACCCCAAACGGCTCAAAAACATCATCCTCTGCCAGGTTTTTGTATTTGCGCCGTTTGAGAGTCTCCGCGGATGCAGCAGTAGCGCCAGCACAAGCCGTGCTGGGCAGATGTGATGCCGCAAGGGTGTCTACACACGTTGCGTCCCACACCAAGGGCCTACCTGTCTTCCAAGGCATCAATGACATTATATATTTTTGAATAGTTAATGAAACGAACAAGTTTTCCTAGTAGGTTGTACACACACTACAACCTACTAGGAAAACTTGCTCGTTTAATAGTTACACTTGCTAAACCTACGCCTCAGCATATTTGCCTTGATTGCCAGCGCCATACGCTCTCTTTCCATATCTATATCATCAATCAGGCTGCTAGATACATGATGACCTAAATATACAAATCTGTTTACTAGTTTGAGCGGCACACTGTCAAGATAAATGGTAGGTATAATATCAGGGCTCTTTCCAGATTTGAATCAGTAGTGCAGTTCACTTTTGCTCGTGTTGCACATCAAGCCATGTTCCTTTGCATAGGATTCACATATATTAACAAGTAATTGCAAGCCTTTTATTAAAGGACACAGCAGAACCATATCATCGGCATAGCTGATATTGTTCACACAGGTGTCACCAATATAAGCGCCGACGCCAGCTTCGCTGAGCTCGGTCATTAAAGTAGAAGTTAAATAAAAAAGCCCCAGTAAGTAAGTAATTCCCCGTTGTCTGATGCCACATTCTAATTTGTAAGTGTCTGACATACTATTTCTCCCTTTAACCACATTACTTTGATGTTCATACCAAAATTTCAATATTTCTACGTCCGTTTTTGTAAGTTTCGTTCACAATTTATTGTAGTCAACTCGATCAAATGCCCTGCTGAGGTCAAGAAAACAAGCGTATGCGAGGTATTACGACCGACATATCTATAGGCACAACGCTTTAGAGTGTATATATATAGCCATGTCCATTGTCCACCTTCTGTAAAGCCGAACTGCTTATCATCAATTGTGATGTTATCAGTCAGAAATGACAACAATAATATTTCGAAAAGTTTTGATAGTACTGTTGCAATGGAAATAGGTCTGTAATTTGCGGAATTTGTGCTGTTACACGTTTTATTCTTAAAAATTGGCGTTACAATTGTATTTAACATGTTCAAGGGGAGATAGTTATATTTTAAACAGACATTAAATAGGGAAGCAAGTATAAGAGAGTAAGTAGCAGATATGCATGCCTCACGATGTTTTCCTTCGCCGTTAAAGCGAGTGATAATCAACTATTTTATACACACATAACCTCAAAAGGTCAGAGATTCGCGCTTTAGAATTAAATTAATAATAATAATATAATATTTATTTTCGCACCACAATATAACAAAATACATACATCATATTACATTATCAGAATCAGACAACATTTGAATATTGTGAGAGACTGGACTAAGCTGAGGCTTGTACTTCAGGACACCAGGTCTTCGCCCTTTTACAAAGTGATATATGTACTTGTACACTGACAATCTAAAAGATAAATTAAAAAGAGAAAAAGCAACATCATGAGGACATAAGTGGCTCGAGTGAAATTAGCCGTAAACATAAACATTTTTTTTTGTTAATTATGTAATTGGTTTGTTTGTATATGTGTGTTTGTGTGTGTGTGTGTGTGTGTGTGTGTGAGTGTGTGTGTGTTATATATTATTATGTGACTGTGTTGTCAACAAGATCGGGGCTTTCGTACGTAATACACTGTTTAAGGTTTACTTTAATGATGGTAAACTTAAACATAACTTTGTGTTTGTGTTTTGTAAGGTTATTGTTACAGCTGCGATATTACACCATAGAGGTAAGTAAACTCGACACTGTGTGGCAGTCTTACGGTCTCCCTAGTAGATTAGGCTATCATATTTTCCATATTGTTTATGAAAACAAATTAAAATCTGTGTTTTTATAGAGGAGTAAACAAGGATACAAAATAATGATTTCAGTGGTATAATTAATCAGTCCGAGCTAAAGTTATCTCTTTCCTACTTCAATATTTTGTTCAGGCCTAGCGAGACAGCAACAGTTCTGTTACAAACATTTTCTTCAATATTTTAATGTCCGTATTTGCTCTTAAAGTCCTTCTTTGTCTGTATGTTTATTTATCAATCACATGTGCTATTAATATTAATGTTTTCGTGAGAGTGCATTATAATAATAAACATTACATTTTGTATGGATTACACGATAATATACCATAATTTAAGATTATAATGGATTCATGTTTAAACTACATACATAAAGAGCCTTACCCCTCTTAAATCTGATGGATTTTATCTTAAGTAACTAAGAAGGTACTGCTTTTTACGTTCACTGCTTGGAAACAGAAAAATATTTTATATGAATGTTTATAAATATCGATTACATTAAGAGTTAGGTTGGCACAATTTGTTTGTGATAAAAACGAATAATAATAATAAAATGTAGAAAAACAAACAAAAACAGAGTAACACAATAAAACCAAACAACATCTTGTGACACATTACAGCAATCAGGACTCCAGTTCAGCATTTGCCTGGTACCATGAACCAGACACCGGTCTTCCACTGTCAGTGACGTATGGAAGCCAATAAGTATAAAGATAGAATTATGTACAAACTTTATTAGCGTTAGTAGGAATAAAATGCATATATAAATATTGAGTACAACAGTAAGTTAATAAATGTGGTGATGATGAATAAACGTAACATAATCATAATATTGTTATACTAAACAACTGCGTGGCAGACCATCGGTCTCGCTGCTCGCTCGCTGATCGATTAATTCGATATTTTTATCGATATAACAAAATAAGAAGAAAGTTGAACATATTATTCACATGTGAGTAACATTCCCCGCAGTATGTATTGAACCAGTTTTGACGGATGGGTTGGTTATCGATTGGCTTTTATGAAGCGTAACTTAGCTGTTTACCCAAGGGTGCGGTGTACTGTCAGTGGCTATAATATTACTACTACTTGCGTAGATAATGTAGTCTTCTTTTCGTGTGGTTAGTGGCCAACCAGTTGTCAAAAGTTGTTCAATTCCGTAGGCCTCTGACATGGCTTAACGACTGCTCTCAATTTGGCAACAACCGGGACCGACTTTCACGTGCCCTCCGAAGTACGGAGACGCTCAGATGAAATACCACTAAGCGGTCACCCATCTATAGACTGACCACACCCAACGTTGCTTAACCTCGCTAATCGTTTACCGATCAGTGAGTGCAAGTGGCTATGAGCGCCTTATAATGTAATGGTTCATACTAACACTAGATCTTGCCCGCGGCTTCGCTCGTGTAAAGATAGGTAAGGTTAGGTTCCTACAATGTTTTTCTAGGTGAAAGTTCTCCGATATCCCTTTCTGTTTCCCTGACAACGTGTGTGCGAAATTTCATGATAATCGGTCGGGTAGTTAAGACGTGAAAGCTTAACAGACAAACTCACATTTGCATTTATAATATTAGCATACGAATGTGAGTTTGTTTGTTTATTACACTTTTACGCCGTTATTACTTGACCGATCATAATGAACTTTCGCATACACGTTGTAGGGGTACAGAAAAGGACATGGTGTACCATTAATTCAAAAAAAGAATAATATCTTTATTAAATTTAGATCCACGTGAGCGAAGGCGCGGGTAAAAATTATTTCGTTACAAAATCATTAAGTTACTGCTTTAAGACTATATCCATTCTCAAATAAATAAGGTCGACAAAAATAAAGACAATACGGAAATATGGGTTTCTAGCTGTGGCTAATAGTATGCCATATTAATTTACTAAAAAAGACAAAATAACAAGGGTTTTTAAATAGATATAATTAAATTAAAAATTTAAAAAACCCCCGACATACCCGAATTGAAAATTGAAATTTGTGAAAATATATGTAATTTTGTGGTGGCGGCCATCTTGGATTTGAAATTTATAGTATTCTACTAATCAAGCCCTTTCATTTGATACCCATAATGAGGGAGTTGTGAAAAAATATGTAATCCGCCATTTTGTGGCGGCGGCCATCTTGGACCGATTTTCATCAAACATAACTAAGAACACGCCCGATTAATTCACCTTTCAAACAAAAAAAAACAAAATTAAAATCGATACATCCGTTCGGGAGCTACGATGCCACAGACAGACACACACACACACACGCACGCACGCACGCACGCACGCACGCACGCACGCACGCACGCACGCACGCACGCACGCACGCACGCACGCACGCACGCACGCACGCACGCACGCACGCACGCACGCACGCACGCACGCACGCACACACACAGACACGTCAAACTTATAACACCCCGTCGTTTTTTCGTAAAATAAAATCGTAGCTGCCGTAGAGTCCAGTGTTTACCGTAACAAAAAAATTGTGTGATCTACAACTGGTTGTTGCGAATTTGAGTATTCTTTGTGTTGGTTGGTCGAATGTTTGTAAAATTTTTAAGATTGAGTGTTGTTGTGTTGCAGTCAAATGATTTGACATGGTACTAAAGCTCATCAATAGGTACTAAATTAAATAAAAAAGCAGATAAAAGGTAGATACTGAACTGTTTTGTCTTTACGTCTTTGCATATGTAACAGAAAGTTGTGGTCATATTTTAGGTCCGACATGTATATCTACAAAGTAGGTAATCAATGTGGCCTATCCCCGGAACAAAATAAATTATTTCCAATTTAATGACAATTTAAAATATTTAAACATAAGATACTTTTAACCCGACAAAAACTAGGTCATGATTCATAATAATACCGTCGATACTCACCTATAATAGCTTTCGTCGTGTAACAAACTTACAACATCAATATTATACGTCGTCACCGAAGTTTTGACAAATTATATATTCACTGATCAATAATTAAGTCTGTTAGCGATTGTGTTGAAACATGTTTAAGCAGTTGTTAAGTTAGGGCGTTGTTTGTTCATTGTTAGGCTTGGCAGTTTGTTAGCGAGGTAAGTCAAAATTTTGAATAAAATATAACAAGATTCTAGAAACAAACTTATGTCTTACATGCATTCTCTCGCCAATATGATCAAAGAGCTAGGCAGATGTGTATTACAGGATGTCGAATTTGCATTGCTATTCCAATTTGCCATAGTTATTTCTCTTTCTAGCTATGAATCCCACATGGTGGGGTCAGCTTTCCTTATTTTTCTCCTACACTTCGCTCTGTCTTCGAATTAAGTAAAATTTACACTATCAAATGAGAACAATTCGTGATCATTAGTACATAGTACCATTAGCTATTTTGTTTTTTTATTTCGTGTTTTCACTTTCATCATAAAAGTGAATGAAGCCAGAGAAGTGTGTCAGGATCGTAGCAAATGGAAATCCGTAGTCTCTGCCTTCCCATCTGGAAAACAGGCGTGAATCTATGTATGTGTGGCGTATTTATATACGCACAGGCAACATATAACTTTAAACCTGGAATTGAACGGAGCATCGTACAACTAGCCGCGCCGAAACCAAGCGACGCGCGAAGGCGATCGAACGGAGCATCATACGTCTAGCCGCGACGATATCAAGTTTCTAACTGGTGACGCGCGAAGCTTCCCTCTGCGTTTTATACGTGGCACTACTTTTATACTCGCGAACAGATTTCCAAGAAATCATTCGTAAATGTTAGATTTTTGTTTACTTGTCGCTGATTGGTGAAAATGTTTATTGTACACATTAGTGTTAGCGTAACTTGCATGACTAATAAATGGGATATAAGATAGGTGAAAAATTGTAAATATATTCTCAGTTGAATCAGTCTGCGTGTTTCATTATAACCCTAACGGTTACCAGCTACGGACCTGGCTTCTGCCCGCCGGCTGGTAACGCGTTAAATTGGTGACCCCGACGTGATGAAACCCACGACTGTGGTTCGCACAGTTTGAAGGCGCCGTCGCCGCCAGCAAGATGGGAGAAGAACAGAAATTCAACCGTTGCTAGGCTGTAGCGACCTCGAACAAATCGGCGACATCATATTAAACCCGCCATCGACCAACAAGTACATTACGCTAAAGAACAGACTGATATCGACGTACCAAGAATCAGACCATCGTCAGCTACAGAAATTACTCAGCGGCCTAGAACTCGGCGACATGAAACCTAGCCAGTTATTACGTAAGATGCGCGATTTGAGCGGTAAATTACTAACCGACGAAGCTCTAAAAGTTATGTGGCTCAACCAATTACCCACACAAGTCCGCGCCGTACTCTCCGTGAACACCGAATCGTCGCTAGAATGTTTAGCTGTGATGGCTGACAAAATGGTTGAACATTTCGAACCCGCAGCAGTCCACATTACAACCTCTACGCCGGCGTACACATCAAGCCCGTCGTGTTTACATTGCCCAACTCACCCAACTACAGAAAATCTACAGTTCGACCTATTATATAAACAAATAGAAAAACTAACGCTGGAGATCGCCGAGATTCGAACCAATCAACAACATGCGTCGTATCGCTATGGCACCACTCGTTCGCATAGCAACAACCGATCGCGATTGGACTCGAGATACCGTGCCCGCTCGAACCTCAAACGCGGCGATCCCGACTGGCTGTGTTATTACCACCTGCGCTATGGAGATGAAGCCCGTAGATGCGAATCACCGTGCGCAAAAAAGAAGCAGGAAAACTAGAAAATACATCGACTATGGCAAGCGTCGATGTTAGCAAACCAAGCTACCGCCTCTACGTTATCGATCTTAACAACAGAGAGAAGTTTTTAGTCGACACGGGTGCCGACATATCCGTATTAGCCGCAAGAAATAAGAAACACGTGAAGCCGATTGAAAGTACCTACAAACTGTTTGCTGCGAACGGTACAGAGATACGTATCTACGGTGAGCGCACACTCGAACTCAACCTAGGTCTACGCAGAAGCTTTAAATGGACATTTACCGTGGCCGACGTGAAAACATCAATACTAGGCGCAAATTTCTTAGCGAAACACAAATTACTTGTCGATCTACATCAAAGAAAACTCATCGACCGCATTACCGACCTTGGCCTTCACACCATCAAAATACATAGCAACCAGGAAGCCGTATACATTATCAGCCACCATCACCCCTATCACGACATCTTGAAACAATATCCCGACGTACTGCGACCCATGTCACTCAAAACTCCGACTAAGCACAACGTAACTCATCGCATAGAAACAACAGGCCAACCAATCTATTCAAGGCCGCGCCCCCTGCCGCCCGATAAATACAAAGCTGCAAAGCTAGAATTTGAAAAAATGATGGAGATGGGAATCTGCAACCCTTCAAAAAGTCCATGGGCCAGCCCGCTTCACGTCGTTAAGAAAAAGGATGGTTCGCTACGCGTGTGTGGCGACTATAGAAGATTGAACGCCGTTACAGTACCCGATCGCTACCCTATTCCGAGAATTCAAGATTTTACGTACCAGCTACATGGAAAAAAAATATTTTCTAAACTAGATCTCAAAATGGCGTACTTCTGGATACCTATTGAAAAAGAAGATGCTGCGAAGACTGCCATAATAACTCCCTTCGGCCTCTTCGAGTTCAACTGTATGACGTTCGGCTTACGCAACTCCGGCCAAACATTTCAACGTTTCATGCACGAAGTACTACGAGAGCTCGACGACAACGTATTCTGTTTCGTCGATGATTTACTAGTGCACTCAGAAAACCCAGAGGATCACAAGCGTCACTTACAAAAAGTTCTCGAACGACTCAACAACTACGGCGTCACTCTAAACATCGATAAATGTGAGTTCGGCAAAGGCAAGATACAGTTCCTCGGTTATGAAGTTACACCGGACGGAATCAAACCCACAGAAGAACGCATTCAAGCCATACTTACGTTTCCCAAACCAACTACAGTGCAAGAGTTAAGAAGATTTTTAGGCATGATCAACTTCTACCGTAGCTGCCTACCTCATCAAGCCGAATACCAAAATTTACTTAACAAGTATCTACACAATACCAAGAAAAACGACAAAACACCTATCCAATGGACACATGAAGCTGAAACAGCCTTCGAACAATGCCGACAAAGCATTCTCGAGGCTACTATATTATCGCACCCGATACCTAACGCTCCGTTATGCTTACTCACCGACGCGTCTGACACTAGCCTCGGCGCAGTCCTACATAAAAAAATAGACAACGTGTGGAAACCACTCGCCTTTTACTCAAAAACAATGAGCGAGACGCAGAGAAGATACAGTGTATACGATCGCGAACTTCTAGCAATGTATACAGCTGTTAAAAGCCTACGCCGACTGATAGAGGGCAACGAACTCACCATATGTACGGATCACAAACCATTGACGTACGCTCTAACAAGAACGCCAAGTAACAATGACACACCGCGTCGAGAACGACAATTGCATTTCATAAGCCAATACTGCACTAACATCAAATACATTCACGGTGATAAGAACGAAGCCGCTAACGCGTTATCACGTATCACAGAAATTGAACTACTCAACGCAACGATGGACTACGATAAGTTATCTCAAGAACAAGAAACGGACGCCGAGCTACGTGTTTGCATAAATAACGCCAGACTGCAGTTTTCCCGCGTAAACCTACCGGGAGTCAAACGGCCTATTTGTTGCATCGACAGCGACATCGACAGCGAACATTCGACCATACCTACCATTTCCTTATCGTGTCGCAGCCTTCAAAGCACAACACGAACTAAGTCACCCCGGCGTTCGTACAACAAGAAGAATAATGACGACAAAGTTTTTCTGGCCATCTATAAACAAAGACGTAGGTATATGGGCCAAGGTGTGCATCAGCTGTCAACGAGCGAAAGTTCATCGACACGTCATTAGCCCGCTCGGTGAGTTTCAACAATCATCTCGTTTTGAACACCTGCACGTGGACATAGTTGGGCCACTTCCACCATCAGATGACCATAGATACTTAGTTACTATGATTGACCGCTGCACTAACTGGCCAGAGGTAATGCCTACTCGTGACGTTACCGCCGAAACGGTCGCGAAGGCCGTGTACGAGGGATGGATATCGCGGTTTGGATGTCCTCTACGACTTACTACAGACCAAGGGAGATAGTTCGAATCGTCTTTATTTCAAGCTTTAATGAAGAAAATAGGCGCCACTCGAATACGTACTACTGCATTTCACCCGCAAGCTAATGGAAAAATCGAACGATGGCATCGATCTCTGAAAGCGGCACTGATGGCAAGAGCAACCGATAACAGATGGATCAATGAATTACCTACAGTATTACTAGGACTTCGCACCGCCCTACGTGAAGACTCAACCGTCAGTCCGGCCCTGATGACATACGGATCTACGTTACGCGTCCCATCCGATTTCTTCGCGCCTACCAAGCCGAACATTGAAGATGCGGAATTTGTCCGTCAGCTGACTGAAACAATGTCGTCATTATCACCAACATCAACAAGGCAAGCGTCAAGGTCAAACACATTCATATACAAAGACCTCGGGATATGTACGCATGTGTTTGTGCGCAACGACATCGTGCGCAGACCTCTCGTACCACCATACAACGGACCATATCAAGTACTTCAACGCAGTACCGACGGCAAGCACTTCACACTGCAACTTCCGCTTCGCACCGCAGTAATTTCAATCGACAGATTGAAGCCAGCCCATTTACTCAACGAGGAAGACTCGCCAGAAAACACAACATTAACAAACACGCCAGCCTCGGACACATCACCCATACCAATGCAGACAGCCTCATCACAGTCATCACCTTCACCGCGAAATTCGTACGTCACCAGATCCGGCCGCGCGGTGAAACAAAACGTACGCTTCGCTTAGGCGGGAGTGATGTGGCGTATGTATATACGCACAGGCAACATATAACTTTAAACCTGGAATCGAACGGAGCATCGTACAACTAGCCGCGCCGAAACCAAGCGACGCGCGAAGGCGATCGAACGGAGCATCATACGTCTAGCCGCGACGATATCAAGTTTCTAACTGGTGACGCGCGAAGCTTCCCTCTGCGTTTTATACGTGGCACTACTTTTATACTCGCGAACAGATTTCCAAGAAATCATTCGTAAATGTTAGATTTTTGTTTACTTGTCGCTGATTGGTGAAAATGTTTATTGTACACATTAGTGTTAGCGTAACTTGCATGACTAATAAATGGGATATAAGATAGGTGAAAAATTGTAAATATATTCTCAGTTGAATCAGTCTGCGTGTTTCATTATAACCCTAACGGTTACCAGCTACAGACCTGGCTTCTGCCCGCCGGCTGGTAACGCGTTAAATATGTATGTCTGTCTGGGTTCACATCTCGTGGATCGTCATGCTCACTCCAATATCATTGCTTGTGGTGGTGACATGGATTGGGTCATCCCCGTTCCTTCAATATGGCGATGAGGATGATGGCTTGCCCATGCGTCATACTCGTGGTGTCGGGTCGGTCTTGGTTTTGTGGATCATTACAATTAATTTTATTTTCTTTGCACAAAGAATAAGTATTTCCATTTAATGTGGCAATGCTGCCAGTCTTCTGGGCACGTTGCCAATTGACGACGATGCGGAGGAATATTATGACGCTTTTTAATTTTGTTATTTTATTTTCTCTGTTAACGCCCAACAGTTGTGACCTAGCGTTATTGCTTCATCTGTTTATGTAGGCGTTTCCGCTATGGCGGTATTTAAAAATAATTAATTACTTTCCTAAAGAAAAATTCCTACATTCAATACGAACGCAATCATTGTTAACATTACTGTACATTATATCAAGAAAAATTGTATTAAACTCATCTTTTGTTAAAAAACATCGTTTTATTGAGCGTCAAAGCTCCAGTGTCTGGAGAATAGACATTCTCCTTAGTTTATATTTCTTATAAATAATCTGTGTATATATTATTTTAATTATTTATTTATTTGACGTTCAATAAATATAATCGTACATTCAGTATTTGTCACTAATTCTAACAATTAAGGCTTCACCTCGGCCTGCTATATGATCTCGCATTGCTTTTTTTCATTGTTAGTAAATGCTTATTTTCTACTATAAAATAATATTCTAAAATTCTATCACATACACACAACACCATCTAGCCCAAACTAAGCAGAGCTTGAACTTTGGGTAGGTACTAGACAATGGATATACATATATCCTTTTTATGTAAATACATACATATCATACATAGAAACACCCAGACACAAATGTTTGACTTGTGCGGGAATCGAATCCGCGACCTCAGGCAGTTACACTAACAACTACGCCATCGAAAAATAATCGTCTTTAATACCATTAGAGGTTAACTTTTAAATATTATTTATTTCCTGAGTGGTAAGTAGTGTAATAGTTAAAGAGCAGCTATTCACAGAATTGATTTGTAACATAAACAGTATAGTAAACTGGGCGATTAAAAAAACTGACCATGTTCTACTCTTTGGTTTTAAGCCCTTGCTTTACTGAACATGGTAACGGATAAATATTATTTATAATAACAGCCCTGTATTAAACTGTCCCACTGCCGGGCACCGACCTCTTCTTAGTGTGAGAAGGGTTAGGCCATAGTCCACTACGCTGGCCCAGTGTGAGTTGGCAGACTTAATATATCTCTTGAGAACTCTTAGACGTGCAGGTTTCCTTACGATGTTTTCCTTCACCGTTAAAGTAAGCGATCATTAACTGTTTAATACGCACGTAAGTTCGAAAAGTCAGAGATGCGCGCCTTGGGATCGAACTCGAGACCTCTGCTTGGCAGTCCAAAGGCTTCTCACTAGGCTATCGCTATTGTTAAATTCTTATTTAAAATTAATAAATCATAAGTTTTATTTCGTGATCTATATGTATGAACATATTTTTATTTATATTTTGCACCAGCATTCCATAAGCTTTATTTGTCGATCCCACGTAATGAAAGAAGATTCTAATGCTGTCTACCGTTAAAAATACGAGGCTACTTAACTCGTTTTTTGTGGTGTCTATAAACCCTACAAATAATCCTTATTTAAATAATTACAAAATCCACTGATTATTTAAACTGTGATAACACTTACTCCGGCAATATGGCCGCGAGTCGTCAAGTGACGTAACACGTTTGTAAATCAACACTGAAAGCACCAATGACAGCAGACGTTTACAAACGTGTGACGCCAATATAAATGTAGCCAATCAAAACAGGATACAATCACGTGGATCCAATTAAACATAAATTAAGTTTATTTCGGGTATACATAATTACATTTTATATATATTATTGTAAATTGCTTTTAAAATACATAATCTACGCGGCAGTCAATAAGTTATTATTTTTCATACTATATCGTAGCTTAGCGTCCGTACAACTACTGAGAATTTCATAACAGAAATCCCCAATAACAAATTACCCGAACTGGGGATCTCAGCACACGCATTCCCTACCGCGTAGGAACCTCAGATAAATTTCCACCTAGCTAATATTGTTGAAAGGTCCTTAAACCACTACCTTTGTACCTCATAAAGCTATATAAACCAATGATTAATTGATGCCGGACCAATAAGATTGGGTATGCTCAGCAAAATTTTGGCATGAGGACCTTCTAAAGGTCTATTACCGTAAATTGGATTAGGTAAATTGGTTCATCATTTAGTAATTTGGGAAATGAATTGCGGCTTTTAATATATATAGGTGCTGTAGGTTTCACGCAAAAACTACAAGACAGATTTTGATATGGTTTAAAGTTTGGTAGGCTCAAGGTTTCATTCAATTGCCAGAGTGTAAGATCATTGACTTTTTTTTTAAGTAAAAACTTCTTTATTTGTGTTGAGCACTTTTTGAGTGAACAAAAATCATGGAACTCGCGTCATCGTCACCGAACGCTTTCCATGAGCTATATGTATACTGTGTATATATGTATACGTTTTGGGTGAACAAAAAGCGTGAAACTCGGGTCATCGTCACCGCACGCTAGTTACTTAGTTTTCACTTCTATCGGCAGTCCCCAAAGACTGCCACGCAATTTTTTTTTAGACTACTCCCTCACTCCCTATAAATCCTGTGTCCCGAAGGACTTTACAGTCATTTAATGACGGACACAAAGAACATCCAGACTCGGGATAACTATTTGTCGATCACACAAGACATAGGTAGGTATTTATTAAAAACTAAAATTTACGGTCTTTATAACGTCCAAAATAATTGTTTTAGAATTTTTGTCTGTCTGTATTTTTGTAAGCGCATCACGCAGAACCACTGCACGAAATAAAAGGCGGTTTTCATAGTTGTAATGTTGGAGATCTAAAAGTCGACGAATGTTTATAGATCATCTTTTTGTTACATGCAAGGCAAGAAAAATATAGATAGGTATCACCCATACGAAGTTGTGGACAAATGCTAGTCTTTAATAAATGCTTATAGAAATAAGCTACACTTACATACACTGAAACTGTAGTTTATTTCTACAAGCATTAGGCAATTTTTTTTATATAATTGACATTATATGGTTATAAAGATAAATATGCGGCTTTTCTAAACAAAAGGTTACTACGGTATAGAGAATTTTGACAGTAATAATAATATATCAAAATTAACACAAATATAAACAGTATTTTTATTCTATTTCACTGTTCAGAAATTCAAAGTAATATTACATACTGTGATCTAAGTTAATAATGTCGGAACTGGCTCACATGGCCAAGCTGTTGGCAAAGTCTGGTATGATTATGTAGGTTGTATATTTTATGACGGAGTAAAGTTTAAGGAATTTGCTTATAGCTGTAAAACGCGTGCCAAAATGCCTGCACGAACCACTGCCAGTGCTAAACTAGGTGTTAATATTATTGTTAGAATCCTAACTAATATAATAAATGCGAATGTGTGTTTGTTTCTTTGTCACGCCTGAACTACTCGACCGATCATCATAAAATTTCGCATACATGGTGTCAGGGATACAGAAAAGGACATAGGGTTCCTTAAATCCAGATTAAAGTATTGTTGCCAAGGGATAGGTAGTTTAATATATTACAAATAGAAAAAGTACTTTTCTCCAAGGAGTGTTATATATTAAAAACAGCTAAATATCTATATTATACTAACTGAGAAGACGAGACTGGCTCAGGAATATCATATGAAATCATTCTCAATTATTCCCTAAGGACATACTTGACCCTTATCGTTTGAAATAAGAGGAAATTAACTACGCCCACATCAGTAAGCGAACCTTCTACAAATGATACGATAGAATTTATACCCTGTCTGTTTGATCAACGATTCTTATTTTATTTTTTTTATTTTATTATTTATAGGAAAACTTACAGCTAAAACAGTATGATAGAAAAACTTATAACATAAATAAGGCCAATTACAAGTTTTCACTTATGACCTAATTAAATAACTTAAAAACTAACCAACATGCAACAAAAATAAATATTAAATAAAATGGTCAAACGCGATTACTCCCAAAAAACTGCTTACAAAATATTTGTTATAATTTGGATACAGAAGTGGTAAATAGGTCGACATCAGCATTCCGGCATGACACGATGTACATTCGGCTCGCCCTAATTAAATATGAGTTTTGTCTATAATTTGTACTCACCTCAGGAATGTATACAAGATTCGATCTGCGTAGAAAAGCAGATGGTACGCGTAGACCAATTTTGCTCACAAACTCTGTTCCATCAATACATCCATTAATAATATTTAATAAAAATGATAGATCAGCAATTTGACGCCGCTCATAAAGAGGTAGCAAGTGAAATTTTTTACAGCGACTTAAATAATTAGGTAGATAGCAGTTTGAGCGATATTGTATGTATCTTGCGAATTTTCTTTGACGTTCTCAAGTCGATTTACGTACACATCGTATTGAGGATTCCACACTTGAGAAGCGTACTCGAGATGACCACGAACTAAGGAGCAGTATAGAATTTTAATGGTCTTAATGCTTTTAAATTTGGAAGAGATGCGGCAAATGAATCCAAGCGCCTTCGCAGCTCTTTTGCGTATATTCTCTATGTGAACATCAAATATTAGCTTCGAGTCAAATGTAACGCTTAGATATGGTTATAATATTATAATAACAGCCGTGTATATAAATTGTCCCACTGTTGGGCACGAACCTCTTCTAAGTGTAAGAAGGATTATGCCCTAGCCCACCACGCTGACCCAATGTGGGTTGGCAAACAGCACATATCTTTAAGATCATTACTTGTAGAACTCTCAGACATGCAGCTTTCTCACGATGTTTTCCTTTATTGTAAAAGCAAGCGATAATTAACTAATTCTTAAGCACGTAACTTTAAAAAGTCAGAGGTTGCACGCACCTCTAACTTTTCATAGTTAGTAGTAAATTAGGTTCGAACTCGAGATCTAGGGATATGGTAACAATGCCAAAAATTGCAAATTTTTGGCTATAAGCTAGCAGGTAAACGAAGAGCTTGTCGTTTTTAATAACAAGAGTACATTGGCAAACGCACAATTTATGTTAAAATTAAATTGTCTTATAGTATTTATGATTTAAAAGGATAACTTCCGCAAGCTAAATTCCTGTATCGCGAGGGACTACACTACGACTGTCACTTCGACTATCCAGGCATACGTACCCATCGGATAAACCCGAGTGAAACTGTGGATAAAAACTAAACTAATACTCTACATCAGAGATTCCCAGACTTTTTTTCTCATAGACCAGTAGCTAGAAATTTAATCCGCCAAGTAAAATCGGAATATTCAGATTAATAAATTTGATCAAATCTCTACGGGCTGACCGTTTTTTTTGGGTCTTCAGCGAGTGTGGTATTTCTCAAATATTATCTGCCTACATTAATAGGTGAAGTCAAGCATCAGTCATTTTAGCATCATTATCGAAAGCAATTAAATTTTCGTGGACCCTGCTTACGAATTGTGAACCTCCATTTTTTGTCACGCTCAACGTAGACCCCCGTCGAGTCTCCCGTGGACCCCTGGGGGTCCACCTGGACCACTTTGGGAACTAAAGCTCTACATAAATGATAAATGACTCGACGATAAAACTCCAACTATTATAAAAGCACAATGAACTCCACACACAAGAACATTTTATCCGTAGCTCTTGGGTTCGGTTAATTCCAAAAAACTTTTTTATATATACGCTTTTTATTGTGTAAGAAAGGGTATATTGGAGTTCTTTCATAGAAAAAGCGATAAAGTACTTTGGAAATATATTGCGGGTCTGTTCAATATACACAGTATAATCATAGGTAATATTATAAATGCGAATGTGAGTATGTTTGTAAGTCTTTCACACCTTAACTCATGAAATTTCACATACACGTTGTCAGGGGTACAGAAAAGGACATAGAGTACTGTTCCCGATGGTAAGAAAATTTATATAACCTACATTTACGCGAGCGGAGCCGCGGGCAATATCGAGTCTAGTATAATACAATATCCTGCATATAAACTGTCCCATTAGTAGGCACGGGCCTCTTCTCAGGGTGAGAAGGGTTAGGCCATAATCCACTACGCTGCCCAGTGCGGGTTGGCAGACTTCACATATCTTCGAGAACATTATGGAAAACTCTCAGACACGCAGGTTCCCTCACGATGTTTTCCTTCCCTGTTATACACATAGTAACAGTATTTAATTCGTCCACTGACGTGCCTCAGTGGCGTAACGGTAATGCGCGACTGCTGTGCATGAATCCTCGGGTTTGAATCCCAAGTCAGGCCAATAAAAAGTATTTGGGTATTCTGATAAGAAATTCTCATCAGCAGGATTTAGGTAGTTGGCGATGTTACAAGCCCCCGTGTTCCGGAAAGCACGTACAGCCTGCGTTTTTCCTGCGCCCGATCTCTCTTTGCGGTCGTGTTGGGTTGCCGTCCCATCCATTTTGAGAGTGAGGGAGCAGAGAGCGTACATGTGTTTGCGCATATACTTGTGCACAATAATACAGAAATTCGGTAAAATTTGTATGCTCTACAAATACATAGATTTTCCGAGGCCGGGTATTCTTTGGAGCTAGAAATCAGGCGTTGTCTTTTTAAACATATTGTTACACACAGTGCTATCTCTCGACATTGTGTGGAAGACTCGGCAGTTCCATTTGAAATTTATTACAGCGCCATCTATTGAATACTTACGGAACTACGTAGATTCATCGGTACGAGTAGAGTAGAGAGAACGCTGGCATTTCGCATTGTTTACAAACCGGGTATGACGTTTCTAGAAAGCTCCGGAAACGTTTTAACTGCGTATAAAAGGGGAAGGCCAGCGCTCGCCGAATCAGTTTACAATCTTAAGCGGTCAAGTATTCATCGAAGCGAACGGAAGCGAAAATATTATGGAGTTTGAAGCAGTTTCAGTGGAAATCGGTAATATTGTTTTACATTCTTATCTCTCGAACCTAGCACGTAACAATATTAACAGTGTTTAAGAAACTGCATCAACCTATTATCACCGGTACTGTGTTTCGCCCGATTAGTAAGAGATGCGCAAATAAAATCTTATCTCCCTCATTCCTTTGCTTTTGTCCCTTTTTAAATTCCTTTTTCCCTGTGTATGATCGTTCTAGAATCAGTTAATTTCAAATCCAGAAGGCGAAACACACCATTTTCGTCCCATATCTGATAGAATAGTGATTTCAATGTTCGCTTTGCCACTGACATTGCGCCGAGTATTGTGGGTTTGATCAAAAACTAATTTGGGAAAATAAAAATAAAACTAACAATCCCTAACGCACTTTCTGTGGAAAGTGCGTTAAACATTGTAAGTTTTCTTTTATACACGACTATTAAAATTCAACTACTATATACGGATTTTATCACATTGTTTATTTTACACTGTATTACATAATATAGAAACTGTTACACTACTACTACTATTGAATTTTACTAATTTATAAGCTAATAAAATTAATATTTAGGTTACACTTTCTTTAGGTACACTTTCCCTGACGTTTCGGTTGCTTTGCAGCAGCCATGGTCACGGGGAGACCGTGACCATGGCTGCTGCTATAAATAGTTTTAATAGGTTTAATAATTTAATTAGCTTATAAATTAGTAAAATTCAATAGTAGAAGTGTAACAGTTTCTAAATTATGTAATACAGTGATTAATAAACAACGCGATAAAATCCGTATATAGTAGTTTAATTTCAATGAATAACATTCGCGTAAACAGAAGACAATGTTACGACTTGCAAGACTTACTAACTACAACTACGAGATAGTATAAAATATATATGTTTTTAGACTACCTACCTACCTAATAGATCTATAGCTAAACTAAAAAACTATTTCAAGTGCCGGTTCAAGCCATATGTTGGATTTTAGAGTTCGAAAAAACTCCTTTGCAACAGCTTTGTCCGTCTGTCTGTTATACAACATTCAACTTAAGAACCGTAAGAGCTAGAGCCTCGCGGTCAATGCCATTCGACTCAGCATAGTCGATATACCCACGAAATGACTATGATATTTGAATTCTGACCTCAAGTCACGTTGTATCACGTGACCTTTGCAAATTACTTGAACCATTTTTCGAACTCTAAGAATTACGGCAATTCATTGCCGTTTCTCACTTGTTTGATACGAGATTCTCAGTAGCAGCATGGCGTTGAACTTGAGTCCGATGCAATAGGCACACCACCTCTTGCGTGACTCCTAAAATCATGCTCACTCCGAATACTCCGAATCACTGCTGAAGTGTAGCTGTAATACACCCCTGCCTATCTCTTCAGCGATGTAGACGTGCGTCTATAATATAACAATAATATCAGCCTTATTTATAAATCATATGCAGCATTATAAATAATGCTGGCCACGGGCCTCTTTTTAATGAGGGTTGGCAGACTTAACACATCTTCGAGAACATTTTGACCTGGGGGTGGCGGGCTTTGTGGGCCTGCCCGCCATCCGTTCAGCACCAGGTCCGAGAGGCGGCGTGCGTGTTCCCACGCGCGCCTCTGTTTCGAGTCCGTCTAGGGGGGAGACAGTAGGGAATTTTTATGAAGTGAGTCCTTTGGGTAAGTCTCTTGTGTAGTGGCCTGCCGTTTCATACGGCGGGCCGTAACCTCGGCGGGGTAGCGACCGCATGCGAAAGCGATTCGCGCCGCCCCATCGATAGTGGTATTGTCGAGGAACACCGTGGTAGGTTTAGTCGGTATTCCGGGAGGTACACTATCTTTTAACATCTTTCTTTCACCCCGGCGAGTCCGACATAATCCCTCCGCCCGCCCCCGCGGAAGGATATGCGTCATTGCATTCCCCCAAGTAAAAAAAAAAAAAAAAAAAAAAAATTCGAGAACATTATGAAGCACTCTCGGATGTGAAGCAAGCAATAATTATTTATTTAATACATGAATGCCAGGTAGGAGACACAGTAGGAAATGGATTGTTAGCAGTAATTTACCGCACTAGGCTAGCGTGGTGAGCTAACCCTTCTCACACTTAGATACCTCGATGGCGTAGTGGTCAGTGTAACCGACTGCCACGCCTGAGGTCGCGGGTTCGATTCCCGCATAAGTCAAAATTTGTGTGCATGAACATGGATATTTGTCTTGGTCCCAGACCAAGACGTTGTGTAATATTTTCAACATTTTGTAATACCGTGCTAAATAAACAACGCGATAAAATCCGTATATAGTAGTTTAATTTCAATGAACACTTTTATTTGTTTCGTGTGGGATTTGAACTCCATATAAATACCCTCGCGCTCACATCACTCGTCTTTATCCACACTCAGAATAACAGTTTCTGGCACTGCTCCTCCTATTCCTCGATTGTGAAAGCTACTTAATCTCTGTAGTGATTCTGTCGACATATTTGCAGATTCTCTTAGTCACATTCGCAAAGTAGTAAGAAGATAATAAAATATACAACTAAAGCGGCAAACAAGCGTACGGGTACCTGGTACCTGATGGTAAGTGGTCACCGTAGCCTATAGACGCCTGCAACACCAGTATATTTATATTGGGTAATAGAGCAGCAACTTCGATATTTTAAGCGATAGTATCGTCACTTACAAATTGTGCGGTAAAGTGGAAGTATCTTTTTCTGACAATAGATGTCGCTTATTTATGTTTATTATTGCGCTTCTGAATTTAATTTTATTTAAATAACTGGGTATTAAAGTAAAACTATGCTGTAAAGTAACAAGTAATCTTCATTTTCATTTTCTCTCATTCACAATACATTACAAAATAAAAAACTGGCCAAAATCACAAAATAGGTATTTATTTCATATTGCTTTTATGATTTGTCATAACTGCCTAATGAGTTGTGGAAAGACCGATGAAAGTGTTTGGATTCCTGAAATACGCGGAGGAACTAAAGGAAGAAAACAAATGAAATACACCGGAAAACAAAACTAAATGCGCACGAGCATGTAAACAAGCCGGCCGTCATTAACTTTTTGAAATGTCAACTAACACCAGACCTATAAAACGTATTTCTCCCACACCTATACCATTTCTTTAAATAAATAAACTTAAATTAAGTCTGAAGCTTACTTTCACACTTTTCTAACGGAAAAATAATTACTAGAATTATCTGTCTCAGTTAATTGTAGAATTAATATCATTTTTGCCGATTTTTAGTAGAATTCAAAGGTCACTATTAATACAAATTCTACGGAAATTCATTATATATTTTATACTTGCAACATAGATGAATTTAGTTCACGCACACTTTACAGAGGGAGCTAGCGGTGAAGATTTTCATGAATGTAGGGAAGATTCCAACCCATGCACTTGTGCCTTGACTACAGAGTGGAACGGACGTGCGAGCGGTGAGAATAGCAGAGAGCCGATATCCCGACAATAGGAATATGTAGGTATATACAGCTACTGAAATTTTTCCTACGGGAAAACTTAACTTAACAATATCCTTATGTTCGGTCGCAATAATAACCGCAATCTTTTACCAGGTATCTGCGATCAAGGTCTCGGTTAATCGCGTTTATTTTTCTGACCCTGAGGCCTCCGGCTCCTAAACAACGATTGTCCACATATTACTTTAGAATTAATACTATTTTTTTTCATAAAAAAGGCAACTCCTGCGCTAGGATTAATTCCTGGATCGCGGGGACTTTACCAACATTCAAACAACGGACACAAAGAACATCCAGACTCGGAACAAACATTTGTTGATCATATAAATTGTTGTCCCGTGGAGGATTTGAACCCACAACATTCGGTGCAGAGAGCGGATTCGGAGTAGCGAGGCGATCACGTTAATTACTACGGCATCCGTGGCGTAGTAGTTTAAGTGGCGGGGATGCCAACTTATTCTAGAGTGGACACAGCCTATCTGGCCTTATACAATGCTAAATGAAAAATAGCAATAACCTTCCACCTATGTTTTCTTTACATCATACTTAATAGGTAACTATTGTTTTACCAGTTCTTTAAAACTTCCTTTTTCACTATCCACGTTCACACTACACCATCTTAATTAAGATCCCACAATTTTGGACTCCTCTTTGTAATGGAAATTCCAACCAGAAAATACTGCAGCAACGGCAATCGAATCCAGAAGGCAGAATACTGCTTTGGTGAATACACAACTGTACTTAGGCCCTGCTCCCTTAATCTATTGAGCGCCGTCTTGTATAAAAGACAAACGTTTCCATGCCCTCCACGCCACGACTTTATTAGAAGACAATGTCTAATCGTAACATTTATTAATAAAAATACATCAAAAAAATAGATTGTTTCCTTTTGAGAGTAATTTTACTATTGCCTTAAACCCGACTCTTACATTTTTATTTCAATAGGGGCCTTTATTTATTTTAAAAACAGCAAAATGAAAGTAACCAAAATTTTTCAACTGTTATGTATTTATATACTATATCCACTTTTATGCCGCATCTCACTCTAATCACACTATTCCTTATTCTATCTTTCAGAGTCACATTAGGAAAGCGTAAATTTGCTCCAAATACTTTCACAGTTGAGATTGGTTGACAATTGTATCTAGGAGCAAAGATACCCATGCCAACGAGTAACTTTGCTCCGTAATCATTGTTTAATACATATAATAAAATACTTCATAATGTTGATTTACCCAGAAAAATGTGGTAGAAAAAATGTTCTTCTTTATATAAATACTTCTGAGTATATTTTATAATTAATAGTTTAAAAAATATTCATAATTTCCTGAATTTGGAGCAAATTTTGGAGCAAATTTTGGAGCAAAGTATGACCATTTTACGGTACTTAAGCCAATTACTGGGTTTCCTGGCATGTTTAGCTGTAAGAAGTGAAACACAATGAAAGTCATCACATCGAGTGTAGTAATTACTAGAGCCAAGCAATACCACAATGTTATGACATGGGTGAAATGAGTGGCATTTGAACCGACGATCGTTCCGTCGCAGTCTAACGCAAAATATTTGGATTACATAAATCCTCTTAATTTTATAATATAATAATATATCAGCCCTGCATTAAACTGTCCCACTGCTGGGCATGGGCGTCTTCTCAGTGTGAGAAGGGTTAGGCCATAGTCCACCACGCTGGCCTAGTGCGGGTTGACAGTATATAGTGTCTCATCTATGGGGTTGGCAGACTTCACATATCGTTGAGAACGTTATTGAGAACTCTCAGACATGCAGGTTTCCTCACGATGATTTCCTTTACCGTTAAAGCACGCGATAATTAACCATTTATTTCGCAAATAACTTTGAAAAGTGAGAGATGCGCGCCTTGGGTTCGAACTTGTCCGGACGTTGAACCCGGGACCTCAGGTATAGCAATCACAGTCAATACCGCTGTGCCATCAAGACAGTCAGTTTTCCTGATAGAAGCCCTAAAATTTCGGTCAGATCCAATAACGCTTTGTCCAACACGGGAATCAAAAAGTAACACACACACACACAAGGACATTTAAATAAAAAATTTCGTAACAAACATATTGTTACGGCTAGTGCCATCTGACGGCACTGTGGGGCAGACTCGGCAGTCCCTTCTAATAATTTATTACAGCACCATCTATTGACATCTTACAGAACTACGTAGTTGTCGGTACGAGTCGAGTAGAGAGAACGCTGGCACATTCTCGAATCATCGAACATATACACATACCGGGTATGGATTTTTTAGAAAACCCCAGAAACACTTTACCCGCGTATAAATAGAGCGCACGCGCACCGCCGCCGAGTCAGTTTACAATCGTAAGCAGTCAAGTATTCATCCAAGCGAACGGAAGCGAAAAATACTACGGTGTTTGAAGCAGTTACAGTGGAAAAGTGTAGTATAGTGTTTGCTGTGTTTAAAAGTTAATTGTGTGCTAGAATAAAACGTGTTTAGTCGGTAATATTGTTTTATATTCTTATGCGTTGAACCCAGCACGTAACAATATTTTTATAATTAATTATCTGAGGGCACAGTAGTGACTCCGCCAAGATGAGTCAAGCGAAGCGTAAGGGCACACTACCTACGTTTTGTCGAAGCACTTAGTCGTTTTTCTGAACCCTCATAACTTGAGTTTGGATTATACCCGATAAACAAACTTCTCGGGATATTATGTCAATAGTGGACTTATTAAACATATAATGTTTCAATTGCATAGGTCTTATACTTTAGATTTTATTGATATCTAAAAAACCTCGTTTTTGTCACCGACTCACTCACTGATGATCATCAAAATTTTTAGGGTATTTTCTGCAGTCCTAGAAAGCTAAAATTTGGTAAGTAATGTCCTCCAGACCGAATTTCGGTCACGGCGGCCAGACTGAATGGCCAGACCATCTGCGCAGGAGATATTATAGTGCACAAGTGTGTGCGCAAACACAAGTGGACTCTCTGTTCCCTAACTCTCATAATCCGATGGGACGGTAATCCGATACGACCGGAGAGAGCAGAACCAACGGCTTTACGTGCTTTCCGAGGCACGGGGGTGTGTCTAACACCGCCAACATCCTAACTTTTTGTTGGCCCGACCCGGGATTCGAACCCGAGAACTTATGCACAGCAGTCGCATTTACTACCGCTGCGCCACGGAGGCAGTTAAAATTTGGTATGTAAGCTAGTATCAGTACAAAAACAACAAAAACCATCTAAAACTTGGAACTTTTAACCCCAAACACCTCAAACTAGATGATGGATGTTTATATGACAATAATATAATTTTTTCTACTATCACATGTACACACAATACCATCTAGCCCAAACTAAGCAGAGCTTGTACTATGGGTACTAGACAATGGATAAACATACATATATAATTTTTTTTGTTAATACACACATATTATACATATAAACACCCAGACCAAGACAAAATTCCGTGTTCATGCACACAAATGTTTGTCTTGTGCGGGAATCGAACCCGCGACCTCAGGCGTGGCAGTCGGTTACACTAACCACTACGCCATCGAGGCCACTGCAGCAAAAAACGTGTGAGAAATATCTAGCGTTAAGATTGGATAGCTCACTATCATGGAAAGCCCACTTAGAACATGTAAGAACAAAACTTGTATTTCTACTTGGATCTCTTCGACATGTAGTTAGATGTATACCGCACAATCTTATCTTATCTTATCTTGATCCGGGGGCCAGTCATTGTAGACCGGCGACACTTCGACCCAGTGGGATCTTTTGTGTCGGCCCCGAGGTTTATTCCGCACAAACTCCGATACACTATTTATACCCTGGTTAAACCGCACTTATCATATCTTATTGAAATTTGGGGGACTGCCCCTAAAACACGAATGGCAGATCTACAAGTGGTACAGAATAAATTGATAAAAACGATTTTCAACTATCCATTCCTAGCACCGACAAATAAAGTATATGAAGAAATAAAACTAATGAATATCAGTCAATTATATATCTATAATACATGTATATTTATCTATAAAGTTCTGTACAATAATATCCATAGTAGCATAATATTTACCAAATTAAAAAAAATTCAAATCGCAGCAGTCGTCCCGCAAGTTTTATAGTTTTACCAAAGACCCGAACTCATAACTATGGCGTCAAAACAATGATTTACGAAGGAGCAAAAATGTATAAAAAAGTACCTTTATATATAAAAAATGTAAACTCGCTTAATGCTTTTAAGAAGGCATTAAGTAAATATTTGCTACAAAATCCTTGAAGGTATTAGACGAGTATAGGTGACGAACTTGTAATCGTTATATCTTATGTTTAAAATTGTTCTCAAGTAAGTGACATGTAAATGTTTTTATTGAGAATAAATATCTTTAAACCTTCTTTTATATGAGACTTTCGCAAATTTTGATGCTAGTGGTCTATAAATTGATATGACAGGGACATATAAATAAAAAACTTCGTAGCAAACCTATTTTTATAATTTATATATATTACACTTTACAAAGTCCACGTTTTGTCCTTCTCTTCTCTTATGCTACTATTATCTACTCTGTCTTCTTTCCCTCTCAATCATTTTCTCTAACTCTGCTCTTAAGAAAGCCGCTTCTGATTCCATCTCTTCTTGCGTTCTTGCTGGCTTCGACGGATGTCCAGCACCGAACCTAGGACAAAATATCAAAATTAATACATTATATTCTGTTACTTACTTGCATGTTTTTAGTACCTAACTAAAAGTAGGATAGTCGAACTGATAAGTGACATTCTACCACATACACACAACACCATCTAGCCCAAACTAAGCAGAGCTTGTACTATAAGTACTAGACAATGGATAAACATACATAGGTATTTTTTTTTTCTTCTTTTTTTTTTTTTTAAATACGTACATAGTATACATCAGATGTGCAATATCATTAGTACCTATTTCAATAATTAGTTATACAGTCCACTTCTGAGTTTTATTCCGTAACACCAAAGGATACCGAACAAGCAGTGATAATACTATAATTACACTGCGTGACACAGTTTTGTAAGTTTTGGAGATACAAACCGAACCATTTCTTAATATTATCATTCTATGCACATGAGAAATAGTTAACATATTCAAAGGTACTAGTATATAATGATGTTTTCTTTGTATGAGGGATGGCAAATTCATCGATCACTACTATCCACTAAAATTTAGCCTGAAAGAACAGTTTGTTTGCGGATAATCGAATGTTATATATGTACATATATTTAACGCTAATAAACCCTTTAAATGTCACTTTTCACCACTTCCTATTAAACTGTACCTCATCAGACATTTTTGAAGGCATATATTTATAAGTATAATACTTGAGTAACAAGCTTTTTATATTTGAAGTCAGTATTTAAAAAGTTACTATATTTAATTGTTTCAATTTTTGTTTAATTTGGTATTGGGCAGAAAAATAAAGAGCTGTGATAGAAAGAAAAGAAGTATGCATTATTGCAGTATGTCAGGAATTAATAAGAAA
This sequence comes from Catocala nupta, assembly GCA_963675205.1. Lineage (NCBI taxonomy): Eukaryota > Metazoa > Arthropoda > Insecta > Lepidoptera > Erebidae > Catocala > Catocala nupta. The sequence goes on from OY776105.1 coordinate 5,050,711, forward strand.
AATAAACATTTCAAAGGGGGTACTCAATTTTTATCTTAATTTGTCACGCAGTGTAATTATAATTCAAATGTCGTTTTGGAATTGTATCTGATGATAACTAAAAATCATGACTAATAATAAAAATGCGAATGTGAGTTTATTCGTTACACTTTCACACCTTAACTACTCGACCGATCATCATGAAATTTCGTATAAACGTAGTCAGGGTAACAGAAAAGGACATAAAGTACCTTTCATCCAGAAAATAATACTATTCCCATGGGATAGCTAATTAAGAATAAATAATGAATCACTTACTGATCATGCTTGGCTAGTTCCAAATAAATAAGATCGTTTTGTATAAAGTCTCCTTTCTTCCTCGGCATTATGTGACAATGCAAGTGCTGCAAGCAAACAATAACCGTTAATAGATGGCGTTACCGTCTTACAATTTTTTTGTTGCCTGTGATGGCAAACAAGCCAGCCCACAAGACGGTAATTTTCTTTTTTACATTTAAAGTGGGACAGTATTTTAATATTCATATCTGTGCCACTACTGGACGCGGGCCTCTTCCCAGTGTGAGAAGGGTTAGCTCATAGTCCACCACGCTGGCCCAGTGCGGATTGGCAGACTTCAAATATCTTCGAGAACATTATATACAACTCTCAGACATGCAGGTTTCCTCACGACGTTATTCTTCGCCGTTAAAACGAGCGATAATGAATTAATAAACACATAACTTCTATAGTCATTGATGCGTAGCAGTCCAACGATTGCTAAAGAGTTTATCAGCTTGTTTCTTTGCAGCGATAGTTCAGTGGGGAGACCAACAGACTGCAATGCTTATGTCTTTATGTCTCGGGTTCAAACCCACGTTGCGAACCTCTGACTTTCGGCAGTTATCTGAATTTTCGAAATGATGTGCGTATTGATAGACAATTATCGCCTGCTCCGTGCCTCGGAGACCACGTTAAGCCGTCGATCCCGGTTGCCATGAACATCTATGGCACTCGTTATTGGGAAGTCAGTACCCCCTAATATCCTGACACTGGGCTAGCCTTAGGGTATCGTTAGCCTTCGGGTTGCGGAGGTCAGGTGGCAGCCGCTTCGTGTAAAAACTGATATCCAGTCAAATCCGGTTAGACTAGAAAAGCCGACCCCAAGTGACTTGGGAATAATAAAGGCTAAGGAGAAGAAGTTTTTAATTTTAGTGTTGAAGCCCTTCTTTCAGTGGGAGAGTATAGAATGAGTGTATTTTTTTGCTCTCGAGTTTATATTTCTATTACCTTTACAGTTTGTCCCGCGTCGGGTCCGTCTTGAATGGTCACAGTACATGACTCTGTATTGTGCACTTTCTCCATTAGCTGAAACAATCACATTTTACATATAATACTTATTAATTATATCCCGACGGCGCAGCAGTCGTGAACGTAACTGCTGAGTAAGATCTCGGTTTCAAACTGGTTGGGGAAAGTTCTTGTTCTTAAAAAACTATATCTCCCGCACTAGAATCCTTTGTCATGGAGGAAAAAATAATTAAGCAATTTGTGGATCGCACAATTGTTTGTCCTATGTGGGATTCAAACCCCCAACACTTGGTTTAGTGCCTGTGACGAGGTGACTACTTACACCGCGACACAGGAATTATTCCTAGTGGGGGATTTGTCTCTTTATAAATCTTTATATATATAAATCTTCTGTGGGTGTGTTTGTAATTAAACTCCTCCTAAATGGCTGGACCGATATTGATGAAATTTTTTGTGTGTGTGGAATCGAGAATGTGTACAGGACAACATCTGTCGGGACAGCTAGTATAAAATAAAATACTATGAATTAACATTTGACTGTTGCCATGTTTAGCAAAGCAAGGATCAACATGCTATTAAAGTTATAATATTAGTAGGTATTAAAAGCCCACAATACACAGTCAGAGGAAGCGAAGCGTTATAGGTGGCGTTTTTGTTGTATTGTACGAATTAGTACGCATACATTACATACACGATATACAGGGTGGCCGGTAATTAATGGATAACCTTGAAATGTCTTATAGTAGAACTGAAGGCCGTTTAGAAAAAAAATAAAAAGAAATATTTATATATATATATATTAAAAAGTGCAAGCTATATTAGCATAGCATACTTTTGACTGTCTATCTATTAGCATAATTAGTGTTTAATAATAAAACAACAAAAGACCGATGGATTTCATTCATTTATGGTCGTAGCATACAAGAAAGATATACATGGTAATTAAAAAAAAACCACATATCTCAGGTAGTAGTAAGGATAGATTTTTTTTCATATTTTTCCTGAACGGCCATCAGTTCCACTATAAGACATTTCCAGGTTATCCATTAATTACCGGACACCCTGTATATTATAACATAACACATACGAACTTCGTGGACTGCCTCCGTGGCGCAGCGGTAGTGAGTGTGACTGTTGTGCATGAGGTCTCACGTTGAAATTTCGGGTCGGGCCGACAAAAACTTATTGGGTTTTCTGCCAAAATATCTCAATAGCAGCCCGGAGTTTGAAAGTTATACACACCCGTGCTTCTGTAAACACATTGCGCCGTTGGTCCTGCGCCTGATCTCTCCCCGGTCGTGTCGGTGATGTCCCATCTGATCATGAGTGTTAAGGAACAGAGAGAGCAATTGTGTTTGCGCACACGCTTGTGCACTATAATATCTCCTGCGCAGATGGCCAGTCTCTGTTAAGATTGATCAGCCCTGACTGAAATGCGATCTGGAGGACAATATTACTAATTCGAACAATATAAAATAACTGACACCGGTACCAACCCGCCTCCGCTACCGCTTCGCCTCCGCTACCGCTTCGCCTCCGCCACCGCTACGCTGTGCATGAAGTCTCGGGTTCGAATCCCGAGTCGGGCCAACAAAAAGTTATTGGGTTTTTCTGTTAAGAAATCTCAATAGCAGGCCGGAGTTAGGAAGTTGGCAGTGTTAGACACCCCCGTGCCTCGAAAAGCACGTAAAGCTGTTGGTCCTGCGCCTGATCTCTCTCCGGTCTTGTCGGATTACCGTCCCATCGGATCATGAGAGTTAGGGAACAGAGAGTGCAATTGTGTTTGCGCACACACTTGTGCACTATAATATCTCCTGCGCAGATAGGCAGACTCCGTTAAGATTGGCCGCCGTGACCGAAATTCGGTCTGGAGGACATTATTATTATAGTGAGGTTATTGGATACATACTCGCTGCACCAGTCGTATGGTTTTGAAGAAGTCCTCCGCTTCCTCCTCCGTGAGGTCACTGTTCCTCTGCGCCATGCGTAGCGGGGCTATCAGTACATGTCCGGGAATCACACATCTGTGCCAACCAGATAGGTTTGTTAGAGAAAATACATTTGAAGATAAGGTAATAGATCTACTGTTGTCGCTCGGTCTGAACGAAATATAAATATGGGAAAGAGATTTCATTTTATTTATTTATTGGGTTTGAAAGAAGGCTTACAAACTAATAACAATTTAAATATTGTTCAATATATGTGTAACAATGTTGCTAAGGTAATTTAAAACAATGGATCTTTTAAAAACTTTATCGTTAAATGTTTAGAAGTCCGCATTGTTTTAACATAGTTTAAACTTTTATACAGGTTTTGACAACTATTATTAAATTATAAATAATATTTCTATTGTGGCTATGTCAACAGACAACGTCGTGTAATATTATATAATAATATCAACCCTGTATTTAATTGACCCAATGCTAGGCACGGGCCACTTCTCTGTGTGAGAAAGGTTAGGCCATAGTCCACCTCACTGGCCCAATGTGGGTTGGCAGATATCACTTATCTTCGAGAACATTATGGAGAACTCTCAGACATGCAGGTTTCCTCACGATATTTTCCTTCGCCGTTAAAGCGAGCGATAATTAATTATTTCATACGCAGATAACTTGGAAAGTCAGAGATGCGTGCCATGGAATCGAACTCAAGACCATTGCGTAGCAGTCCTATGGTCTCCTGCTAGGCTATCGCTGCTGAAGTAATGTAACTATTTAAAATCAATAATTAAAAAATTAACTCAACTACCATATTAAAAATGACGCGTCTCACCTTAGATTAACGAATGCATACGTCAACTTAGACTTATAAAATACACAAGACTCTCGTACATGCACGTGTCCGAACACGTTGCACGGTCCATCCGGTACATCCGGCACATCCGGCTCTTGAAGCGGAGGTACACATGTATCTTTATCCGTGTGTTCCGGTAGACAGTCTTTTCGGAGACTTAAAGAGTACAGCGAATAGACATTACGCCTGAAAAAAGAAAACTTAGTACTTAATATCGGGTAGTTTTTAACTGTTCCTCAATGTTTTGCCTTTGTTCCACCAAAAATATCAATTGCACATCAAAATATGCTTACCAAAAATACTAATTGCACAGCAAAATATATTCAAAGAGATCAAACTAATTCAACGGAGCCCCGCTTAGCGGGCTCCTATTTTTGGGTGGGTTTAAGAAGAAATCTAACATAACCTAACCCTTCCGAGACGGAATGCAGTGATTTGAGGCGTATAGATGCTCGTTATGATATATTTTAGTGAGCATATTTTGCTGTACAATTAGTATTTTTGATGGTCATTATATTTAATCGCCTTAATATCCCTCAAGGGGTAGGGATATCAAATTAAGTCTCTTGAGACTCTTGAGACTTGTAACAGTGGTGCTATTGTAGTTTACCAGGCAAATTTTCAGACTATAATGCCATTGAAAATATAATATAGGTAATATCAACCCTGTATATAAATTATCCTTCTGGTGGGCACGGGCCTCTTCTCAGTGTGAGAAGCGTTAGGACGTCAGTGAGAGTTGGCAGACTTCACATATCCTTGAGAACATTATGAAGAACTCTTTCAGTCATGCAGGTTTCCTCGCGATGTTTTTCTTCATTCTCGAATTCATGATCGAACTTGAGATATGATCGTGGCATTCTAACAGTTACCCAATTGGCTATTACAGCCTTATTCGTATACGATAGTTTTATATCAATTTACAACAATCGCATAAATGTAGGACTGTCTATACTTCTATACTAATATTATAAAGAGAAAGAATATGTATTTTTGGGTATAATTAATAAATCTAATAACGAATGGACCGATTTTAATAATTCTTTTACCATTAGAATGCTACTTTATCCAGAACTAACATAGGCTACATAAAATACTGTTACAGCCAGTGCCATCTACCGCCACTGTGGGGAAGACCCTGCAGTTCCTTCTAATAATTTATTACAGCACCATCTATTGACGTCTTACGGAACTACATAGTTTGTCGATACGCGAAGAGTAAAGAGAACGCTAGCACATTCTCGAATCTTCGTACTGTTTACATACCGGGTATGGTGTTTCTAGAAATCTCCAGAAACGCTTTAACCGCGTATAAAAGAGCAAGGCCAGCGCTCGCTGAGTCAGTTTACAATCGTAAGCCGTCAAGTATACATCGGAGCGAACGGAAGCGAAAATACTACAGAGTTTAAAGCTAGTTATAGTGGAGAAGTGTAGTATAGTGTGTTGTGTTTTAAGTTTAATTGTGTGTTAGAATAAAAACGTGTTTTAGTCAGTAATATTGTTTACAGTCTTATCCCTCGAACCCAGCACGTAACAATACATCTTACCTTCTATGCTGAAACACAGGCATATTCCTTCTAACATCTTGAAGCTTCTCTTGACTGATCTCTGCGACTTTGTAGCAGGGGGACTCCACCCCACAGTCGACTAGGACTTTGCCCCAGGGGTCTACGCACAGCGCGTGTCCATAAGACTTGCGCTTAGGATTGTGAGCCCCGGACTGTGCTGCCGCTATCACGTAACATTGATTCTCTATCGCACGAGCTCTGAGAAATAAAATCCATTATTAAAAAGGCTTAGGGAATATTATATACTAGGATTCTGCGCTTAAGTGTAGGTTAGGTTAGTAACAATATTTTTTCTTTATGAAAGGTCTGGTAAGGCCCTGTCTCCTGACAACGTGTATGCGAAGTTTCATGATAATCGGTGAAATAATAAAGGCATAAAAGGGACAAACAAACAAATTCGCATTTATAATATTACTAGACGCGGTTTCGCTCGCGTAATTGTAGGTTAAAGTAACTTAAATCCTAGCTAATATTATAAATGCGACTATGAGCTCGTTTGTGTATTACGCTGTTACGCCTTCACTACTCGACCGATCATCATGAAATTTCGCATACACTTTGTCAGGGGTACAAAAAGCCACATAAGGAACCTTTTACCCAGAAAAAATACTATTCCCTAAGGATAGAATTTAATTGATAAAATCTATATTACAGCGAGCGAAGCCGTGGCTAAAATATATCCTCATCTCAGCTGAAAGACATCCACTGCTGGACATAGGTCTCCCTCAAAGTTTTCCAACCAGACCGGTCTTGGGCCACCCGCAAATAACCGCTTCCCGCGACCCTTAACAGGTCGTCGGTCCACCTATGGGGAGCTACCCCTGCTGTGACTTCTGGGTAAAATAATAATAAGAATATCAGCCCTGTACTAAACTGTCACCACCCACGTCACAGCACTCAGGCACGGGCCTCTTCTCAGTGTGAGAAGGGTTAGGTCATAGTCCGCCATGCTGACCTAGTGTAGGTTGGCAGAATTTTCATACCTTCAAGAACTACTATATATGCAGGTTTCCTCACGATGTTTTCCTTCACCGTTAAAGCATGCGCAATCTGCACATAACTTCGAAAAGTCAGAGATGCGTGCCTTGGGATCAAACTCGAGACTTCATCGTGGCAGTCCAACGGACTTCCAAAAGGCTATCTCTGCTATATATTATAAATTTTACCTAAGTAAAACATGCCAATGTGCTTCCCCTGTTGTGTATGTGAAGGCTGATGGATATGTGAGGATTTCAGCTTTTAGTATACTCAACGCCGTACTGAGTTCTTGGAAACGCAGATCGTAACACGTTGCTAGTCCTGAAACAAATGAAACATCATCTATATAATCTTTTTCTATGCTTTTCCTTTGTGAGTGCATTTACGCATACCTCTCTGCGGGAAAAGGGAAGAGGAGAGGTTATGTCGGGCTTACCCGGGGAATATGAAATGTGTCGGGTACTACCGACTAAACCTACCATGGCATGCTAACTCCTGCCTTGAATGGTGGATGGGTCGCTAGGACTAAAACTACTTACAGTCACAAGCACTAGCTAACCTTTTTCTTATTACCTTATGCTCCTGATGCATACCTCCTCGCCACAAGGAGAGGCGGGAGGGTTATGTCGGACTCTCTCGAGACTTTGGGCTTACCGACTAAGACCACCACGGTGTGCCAACTCGCTGCTTTGTATTGTGGGTAGAGCGCTGGAACCGAAACTACTTCAGTGATCCACCCATTAGTGCCCAATGCAGGCAAGAAATGTCTGCGGGCGACGACTCCTGGGCGACGCTCCGGCACTACAGAGGGCGTCAGTCCGGCTCAATGGCTGGCTGACGGGAGATCCCCATTCTCTAGCCCGCGGCCAGCACTATCGAAGCTAGGCTAACTACTATTGGATTTTTATCCAAATAAATTAAGAAAACTATAAGCGATTTAAGTGTGGTTTGAGTTTCTTGTCTGCGTCTTGGAAAGTTCTACTTCCCAAACTGGCTTTGTTAATAATCCGTCATAGCCTATTTAATTTTCATTTGATCAAATATGACCCGTATTCTAGACAACGAGAGCCATGAACCTTTATTGTTGGATGTTTTGTTGACTACACATCCACTAGGATACAGGGTGGAGGTAGATGCTCCTCTGGGATAATCGGATTACTGCATTATCCGCATTGCAGCCCCTGTAATGAGACCAGATCGCTCTTCGGTGACTGATTACCGTAGAGTCTGGCGGTACAAGTCAGCTGATTGGGATGAACTTTGCGGATTTCTTGCATCCTACCCATAGAAGCGGCTTTGCTTCTCATACCGGGATCCTGACACTTGTGCTGACTGCATCACAGATGTACTCCACCAAGGGATGGAATTATTCATCCCTTCTGCCAAAATACCTGTGGGCGGCCGCAGCCGTCTCTGGTTCAATGATGCCAGCAGGAATGCTGTAGGCAGAAGCAGTCGGCATACTTCGCTTGAAATAGGGCTAGAAAGTGTCGGAAACCTGATGTTAAGGAGAGAAAGCGAGAATTTAATGCCACTTCTAGAGCAGCAGCAAGAAGGCTATTGCCAAGGCTAAGGCGAAACACGTTGCCAGAATTGGCGAGCGCCTTGGAAAACATCCTTCAGGGAGTCGTGCTTTTTGGGCGCTCGCCAAGGCGGCACAAGGAAATTTTTGCCAGGTCAGTCTCCCACCACTGCGTAAGTCTGATGCTAGTCTGGCCTATAATGCAAAAGAGAAGGCCAATCGTTTGGTACAACTCTTTGCTTCAAAATGATAAGAGAGTCACACCACCTACCATCCCAAGGTGTGATAGCTCTTTGCCTGAAGTCCGCATCAAGCAGCGTGCGGTTAAGCGCGAGCTCGAATTCCTGGACATTCATAGGTCGAGTGGGCCTGACAGCATCCCTGCAGTGGTACTTAAGACGTGCGCCTCTGATTTTACCCTGGTTTTAACGCGCCTATACCGTCTTTCCTACAATTCTAACAGGGTTCCATTTTCGTGGAAGGTCGCTCATGTTCACCCGATCCCGAAAAGGGGAGATCGGTTGGATCCTTCAAACTATAGGTCGATAGCGATTACTTCCTTGCTCTCCAAAGTTATGGAACGGTTAATAAACCGCCTTTTGCTGCGATACCTTGAGGATCATCAGCTGATTAGTGACCGCCACTGTGGCTTCCGCCATGGTCGTTCGGCTGGTGATCTTCTAGCGTACCTCACACATCGCTGGCAGAGGCTTTGGAGGGAGGGGGAGAGGCTCTGGCCGTTAGCATCAATATCGCTAAGGCATTTGACAGGGTCTGGCATAGGGCCCTTCTATCGAAGCTACCATCTTATGGAATCCCCGGGGGACTATGCAAATGGATTGCCAGCTTTCTGGATGGTCGAGCATTACAGTCGTCGTTGATGGCTGTAGCTCAGAAACCAAAACCATTAACGCTGGTGTTCCTCAAGACTCAGTGCTCTCCCCAACGCTGTTTATCCTGCATATCAAGGAACATACATTGCTATACGGATGACAGTACGGGTAATGCGCGTTATACCAGCTATCAGAATGTCCCTCGGAGCATGATAGAGGAGTATCGAGGACTCTCTTGGGCGGGCCCCTGAATGGGGTAAACAGAACTTAGTTCAATTCAACCCGTCGAAGACACAAGTTTACTGCCAAGAAGGACCCTTTTATCATGGCGCCACAGTTCCAAGGAGTTACTTTCCGTATCTCCGAAAGTATTGGGATCCTCGGCGTGGAAATCTCGAATAAAGTCCAGTTTGGGAGTCACTTGGAGGACAAAGCTAAATTAGCGAGCAAAAAGGTGGGTTTATTGAAGAGGGCGAGGCGATACTTCACACCAGGTCAACGTATTGTGCTTTACAAAGCACAGGCCCGGCCACACGTGGAGTACTGCTCACATCTCTGGGCAGGGGCCCCCAAATACCAGCTCGACCCACTTGACTCCCTACAAAGTACCCGGTAGTATCGTATATATAGTAGTATCTTTGTAGGGAGTCAAGTGGGTCGAGCTGGTTCGAATAGTCGATGACCCCAATTTCACGAATAGATTGGAGTCGTTGGAGCAACGGAGAGACTTTGGGTCTCCCTGCGTGTTCTACCGACTCTTTCACAGGGAGTGCTCTGAAGAACTGTTTGATTTGGTACCAGCGGCCCATTTCTATCACCGTACCACTCGACAACGAAGAAGGGTTCATCCATATCACCTGGAAGCTTCCAAATCCAAGACAGTACGCTTTCATCGATCACTTCTCCCACGTACGTGCAAGCTCTGGAATAAACTGCCTGCTTCCGTGTTTCCCGAGCGTTATGATATGTCCTTCTTCAGACGAGGCTTAAAGGGAGTTCTTATTTCACGGTAGGCAGCGGCTTTGCTGTGTCCTGACATTGATGAAGTCCATGAGCAGCGGTAACCACTTTCCGTCAGGTGGTCCACTTGCTAGTCTGCCATCAGTGGCAATAAAAAAAAACCTACTTGAAGCTAATAATATATGGAAAATAATAACCTTTTCATCATTGGCAACACATTTCAAGTCTTCGAGAACGTCATTAAAAACTCACAGACAAGCAGGTTCTCATACGACCTTTTCCTTAAGCAAATGCACATAATTTCAAATAGTCAAGGATGGAAAAGAACTGGTCACCTCTGCATAGCAGACCAGCTGTGACCATCTGTGCAGCGATTCCTAAAGTGGGTTCCGTAGAAAAGTCTATTTATTTTTGGCTGTTAAATAATACCACGGTTAAGTACAAATATTATTTCGAAATAGCGCAAAATATGTGATGAGAAGTAAAGTTTATGTTCTTATTTAAATTACAATATCTTTGATTTGTAATCATTTGATATGGGATTCCATAAAATAAAAGGTATTTGGTCGGTTATCTTAAATGTTTAAGAACATCTGCTCTATGCCACCACTGCTATTGTAAAAGAAATTAAAACAAAATACGAACCTACTTTTCCTACAGGGGTATCCACTGGTGTAACAATATGGTTGCCGGCGATGCAATGATCACTTTCCTTCAACCGGACGTTGCGTTCGGGGATCTCCACGTCGAAGAGATGCAACTTCCGGTAAGTTTGAACTATGCTACCCTTATTGTCTATGATTACGTGCGTATTGTAGGTTTTGGAAGGGTTAGTGGCGTCCTAAAAAATAAAATACTGAATAATATTGTCTTACGTATTCATTGAATATTATTCATTGATATTAAACTATTTTATACGGATTTTTTCGCGCTGTTTATATTTTAACACTTACTAACATAAATTTGAACTTGAATACTAATTAGGTCATTTAAATTATTAAAACTATTTGTATTTAAGTTCACACTTTCCTCGAAGGTTCGGTTGCTTTTCAGCAGCCATGGTCTGTCAATCATGTCTGTTAATTTAATATATGCAAAATGTGTCCCAAATGTTATCAAAAGCCATATTTTACCGAAAATGAAACAAGAGAACCGACAATTCTTGTAACCAACTGATTCTGTCAGGGGTAAAGAGGTGGTACATAGGGTAGTTGCCTATGTATGATTTTTACATATTTTACACACGAGAACAAATAGCAATCAATAGAAATCTTTCTGTGAAAACTGGTTGCAAAATAAGGGAGTCATTAATATTTGAAATTTGGATATTAGACAGAACGAGGATGTAGTACGTATATCTGGCTATCTCCTTCGGACACGTGCGTAGATAATATTTTAGCAGTGACGAGGCGACCACTTAAAGCACTACGCTATCTGTGCAGTAGGACTGGAATGAAGTCGTTTTACCTTTTCATGAACTCCTCCCATTGACAACCAAACATTATGTTTGGCCGCCAGCTCCCTGTATTGACCGACGGTAGCGCCACCTATGATAGGTTCCGCATAACCCACGATATCTTTTCTATTGTCACACATGTAGTCGCAAGCTTCTGGGAAGAACAGCATCTGAAATATATGGCCGATATGTATTGGTTTGGACTTAACAATAATTCCAACAACGGACACAAAGAACAACCTGACTCGGAACAACCATTTGTGGAACACAAATTTTTTTATCCTGTGTGGGATTCTAACACTGAAAAAGATGTATGGTCGCTTTAACAGTGAAGGAAGACATCATAAGAAAACCTGCATGTCTGAGAGTTCTGCATAAACTGCCCGAAGATATGTGAAGTCTGCCACACCGCACTAAGCCAGCGTGGTGGACTATAGTCCAACTCTTTTCACACTGTGAAGAAGCCCGTACCCAGCAGCAGGACAGTATATATACAGGGTTGATATTATTACATTCTACTCACCTCAACATTTTCTTTAGCAGCGTCACCAATCAATTTGCTGACTACAGCCATGTTAGCTTGCTTATCAGCTACTGACGTCATCTGACATACGGCTATCTTCTTATTAGTACTCATTGTGCGATGGCTTATTTGTCGAATTATATCTAGTCTTGTTATTCTTGTTAAGAAATCCAGACCCCAATTCTGAAAAGTTAGATCAATGTTTATCTTTTGGACCCGAAGGATGCTGGGTAATTAACTCATTAAACAGTAGCACAATGGCCTAAATGATCCTTTAACAATAAATAACGTAAAGGCTGCCCTGGTTGAACAATGGTAGTAAATAGGACTGATGTGCATAAGGTCTTAGATTTCCGGAACAAGCTCAGCATTATTGCCTTTATTATTATCGGTACTGTAAAGTTAATATTATTAAATATTCAATTTTCAACTCAATGTGTTACTTAAAATTCTAATATTATATTTGGGTTAAGTAATTGGAACAGACTTTAAATTTCTTTAATCCAAAATACTTTGATAAGTCTCTATTATATTAAGAGTGCGATTTGTTAAAAGCAGGCCATTGTTAACTTTAGTGTAGAATGGCATCATCCAGATCTCAAGCGTAGCAATCAACAATTGTTGTAACAAATCATGTTATTTGTTCAAAGTTATCTCGTTCAAATAATTAGTAAATATTAAGTAAATACTTAGCATTATCATGTTTATCATCTGATGATAGATATTATTTCAGAACATACTACATATAAAAAGCTCAAAATTATAATTTTTGAAAATGTGTTTGTACACTATATCCAGACATAATACAAATGAAGAAAACTGTTTAAAAAAATTATGTATGTCCAACATACAATCAAAACCTGATAATCAGAATCTTTTTAAATTTTCTACTACTACTACTAATTATATAATAGCTATAAATCATTATTGCTATCTACCATGGAAAGCAACAAATTAGCATGTACTGAACTTCTGAGCATGCAAAGTCATATGCTATAGTATATGTTTTTATACTATTTATTTGTTACTATTTAGTTAAATTTTGCTGCAACCATCTCTCATGATTACTATCTCATTTAAATGATCAATTTAAAAATTTAATTGCCTCATCTCTTAAAAAATGTTGAATTCCTCTATTAACATTAATCTCTTGGCCAGCACTCCAACCTAGGCACAATGCTATTTTCATTGGTTTTCCAGCTATCTGGTGAGTTAAAGTTATTATTTTGGTATGCATTGTAGAAGTGGGGAAGTGTGCAATCACAATATTTTAAATCCAATTATAATATTGTAAACCTTTGCAAAGAGTTTGTATGTTTGAATGACCAATACAAAAAAAATAAGTTACAAGACTTTTTGCAATATTACACTACAACTCAAAAGAGGCAAAGTAGTGACCATAACATCATTTAAAGCACGAAACCACAATGCACTGCTAGTTTATTAAATTACACACTAAATTCTGCAGAGGCTTTGCCAGTGTGAACCCCACCCCACGGGCATGTATAGGTACCAGCAATCCAACATAAAAATAACCTATGTGCTAATCCAAGTTATAATTTATATGTATTAGCACTGGAAACTAATCATTAATATAGCAAATAGTAATTCATAATAAGCATGTCTCTAAAAATTATATAAATTATCTTAGAAGTATTGTTGTTATTCATCATAATAGATAAATTACATTATTCTCTCAGTTCACATCTTTCACACTTATGCACTTATGTCTACTTAAGATAAATTCATATAACATATATATTATTTTAAGTATATATCTATCCAAACAAAATAAAAAAGCATTTATTTACTGGACTTTTCTAGAAAAACTACAATAAATCGTCACAAATTGCTCAATACGAATGAGCGGCTTTATTTTATTGACCTTTCAGATCATAAAACGGTGATAATAAATAATAATGTTCCTAGAGTTACAGCTATCGATAAAACAATGGATAAACTAATAACATAATCGTATGATACCTACATAACCTCACCAAAATATTTAAGTTACTTACCCGCATCATACGGTTTGAAAAAAAATACGGGGCCAATACTTTTTACACCAGAAGGCCTGATCTTATCGCGGCTTTGATGTATTCATATAATTTCGGTCAAATTTTATTGTTTTCAAATTCGCACTTGTTGACATTGACAATAAATTACGTTACATGAAACGAATTACGCATGATGCGAATTATTATTATGTCTCGCATATCTGGTATATCCTGTTATTCTAATTTCGCCTTTTTATTCGAAAGTTTAATATGGATTTTATGATTACGATACGATTTTATTTATTTTGGTTAATTGTTTATGTAAAGCTGTTGAAATTATCAAGTCTTGCGCTACACAAAAAGTTATTGCGTAGAGTGAAATGTTAACGAATATTCGTTCGAAACCTCTAACTGCCTTTAATCTTGTCGATGTAATATAACAATAGATTTAAATAAAAATAAATCGATTGATATGTACATAATATGTTTTTCTATTATAAGATAATAAATATATACATATACGTAAATATAATTAACTGGTTTTAAAATATTTTAATACTAACGTAATGTAACGAGAATAGGTTAATTGTATTCAGTATCAAAACGATTAATATTTTGAAGTATTTGAACGCAGCAGAAATCTAGAAAAATCTGCTGATTCGCGAGTTCTAATTCTGACATTACGTTACAATTGCTGTCTGTTACAAAAATAAATATTAACAAGAGCCCGGAGATTTTCTTTTACGTTTATTGGGAAAAGAAATATGCCCGAAACAACGGATAATGCGGCAGACGTAAGTTGTTTTTAATATTGATGTTTATTATTTATTTGCAACTTTCTAAACAAAATCCAACATATGTATTTTGAAATTAGTAGATTTGAATACCCAGATTTAAATTACAATTTTGTACTAACAAATTTAACATCTGACTGCATATCTATGCAGTAGCAACATCAGGTACTGGTTGTTTAACGATAAATATAAAAAAGTACCCACAGCATGAAGAATACCAATTTTCATGGAAACTCTTTGTTACAAAACATCAGTATTAGTAGACTAAATAGAGTGCTGCTTTGTGACCATTATTAGTCCAATATCAACTCGCCATCTTGATAGACAAATTGACCGAGTGTCATTCTTCAACGCTACATATTATTCATGGGTTCATAACACACTCCTCACTCATAATAGAAATGACTTGTCACTATGAAATGTAATTTCTTATATTATTAATGTGTTTTCTGAGCATAAAAGGCCTATAGCAGTCTCTGAATATATCGCATTAGTCCATCGCTGCATGATACAAAGACATTCCAATGAAAACACTTGCATTTATAATATGCATAGGCTGTTGCTTGTTATACATACATAAGGATATAAACAGTTTTTATTAAGATTTTATTACAAAGCATTACATTGTTGGTTACCATAGCAACAGCAGTTGTAAGGTATCTCGGTAACATTTTATTGTGAGAATGGATTAAGCCGTTGCCTTGCTCAGCCAACACACTGAGAGTTGTATTTTATCAAGAAAATGCCACATATGCAAAAATTTTTAACATTCCCAAATAGTTGTACCGAAATAAATGTTCTTTATGCCTATTATTTTGATGACTCTTGGGAAAGAAATTATTACTAGTCTATAAATAACCATTTCTTGAAATAAAATATTTATCATGTCAATTTAAGTTGCAGACCAATGCTTCAGATGGTTGTTTTATAAGCAGTTTTCGTATGTGTTTTGTGATTTTCGATTTCAGAAGATGTTTTATTTTGTTAAATGCTGTTTAGCTATTGATATTCGGGCTTTTATATCTTGGGTGCACTTGTCTTTGAGTCATTGCTAACAAGGCTATCTAAGTTTTTGAAGAATTTTACTTCTTCTATTGGTTTACTGTCAGCTTGATTTGATTAGTCTATATTTAGAACTGACATTTAAACTGTGTGTAAATCTAAACCTTGCGGGTACGTCAATAGTTAGTGTTTGGCAATGTAATTAATTCTCTAATAGAATGCCATATGTTTATTATGTAGGCTGTTTTACTGATAAAACAAACATAATAGTTGCTGATATCCCCAAAAGAGTGCGTAGAGTTCTATAACTTCCCATTTTGCCTGCTATAGTTTGTAAAATGAGTGATGTACCCTCCATTCTATATAACACTAGATTTTGTCCATGGCTTAGTATTAATCTTGGTTATGTCAATAAATTTCAGAACAGTACTTTTTTCTGGATGATACGGATGGTATGCTATGTCTTGCTCTGTATGCCTGAAAACATGTATGCGAAATGTTATTATGATGGCACGAGTGAAAGCATAACAAACAAACAAACACACTTTCGCATTTATAATATTAGTCGAGATAGAGGTTTCTTGAAGTGTAGACATTTTATAACAGTCTACTGCCAGAGTACTTAGATATTACAAAATGAGGAGTCATTTACCAAACACAGTTCCAGTCTGTCCTGCACTTCTACTAAGATGTTCTTCATGGAATACCTAGTGCGATTTTGATTATTACCGAGTTCATATACAGCATTCAAAAAGACAATAGCTATGGCAACATGGCATTGACATAACATGTATTATATATTAGACTGCATGCAGAAGCTTTAATTGTATAATATATCACAATAAAGTTATAACAAATTCTAATTTCGCTTAAAAATGAGTTAATTAGATCAGTGTAAATACTAGCTCATTAATTGTTTGTTTTTTATGAAACTTTCACTAATTTTGACTTTCTTAAATGAGTAATATGAAGATGAATTTGCGCTTACTGCACGGATAACGAAATGGTTTCAGTGGTCTTCTCGCCACTGGCGCCGCGCCAAGTGTTGTGGGTTCGATCCCCACATGGGGCAAAAATTTGTGTGATCCACAAATGGTTGTTCCGAATCTGGGTTTTCTTTGTGTCCATTGTTTGAATGTTTGTAAAGTTTCCCGCGTCACAAGAATTTGTCTTTTATAAACAATAATTATGGTTGTGGCCAATTCTGAGGCTGAGTGAAGCTTAGCACTGTTGGGATTTTCCGTTGGGAGTACTCGGTAGCAATGCAGAGCAATATGCCCACTGCACAGATAATATGTGGAACATAATCACCATATTTGGCAATATACAGACAATTCTATATACATGATTGTGATCCATGAGATAGTCATGTATTTCTAATGGTGACAAACAAGTACACAAGCAGCCCTAGTGTAAAACATTACCATATTATTAGTATAATGTTTTTTATATCATTCAGTCTTGCTGACCCTAAAACAAGAATTGGAGACATAAAACAGTAATAATTTAACTATTCTTAGAGTGGCTTCTAAACTGTAATTTTTTTTTTAGAATCAGTTATATTACTATGTCTGTAATTATGACTAATAATTAAATACTATATTACAAAGAGGAAAGATTTTTATTTTTGTCTGAAATTAATTATTAATGAACCAAATAAAAAAATCTTTCACCATTTGAAAGCTCCTTTATCCGAAAGTAACATAGGCTATATAACATCACGCTACGAGCCACGTGTGTAGAGCAGTAATCATAAATATGGGTGAAATTGGGATAACTAGTTTTAACTTATATCACAAATGGTAATCGAAATGCGAGTTTATTTGTTTATATATTAATCGGTCGAGTAGTTAAGAGGTGAAAGTGTATTTCACCCCTTAACTACTCGACCGATTATTATTATGAAATTTCGCATACATGTCATGGGTACAGAATAGGTCATAGAGTACATTTTATCCAAAAACAGTACTGTTCCAAGTAATAGAAATTTATTAACAAAATGCGGATTAAGGCGAGCGAAAGCGCGGGCAGAATCTGTTATAATATAAAGTAGTAATCCCGCGTGGAATTTGGTTATATCGCGCCTTTTCAACCCTTTCACCCCTCTTCGGGGTAAAATTTCCAAAAATCCTCTCTTAGTGCTCCCCTACACTCTCCAAGGAACATACATGCCAAATTTCAGCTTCTTGCGTTCAGTAGTTTTGGCTGTGCGTTGTCCGTCAGTCACTCAGTAACGGAAGAGTTTTATATATACAGATAATTATTTTGTTGTCAGGCTGGAAAACCTAAGATCAAACATGTAGTTAGTTAGTTAGTTGGACGTGTGTTATCCGCACTTAGCCACACAATTGGGCCATTGTGCGTAAGTGATCGACGCGAAAAGTTGCTCGGTCACTCATACCACCCCAGCTCAGTCCAGAAAGACAATAGGGGACCGGTGTTGCACAGTACTTCCTTCATCGTTTCTGGACTGTTTAGTAGTTTCGCCCGTTGGTTGCTCACGCTTTTGCAATGCAGCAGCAATGTGTTTGTTGAGTGAGCAGTGACCTGTTATTATACCCACTAGATGACGCAGGTTTTTCCTTGAAGAACGTAGCAGTTTGCGTGACAGATGTATGTCTAAGGAGGGAAGGGCTTCCTTTGTCTGTCTACATTCCTTTGTTTCTGCCCATTGTTTTTCATGTAGTTTCGTGGTTCTGTCACATAACCATGTTTTGAGTTGGCAGAAGGGTATCGGGGCAATTGGTTCGGGTCCTACCATTTTAATGCTCGATCCTCTCTTTGCCAGTTTGTCTGCAGCGTCATTGCCAGTAGAGTTGCTGTGGCCGCGTATCCATTGCAACGTTACCCGATTTTTCGTTGCAATTCTTTGCAGCTCACGGTGACACTCCAGGATGAGTCCACTGTTAAAGCAGTTGCTTTTCAGAGCTTGTAATACCGCGGCACTATCCGAGATAATGCGTATCGTCTTATCGCTTATACCCCTTGATGTAACCGCTGTTGCAGCCCGGGTGATTCCAACACATTCTGCCTGGAAGATAGTGTTGAGGTTTCCCAGGGTTGTTGAGTAATTGATGTTTAGGTCGTGGGAGAAGACTCCGACTCCTGTTCCTGATTTTGTTTTGGATCCATCCGTGTATATTCTCACTTCGTGTATACCAGAGCTATCTTTGAATTCGTCATGAAGTTGGATGTGGTATTTTTTGTCGAAAACAAAAGTTTTTGGGATGATATCACATGTCGCCGCTATCATTGGAATTTCGTTGTATACTAACTCCTTTAGGCGTGCATGAGTTATCCTACTGTCCCGTTTCCAGAGCCCTACCTTTTCAAGCCGTATGGCAGCTGTGACTGCTTCCTGCTGTATGATTAGGTGTAGGGGTCTGAGGTTTAGTATGGCCTCCAGCGCTGCCGTGGGGGTTGTTCTCATACAGCCTGTCGTCGCCAGGCAGGCGAGTCGTTGTAGGCTTTGTAGTTTTTGTATAGCTGTGCTTAGAAGAGTGCGAGGCCACCAAACTATGGCGCCATATGTTATCATTGGGCGTATTATGGCCGTGTAGAGCCACAAGGTTATAGATGGTTTGAGGCCCCATTTTCTGCCTATTAGTCTTCTGCATTGCCAGAATATTGTGCATGCTTTGGTTATTTTTGTGTTAAGGTGCTTACTCCAGTTGAGCTTATGGTCGAGTACTACGCCCAGATACTTGACTTCTTGCGATAGGGTAAGGTCCGTTCCAAATAATTTTGGCATGTTAGTTAACTGAGTTTTCCTTTTATGTGTGAAAAGGACCAGTTCTGTCTTCGTCGGATTCACCGTCAGTTCAT
The DNA here is from genome assembly GCA_963675205.1 of Catocala nupta. Classification (NCBI taxonomy): domain Eukaryota; kingdom Metazoa; phylum Arthropoda; class Insecta; order Lepidoptera; family Erebidae; genus Catocala; species Catocala nupta. Next base: position 5,070,249 of record OY776105.1, read on the forward strand.
GATGGTTACACCATTGTTCCATGATCCTGAGGGCTGATTGCATGCGATTACAGATTATGTTTTCTGAGTCGCCTTTGATCAGGATGGTTATGTCGTCCGCATAGCCAACCGTGTAGTAGCATCTGCTATTAAGGCGTTCTAACAGGTCATCTACCACGATATTCCATAGCAGCGGCGAGAGTACTCCTCCCTGGGGACAGCCCTTCGCTACTATGCCTCTCGTGGTAGAGTTCACCGTGAATTGTATGGCCCGCATCTTTAGAAGTTGATCGATCCAGCCACTAGTGGTTCTATCAACTCCAAATGTGGCGAGTGACTGGTTAATGCTGTTGAATTTTGTTTTATCAAAAGCTCCTTCTATATCGATGAAAGCCCCTAGTGTCATTAATTTGTCAGATAATGCTGTTTCTATTGTTCCTACAACAGAGTGCAGCGCTGATTCCGTTGATCTGCCTTTTCTGTAGGCGTGTTGTTGGCGGTGTAGTGGCTTGAGTCTTAGAGCACCTTCCCTTAGATACCCACCGTATTTATTAAGCGTTGTGGTTCTGCATTAGCGCTTCCTTTATCATTGATCTTTAACCGATCCTTATCAGATGGCTTTTTTCCTGATGAATGGAAAAAGGCGAGAATTTTGCCCCTCTACAAAAAAGGCGACCACAGCAATACAAAAAACTATCGGCCTATCGCTATTTTATCGTGTCTCTCGAAACTTTTCGAATCTCTTGTTTGCCCTGCAATAACAAAACATGTAGACAATGCTCTTACCTGTAAACAACATGGTTTTCGATCTAATCATTCCACAGTTACAAATCTTCATCTGTTTCTATCTGATTTATCAAGTGAGCTGGATCACGGACTTGAAGTTGATACTATATACACCGACTTTGCCAGTGCCTTCGACAAAGTAAATCATTCACTACTGTTGAAAAAACTACGATGTCATGGCATACTGGGCTCTTTACTAGACTGGTTTAGATCTTATTTGTCAAAAAGACTTCAATTAGTATCTGTTTGCGGTTACCAGTCACAACCATATTACGCCATTTCTGGAGTTCCTCAAGGTTCCCACTTAGGACCCATTCTCTTCTCCATATTCATCAATGACATAGGCACAATCATTCGCAATTGCAACTATCTCTTATTCGCAGATGATCTAAAACTATATAAGACTATTAACTCCTTACAAGATATCAAAGACATTCAGGACGATCTGGATCGTGTTAAATTGTGGTGTATCAGAAATCAGATGGAGCTCAACCCTAAAAAGTGTTTCCATATAAAATACACTAGAAAGAAAAAACCTTTCAATTCCGCGTACGGAATTGAAGGCGAAAAATTAGAAAAAGTTAATGAGATTAAAGACCTCGGCGTAATTCTGGACCACGAACTTCGATTTCGCGAACATATTGATCACATTGTCAGAAGGGGTTCTCAGATGTTAGGTTTCATTAAACGTAATACCAAGGGATTTAAGAAGAATCGCACAAAAATCATATTGTTTAACGCTCTGGTCCGTAGTCATTTGGAGTATGGTTGTAACATTTGGAACCCATTTTATAGCACCCATTCCCAACGTATAGAAAACATACAACGTGCTTTTACGCGCCATTTAGCCTTCCTATCACAAGGAATTTCTCATCGTTGTAGTTATGAAGATCGCCTAAATTTCTTTAAATTAAATTCACTAGCCAATCGTAGGAAGATACATGACTTAACATTTCTCCACAAAATCGTGAATAACAAAATACAATGCACCGACATTACAAACTGCATATCTTTAACAGTGCCACACAAAGTCCCACGAAATTGCATCTCCAGAACATTTCACACACCACTACTTCGCACTAATCTCGGCCTCAATTCTCCCATTGTAAGAATGTACAACACGTATAATTTTTTTAATTTTTTTTAATTTTTTTAACAGTACCGTCGAAAATTTGGACATATTTAACGATTCTCTATATGCATTTAGGAAAAAGATACTGAAGTCATTTGTATAGTAACTATATATATGTATGTTAACACTTATGAAAAGGTTAAGTTTATTTGTTTCTTTTTTTTTTTGTATTTTGATGTATATTTGAGGTTTGTATTTTTTGTATGATTTTTTGTATTTTATTATTGTTTTGTATTTTATTATTCTTTTTAGAGTTAGATTTAGCTTCTAATTTAAGCCACAAATTGGTAAATGTCGTACACATCTATAATTGATGTTCATGTTGGCGAATGAAAATGTTATATTTTTTTTTTTTTGGAAAATTGTAACATGTACATTGTTGATGTGTCTTTATATAAATAAATAAATACCGATCAGCTAGCCTCTCAAGAGTCTTCAGCAGGAAAGAGGTTAGGCTGATCGGTCTGTATGATTTCGCCTGTGTGTAATCTGACTTACCCGGCTTAGGTAGGAAGATTACTTTGACTTCTCTCCACTGGCGTGGTATGTAGTTATGCGCTATCGATGCTCTGTATATGTTGAGCAGGTGTGGCACAACTGTTGTTTGTCCCCATTTCAAGAGAGCTGGGAATATTTCGTCCAGGCCCGCAGATTTAAAGGGTTGGAAGCTATCTATCGCCCATGATATTCGGTCAGCAGTGACCATAGATTTGGCTACTGTCCAGTCAATCTGGGTTGGTTGATTGTAAGGTGTGTATTCCCAGTTTGGGTTTACCGTTACTTCGCACCCAGGGAAGTGTGTTTCGAGTAGTACCTGACTTATTTCATTGTCTGAAATCGCATAGGTACCATCTTGTTTTCTAATGGCGCCTAGGGTTCTGTTGTTTTCTTGCGATAGGACCTTTTTCACCCTGGCTGCTTCATTAGTGGTGTTAATGTTGTTGCAGAAACGCCGCCAAGATTCTCCTCTGCGGTATCTTATGCGTTTCTTGTAGTGGTATTGAGCTTGTTTGTATCGCTCCCAGTCTTCATCAGTCCTGGTGTTTTTAGCTCGGTTAAACAGTTTCCTCAGATTGAGTCTAAGTTTCTCCAGCTTTGGTCCCCACCATTGGGACTTACCTGTTACTGGTGGTTGTGTGGAGGGACAGGCTTGTTGGTAGTTTTGTTGGAAGTGTATTTCACCCCTTAACTACTCGACCGATTATTATTATGAAATTTCGCATACATGTCATGGGTACAGAATAGGTCATAGAGTACATTTTATCCAAAAACAGTACTGTTCCAAGTAATAGAAATGTATTAACAAAATGCGGATTGTTCCAAGTAATAGAAATTTATTAACAAAATGCGGATTAAGGCGAGCGAAAGCGCGGGCAGAATCTGTTATAATATAAAGTAGTAATCCCGCGTGGAATTTGGTTATATCGCGCCTTTTCAACCCTTTCACCCCTCTTCGGGGTAAAATTTCCAAAAATCCTCTCTTAGTGCTCCCCTACACTCTCCAAGGAACATACATGCCAAATTTCAGCTTCTTGCGTTCAGTAGTTTTGGCTGTGCGTTGTCCGTCAGTCACTCAGTAACGGAAGAGTTTTATATATACAGATAATTATTTTGTTGTCAGGCTGGAAAACCTAAGATCAAACATGATTGGTACCAGACAGACTCACAAGTCGTCATCACAGTACTTATGAAGAATGCACCCAAAGACAAGGTTAAAGTCAACTGCGGGGAAAGAAGTGTGAGTATCTTTTTTCTTTATACTACATGTGAAAGACAGGTGAGGTCATGTTTAAACATTGTGATGCACATGATAAGTAGTCATGTCTATGTTAAAAAGAAATAACCTTATAACATCCATTCAAATTAAATATTAGATAGGAGTTCTTAATATGTAGTATTCTAGTTGGGAGATCATAGATCTGCCACCTGAAGTTTGAGGCAACAGTAAGGACTTCGGACTTATGCTATGTGTGTGTCAAATAGTTAATAGAGTAATTGCAAGTTTGATTTTGTAAGTTATTTTATATGCAACCCAATGCCCTTCAAAGGGACATTTTAGTGAAATAAACATATAAATGAAGGAGCAAGGAGTTTGGGTTATTGTGGATGCATTTCTTTTGTAGTTTCTTAACATTTGAAAATGAAAATATCTTACGAAAACCAACACGTCATAAAATTCTTCATAATGTTCACAATGATCTACAAAGTCACAACCCACACCCAGTCATCTCAGTGAACGATAATCTAACAACCCTTCAGGTCTTTTGCATAGACTATTTTGGCCAACAATGGGACAGTTCTAAAGAAGTTCTATATATTTCAGCTATCAATCACTAGTTCAATCCCCAATTCGGATTCGGAGTACAGCCTGGAGCTGGACCTACCCCACGAGATAGAACCATGCATGTGTTCCCACGTCGTGACCCCCTCCAAAATAGAAGTCAAGCTGAGAAAGAAGGAGGGACTGAGATGGACGCAGTTGGAGGGAGAGAGGGGAGAGGCTAAGATTAAGGCTATACCACAGGGTGAGTTTGCAACTACATATTTACATAGTCACCCGCATATAATAATTGTTCCAGCTTCTTAAATAAAAGATTTGTAAAATAAACAATAATGTAAACTTGGCGATTAATAAGAGTGGCCGTGAGTTTCTTGTCAGTTCTTCTCATTGGTTCTACGCCCTTGCTTTGCTGAACAACAAGTTAATGTAAATTCACATTAATAAATGTATCTTTTGACGTTTATGAGTGTTATTTTGTGATCTACATGAATGAACATATTTTTGACATTGATTTTATAACCCCCAAAAGGGTATGTAGATGTGTATTTCTACTAGTATGTTGTAAGTGGCATAGCTGGTGAGCTATGGTTTCAATTTATTGCCGTCTACAGAGAGTAGTTCCAGACGCTTTCTTTATTATTTGAAAATTTAAAGAAGGAAAGAGTCTGGAAATTTCCTTTACTCTCTTTAGATATATTGTGTTTAAACTTTTGGTGTCCAAATAATTGAAATTATTATCAAAACCTTTTTGGAAATAGTAAATCTGAGAATAGTTTTAGCAAAAAAAAGTCCAAATCTTGCTCGATGCGGGAATCGAACTCGAGACCTTCTTGCACAGTCGCTTTGACTACTGCTACACCACCCAGCCATTATTTTAACATAAACATATTTTTTTATTTACAGCTGTCATAGACGCTTCCGGACCACCGAAGCCGCCTAAAGTATTTAAAAAAGACTGGGACAAAATTGAGAAGGATATTCAGAAAATGGTATGTATGATATAATATTACTTTAATAGTTTTTGTCCGGTTATATTATTTTTCTTTATATCTGAATGTCAACTTTATCCGAAATTGTTCTGTGTTCGCATTGTTATGTGACCGATATTCTGTCTGATGGATATTATTATTATTATATTTGACCCGAATACTATGAATACAAAAAAATTATATCACAATATTGTTAATAATTGTAGTGTAATAATAAATAATAATAATTATTATTATAGTTCCGGTACATGTGTTTCCTCCCTTCTATGACATTGGGTCCTTCAAACGTAGTGTGAAAAAGCATCTTGTTAGACCGGCTTGACACTGACGACGGCTAGAAGACATCTGTCTTCTCCTCATCGTTACTGTCTCTGGACTGTAATTGGGCTTACCATCAAGTCCGTTACAATATGTAAGCCGAGTCAAGATAAAAAAATTAAATAGGATTATAAAGATAGATACACACAAGCCCACAATTAGTTTTTGTGAGTTTGCGTGTGTGAAGGGTAATCATAGTCACCGCAACCACGATTAGAAAAATCCTTTCGTCGTGGTCATAGACTATTCTTATATAATACCAGCTATTTCTCGGGAACAGTACTTTTTCTGGATGAACGGTACCCTATGTCCTTTTCTGTACCCCTGACAGCATGTACGCGAAATTTCATGATGATCGATTGAGTAGTTAAGGCGTTAAAGTGTAACAAACACATTCACATTCGCATTTATGATATTAGTTTAGACTATATAATATGTTCGAACCGGGTGAAATAGAGGATAGTCAGTAGTTTTAGATTAAAAAGAAACACAGTAAAACATTTTCTATGTTTGTTTGTAGGAAGAAGAAGAAAAGCCAGAAGGCGACGCGGCGCTCAACGCTCTCTTACAGAAGATATACGGCGAGGGATCCGACGAGGTGCGGAAGGCCATGAACAAGAGCTTTGTGAGTAACAATACTCAACATTTAAACATATAATAATAGCAGCTCTGTATTAAACTGTCCCACTGCTGGGCACGGGCCTCTTCTCAGTGTGAGAAGGGTTAGGCCATAGTCCACCACGCTGGCCCAGTGTGGGTTGGCAGACTTTCCATATCTTCGAAAACATTATGTAGAACTCTCAAACATGTTCACACACAATGTTTCCCTTCACCGTTAAAGCGAGCGATAATTAGATATTTAATACTCATATAACTTTGAAAAGTCAGAAGTGTGCGGCTTGGGATCGAACTCGAGACCTCTGCATGGCAGTCCAACGGACTTCCACTAGACTATAGCAGTCTATATAAGTTTGTATTAACGTATGTTCCACCATACCGCCTAAACTACTAATCCCATTTTGATGAAAATTGTGTTAATCACATATACATATATAGTCTCGGTAATATATACTACATTTAATACAACCAAAATCAATATGACCGATTTTACATCCAAAAAGGGTTGGAACCTAATTTTTTTTGTTTATTGTTGTATGTATATGTAACTTATTTGTCGTATTGGGTTAGCCTATAAAAACAAATGTTAGTTTTGAAGTATAAATAAATAATTATGGAGAACTCTCAGACATGGCATTTAATGGGGCACTTATATTTAGCTAAAATGTTCTATTGCGTCTAAGGCGATGTTTTAGAACAATGCGATCAGCACGTACACATAACGAATTTAATAATAAGATTTGATATGTTTGTAGCTATTTAACTCAAAAACTACTCGAACTATTTTATAAATTCTTTCACCATTAGAAAGCTATATAATCACAGAGTAACATAGGCTAGATTTTAGTTAAAAAAGAGTACTGTTTCTTACATGACCTAAACTACTTTTACGCGACCGAAGCCACGTGCAAAAGCTAGTTAAAGATAAATGCGGTATAAATGTTAATTTACAAAGGAGTACTACTATTTCCCTTTCTTATTTTTGCAGGTAGAATCTGGAGGCACAGTGTTGAGTACCAATTGGAACCAGGTGGCCAAAGACAAGGTTGAAATGAAGCCACCAGATGGCGTTGAGTTCAAGAAATGGGACTAAAGCACAACACTATTATAGAGTATGGGTGTAGTCTATGATTATGAAAGTCTATAGTTGTCTTTTAAATTTGTTATCGTGAATTTACGCGTTTTGATGCCCGAGTCCGGTATTACGTTACTAGATTTTTCTGTTAGGTAATAATTGACTGCCTGTCATAGTTGTTAAGGCGGTGGCGTTGCCACTGAATCGAGTGTTATGGGTTCAATCCCCACGCGGGACAAAATTTTGTGTGATCGCTAATAGTTGTTCCAAGTTGTGTTATTTGTGTCCGTTGTTTCAATGTTTGTAAAGGCACTTAGACACAGGAACTATTGTTAATGCTGGAGATGTTTTTTAAATAAGTAATATACATTGTTGCCGGGAATCGAACTCATGACTAGCACAGTAGTCGCCATTCACTGCCGCTGCGCCACCGACGCCGTCGATTCTCTCGAATATTCGAATAGTTAATCGATATCGAATAGCTGTGCGCTTGTACCTGTCACTATGATATTATAAACTATTTTAATCATGGCTACATCTGTGCGAATATTATAATAATATCTCATAATAAATATATCTAATTCCTAAGTAGGTTTTATATGTTATCTTCGCTAGTAATAGCTGTAGAGGGGTGAGCAGAATAATCATTAGCACATCACAAAAAAACTATCACACTTTAAAGCAGATGCAATAGAAATTCTATTTGTCATGACAGCGTCGCTCAGTTATCATTATTAAGAATATAATTAAGACTGTTCAGAAAATGTATTCGAATGGTTGACGAATACAGTGGTACTATTTGAATAGTAATCGAATAGTACCACTTGCAAGCTAAACCTGGCTTGCAAGTGGTTGCTTTACCGATGCCGCCGAGCCGAGAGTTGTAGGTTTGAATCCAAGGGACAAATATTTTGATCAACAAATGATCGTTCAGAGTCTGGGTGTATCTTATGTCCGTTAATAATTGTATGTTAGTAAAGTTTCCCGTGACACAGGGTTTGATACCTAAAGATTTTGAAACGCGAGCGAAGCCGGTGTCGTCTAAGATATGTTGGTGTATTGTGCGTTCTGCCTATCCCTTTAGAGAGCTGCGTGAGGATTTGTGGATGTATGTAAAGACAAAGACTTAATAAATGTTGTCATTAAAGAGCACAATTTTATTGGTATTATTTCAATATACCTACCTTTATATGTATAATAATATCAGTTTTGTATACAAACTGTCCCACTGCACTGCTGGGTACGGGCCTATTCTCAGTTTGGGAAGGGTTTGACCATACGATGCTGGCCCAGTACGGTTCACAGACTTCACATATCTTTGAGAAAATTATGGAGAACTCATCGTTTTTTATTGCTTTTCGAAAAAAAGGGTCCATATCATAGATAAGACACAATTTACGACGATATTTTCGCCAGTCCGTGTTGAGAGTGAAAAATGATAGGTACTTAACACCATTAAGTAATCAAACAATGATTTGCGAATAATATTGTGGAGTTTTTATTCTTTACTATACTTCCTAACGAAACTGGTATCTTAGGGATAGTTGGAAATTTAATTCTATATATCACAAACAGTGACGTCATGGTAAGGAAAAGTGAAGTGAGAAAATGCCACTTGTCTCCACGCGTGGGATTGCTGGTAGAGACTAGTGGAATAGACTGTTATTCCTGGATGGTTAATCCAGGAAATAAAACAAATAAGTATGTATATAGCATTTATTTACTAAATACATCAATATAGAAGTGATCTTTTATTTGGATCTTAATAATACTAATACTGAAAATACAATTCTTTAGAAATGTGTTGCATACTGTATAATAAAATTTAAATAATTATTTTACACTATTTAAACAAGCGATGATAATTGCCAGAGAACACTCGTGTACTTGTGCATAATTTACATGAACACAGATGGTCAGCTCAATGTAGCAATTTGCATTCGAATGATTTACGAATACAGGGTGCCTGGTGCGAGTTTGTTTTACGTAAACGCGGTCGACACGTTTATGACATTCGATGCTCGGATTGCCTCTAAGCTCTTAACCAATCAAAGAACCACACGCGGTAAATGTTTCGATTACGTTAACGTAAAACAACTCGCATTAGGCACATAGTCATGCCTACGCGATAATTATTTTGTATAGTCAAGAACGCAACACTTACGTATGATATTGTCAATTCATCCGAATAATCGATTGCAATGGCTATCGTTTTTGTGTTTACCAGTTAGCGCCACTAGCGTGTAAGGTCCTGTCAATTTTGTGACAGCTGCTGTCAAAAGTCGTATTTGGCGGGAGTAATTGTCGGTTTCTATGGTTACTGTTGAAGTGACTAAAGAATATGAGGTCTAGAGACCTGGGTAATAGCACCTCTAGTGGTAAATTCAATCGCGATAGATGATTGTGCACGTGGCTCGCTCAATATAACAACGCGAGAACACAAACGAACTCACACAAGTCGTTTGCTTAACAATAAGAATACGTACCGCGAATTCGGGTTAACAAGGCAAAATGCAGTAATTTATTTAAAACGGCGAATTGGAGCATAAATCCTTGTAGGTAATTACGTACAGGTTTTTGTCGATAGACTTTTACTACGAGAGAACGCGGCACGAGCGCGGCATTTGTTGTCAATACTCTCCCGACTCGAGAGAGTACGCTACGCGAGTGCAGCGTTTTGTCGATAATCGCCAACTTTAGAGAACGCGACGTGAGCGCGGCATTTTTGTCGATGCTTACCCGACTTAAGAGAACACGACAGTTTTAGCGACATGAGCGCGGCAGTTTTCTGACCGACTTGAGAGAAAGCGACGCGTGCGCGCAAAGTCGGCGGTGGTCGAACATAAGAAGAACGCGCACGCTCGACGGTGGTCGAACATAAGAAGAACGCGCACGCTCGACGGTGGTCGAACATAAGAAGAACGCGCACGCTCGACGGTGGTCGAACATAAGAAGAACGCGCACGCTCGACAAACGCCAGTGCTTGATCGAGCCCCTATTAACGGTGGGCTAGTATAAAAATGATTTATACTTACATTTTTATATTTATTTATATAGCAGTGTGTCCGCAAAACTCGATAAATAGTCGATGGATTGACTTGAATTTTTACACATTTTTATATAAGATTGTTTTTACATAGGTACATACTTATAATCCCGATGTACCCACATGAACTGGAAATTCTGAACATCCCTATTCATTATTATCAGATTGCGTGGCAGCGAAACCTGGCTATTATTTTATATTTATTAACATTGAATATATAGTTATATAATTAATATACAATATGCAACATACTTTACACTACGATCTCACTTTTTATTTGTATAAACTATTCAGATCTACAAATTGTAACAAAATTAAATATTGATCACTAATAAAAATAAAGAGAAGTAGAGGCGATTTTGGTAATGTTGTGTTTTATAAAAATGTGATTATGAATCACATATGATACATAACAATGGATTTTCTATTGTGTCTATCACGGGACAGCGATACCTAGGGTTAAAATTGTCATACACTCCTTAAAAGGTATATATGTTTAAACTCTTTATAAATATGTTTAACTTTTCGGACTGATCGACAAAATCATCTTGATTTTTAAAAGCACCGTTTAATTTTTAGTATTATGACACATTTTACTGGCGGTCATCCCCTTTCTCTACGACTATCCCAGTTTATGATATAGCGTTCCCCCACACCAACCGTTAGGTTATAATAGAGGAGCCGCTGTACCTTCCAGTGCCCGAGAGCACCTTCCGGGACCAGTTATAGATAGGTCTTGTCCCCAAATCCCTAACCCTAACCTCAGAGATCCGGTTCTCGTAAGCGAGCTACCTCGTGCCCAAGTGACACTACCTATTCTCCAGATGGGTACCGGAGCAATAAAGCCGCTCACTACTCGCAACTCGAGGAGTTGCTAACGATAACCTCGCTGAAGCCGACGGAGAAGCCGCCTCCCATATCTCCAGTATGGTACCGGAGCTGTGTAAGGCACGCTCACGTCCCGACATACATCCGTATGCCTACCCAAATAGGCCTACAAGCCGGGTGTGGCCCGAGTCACTCCAGCTATGACTCTTACTTGCTGAGTAGGCAAGCTCCGGAGATGCGTTGCGGCAGTGAAACCACACTGCCACTTCGCTGAAGGCAACTCCGTGCCTCATGCGACCGACTGGTTCGCACTGGCCGCGCCTGAGTCCGACGCTCGAACGCAACGTGTTTGCCGAGCAAACGAACATGTCGTCCTCAGCGGCCAACCACATACCCCTGCGAGTCCAACCCAATGTCAGGCACCGCGCACTCTCACTCTCTCACTCACTCAGCGGTCGATAGAACACGCCTTTCGAGGCGCAGTGGGCTTCCTGACCCCGCAGTACCCTGGTCCAAAGGGGGAGACCCGTAGTTCTCCCCCCGAAGCAAAACCAAAATCTATACGTGTGGTTACTGATAAAATAAATGATTGGCATATTGGCCGATCATTTATTTTTATATGCCCAGTTTTGCCGATCACTTAGTAGTCTTATGTAACTTTAAATTTCAAACTAGTGTAGTCTTCCTTTGCTGATATCAGATACAAAGGACTGTGACATATTATAGCACCGATATTTTATTGTGGAGCACAGTGACAATTAGCAATACTCTACATACGTAGTCTCTCATTTATATCCCCGAAGGGCAAGAGATGTATACTTTGGGGACTATCGCCTTTTGCCTAGCATAGTGCCAGAATCGGTGTTGCTACATACATATACTTTCGGGACAGAACCCAATAACACTTTACCTAAGAATCGAAACCTAAGACCACATTACTCAGACGAAACATTTTTACGACTAAATTCAGAGTAAAGTGACAATAGAACATACAGTTTTTGTCTTCTGTTTACGCGAATGTTATTCATTGAAATTAAACTACTATTAGTCTCCCCGTGACCATGGCTGCTGAAAAGCAACCGAAACGTCGGAGAAAGTGTAAACCAAAAATAAATAGATTTAATAGTTTAAATAATTGTATTAGCTTATAAATTAGTAAAATAAAATCAATAGTAGTAGTAGTGTAATATTTTCAAAATTTTGTAAACAGTGATAAATAAACAACGAGATAAAATCAGTATATAGTAGTTTAATTTCAAAGAACATACATTTTCTCTGCATGGGACTCGAACTGGTAGTCTGAAGCCTTTAGGGTAGATGCAGATAGCGGTATCTAAAATTTAACTGCTTGTGTGCTTAATCCAGTGTTTATATTAGGTGATACTATGGGCTAAAGTTACACAGTAACAGTGAAATGTTTATATTACTCACTAAAATAAAGTATCTTTCAATCCCGGTACGGTGGTAATATCTCGTTAGACAAGACGTTGACTGCAAGCATGGCGTATTGGTTTAATTGTTCGTCTCGCCCTTGCCTATGTCGAGTGTTGTCAGTATGAATAAAAAATTTGAGTGACTTGACAAATAGATGTTCGAGTTTGGATGTTTTTTGTCTGCTGTTTATATGTTTTAAATTCCGAAACAGAAATTATACCTCGTGCAGGCGTCAACCTATTTTTTTATAATGCATGTTCTGTTATAATATACAGCTTGAATTCCAGAAATACCAATATGGATGTAACATCTTTAAAGTAGATTCAACATTAACAATATCACCTCTACTCCTTCAAAACAAGTTAACGCTTAAATTAGCGCCTAATTTAGGCCATACATTGGGACTCTCGGCTGTTTAGTATTACAATTACGAATGTAATATAAAATAGTATACAAAATTTTATAGATTCAGTGACGGTTAGGCGAAAGACAAATTTTGACTTTACAATCAGCATGAACGTCAGACCTATGACAGTTTAGCACAGCTAAGATTTTCCAGCGGCAACTCCACCCAAGGCCTTATATGCACAGCAGTTGCATACGATATCGCTGTATCAAACTGGGGCGCAGTGAAAGTGAAACACACACTGAAAGATGGCTGTATTTTGGGTTTATAGGTCCTCTGATCATGCCACTTACAAAAGATCCGATAATAGTCGCCCAAATAACGTATATAAAATTTTAGGGGTCTATTCACTAAATCGCATCTGTCGTTCGCCTAAACCCGCACCAAATAAAATGTTGTTTATTATTGCTTCTCTTAAGTTCTCAACTCACTTTTTTGTCGGACAGTAATTACATTTAAAATATTAAAGCAGATTTTAAGGATTCACGAAGATATCTGTAGACTTCTTAAACCTGTTGTATCTTAGTAAACTATTGAAATTAAATAACTTTTTAAGCTTTTATCGCGGTTATTTTAAAACCTCTTTCCGTGACTATGGTTTTTGCAAAGTAATTTTCGAATTTTAATAGCTGATAAGCATTTAGACTGAGATATTACTTCCCACATCGTTATGAATTCCACAGATATCTTCTAACACTAACCTAATTTTAATGATAGAGGTAACTGTTAATACTACACCATTAAATCTCAGATTAGTGTAAATCGACCGAAACCGGAATGCCGCGGGCAATTACGGTACTACAATTTTCCAGTACAAAAATTATACAACCGCGTAGACACTAGCGCCACTGCGAATAACGCGAGTTACACTAATTGGAGATATACTAAAATTAGTAGCAGTGAATTCTAAGATTAAACATTGATTTGTTCACATAATAATATGGTATACATAAATAAGTAAGTGTCTACACATATTCGGATCAACGTAAATCTAATACGTGTAGATTAATATTCGAAGAAATGCCACCAGTTTTATTAACACATGCATTTTTTTGCGTCGTAATTGAATATTGCCGACCGAATTACCTTGTATTTACAAGGTAATTCGGTCGTTAATTCGCCGAAATGCAGATGACGCGTTAAGCGTAAAATTCAAATCTGATGGTTATGCCGATCAGTTAACTCGAATTAAAGTTGAATACATTTAGACATTTAATCGAGTTAGTTAAGTTTAACAACAAAAATCGCATTGCATATTTCGATTCGAATATGGTTATTATAAAAAATACCATTAATCTAAAATTAAAGCATTTAGTAATAAAATTAACCAACAGTCACCTCTATCGAAAACTAAACTTACTAATAGTCTGCTATCGAAATAATTTGTACTAACATGTCAATATAGGCAATTATATAACAGAAACACATTACTAAAACTATATAGTTACATCACTAAAAGTCTAGCTAAAGCTAACGCTTACAGTCAACATGCGTATTATGGGGCAAGAGGGACGAGGTTAATACCGGCTTATCACTTGATTAGCCGGTACAAACGTCACCGGTCAGAGTTGCTATACGTTTATATTTTTTGGTTTGTTTATTGTAATTAATAAGTAGATATTTTCAGGTCGAATTATTTGTTTAACAAAATTAGCTGAACAGAATAAATTCTACATATAAATTACATTCAGACCGTCCAATCGACAAAATCCGATCGGCATAACCTAACAAACAGATGCTGTCATTCTCGCCTGTGCCGACGAAGCTGACCCGAATACACATTCATATATTCGGGTCATCATTGCCGAGCGGTATTTTTGCCGAACTTTTATTTTAGATTTTATATTTGGGTTTATAAAACCGAAATTATGTATAAGCAAGTTTTAAGTTTAGCTTTACCTAGACTGCGGTTATATTCATAGTAAGGCAATAAAATTAAATATCGTGCGCATTTCGTTTCATCGGTCCCTCAAATTTTATCTCAAAACATTTAGAGCGAATTCATTACCTGCCATTTTTATTTTTAAAATATTTATTATTACTAATTTGAAAATGTATATTTCCTTGCAAAACTCATATAATGTTATTACTAAATCCTATTGATATTTAGCTGGCAATTGCTGTCGTAAGGACAAGCCATAAATTGCTGAACATTGCAAGCAACAAAATTATATCAACATACTTAAATTCAATATATTTTTTGTATATCTTGTTTACCAATGATGTTCAGCAACTTATGACATATTTTTGTTCAGCTACTTATTGCGAATTGGTGTTTATCGACTAATGTAGTTTCACTTTTTATTGTTATATTTAAATGAAAAGATTATTTCGCGATGGCAACTTTTAAAAGGTGTTTTGTAATGTTGAGTGCATCTACTTTTGTAGTTGATTGCACTAGCACATGTTATTATTTTACAACTATATTGGAAGAGCTTCGTTACTTGCACATGTTACCGAGGTGCTAAACATGACACTTTTAACGGGACCTTAGGTTCACTCGCAAAAATAAGTCCAACGTTATGTCACGGGACCACTGGCGTAACTATACAATCCGAGGCCTGTGGCAAATTCTTTGGATGGGGCCCTCCCAGTAAAAATTTTAAGTGCAGCTCAACCTTAATGATTAGTTTGAATTTGCATATGGTCTTTAGAAATATATAACTTTAAGTATTTAGGTACCTGTACAAAATGTTGTTAAAAGTGTTAGGTTATTTCTGAGCTCGCGACCTCTTAGACCAGGGCCCTCTCGAGTCGGGGGCCCGTGGCATTTTGCCAGCCCTGCCGCTCTATAGTTACGCCACTGCACGGGACCAACAATACAGTCAAAACTAAACTAGAGCTCGCTTCAAGCCTAGGTGTAACAAAGAGACACCAATATAGCTACCCGCACACATTGTGTTATTAAGTACAACGTAGGTACTACACGAGATATCTTAAATACTTTTTTGGTAACACATTTTAGAGTGCTTGCCCTCTCACTCACTCAATATCTGCCTCGCGATTACTACGATATTTGAGTGCAATATTAATTAGACAGCAGCAGTAATAAGAAAATGTTGCACTCAAACGTGTCGTTACAATAATCGACTTTTATTCGTTATTTTTCATAATATATGTGTCAAAATGTAACTGTACGTAGGTAAAGCCACATCTCTTGAATGTAGGATCCGGGCCTAAATGAATTAGAGAGTATGCACTCTAAGTCCTATTATCAAAAAATTACTTGAGATTTTTCTTTTAGTACATAGCCCACATTAACTCAATGCCCGTACATAGTTTATTAATTAAATTCCTAATTATACACATATCATTATAACAACATCTACGCACATAGAATATTTAAACGATGTATACGAATAAAATTTTGTGCATTAGGTTATTTGTTAATGGATTACGTTGCTTAAAAGACAATTTATGCTATATTTTCTATCAATACTATACACATGCAAGGTAGATGAATGATCACTTCTTCTTATTTCTACTTGCTTCTTAACTGGCATGTCTCTCTTGCGTAATTTATTCTCCTTGCATTCTTCTTGCATGCTCGTACGTAACTGGCATCTTTTTTGCGTCATTCATTCTTCTTATATGCTTTTTAGATTGCTCTTAACCTGATCTTGCTTCCGAATGTCTACCAGTCAGAGAAGGTGTACCTAGGTCAAATGATACTATTATTTACATAACTGGCATCTCTCTCTTGCGTCATTCATTCTTCTTGCATTCTTGCACGCTCTTTAGAGTGCTCTTAACCTGATCTTGCTCCGGAATGTCTTCCTACCTGTAGTGTTTACTTAGGTGCAATGATATTATATACAGAAAAGCAGACATGTTACAAGCGTTTTTCTATTAGTCTTAAAGAAAATTGGTTCATCAAAATCTCTTCCAAAACATATAAATTCCAATTTTAATTCATTCCATAATGTACAGAAGATGTTATAGTTAGATTTGGTAACAATTATGGGCGCTGTCAGACAAAGCAACAGTAGGAGAGAAAGACCAGTTACTTCTAAAAACATTACTTAATATGGTGTAATATAAATGTCAATAAATTTGTTTATATTGGTTGTTTTAAAGCGCAATTGTTCGAATGATAGATAGCTCTTATACGCAAGCTCTTTCTGCATCTATTGCGCTACTTATTAGTTCAAGGTATAATCAGCAAATAGTTTCAATAATTCGCTTTTTGAAGTTCTTTACTATGAAAGTAACATATCCAGTTTAAAATATAATTATCTAGGTTTTCCGTCTATCGTATTATTAATATTTGCCTCAATATATACATTCTTAGTCAAACTTTAGTCGTCCTTTTCACATACCTAAACGATCTTACTATAACTATGTAACATGTGTTACATAGTTATGGTAAGGTAATTGGTAAGGTTTCGATAAAACCGTAAAATATATGTAGATTTTACGGTTTTATCGAAACGTTAAATACGGAGCTGTTTCGCTTATTAAAAGTGGTTTTTAGACAAATATCATCTATAAAAAATCTGGCAACATTAGCTCAGTAAATGACAGAAGAATTTTGACAAACTGTCTGCCTGTCAAAATACTGTCGAAATTGTACAACGAAAATTTGTGCAATCCGCTAGATGGTTATCTAATTTATACGTTATTTTTTTGTCTTTTGTTTTAACGTTGTAGAATTCAAAAGAAATTTAGATATGGGCGTTCCATCTAACGTAGAAAATATTTTTATAAAGAAAGCTACTACCGTGCAATTTAATGATGACTGTCACTCATTGAATCTAGAAATCAATTTATCACTCTTTAAAGACTGTCAAAATTATGGAAATTTACGTTTTACAAATATTCAATGTATCAACACAATCGCAATTTTTTTACAAGTATCAGGTAAATTTTGTGACGAGCTAGAGAGTTGATGACATTTATTATTTGTGTAAATAAATAAAAATAAGTACTCAACTAATTTTTATTAAGTGTACACAGAACATCTTTTTAAGATACTTTAATTTTGACATTTCGAATGATGAAATCCTCTTTTTAATTTAGACTATATCCGATAGTTTTACGAGTAAGATTGGCGACACTGCCGTATACAAAAAAATAAATGTACCGCTATCGATTTTGCCGTATTGTATACACTTGCATATTACTAAAACCGTTACAAAAATTCGATTCGTAAACACGCTGTGATGCTGCATTGTCGTGCGGCAACATGCCGCACTGATGGCCATTTCCTAGTCTCGGTGACAATTTCTTTAGTCTAAGACAGAGGCAGTGAAACATTCTAATCGCTAATACACATTTTTTTTTTCATGCCGCAAATCGACGTATAATGTAACATTTTTAAGCAGCAAATCGACGTATGAAGTGGCATGCGGCAATTTAATTACGCAAATCGACGTATAAAGTGACACGTGGCATTTTCATGCCGCAAATCGAGATATAAAGTGGTATGTGGCATTTTCATGCCGCAAATCGGCGTAAAAAGTGGCATAGCAATTTTCTGCTTCAAATGTACGTATAAAACGACATCTGGCATTTTTACGCCGCAAATCGACATATTTATAAAGAGACATGAGACATTTTTATGCCGCAATCGACGTAAAAAGTGACATAGCATTTTTATGTCGCAAATCTATGTATAAAGAGACATGTGACATTTTTATACCGTAATCGGCGTAAAAAATTAAATAGCATTTTTATAACGCAAATCGATGTAAAAATTATAACAAGCTAGTGTCGATTCGGATTCGCTCGCGTAAATTTAGGTTAGGTTAGTAACAGTACCTTTTTCTGGATGAAAGTTACCCTATATCCTTTTCTGTTACCCTGACAACGCGTATGCCAAATTTCATGACGATCGGTCGAGTAGTTAAGGCGTGACAGCGTAACAAACAAACTTACACATTCGCATTTATAATATTAGTTAGGTTAGTTTATTTGTTTTGATTTTTCATACTTATATATTTTTATTTTTGTTGTCTCTATAATTATTAGATAACTCGTTTTCTTTTTTTGTTATAAATGCGATGGGTACTGGATATTGTATTAGCTGGTCAATTTTTTTTATTGCCTTTGGTGGCAGATGAGCAATTGGCCCACCTATTGGAAAGCGGTAACCGCTGCTCATGGACTTCAGCAATGTCAGGACATAGCAAAGCTGCTGCCTACCGTTAAAAAAAAACTCTCTTTAGGTCCTACGTACTAAAGCGAGCTTATTGCCGTTTATCGGACGTAGAACCAGATTCCTATCTGCTACTGAGGATATCTTAACAGCAAAACACAATTACACTTTGCACAACCCGGACATCAAAACCTTACGCACAGTTGTATTGAAGATTTCTATACCAAAAACCACATTTACTCTTTGCTGAAACCAGACATCAAAATCGAGACCACGCACAGTTGTACTAAGGAGTTCTTAACCGAAAACCACATTTACTCTTTGCTGAAACCAGACATCAAAATCGAGACCATACGCACAGTTGTACTGAGGAGTTCTTAACCCAAAGCCACATTAACGCTTTGCCCTACCCGAAAATCAAAATCGAGACCTTACGCATTGAGGATTTCTTTATATAAAATTCCAACACTTTGTCCAATTCGGGAACACAAAGAGTCATGCATCGTAGTGACTTTCGCTGCTGCTGCGCCACTTGGGTATTCGAAAGTGTTACTAAACTAATGTTCTAGAAACTTCTAACACATTACGTTATGAGTTTAAAAGTTTTAGGCTGTTTGAGTTATCTATTGCTTCTGTTTGATGAACTAAGTTCATTTCTTCACTAAAGCGGTGTGACCTGAAAAGAAAATTAATTATTATTATAATTATTGACTGAACGGATGGCGTATATTTAAGTGGTAATCTCGAGACACATTCTGGGCAGGAAATCAAAAAACCTATTTTCCCGGCTCAGGAATCGAACCGAACAGCTCTTATATATAGCAGATACATTTATTACCTGCGCCACTGGTAATATTATTAGAAAAATAGTAGGTACGTAAAATATATGACACCTTATTTTTTTTATAAATATTTTATATTGAAATTAAACTCATTTATACGGATTTTATCGCGTTGTTTATTTAACACTGTATTACATAATTTAGAAACTGTTACACTACTGCTACTATTGAAATTTACTAATTTTTAAGTTAAAATAAAATTATTAAAACTATTAAAACTATTTATAATGCCATGGTCATGGGAAGACTGAGTCTCCCCGTGACCATGGCTGCTGAAAAGTAACCGAAACGTCGGGGAAAGTGTAAACCTAAATATAAATAGTTTTAATAATTTAATTAGCTTATAAATTAGTAAAATTCAATAGTAGCAGTAGTGTAACAGTTTCCAAATTATGTAATACAGTGTTAAATAAAAAACGCGATAAAATCCGTATAAATGAGTTTAATTTCAATAAATAACATTCGCGTAAACAGAAGATAATATAATATTTTATACCTCCGGTACAGTACTTTTTCCTGTATGAAAGGTATCATGTCTTTTTTTTTACCTGACGACGTGTATGCAGAATTTGATAATGATCGGTTGAGTAGTAAAGGTGACAAGCGTAACAAACAAACTCACATTCACATTTATAATATTAGTTAGAATTTGTACAACTATGTAATTAATTATCCCCTATATAAGCCCTCAGGGATCGAACCCGAGACCTCAGAGTCGCATACACTATGCACTACGCCACGGTTTCTGTTACATATTATAATAAAATTGAGTCTCAAACCATTATCTAAACTACGTGTTATTAGACTAAGTATTTAATTAATATAAGTTTCGTACCATTTAGACTAAGTCTTCCTCGATCTCCTCTGGCTAGGTGTCCTGTCCAGTGCAGTACAATGTCGCCTGCCGGTGTACTCCTGAAACAAGTACATACAATTACAGTTGACTCTTGACAATTTAACACTCGTTAATTTGAATCTCTCGTTAATTTAAAATGTTTTCCGGTCTCATGAAAAATACTCAATAAATTTAATAAAATCAATATAAATTTGTCAAATTTGAAATTGAAGGAATATAATAATGTCCTCCTCACCGAATTTCGATCACGACAGCCAATCTTAACGGAGAACGGCCATCGGCGCAGGAGATATTATAGTGCACAAGTGTATGCGCAAACACAAGTGCACTCTCTGTTCCCTAACTCTCATGATCCAATGGGACGGATAATCCGACTTGACCGCAGAGAGATCAAGCGCAGGACCAACGCCTTTACGTGCTTTCCGAGGCACGGGGGTGTCTAACACCGCCAACTTTCTAACTCCGGGCTCGTATTGAGATTTCTTAACAAAAAATTCCAATAACTTTTTGTTGGCCTGACCCGGGATTCGAACCCGAGACCTCATGCACAGCAGTCACGTTCACCACCAACATGTAATAGTGTCGGGCTTCCCTACTCTCTATAATTTGAAGATTTTATCATGCACAGACCTATGAATTACGACAATAATAGACTGAAGTTGCTTACTCAACAGAAACAATGGACATCTTTTCAAAATAAACATTTGTGAATATTGTGCATATGTTTAAAACAATAATTGTGATGAAACTCTTGTTAACTTTATTTTATCGCTCGCTCCTTGTTGGGTACCTATTTAAACTCCTTTTATTTTGATCCCTTGAGTTATAGAGAGTCGACTGTATACAGGATGACTGGTTAAACATTGTATATACTTAAGGACATGATAATTTATGGTCAGACCCAAAAGTAAAGTATAAAAAAATAAAACTGTAACCTGCAAAGAAAACCTTTATGAAAATTAGTATAAATATCCATAAAATGTGGACACTGCGCGCGTCGCACACAGATGTCGAGCGTGCCGCGCTATAAAAAAAAAGGCTAATGACCTTTGATAAGAAAAGGACGGGCGGGTTGCAAATTCAGGAGAGTGCGGGGTGCGGTAGCGGGAGGCGGGGCCAGAGGTTTTATTTAGCTTTGGTATATGCGCAAGAGTGCCCGCACATTAAGTTTTTATTGGATAACTAGGTCAAATTTTAAGTAACAATTTTTTAGATATTCGTTTCCAGAATCGAGTATTGAATACCTTCCTTCAATATGTCCAGTCTTTTACTAATCAACCTGTATAACATCAGCCCTGTATTAAACTGTCCTACTGCTGGACACGGGCCTCTTCTCAGTATGAAAAGGGTTAGGTCATAGTCCACTACACTGGCTCAGTGCGGGTTGGCAGACTATATCTTCAAGAACATTATGGAGAACTCTCAGTCATGCAAATTTCCTCACTTGTTGAAGTGATTTTTTAATTTTTTTCTTCACCAATAAAGTGACCGATAATTTAAGACTGCGCCGAGCGAAATGTGCCAAAACAGGCGGTCACAGTTAAGTTTATCAACTTAAATCAACACTTTTTGTTAAATACAAATATAAAATATACATTTACTATAACAATGAATGTGTTTACAATTACTCCATGTAAAAAACTTAAAGTAATTAATATATTCGCCTACAAAATTACGTGATTTTTAGATTTTAACAGTAGAAATCTATCCTATTTTACAGCTTAAACGCAACATAAATAGTTATATTACAATTAGTCCGTCCCAAATATTTAAGTTATTGGTTGACAATAAAGATACATATTTATCAAAAAAGCACTTCAAATCCTTCATACAATGTTACTATGGCGGCCGCGCGTCGATTTGAATATCGAGCTCTGGCATTCAGTACAACCGCGTTACGCTCGGCGCAGTCTTAATACACAAATAACTTCAAAAAGTCAGTGGTGTGTACCTTGGGATTAAACTCAAGACCTCTGCGTGGCAGTCCAACGGTCTCCCACTAGGCTATCGCTGCTTAAACTCAGTAAAATACTACATGTAAGCTGAACTGTGATTGAAAACCCGGCTCGTATCTCGAGATTGCTATAAAGCGGATTTTCTAATTTCTAGAACTCATAATATAAAGGGTATCCTATAAATAATTGATAATCCTGAAACACCTCCTGTTATAGCTATTGGGGGACTAAAATTATTTTATTATTTTATTTTAAAAAGACAACCCTCGCACGTTGTATAATTCCTGTGCCACGAGGGACTTTACAAGAAATCCCCGCGATACACGAATTATTCCTAGTGCAGGAGTTGTCTTTTTTACAATTTCAATACAATTCAAACAATGGACACAAAGTACACCCAGACTTGGAACAACTATTTGTGGAACACACCAGCCTTTGTCCCGTGTGGAAATTGAATCCACAACACTCGGTGTAGTGTCAATTGCGAGGAGATCATTTAACCATTTCGCCATATTATACAATTTTATATTTTATTATAAAATGAAATAAAATTTTATTATAAAATAAAAGTTAATGTAACATCTTACATAATTTTGTCTCACGTCTACACGAATGTCATACATTTAAATTAAACTACTTTATACCACCACCATCTTACAGGGAGTCTCCCTGTGACCATGGCTGCTGAAAGGCAACCGAAACGTCGCGGTAAGTGTAAATTTAAATTTAGATAGTTTAATAATATAATTTGCTTTAGTTTTTATAGTTTCAAAATTATGTAATAATTGTGTTTTAAAATTAGTAACGTTTATCCGTATAAAGTAGTTAAATTTCAAAAGACACATGTCTGCATTCGTGCTGAAAATTTTATTTTTATAAGTATTGTCTAAAAAGTTTAGAATTGTTTAATAAAGATACTATAATCATACCAGGATATCGAAGCGCGTCGTAGGTGTCAGGATGGTCAGGATCCGGGGGCGGAGCCCTAGTCAAGGCTTCGTCGCCGCCCGGCAGGCAAGTCTCCACCATCGCTTCCAGGCAGTTCACGAACAGCTCGCTGCTCTCAGCCGTACATTGATTCTTGAATATATAAATAATAATGGTTCAAATATGAAGTTGGCGTTGTGGTTTTCATACTAACTATCTCATCAACTTATTAAATGTGTATGTATAGTTCCTTATATTAAAGCTGCTATAGTTGGATAGTACACACAGCGACACATCAAACTAGACTGTTTGGACTTTGAACTATTAGAAGTTGAACGCTGCGAATCGTGCGAGAATGCGTTATATTTTTGTTATTTTGTCTCATTCACGCTTAACAGGATGCGGCGCTCTATCCTTACCATTACATCGACACCACTATGCACTGTCCCTTTCCGACAATTCTCTATTTTGTATGTAGCGTAGTTATGCGTATATAGGGTGTCTAACTTGATGTGTAGCCGTGTGTACAAATCTTTCATTCTGAGACGAAACCCTATTTTTTTTAAAAGGCGATTCCTTCTCTTGTGTTAATTACTGTATCGTGGAGCACTTTACAAACATCATCAACACCTTTCCGCCAATTCGTGCAGTAATCACTAATCAACCACTACTTTGACAGCCTCGATGGCGTAATGGTTAGTGTAACCGACTGCCACGCCTGAGGTCGCAGGTTCGATTTCACAAGTCGAACATTTGTGTGCATGAACATGGATGTTTGTCTTGGTCTGGGTGTTTCTATGTAAAATATGTACGTATTTACAAAAAAAAGTATACGGGGTGATTTTGAAATCGTGTAATTCCTTTTAACCACGCCTTCTACTGGTGGTATAGAATAACCCTGACCATATTTTTTTTTATTAGAATTATTTTATTTGGAAAATTTAATGTATAATTTTTTTCGTGAAATGGTATCAGATAGTCATATGTTAACCAACCGAGGCAATTTTACTTTTTTACTAATTAAAATAAAATAACGTATCAATAATTAAAGTCGTAAATTATAACGGGCGGTCCTTTTTATTGCCCCTTATTATTTACGACATCAGTTATTGTTATGTTATTATTTTCAAATTAGTAAAATATTAAGATTATGTCGGGTGGTTAACATATGACTATCTGAAACCATTTCATGAAAAAAATCGGCACATTAATTTTCCAAAAACATAATTCTAATTAAAAAAATATATGGTCAGGGTTATTCTATATCACCAGTAGAATGCGTGGTTAAAAGGTATTACAAGATTTCAAAATCACCCTGTATATGTATGTTTATCCATTGTCTAGTACCTATATATATTTTAGCTGTAAGTTTTCCTAAAATGTTAAAATAAAATAAAACAATACAAGCTCTGCGTAGTTTGGGCTAGATGGTGTTGTGTGTATGTGATAGAATATTATTATTATTATTACTACGTATGTATAAAAGTGAGTGTTGTGTATGACTTACTTTAGTAAAGGGTCCTGCGAACCGCCACAGTCCACCGAACCCACAGCTCTGCATGTAGTGTAACTGCTGTTGACTCGCGTCTTCGCTCGCTATCATGTTCTAAAATCATAATGTTATGTAAGTTCCAGTCAAACTTCCTGGAATTTAATGTTTAGTGGATATATAAAGTGATAAGAAAAATAAATAAATCGAATAATCGAAAAATATTCGAATGTTGTTAAATTTATTGACACTGATTATTATTTAAATCAAAATCTAGATGGCCTCATATTTATGTACGGTTAGTACGTAATCAAATAATCAATTAAGAATTAATACATTCGAATAATTATCAATATTTCGAATGATTTGAATATTGAATACTGATTTTATTTAGTAATGGTATCTCTTATTTTGTATAATTAAATCGTTTGAAAATAAATATTCATTTATTATTATTCGATTTAAAACTATATATTGTATGTTTTACATATAAAGATGTATAATTTAAATGTACAACATTCAAGTAAACGTAAGACAATATTATTCGAACTAATTGCAAAAATCTAATAATTAGAATATTTTATCGGCGAAAAGCATTATCACTGAATTCTACTGAATTCAGTGATAATGCCTTTGATACTTCAAAGGCTTGTAAAACCGGGATCGCAACTCCGGTCATATTATCTGACTATCGCTTGACGTGACACAGGTTAGGCTTAAATAAGTCATGATACCTGATGATGATCATGATGCCAGTCAGTGTTACCTGTATGATGGACTGCACGGCACTCAGTATGACCTGGTCGTGGCAGTGCATTAGCACGTGGTTGATCTTCATATCCAGCAGGGAATGACTGTAAGAATAACATTATTGGTTAATATGTTTTTGAAGTGACGTTTACACGCGGTAGGGAAGAAATAGGAGGGAAGGATGGTTGGATAGATGTGTGGGTGAATGGATGGGTGAATGGATGAATGGATGGGTGAATGGAAGGAAAAAAGGAAGGAAGCATGGATGGATGGATGGATGGATGGATGGATGGATGGATGGATGGATGGATGGATGGATGGATGGATGGATGGATGGATGGATGGATGGGTGAAAGGATGGACAGGATTCAATTGTTTAACAGATGGATGCAGATTAATACGTAGAATTATTTTAAATAACCATAACAAGGTCCATATAATGGCACGGAGACGAAGCCTTAACAGCAATATAAATCTGATGGTTTTATAAACAACAATAGTACAAAAACAACAACAATACACAACAAAAATGCTATGAATACTTACATAACTGGAAACACTTTGGGAAAGACTACAGACCCTTCAGCCAAGTACTGGTACAGTATTCTTATTTCATCCTCATCTGAAACAAGTAAAATCAAGGTTTAGCTTAAGTTAAGGTAAGGTAAGGTTTTTTTATAATTAATGAAAACACTTCAGTCACTTTTATAGAAATATTTTTCATAACATATACCGGAGATAAGGGACAAAGTTATACAATAGGATTCTGAGTTAAAATCGTTGGATTTTCTTTAGGAAAACTCCAATACCTTTTACTGCAACTTTGAATGATGCTGGTTGCTAATTATAACATTATGCTTAAACAGTCTAATCAGACATAATTGAAAACATATTGTGCCTAACCGCCGGTGTGCCGCTGTGACTCAATACGTAAATTGTAATAAAAATATCACTACTACCATACAGCATCCAGTGATTCCGCCATCACGTGACGTATTCAATTGGATGATTGTTTCACCTTACTTGACCCTGATCTACTTACCAGTGGTATACTTGACGAGTGTCGCCAGAACTGTTAGTACCAAGGCCTGGGTGGTGAAGTCTGACAGAACCGATGGGTCTAACAGACTGTTGCTCTCAGGACTGCTTGTGTCCTTATCCGTAGACGCTTGCTGTGTGAACATTGAAGTTTATATTATTGTACAAAATTTACTGCAACCTCGTAGTTGTGTTACGCTTTTGTTTGTCGATCATGAGGTCCTAGGGGTGATAATCGAATGGCTTTTCTGTTAAATTTTCTCTGTAACGGCACGAAGTTTTAGTACGAACTCAGTAAACGTCAATATACCCTCCGTTTTACATCGAACAGGATTGCGAAAATTGGTTCTCCCATTTATTTCATCTGTTATGTTTTAAGTCATGAAACCAGGACCCCATGGGACACATCTGCTACACTCCGATGGATATGTAAAATTGCATTAACAATTCGACAGCATGAGTAGAAAAGATGAATGTTTTAATGTACGCTACAGGTATATTAAAAAGTCGGGCCTTTTTAAAAATATACAATTTTATAAATGGTCACCTTACTCTAGAATAAATCGGTGTAAAGAACAGGTCCTGGAACACAAAATATGTTAGCATAGGTACCTTAGTAGAAGGTTCAGGGTAGTCGCTGTCCCCAGACTTGGTGGAGGCAGGTCGTCCGTCAGTGTCGTCCATGCTGCCTGGTGACCCACGACCGTCGTCTTCCACCATCTGACCGTGGCAAATATATACACATTACCAGTGGGCCTACTATGAAATGTAAATGCCAAAGTTTCGGACTGACTGTTCCTGCCGTGAATCACAATTATTCCGAAATTCAGGATGAATTTCGGAATAATTGTGATTCAACGTAATTTGGTGATTGTTCTCAACCCTTTCATGAAGTAGTTCAAACAACAGAGTAACATCGTCTTGAATTCAATAATTCCGAAGAAACTTCTTTGTATGTTTCTAGAGTGTAGGTCTACAGAACGATCTATCATAGTGATGCGAATAAATATATTCAAATATTGAACACGATCGTCTTGCCAGTTACCAAAATTTTACGAGAATGTAGGTCAACTTTCTATCTTTATAATATTATTATATCAGCCCTATATTAAACTGTCCTACTGCTGGGCACGGGCCTCTTCTCAGTGTGAGAAAGGCTAGATTATTATCCACCACCACCAGAATTTACACTTCACACATCTTCGAAAACACAGCAGGATTGATCACGATGTTTGCCTTACGTTAAAGCGATCTATTTAATACGCATATAACTTCGAAAAATCAGAGTTGCGAGCCTTGCGCTCGAACTCCAGACCTCTACGTGACAGTCCAACGGTCTCCCACTAGACTAGTTGTTTAAGAGTTTTCCAGGACTTACGTCAAAGCCACTGTCAGCATCGCCTCCGTGTTCGTTCCTGGCTGCATCTCCAGTAGCCCCGTGCTGCATGCTATGAGCTCTTCCTTCGCTATCCTGTTATTAGTTAGATACTATTAGCGTGTGAGCTAACCTGAGCCGATAACATTCAAGGGGATGTGTGGTCTCGAAAGTTATTTTAAGCAAACTATTTTAAATTTATACAATCCTAACTCAATTTGTTTGTTACGCTTTCACGCCTTAACTCTTCGACCGATTATCACGAAAATTTCTCATACGCGTTGTCAAGGGTATAAAAAAGACAAAGACTATATTTCATTCAGAAACAGAGTACTATTCCCAAATGACAGCTAGTACTTAACTTTATAAAGTTGAGGAGTTAGTTTGTTTTTTGATTCACGACTTAAGTATTCGACCGAGCATCACGAAATTTTGCATACTTACACGTTGTCAAGAGTACAGAAAAAGACATAGGGTGTACCCTATATACCCTACACCCTGAAAAAAAAGCACTGATCCCGAGGAATAGCTAGTATTTAATATAATAAAGCTGAAGAGTTTGTTCGTTTTAGTTTGAACGTGCTAATCTCTGGAATTACTCTTCGGTTGTGAAAATGTATTTGCAAGAATAAGGCTATCGAATATAGGCCAATTCTTAAGGAAGGTTTATAGATTACATCAGTAATCATAAACGTGAATGAAACCTTTGGAGACAGCTGGTAGATTATCAATGGCTCTGAATGAGCAACAGCTACAAAAAAAAATGCGTATATTCGATCAATACACCGTCTCTGTTTACAATTCGAATCACGATCAAGTTTTCGATAAAGCTGATAAAAAAAGAAAAGCTGATACGAAACAGCATTGGCTTTTTTAGTTTCTTCTCGTACTATTTCAATTCCTTCTGTGTACATCATACTGCTTGACGATGTTATCCATCGCCAAACAAAATGGAACTGTAATGCATTAGATTTTTCGTGCAAAGACTAATAATTCGAATTTTTAATCGACAATGGCTCATCGCTAACTTCGAATCTTTTTGTTTGGCTTCCCTTTGGGTTCTGTTCATAACCCTTTATAATATGGGATCGAACTCGAGGGCTCTGCGAGATAATTCGTCGATCTCTCATTATATATCTGGCATCCCCTGAGAACCGCGTTTTATTTTACAGAAATAATGATTCAAACTTCGAAACCACACACAACAACACACATTTAGGGAAAAGGGGCTCGACAAAATCATAAAAGATTGTAGCCAGTTAGGATTTATAAGCATCTATATGTTTATAATGCTATGTTACTATTTCTTTTTATCATGTCAAACCATCTAATAGCTAAAAGCAGTTGTGTTTGTGACACTGAATTTTATTGTGATGAAGAGTGTGTATAAACTTTAAACATCAATATTTGATTAAGTGAGTGTTATATTGAGTGCTTATAGTGCACAGATTTGAGTGTTAGTACATCTATTATATGGTGTAATAGTGATTGAATTGTATAAGACCTAAATCCTATAAAAATCTAGGTATATGCAATGGAGGCTATCGTTTTTGTGCTCACCAGGCGGCGCCACTAGCAGGTGAGATCCTGTCAATCCTGTCACAGCTGTCAAAAGCTATATTTGGCGGTAATAATAGTCGGTTTCTATGGTTACTGTTGAAGTGACCATAGAGTTTGACGTCTACCTTACTATCCACTAGCACCTCTAGTGGTGAGTTCAAGCGCGGTAACCCTCATTAGTGATATATGTGTGGTAATGCCAGGGACATTTCTTTGCTGGTCTATTGCAGTTTCAATAGGCTAGGAGAATAATGCCTGGTATTTATATATAATATTATTATCAGATTCTATGATTTTTAATTTATTAATATTATGGCCAAGATGTTGAGTAAAATAGGGCAATCAAATTAGATACCTGTGACAAAAAATATATTAAATATGTCATCTAACTCTTAGCCCTTTATAGAAGCTTTGTGATTATAAGGAGGTTTGAGTGATATATTTTGGAGAAAATTGCAATTTACCGCAATGTTTGGTTTCTGTATTGAAGTAGAGCTTAAATAAATACAAGGTTCTAACGAAACTTGACAAGCTTTTGATTGTTTTTACGGTTAAATACCATTTTTTTAAACCAAGGTGACACAAACGGATGAGATGGAATTTTGATCGATTCATTGATCAATCAAAATTCTTCTATTCGATTTGACACAAAAGTAAGTTAGTACATGGCTTTTCTCTACTATGAAGTAGTGAATAATTGCCAAATGTCTGATTATAGAATATATAAGAAATGCTTTTCCATTTTGCTATTATAGAAAAAAGATCTGAATACAAAAGTTGTTCAACGATTCATTTTTCCAGCACTTGGCTATATTAAATAGCTTAATCCTTCAACGTGATCTTTGACTTTGTGAAGAGCGTGTAAATTTGTTCGCTTGTAAGGTAAAGCAGCTTTATTTCATTTAAAATTAAACAGCTATATTATCTGCTGTCAAGGTTTTAACATGCAGGATACACTATTGAATTAATTAACGTTAACAAGAATTTACTGGATTACAGCTTTTGGTAAAAATATATCAAAAAGGGTTCCTATAAAAATAAATACCAATATGTCCAAACATAGCTACTTTTTAAGTTACAGCGATTAAGAATTTATTTAAATTGTATTAAGGAACGTAATAGCAGTTATATTTATAACGTTTAAGGGATATTTTATTTACTCTAGGTACTCCAATGGAGTCTTTCGACGTCGGCACAGAGAACGACCTCTGCGTTTTAAAAAGCATTCTAGCCGAAGTCTATTTAGTGAAAGCAGTGCATAAGCATGTCAGAACGCATAATTTACGCAAACATATCATTTCCAAGTAGCAGTTAAAAATTATATATTAGGCAACGTGACAAAAATTATCATTAATATAACAGTTATTTTAACAGGTGATTTTAACCGTCACGATGAAAAATAGCCGTTATATAATATTCATTATAACAATTAATAGAATGCATTACAGTGTCAACAATAATTGCGTAAATCAACGTTAAAATAGTAGAATTTCGCGTTGTATAAGTTATGACGTTACAGACAAATGTCAAAATTAATTGACAGCAGACGTCAAAGATTTTTTAACGTAGACATCGCGAAAAGGGCATACGACGCACAATAGTCAGTCCATACGATACGATACATGAACGGATCCATGACAGTAGCGTGTAAAAAACAACAGTGATACATATGTAAGTGGATGAGAACTGGAAGTAAAGTTGTATTAGTTGGATGGCGGATTGAAGGGCTAGTTCAGGAATGACGTCACTATAATTACCCTACAATAGTAAGAGTATCTTGTTATTTCCTTGGCCTCTAAACATCACCTACATATTATCCCAGAATTTTGAGTTGAAACCTTACATCCAGGGGTTGGCGCAGCCCACACCCCCTTTCTTTATATACGCACACACATACAATAGCTACGTTTTCAAACGGAAACTCGGCACTAATCATAGACGTTATCTTATAATCATTTCATAATCATTTAAGTAGGTTGGTAAAGTAGGTTGTCGAATAAAGTGGTCAAAACATCCAATGATTTAAGTAGGTTGATGACCATGATTTAAGTAGGTTGTCGGATACAGTGGTCAAAAACATCCTTATGTAATATAATAAATTCAAATGTCAGTTTTTTTGTTTGTTACACTTTCACAGCTTAACTTCTCGACCGATCATCATGAGATTCGCATACACGTTGTCAGGGGTAGAGAAAAGGACATACCTTTTGTCCAGCAAAAAGTATTAAATACATGAATATCAGAATTCAAGCCCACTATACTGAACCTCTTATCTATTTCTGAAACCACTAAACGGATTTCAATGAAATTTGAAAAGGCAATAGATTTAATCCCGGGGAAGGCATAGGCTACTCTATATCCCAGTATGTGTTCCCGCACGCAATGAAATATATCCGCGAGCATATCAAAACCTATCTATTAAAAACAGAATACATTTTATAGATAGTACAAAAATTAGGTATTAGTGATAATTCTTCAATCCACCATTAGAAAAGGAAACAGAACGCAAGAGTCTAATTACGTCACTAAATATCATAGACAATGACTGCATGATTCAATAATAACTGTAGAGAGCGCATCTTGAAAATATATTACTGTGTCTGTGTTTTTATTAATACTATTTGGCAAAAATTATAATAGTCTTTTTTCTTATTTGCATTCGAATTGTCTAAACCGAACCGAATTGTCGTATCCTAACTAATATTATAAATGCGAATGTGAGTTTGTTTGTTCGTTACACTTTCACGCCTAACTACTCGACCGACCCTCATGAAATTTCGCATACACGTTGTCAGGGGAACAGAAAAGGAAATTGTTAATAACCTTTATATACGCGAGCGAAGCCGCGGGCAAAATCTAGTAGTATATAAATCCTTTTGAATGAAATTCGAATACACACACGTGGCACACGATGCGACGACCAACATTTTTCATGGTTCTCTTGGCCAACAATCAAGACTCGGAGCCCAGATAGAATGCTTGTTCTTTGTGTATGAATGCCGGTTATTCCAGAATTAAGGACGAAAGCTTGCTTCTCTTATCTATACTGTTGTCGACACATTCGAATATGATTCGAATACGCATGTTAGAGATGTGGTCTTGCAATATCTTATTTGACTATTGGGCTTGTCGAGTCGAAGTGATGGGAAAATAAGTTTTACTTTATTGAGTGCTTAGGATATTTTAGCTCTTCATATGTAATAATCCATTGCTGCTGTTTCTATTTACTTTATCAGAGTTATAAAACTGGATACATAACTTTACAGCCTTTCTACGCAAGGGGATCTATAGTGCACGCGTGTGTGTGCAAAAAAGTGCTTATGTTTCTTCCCTAAATCTCATAGTTCGATGAGACGACAATTCGATACGACCGGAGAGAGATCAACGGCTTTACGTGCTTTTTATCGTAACGAATATTATAAATACGAAAGTGAGTTTTTGTTTTCTACGCTTCCACGACTTATCTACTCGACTGATCATCATGAATTTTCGCATACACGTCGTCAGGGATACAAAAAATGACATCGGTTTTATTCACCTATCATCCAGAAAAAGTATTTTCTTCGAGGGATAGAAAATTGACATAGTCTAGATTAACGCGAGCAAGCCGCGGGCAATTCTAGTTCTTGACGATTATCAAATACTTAGACACATCTGAATATATTTTCAAAGCGCACATATGACGATATATCTCTCAATTATGAAGATTACATTTTAAACACAAAAGCTCGTCACTATAACCAAATGCTAACAAGCCAATCGATCATCTGTTTGGGAAAGATATCGTAATAATATTTCGACTTTATAACAACAGCTAATTTTCAATTTTCCTTTAATTTAATATCGGCGGATATAGGCTATAGACCTAGGTGTAATCCTGACACACTGTCGGCAATACGGCACGGTGTAACAGAAAGGTGTGGTCATATTTAAGCGTCACATAAGTTAGCGCCTGTGCAATGGAAAACAACGACTAATAAAACTGCATGCATTATTTTCACTAAGATTAATATTCTTTTTTCTCGATTTATCAATATCAACATATTTTAGTCGATACTTAAACAACACTAACAGCTGTCTCGGTAACCGCCGTGGACCCAAAAATAACCAGGCGCAATTTTGATGGTGATTGAATGCTTTGCTTTCGATTTAAAAAAAAAAAAAAAAAAAATATTTTAAAATTGTCATGAAATTTAAATTAATTTGATTTGATTCGGGCACATCGATTATTTTCCAGATATCCATTATGATTTTAAAATATGTCTACACCTTTATGTTATACGCTGTTTAGAAGAAGTACTTGCGTTTCTTGAGGAAGAGACTCGATCAACAAGATCAATAATCTTATAAATTATAATAGAGGGAAAACGACAGTCCATAAAGCAGGACTTGAACCAGTGACAAACCTTGTCATTGCTCTGCCAACTGAGCTATTCATGGTCTTACGTTATAGATTGTTTGCGTCTGTATTTTGCATCTAAGGCGATGCTATACATCTATTTTATAGTTATAAAACTATGTGAACAGCAAGTACATATAACGAATTTATTTCCATTTCTTTTTTTTTAACATACATCTTCCATAATAGGAATAATTCCTGTGTCGCGGGGGACTTTACAAACATTCTAACAACACACAGAACACTCGGACTCGGATCAACAATTTGTGGATCACATAAATTTTTGTCCCGTGTAGGATTCGAACGCACAGCACTCGGCGCAGTGGCAGGGGCGAGGCAACCACATAACCCATTACGCCAACCGTGCAGACAATCTATTAATTGCTGTTAGAGATGAACACTGGCTAGCATCTAGTATATTTTAACATTTATTAACCTCTGAGTCTTCTTCGAAGAGGTTAATGAAAACACTATGTGGGTCTGTGGGTCAGTCTGTTAGTGACAGTTTGTTAGTGACAAGCATAACGCCGGAACTACTAGGCCGATTGACTTGTAACTTGGTGTGCAGACACCTTGGGGTCATACCTCGGTCAAGTTTGATATGAGCCCTGTGGGTCAAAAGACCTCCGAGATATAGGGGTCATAAGGTCAGGGGATATCCACCAACAGAGTAATTTGGAAGTCCAAGGTAGAGGCTTTTGCTCAGCAGTGGGACATTACAAAAAGCTGATGAAAAAAAAATTAATCCTGGGTACACCCATCTCGTTTTATAAGTGTTTTCTATACTAAGATAGAATGTAAAGTATAACGAAAAAGACAATCCATAAAGCAGGACTTCAGTTTGCGACCTTGACAAATCGCGTCGTTCTGCCAACTGAGCTATACTCCATTTGGTTAGGTTCTTAACTAAAGGTAAACAATCTTGATGTGACTTTTTACACAAACACATATTAAACAAATAAACTACTGCTTAAACTAACGGTTCAATTGATTTAGTGATCGTTATTGTTGTATTTACATTGATCTTTAGCAGCATTTTGTTTTTAAACATATTTTAGATAATAAATTTAAAATGTAGAAAACTCCCGACACCTTATTAATTTGACACCCATATCGAGGGAGTTGTAAAAAAAATTTTATTTTCCATTTTATGGTGGCGGCCATCTTGAATTTGATATTTATCGTAGTGTTTAGTATTCTACTAGTCAATCCCTTTCATTTAATACCTACTCATATTGAGGGAGTTGTGAAAAAATATGTAACCCGCCATTTTGTGGCAGCGGCCATCTTGGACCAATTTTCATCAAACATAACTAAGAACACTCCCGACTAATTCACCTTTTAAACAAAAAAACAATATTCAAATCGGTTCATCCGTTCGGTAACTACGATGCCACAGACAGACACACACACACGCGCACGCGCACGCACACACACCCACACACACACACCCACACACCCACACCCACACACACACACACACACACACACACACCTACACACACACACCCGCCTACACACCCACACACACACACCCACACCCACGCACACGCACACACTCACACCCACACCCACACCCACACGCATACACACACACTGTGTTTTACACTTATAACACCCCGTCGTTTTTGCGTCGGGGGTTAAAAAGACACATCAAGATTGTTTATTTGTAAATAATTAGTCCGTAATTTTTAAATTACATTCATTCGGATTTGTGGTATTAAATGTGCACTCTAGAAAGTGGTCAACAAAAATCCGGTCAAATGGAACTCGGAATCGGACACTAAGGGTTCCATACTAACGTACAAGATATAACACTATGTACTTTTTAATTATTTGTTGCTTTAGCGGCAATAGAAATAGGTACACGCTTTGTGAGAATTTAAATTCTCTACCTATTACGGTTCATGAGATACAGTCCGCTAATGACAGACAGACGAACCGTTCGGGTATGGAATCTAGAAAAACCGCCAGAAAACTGGTCTTATTATTTTACTTTACCTCTAAGCTATAGAATTTTAGTATTAACTTCTTTAAATTTTATTCTTTCCCAAAACAGATGTATAATAGAATGTAAATTATAAACGATTCCTGTGGCTGCCATTCCTTCTCTAAACATCGAGATACTGTCACATTAACACAGAGTTTATTGCATCACCTTATGGTCTTATATTCACCATATATTTTTAAGTCCTAACTAATATTATGCGAATGTATATTTGTTTGTTTGTTACGCGTTCACGTCTTAACTGCTCGTACGATCATCATACAATTTTGCATACACGTTGTCAGGGGTACAGCAAAGAGAATAGTTTGTTTTTGAGACTTTTAACTAGAAAAGAAATACTGATGCCGAACGAGCGAAGCCGCGGGAAAAGCTAGTTATATAAAAAAATTAAACTTTGAATTGCTTGTTATATTGCAAATGTGGATCTCCCGTGTAATTAACACAGCAAACCCGCGAGCTGAAACTAGCATACGATAGGTCGAGTGTTGATGCAGCGATTGCCGATTGTTACAAAAACTATCGAATGTTTCGAAAACGTCACAATTCTACATTCGAATATTCTTCCATCTATTTATAAAAACTATTTAAATTATTTATTAATTACGAAACCCGGGTATTAATAACAACAATATAAAGTTACCAACGCATTAAAGAAAACTAATTTTGACAGTGATGCAATAAACTCCATTATGATTATTATTAGTATAATTAATAATTAAACTATAATTAAATGTCATGATATTACCTGGTGCGGTATATTGATTAGATGAGGGCTGTGACCGCCGCTGCTTGATTGCATCGTGGGAGATTTACCTATGAATATCAATATTATACAGGGTTAAATAAAAATAATAATAACCTTTTACCCGTCTTCTTTACATCATACTTAACAAGATCTGGTCTACTAATTTTTACAAAATTTAATACTTTTCCGGGATACATATGATTTCAAGTAAAAAATTACAAACTTTTCGCCTCCTCTGAGGTGTGTAGTTTGGTTACGCGGCTGCTTTCTTTGCGACCGCGTGTAGTCTTAAGGCTTTGTCGTGCGATTAAAAGATAGATAAAGGAAAGAAATGCAATAATTGCGTTGTCGTATGGAGCAAGTTAAATAAGTCACCGGTAAAAGGTTATTAGTACTTATCACATACACATAGGTACGCCGAGTTCCAATCCGATTCGAATTGAATTTATTCGAATGATGCGCATAACTGGATTCGAATGAATTTCGAATACAATTATTGTGCACGGTATACTTACTTCGCACGGTTAATGTAAATTGACACCACTTCTACCACAAGCATTCTAGCTGAGCTGGGGAAATTTCGGAGTTTCGATTTGAATTTATTCGAATGATGCGCATAACTGGATTCGAATGAATTTCGAATACAATTGTTGTGCACGGAATACTTACTTCGCACGGTTAATGTAAATTGACACCACTTCTACTACAAGCACTCTAGCTTAGCTGGGAGAGCTAACAAGTAGTACTAGTAGATAATTTGTAACCCATACTGCTAGTAACCTTTTAGAAGACTACCTATGTATTCTTACCACCATGTGCTGAAGACAGTGCGACCTGGTCAAGAACATCCCAGGATTTCTGTCGACGACCGTGGCACGTCGCGTGGCCCGTCGGTTGTATTAACATCGATGACTGAAACGAGGAAAATAAGCATGATGGCTAAAAAGTGCTTTCAGTCCGTCTTTTAGATTAGCAAAATATATTGGCCATTTCGTGTTACGCCACATGTTGGTATAAATTTTATAAGAGACTGACACAAGCCCTCACTCCCGAACTTTAATGCGATATAATATTTTAGTAATTTTTTGTTGATTTTTAAATAAAAATATAGGTATCCAATATTTTTTGCTAATCTAAACGATGGACCAATTAGAATCACTTATTTTTAGCCCTGTCGTCATGCATATTATTTACTATTAATATTATAAATGTGAAGATGTTTGTGACTTAATTACGCGTAACCGGTTATAAAAACACAACTAATTGCGGCTTAAACAAATGTTTGTTTTATGGGAATAGAAGCCACAATACTGCACTAACAGAGATTCAACTAATTACATAGTCAAAGATTAGTGGTTACGTTAAACGTAGCTGTCACCATGAGCAATTAGACGGTTTCGTATTACCTAAGTAAATAATAGTTTTAAAAAACTACAAAACAAAAACAAAAGCGTGGGGTGGGGGTTATCAAAATATCTTAGAAAGCACCCCACGCTTTTTTACATTAAAATTATTAAATTATTTTCTACTCTTTTTAATAAAGCGGGTTTTTTTTATTTTTTTTAACTATTATTTATTTTTCTTTCATTTTCTTTTCCAAATTATTGTATTGTCATCGGTCCTCGATAAGTGTGCAAAGTTTCAAATCAATCCGTCGGTCTGAAAGGGGTGAAAATCACGTTCAAAGATTCCGTTACATAGATTCATAGATACATACCAAGCTAATAAAAGCGTGTTAAAAATGTATATTTGGCACTAGTGTCGGAGGACTTACAACCATAAGATAAAAGATAAAAGGTATGTGTTATTTCTAATTTTAAAAGATATAATAATAAACACAATCGAATATTTGAATTCGGTACATAACACTAAGTGCGGTAACACCGAGGCCGTTGAATCATCCGTGCTGTCAAAATCATTTTTAAATCGTCTTGGAATATAATGGATGGTATATTACCTGATGATGTTCAGCGGTAGGACAGTAGTGGTCGCAGTTGTCTGGTAACCACTTCGGTAAGGAATGCTTTACGTGACATCTAGAACGCACCTCCTCACTCACGCACACTAGAGCTGTAAATAACGAGATGGGTGTAAAACCCAGGATTCAACTTCTTCTTAAATGTAAAAGTAATGAAAAAATGACATCTATATTTCGGGGGTCTTTTGACCCACAGGGCGCATATTCAATCTCGACCGAGGTATGACCCCAAGGTGTCTGTACACTAAGTTACAAGTCAATTGGTCCAGTGGTTCCGGAGTTATGCCGGTCACTAACAGACAGACACACAGACCTACATAGTATTTTCATTAACCTCTTCGAAGAAGACTCAGAGTACAATCACTGATAATAATTAATTAATACAATCACTTTCATGTCTCAAATAATTTTACAATTTAATTAACGTTCCATCACACCGCGGAGGGTCATTATATCATTAATCCTCAACAATAAACTCATATAATATGTATTGTTAGGATAATAAAGGATAATTCACTGAATTTAGTGACGTCATCTCACGATTATTATAAAAGTGGGGTTATTTCGCCGGACAGATCATTTGTTGGTTGGCTTTCGTACGAGAAGGTTGTCGTGAGGTGTCGGCGCTATTTACAGTGAGTCGTTGTATTGTGTTTGCTTGTGTTTAATTATTTGGTGTAATTAACGGCTGTTTGTTTGACATTATTTTATTATTCTGCTAGTAGTGTTAAAATTAGCTTCAATAGAAATATAAGAATAAATTATTGTACTTTGTGGTACTCGATTGTTTTTTTTTTAATAAAATCCGGCTTCTTAACCTAAAATCAGAAGTGGGATTCGCCTACTTACCCACGTGAACTAAATTTGCGACTAAATTTTCAATAAAAAATAAAAACAGCCGTTAATTTGTAATTGAAATGCCTCGTTCATCTCACGATGAATCTGATGTGTCACCGCGCCATAAAGCAAAGTGTAAACGCAATAAATCGCGCCGACATCGTCGCGATTCTCGTTCGCGCTCCCGCCACGACTCTGTTTCGCGTTCGCGGTCGCGTTCTTGTCGCAAGTCCGAGTCGGGTTCTCGTTTACGTTCGCGTCGCGATTCCCGGTCACGGCATGCACGCTCCGCAAGCCGCGAGGGTACGGTTGGACAGGCATTAGCAGCTATAATGACGCGATTGGACGCTATAGAGGGAAGCGCGGCTAGCACTTCACAAACATCTTTACGTGTGGAACAAAACGCCAGTCTTCGCTGTAGTAGTAACGCGCCATCGGCGGCCGATACGTTAGCGGATGCCCTTAACGTTGTGATAAATAAAGTGAAACCGCATAACTATTACGTATCAAATTTTGACCCGGCGGTCCATAACTTTGAGACATGGTGTGACGAGGTTGAACGGGCAAAATTAACTAATAATTGGGGTGATTTAGAGTGCTTATCGCGGGTAGCCCATTGTTTAAAAGGGGATGCCAAGACCTGGCTAAATGAATGGGTTACCAACGACCGTTCTTGGAGTAATTTCGTCAAGGAATTTAAATCTCTATGCCCTCACAAACTTGACTACGCGAATATTCTTTTCGAGGTCATGAATACGAACTCAAATAAATTTAGTACGTATGCTGAGTATGCCAGACGCTCGCTGCTGCGACTATGCATTATAAAGGGCCTAAGCGAAGAACTGATGGTTCAAATAGTGATCCGGGGCATTCATGACGCTCAAGTACGAGCTGCGGCAGCGAACGCTGAGTTAACTATCGATAATCTAGTTACGTTCTTAGCTATTTATATCAAACCTAGCCATAACAGATCCGATAGTCATATAGGTTCTAAGCACAACTTACTCAACAAACGGAACAATGTACCCTCGGGTAGTAATAGCAATATGTGTTACTCATGCGGCAAAACGGGGCATTTGCGGGCCAATTGTCCGAAAAAGCGTAAACTTGACGAAAGGTCGAAGACG
The DNA here is from genome assembly GCA_963675205.1 of Catocala nupta. Classification (NCBI taxonomy): domain Eukaryota; kingdom Metazoa; phylum Arthropoda; class Insecta; order Lepidoptera; family Erebidae; genus Catocala; species Catocala nupta. The sequence continues at coordinate 5,111,124 of OY776105.1, forward strand.
GTAACATGTGCTTTTTGCAAAAAGGTTGGGCACATTGAAAGCGATTGTTATACGAAGCGACGTGTCGAAGCTTCAAGTAGTAATCAACGTAAGGTGAACCTTTGCAAAGAGGTGCATAGCTCTTCTGGATGTAGCGATATTACTACCGCTGTAATACAGGGTGTTCCGGTTGACGTCCTAATAGATAGCGGGGCGCTTGGTGTGTCCTTAATCTCGTCGGATATCGTTAAGCACTTTTCCGGTTCGCGTAAACCAACCTATCGTATCCTAAAAGGTATAGGTAATAACGGGATTGTTGCTCATGAGTATGTTACATTAACGGTTGAGTTCAGTAAAATCTCGCTTGAAGTAGACTTTGTTGTGGTGCCGTCGTCATATATGAATACGCCTATAATTATCGGAACTGATGTGCTTAACAGAGATGGTGTTGCGTATATTAGGACAAAACACAATCAATTTTTGGCACATGCTCCAAACCCGATGTGTGCAATAAACGTCATTAAGTCTGTCGAGCGCTCTGACATAAACTCACCTCTTCAAGGTGAGGAACTAAGTTTACTAGTTAACGTAATAAACGATTTCGTACCATTCTTCATATCCGGTACTGCCACTACAACGGTAAATACGGGCAAAATGCACATTAATTTGACAAGCGATGTCCCCGTGGCATACCATCCCTATCGTTTATCCCACCAAGAAAAACTTAAGGTCAGAGAAATAATTAACGATTTATTGCACAAAAATATTATCCGGGAGTCCAAATCCGAATATGCCAGTCCTATCATCCTGGTAAAAAAGAAGGATGGTACGGACAGAATGTGCGTGGATTTCCGGGCACTCAACCGCATCACTATTAAGGACAGGTATCCCCTGCCCTTGATAGAGGATCACATTGATCGTCTTGGATGTTCAAAGTTCTTCACGGGCCTTGATATGGCCTCGGGCTTCCACCAAATTTTGATAGATGAGGCCTCAGTCCACAAGACAGGTTTCGTAACCCCCGAGGGACACTATGAGTATCTTAAGATGCCATTCGGCTTGTGCAATTCCCCTACTGTTTATCAACGGATTATAAATAAGACGCTTCGAGGATTTATTGAGGCAGGCCAAGTTCTCGTATACATTGATGATGTTCTTATTATGAGTGCGACTATCAGTGAAGGCATTAATTTGCTGCGAGAAGTGTTAAATACATTAACTGAAGCTGGATTCTCCATTAACCTTCGAAAGTGTTCATTCTTAACTACAGAAGTGGAGTATCTTGGTCGCGTCATTAGTCATGGACAGGTTAGGCCGAGCTCTCGCAAGATAGAAGCCCTGGTAGACGCTCCCATACCCAAAAACGTTAAACAGGTTAGGCAATTCCTGGGCCTAGCTGGTTATTTTCGACGATATATTAAAAACTATGCAACAAAAACGGCAAGTATTTCTCGTCTGACCAAAAAAGATGTAAAATTTGAATGGGGCTATGAACAAGAACAAATTCGTCAGGAACTAATAAAAACCTTAACGAATGAGCCCATACTTGCAATTTTTGACCCTAAGCTGGTGACTGAACTCCATACAGATGCGAGTAGCGCAGGTTACGGTGCCATTCTAATGCAAGTTGACGGTAACGGTAACAAACATGTCATAGCCTATTTTAGCAAAGTCACTCAAGGCGCTGAGAGCAGATACCACTCGTATGAGTTGGAGACGCTGGCAGTCGTCAGGGCATTGCAACATTTTAGGCACTATCTGATCGGTATTGAATTTAAAATTGTAACTGATTGCAATGCGCTGAGGTCCACCGAGCGTAAAAAGGATCTGCTCCCACGCGTTGCGCGCTGGTGGATTTATTTGCAAGACTTCAATTTCTCTATTGAATATAGAAAAGGCATTATGATGTCTCATGCCGACTATCTGAGCAGGAATCCACCAGCGACGCAAGTCAACAATATAGAAAAGCCACTAAATTGGGCTCAGATTGCTCAGGCCGCTGACAATGAAACACAGGAGCTTATGCAAAAGCTCAGAGACGGTAGCCTAGATATGCGTCGTTATGTGTGTAAAAACGATCTACTTTATTATCGTTACTCTCCGGTTGGTGAAGAGTCGAGGCTTTTATGCTTTATACCGAAGGGACATAGACTCAGCCTTTTGCGTATATTCCATGATGAGCACGAACACATAGGTGCCGAGAAATCATTAAGCCTCATCCTAAAACATTTTTGGTTTCCCGGCCTTAAGCAATTCGTTGACAAATATACATCTCACTGTCTAGTGTGTATGTCCAGAAAGAGGGTTCCCAGAGCTCCTTGTCAACCTATCACGTCATGGGAAAAGCCTAATGAACCTTTCAACACGATTCATATAGATGTATTGGGTCCATTACCCGAATCAAATGGTTTCAAATTTGTTCTAGTACTTGTAGATGCATTTTCAAAATTTTGCCTTATTTATGCGCTATACCGCCAAGACACTAATGAACTCAAACGCGTGTTTGAAAATGCAGTATCGCTTTTCGGTGTACCTAAATTATTAATTTGTGATCGTGGGCGAATGTTTGAGGCTACTAGTTTTGTAAAGTGGGTACTAGAAATGGGTTGTGATATACATTATGTAACGCCTGAAATGCACCACGCAAACGGCCAAGTAGAGAGATACGTGCGAACTGTTTTAAATCTCATTCGTGTTGAGAGTAACAATAAAAATACTACCTGGTCGGATGCGCTGTACAAAATTCAGTTAGTATTGAATATTACTAAGCAAAAAACTACTCAGTTGTCTGCTTTAAATGTTTTAATCGGATCCGATGCGACCACTCCTGTTATTCGCGCATTAATCCGCGATGTGGCAATTGAAAACGCACAACCAAATCGTGAGGCATGGCGAGAGATGTGCAGGGATAGAGCTAAGGACCTACTGAAGAGAAACCAAAATAAGCAGGATTCTTATGTGAACCGTAATCGGCGCCCTTCCAGAACTTTCCAGGTTAATGACTGTGTATTTGTCATAAAATACTCGCAATCTACGGGCAAACTCGACTCAGGGATGAGAGGCCCTTATAGAGTCACCAAAGTCCCAGTGGGCGCTATGAGCTCAAACTATTGGGCGGTGCTCGTGGAAAGACAACTCAAGCCGCAGCGCAGTACATGGTGCCGTGGAAAGGGGAATGGTGTCCCGAGAGTTGTGCTGCTTTCTTTGAAAGTGAGTACTGTTATTTGTGGTGTACCTAACAAATGTCTTTGTTATGTTACAGCTTGTAGGTATATTCCAAAATGTGTAAATGTATGGAATGTACGAGGATTTGCCTTGTTATGAAAGATTGGATCGCTCAGAGAGAGGTTCCGGTGGCAATCCTGGCAGACACACGTTGTGTATGTGGGTTCTTTACCCGGCAGACACGCTATGCGTGTGTGGGCTTTGTCCCGGCAGACACACGTTGTGTGTGTGGGTTTTTACCCGGCAGACACGCTATGCGTGTGTAGGCTTTGTCCCGGCAGACACACGTTGTGTGTGTGGGTTTTTACCCGGCAGACACGCTATGCGTGTGTGGGCTTTGTCCCGGCAGACACACATTATGTGTGTGGGTTTTTACCCGGCAGACACGCTATGCGTGTGTGGGCTTTGTCCCGGCAGACACACATTGTGTGTGTGGGTTTTTACCCGGCAGACACGCTATGCGTGTGTGGGCTTTGGCCCGGCAGACTTTGGTCTGGCAGACATATCATGTGATATGTGAGGTTGTATGAGAATGCGAGTATGTGATCAAATGGAGATGTATGTGTTGGAAGCTTGTTAGAAGTGACTGCTTTTCTTTACTCGTATGATTCTATGACAGAGGGCCATGGAAGCGTGAAGTATGAAAGTATAGGCAATATCTAGCGAAGTTAATAAATTATAAAGTTAATTTAATTTGTAGGCGCAGAGGACGGAAGTAATGATGAGACTGCAGGATCTTCATCAATACCTATAGATCCTTTGCCTGCCACCGATGATGCCGCTGAAAATGTGCCCGAGGACGGTGCACGGTCAGGAGAGGCCGTGTTAGGATAATAAAGGATAATTCACTGAATTTAGTGACGTCATCTCACGATTATTATAAAAGTGGGGTTATTTCGCCGGACAGATCATTTGTTGGTTGGCTTTCGTACGAGAAGGTTGTCGTGAGGTGTCGGCGCTATTTACAGTGAGTCGTTGTATTGTGTTTGCTTGTGTTTAATTATTTGGTGTAATTAACGGCTGTTTGTTTGACATTATTTTATTATTCTGCTAGTAGTGTTAAAATTAGCTTGAATAGAAATATAAGAATAAATTATTGTACTTTGTGGTACTCGATTGTTTTTTTTTAATAAAATCCGGCTTCTTAACCTAAAAGTATTTATAACTAATATTATAAATGCGAATGTGAGTTTGTTTGTTTGTAACGCTGTCACGCCTTACAAACGACCGAACATTATGAAATTTGGAATACACGTTGTCAGGGGTACAGAAAAGGACATACTTTTAATCCAGAAAAAGTACTATTTTCAAGCGAGCGATGCCGCGGTAAATAGCTAGTAACATTTATTATCATTAATGCCACGTTTCTCCTTATTCGTCATCTTCTTTTGATTTCATAAATCGAGTATATTGTGTTAAAATGAGTGTCGAGTACTCGATGTGCTCCTGCCGCGCCTACCAGCTGGCCGCCGCCCGCCGGCGCCGGCGCGCGCCACAGACACGAGCCCACACGCCCGCGCGACCGCATCATTTTTAACTATTGTTTTACGCGCTCATATTTAATTCAAATATTGTAATTAATTATTTAAATCAATATACATCTCAAAACTACAGTCCACTAATCTCATTTGTACACTCCACTGAGGTATCGTCGGCAACAATTACCTCTTTTTCCAACAGTCTATAATTTATTCATAAATTGACACAAGTAAACAATACTGGGTCCATATTAAACATTAGCTAATGTTAACACTTACCAGTAAGATAAGCTACGGTGTCAGGTGTTACATGGAACTTGTCTCTGTGTATAACGCTGGCCGCCGCCAATGAGAGCAACTTGATGAGCACGCGGCAGGTCCTGGAGACGGTGGCCGCAGCGGGGTGGCGGTAGCCTTTGATTAGATGACCCACGAGAGCGAAGTGGAAGTTTGATCGGAAGCTATACCAGAACAGACATATTGTTAAGTAGTCTAGAGATATATTATACCTAAAAAAGATTAAGACAGAGGTTTGAAGAAGTTCGTATTGGATGGCTGCATCAATTCTTTGATACAGAACGCAGAATTGCTCGTAAAGGCACGCATTGATACCTTGGTCCCTATGCCTAATATCACATTTATATCATTACTATCTTTTTTCAAAATATGATATATATTTATACAGGGTGTCCGGTAATTAATAGATAACCTGGAAATGTCTTATATTGGAATGGACGGCCGTTCAGAAAAAATATGAAAAAAAATCTATCCTAACTACTACCTTAGATATGTGTTTTTTTTTTTTATTATCATGTATAACTTTCTTGTATACTTCGACCATAAATTAATGAAATACATCGATTTTTTGTTGTTTTATTATTAAACACTAATTATGCTAATAGACAGTCAAAAGTATGCTATGATTATATAGCTTGCACTTTTTAATATGTATATATTTTTTCTTATTTTTTTTTCTGAACGGCCTTCAGTTCTACTATAAGACATTTCAAGGTTATCCATTAATTACCGGTCACCCTGTATAATAGGAATAATAATAAAGCTCTATTTATAAATTGTCCGACTGCTAAAAACGGGTCTCTTTAAAGTGTGATAAAGGTTAGATTATAGTCTTCCGAGCTAGTTCAGTGCGGATTAGTAGACTTTATACGTCATTGAGACCATTGTGAACATCTCTAAGATATGTAAGTCTCCTCAAGATGTTATTGTCACAGTTAAATCAAGCGATAATTAACTATTTAAAATCGAAGTAGTGTCGAATTGAATCCAAAATATTTAGGTAGTATTCGCCCACTTGGATGTTGTTGTGTTTATGTATGCAAACATATCTCAGAATGAACAGGCATAGGTAAGTGTATTACACCCACATTTCGTCATATACATATTTAGGTCTCATATAATACTTAGGCTATTACCATTAATCAGACATATTTCAAGATTCCTCATTGGTACTGACAATTTCCTAGCAGAAAACGCAAACACTTTGCCAGTCTCAGACATCAAACCAAGAACCTCACGATTTCGCGAGAACGAAAGCAAATTTACTCACTTAAATATAAAATGTTGAATATGTACTAATCGTATAAACGTCGTACGTACCTCAGTCCGACCGCATGGTCTAATTGCTTGAAATGCCACTCCAGTGGCTCTCTAGTTTCCATCATTACTTGTTCTAACGTCTGAAACAAATATATTGCTCTTAAAACAATAACTTTAGGTACTCTGTACTAATTTCTATTACCTATCTCACTTATACATATATAAAGGTGAAAGATTATGACGATATTAGAACTAACCTTATGCTGGAACTGTCCCTGTGACTCCAGGGTGTGAAGGTTCTGTTCCATGAAGGCCAGCCCAGCGGCGTACAGTGTCGGCTCGTCCAGTTGCAGTACTGATAACGCGACCCAGAACAGCGCCTTGTGGATCGGTGAGGCCTAAACAATAGGTGACATTGTAGATTCGTTCATAGATGGTTTCGTTTAAAAGTAGTGTTACGTGCTGGGTTCGACGGATAAGAATATAAAACAATATTACCGACTAAAACACGTTTTATTCTAGTACACAATTAACTTTAACACACAACAAACACTATACTACACTTTTCCACTATACTACACTTTTCCACTTTGACTGCTTCAAACTCCGTAGTATTGTCGCTTCCGTTCGCTTCGATGAACACTTGACCGCTTACGATAGTAAACTGACTCGGCGGTGCGCGTGCGCTCTATTTATACGCGGGTAAAGTGCTTCTGGAGTTTTCCAGAAAACGTCACACACGGCACGCAACAGCGCGATGATTCGAGAATGTGCCAGCGCTTTCTCCACTGAACTCGTACCGACAAATACGTAGTTCCGTAAGATGTCAATAGATGGTGCTGTAATAAATTATTATTAGAAACCGCCGACTCTTCCCTACAGTGCCGACAGAGGGCATTAGCCGTAACAGTAGTTTAATTTCTTGAGGTGGCTTGTCTGCCCCACCCCAGACAATAAAATTACTTAACATAATCGGTTCGATTCTATTCTGCGGTGTTTGTAGAAATTTAACTAAAGTTAGGTATTCATTTTTGAGGATTAAGTGGCCAATCCGTTGTCCTAGAATGGAGGACCTCAATTGGAAACGTGTCTGGTATGAAGAACATAGCATTCAAGCAAACTTGTGTTGTGTGCCCACGATAGCTTCCAAGCTCTTTGAGGAGGCTGTGTAGGTACTGACAGCATAAATTATATCCTTAGGTTGGTTATCCAGCAAGCACTGACCTTCTTTTTCTGCAAATACTGAGATACCTCTGGTTTTGCAAAGTATCGATTAACTTTAAGAACCATTTACCATCAGACGCATTGACTGTTTGCCATCTTACACTACAGTGAATTTATATAATGTTTGTGAAACTTTTTGAATGTGTTAAGACGTTTGTTACTCATTCATGCGTATACCGTTGAAATTTATTTTTATCCCAATACCCATGGATTTCACGCGAGCAGAAAGCGGGTAGACTAGATATATTATACTATACTATAGTATACTAGATAGTTATATGGGTGTGTGTTTTTCGCACTTAACTCTGCAATCGGGCTACTGTGTATATATGTCCAACGCGAGGGTGGTTGGTTTCTCATATCGCCTTAGATCTGTTCAGGAAGATAGTAAGGGACCGATGTAAGAACACATTAGCCGGTGTCGCCTTAGTCTTCATACAGCTAACTTATATCATAATATAAAGTGTTTATATACAATTATATTTCCCTAATATGTTTAGAAATTTGTAAATATACATACAAGATTAGGTAAATTTTACATCAGTTGAAAATCTAAACTTCTCTAACTCTTTTATCTAAACATACTACCTTACATATCTTTATATATATAAATATTTTGTGCATGTGTTTGTAATTAAATTCCTCCTAAACGGCTGGACCGATTTTGATGAAATTTTTTGTGTGTGTTCAAGTGGATTCGAGAATGGTTTAGATTTGTTGTACGTGTACGTGTGTACAGGACAACTTCTCTCGGGACAGCTAGTTTATTTAAATAATATTTATAATTGTATGTCTCACATTCTGTTTCTTTTACAGTACACACTGATTACATATTAACTTTTAGTACAAACAGTAAATATATTATTACAATACTTAAAACATTTGATATTTATTTCTCATAAATATTGTGTTTAATTTTTTTTAACCTACTTTTTAGTTTTTTTATTATGTTATTGATTTAGGTCTTCAAGATACAAGCTTGCCTAGTGTAAAAACCACAGAAGTATTTTGTTTAATTCTGCCAGCGCTTGGCAAATTACTTTATTTTATTTTGTAAGGTGTTTTAGATTGATAAGGTTTTTGAATTTGTTAAACACTGTAATAAACAATTTTTCATTTTCATTTTGCATTTTCAACCTCTACATGAGGGGTTGTGGGTGCTGCCAATGTAACTGGCGTAGGGTTTCCTTGATAGAACGTTATATTTATCGCGACAGATATTTGTTTAAGGACGGAATACCGGTTAAGGAATGTAACGGGTACTTCAGGTAGAAAATAATTACTTAACTTAATAGTGAAGATCAGGAACTCACCGGGTACAGAAGAGGCTGTAATCTCGTCAAGGACATGATCAGCGCTTCCAGTAGAGCGAGGTCATTGAACGACTCCAGAGCCTTCACCAATATCCTCAGCAGTTGCTTCATATCATCATCGGTAATGTTCTTACCTGCAAAATATTAAATATTATGTACCAAAGATTTAAATGATGTACATATGTATATGTTTAAATAAGGTCACCTTTCTGGACGTTAACTTGTCATCTGACACACAATGCCAACATGATACCTGAATAATAAATATAGTATTATCACGCTCACTCATATTAAAAATTGTATACTATCGTTCCCTGTCTAATGTGTGAGCTCACTCTTGTTTGTGTAAACGCATTTATAAGTTATCTCTCATCTTATAAGTACGGTGAGGGGTCATATATGATGTTAATTTTTGTCACGTATACAGCATGTTAGATGTTATAAGGTGTGGTCAGCGGACTTACCTATACCGGAATTCAAATATAAAAAAAATTCTTACATAACTCATGGCCTTTCTCATATAACATGTATTTTTAACAATATTTTCTTCCGTTTACCCGTATTACATATTGGAACAAACTGCTTTATATGGATTTTAACACGGTTATTATATTGAAGAAACACTATTTTAAAAGATTCGTGTAACTGTAATATTACTTTTCAGCAGCCATGTTCACGAGGAGGCACGGGGATGTACCCGTGAAAAGAAAAATTGTTAATTTATAAAAGACTAGATGTGCCCGCGGTTTCACCCGCGTTTATGGTTACTGCCCCGCCCCCGTGGATCGTACCGTGATATTATGTAGCCTATAACCTTCCTCGGTAAATAAGATATCCAACAATAAAATAATTTTCCAAATCGAACCAGTAGTTCCTGAGATTAGCGCGTTCAACCAAATTAACAAACTCAACTGTATAATCGCGAAAAAAAACAGCTCTTCCATACATTTTGTCGAGCTCAAAGTCCAATTTTGTATGGAACAGCTATTTTCCCGCGATTTCGGCAATGTCCCAGAACAAGTTGTTCATAATAGCAAGTATAATCGCTCCCTGAGAGGTTTACACTACATTAACAAACATTACCGAAGGGGTAGACAGAGAGCTATTTGAGATAATAATAATAGGAACCGAGTCTGTTGTTGTTTACCAGACACACGTTCAGATTCCGTGCTAGTACTGAGAATTTCTAAATAAAATACCAACAAGGTAGGAGTCCCTGACAAAAAAAAAATTATAGTACATATTTTCTTTTATTTAGATTTTTGATTTATACATTTTGATCTATCCGCGAGCGTTAGTATTGACAGAAATAGGACCTTGCGTGGTCTGACCGATCTGAACATCGAATCCAGAACCTCACGATACACCACAGAACCATCAATGCAATAGTAAAACCAAGTCACATACGAATAAGACGCATGACTAACTGCAAAATACCGGTTCCGACGCGTCGCTCTGTATCATATACTACCTATTCTATAATTAGCCGAACAAGCGCGTCACATAACGTCCATTAAACGATAAACCATAGAGTCATCGTGAAACTATCATTTTAAAATCAATAATTCAAAAGCAATAACGAATTTATTGCTAGTGCGGCAATTGTCTTTTTTTAATAATAATAATATTCGTTTGTTTCTAAGGATTTAACTCAAAAACTACGTAAACGATTTTAAAAATTCTTTCACCATTAGTAAGCTATATTATCACCGAGTAACATAGGCTATATTTTAATGTTTTAACATAACCTAACCTACTTTTACTCGAGCGAAGCCGCGGGAAAAAGCTAGTTAAACTAAGTATAAACACACAGCCATCGTAAAACTATCATTTTAAATCATTCATTAAAAGCAGTGACTAAATGATTTGGTAAACTACATCATAAGTGTGTTATTTACCAAGAATGACGTAGTTAGTGGGTTTATGTGGTCGCCACATTACTGCACCGAGTGTTTGAAAAATTGTGTGATCCGCAATTAATTGAGTCTCGGTGCTGGCTCTGTGTTTGAATGTTTGTAAATTCCTCCACGATACGAAATATTTCGAGTGCGGAAGTTGTTTTTTATTAAAAAAGAAAGAAATAAAACAAGAGTCAAAACATTTTATATACGTAATCTATTTGTTCTTATTTGCCAAAAAACAATTAATTATAGCACCTTAAAGGTTGATTCACACACATCAGTGACGGCACAGTTCCGTATCCGTGTCCGCTCAGTTCAGTATCAGTGCTTCAGTGTTGCGTCAGTGATTTGATTCACACATGTCAGTGCATGCTCAGTTCACGGAGCTTCAGTGAAAACTTGTCCGTCATCAGGTAATAATGTTTGTTACCAAACCATGACTATGTTCAATACTACGGAGCTAGCAATTTTAGCTATTGCGTTAGACGAAGAAGAAGAGCAGCATCAAGATAAAAAGAAAAAATGGGTGCATTAAGTATGGCAATTAAGAGAAACAGAAGGAGAATTTATGACATTATTATACAAAGAATTAGTTAAAGATGAGAGGAAATATTTTGAATATTTTAAAATGTCAGAGAGTTGTTTCAATATTCTTCTGCAGAAACTAGGAAGTAAGTTATTGAAGAAAGACACTCATTGGAGAAAGGCTATATCTCCAAGAGAGAGACCTGTTTGGTTATGGTTTTATGCGAAACGAATAGCGTATTTATAACCTCTTACTTAAGGTCTATTTTGTCGTTCATAAATTATTTTAATCGACTCTGGGTTTTTTTTGGGCATCCTTCTTTGTAAAGATTGATCTGTCGAGTTCTGTACGTTTTAGTTCTGTAGGCATAAATAAATATACTTACAGCAGGGACATATTTATTTACTAGCCGCTCCCGCAAACTTTGTTTCCCGTGGGCATGAGATATTTTCCCGCGGTAAAAAGTAGCCTATGTATTATTCTAGGACCTAAACTATCTGCATGCAAAATTTCATCCAGAACCGTCCAGTAGAAAAGTGAAGGTCAGACCAACAAAGAAATATACCTACAAAGTTTCGCATTTATAACATGATTTACCTACACACAGATCTCAGTTGCCCAAAACTAAGTAAAAATTAATGACTTGGAGCTAACCAGACGATATATATAATATGATATATATATATATATATATATATATATATATATATATATATATATATATATATATATATATATATATATATATATATATATATATATAACAAATACTATACCTACATAGATAAATAAAGTATTAAATCAAAGTAAGTAAGGTACTTACCATCTAACTTAATTTGTGCTCCTATTTTGTTCCACAAAATAGTTTTATATTTTACATCCATGTACTTTGCATGAGATAAATCATATAAAACCCTATTTTCCCGAACCAATTCAATTAATCGCTCGTCCTCCATTTTGTTTTTTATATCCGTGTGTCCGTGACCCTTCCGTGATGCTTCCGTGATTCATCAAAATATCGGAGCCAACAAATAGCGTCCGTGCTTGCCGGTGCCGGCACTGACACTGACGGCACTGTGCCGTCACTGACACTGACAGGTGTGAATGCGTTCATAGAGAATGTATGAAAGAATATTTTTCACTGTGTCGGTACTGTGTCGGCACTGTGGCTTCACTGATGTGTGTGAATCAACCTTAAACCGGCGAGCGTGTATGAGGAATGTGATGAAAGTGAATGAAGCCAGAGAAGTGTGTTAGATTCGCAAATGGAAATCCGTAGTCTCTACCTACCCCTCTGGGAAACAGGCTTGAATCTATGTATGTATAGCAAGTTACGGCTTTCAGATTATATTATAGTTTTAATAAATAGAAAGGATAAACGAAAGATACCTAAAGTATTGTCTCTTGTATTATCTTATCACTACACCATATTTGTATATTAAAACAAGTAATATATTATATACCTACAACATAAAGGCAGGAAACCCGAACCGCCGAACACACGACCGAAAGAACAAGACTCCGGCAAAATACAGGTCAACGAACAGACACAGCAAAAAAGCCGGATCGATACCATCAGTACAGCCCCATCCACTGACGGATACACACGTCAAATGATGCCGAAGATTAGAAACGGTATAGATAAGGAATATTTAATACATTTAGTGCACGAAAGACCTGCTATATGGGATAAAAATACCGATGTGTACAAGGATAAACAGTTGAAAAGTGCGGCTTGGCGGGAAATATGCGCCATTTTGAGAAATGATTTCGAGAAAATGGACGAAAATACAAGTCAGGGGTATGGTGAGTGTTTTTTGTAAGTTTTATAATTCGCATTGCAAATAAATTGGATCAATAATACATGACGTAGATATATATTTACATTCCCGTAACTTTTGCCATCGTATATTTACCATAAACATGTTATAGGTTATTTTTTTAGGTTATAATACTTAAATAAATATCAAGTAGATAACACATTAATATCTAGTAACAGTTAAGCTACTCTTTTAATAGAAAACGATAGTTTATATATTTTAGCTGCATACCAGACTAATATTAAAATCGTTTATACGATTATATTAGTAATACAGTCATACATAAGTAAATAAAATAAGTTATACTTTATGTATGTTTATTTGAAAAGGCTTTAAAATACTTTGAAAGCTAAATAAAGTTATTTAAAAATGCAAACGAAATCTCGGGAAACAACAACTCAATAACGAAACGGAAAGGAAATAATTCGTAACCGATAACCGCGCCTAGCTCTGTTTACACTCAAACTAAGATGGCCGCCAAACGTAGTAAGCAATACTACGTGCAAAGGAATTTTAACCTTATCTCTATACATTTAAAGTCTAATATAAATAAAATTGGTATCAGATCCAGTATAAACTGCTTATTTTATGAATGCAGTGCCGGCCTTGCGTTCGTAACGTTGCCCGTCTCGATGTCACCAGTTCGTATGTATAAAGGTATTATGTTATGTGAACGGAGGTGATGTTGTGAGCTGTTTCTAACGGTTCATTTATTTATAGGTATTTAGGTATTATTGTGCACGTTTATATGATTGGATATAAGTAGTTACGTGTGAACTACAAATATTTGAACAATTACATGATAATTGGTGTTTTTGTTAATTCGAGACAAATCATAGTGGGGCCTATACTGCCAGTCTTCTGGGCACACTACCAGTCGAATGTGATGTGGAGGAATTCTATGACGCCTATTAGAGGGCTTTAGTTTCCTTTTTCTTTTTATTTCTGTTTTATCATATTTTAGGTATAAGATAGTTTTAAAGAATTGTGTTTATATTATGTACTAGATGTTCCCGCGGTTTCACCCACGTTTATCGTTACTGCGCCCGTGGTTCGTAGCTTGTTGTTATATAGCCTATAGCCGTCTTCGATAAATAGGCTATGCAACACTAAAAGAATTTTTCAATACGAACCAGTAGTTCCTGAGATTAGCGCGTTCAAGCAAACAAACAAACAAACTCTTCAGCTTTATAATATTAGTATAGATATAGTTAATAATATATTATACATTGAAATTAAAGGTATTATAAGAAAGAAGCAACTATACGTGATAAAAAACATGGAATTCGAATTGGGCAATCAAAAATGTATGATGTAATAGTTAGTATGAACGCCACAACGTTTCCGATTTTCTGCATACAAAACGAAAACTTCATATTTAAACAACTATTAGTATAAAGAAAGAGCAGCGATAGCTCAGTGGGGACACCAACAGATTGTAATGCAGAGGGTCTCGGGTTCGAACCCACGTCGCGCACCTCTGACTTTCGGAAGTTACATGACTTTTCGAAATTATGTGCGTATTGATTGACAATGGCCTCAATGGCGAAATGGTTAGTGTAACCGACTGCCCGCCTGAGGTCGCGGGTTCGATTCCCGCACAAGTCAAACATTTGTGAGCATGAACATGGATGTTTGTCTTGGTCTGGGTGTTTCTATGTATAATATGTACGTATTTACAAAAAAAATGATGTATGTATGTTTATCCATTGTTTAGTACCCATAGTACAAGCTCTGCTTAGTTTGGGCTAGATGGTGTTGTGTGGATGTGATAAAAAAAAAAAGAAAAAAAACAGTTATCGCCTGCTCCGTGCCTCGGAGAGCACGTTAAGCCGTCGGTCCCGACTGCCATGAGCATCTATGGCACTCGTTATTGGGGAAGTCGACACAAAAGATCCCACTGGGTCGAAGTGTCGCCGGTCTGTACTGACTGGCCCCCACACAAGATAAGATAAGATAAGATAAGATAAGATAGTATAAAGAAGAATGATTTGTACTTTTGTTTGTAACAAGTACATTCAAATGCTACTGGACCGATTATATTTATTATTTTAGTAAGCTACTTTATTTGGACGTAACATAGTCTATATAAAATCACGCAAGCCACGGGAGCGGAGCAGATAAGCGTGGGTGGATCAGCGGTGGACAGCTTGTGTTATATGGATAAAAACTAAGCTAGCTTTAAAGAGAGACCATTGGACGGTGACCTACTGGTCTCGAATTCGATACCACGGGTGGCACTTCTGACTTTACGAAGTTATGTGCGTATTATTAACTAGTTTTTGCCCGCGGCTTCGCTCGCATTAAAGTAGGTTATGGTAGATTATGTTAGTAACAGTACTTTTTATAAATAAAATATGGCAACAGACTGCAATGCAGAGGGGTTCGAACCCACGTCGCGCACCTCTGACTATCGGCAGTTATATGACTTTTAAAATTATATGCGTATTGATTGAATTATCGCCCGCTCCGTGCCTCGGAGAACACGTTAAGCCATCGGTCCCGGCTGCCATGAACATCTATGGCACTCGTTATTGGGAAGTCAGTGCCCTCTAATATCATGATACTGGTCTAGCCTTAGGGTATCGTTAGCCTTCGGGTTGCGGAGGTAGTCGCTTCGTGTAAAAACTGATATCCAGTCAAATCTGGTTAGACTAGAAGGCTACCCCAAGTGACTTGGGAATAATAAAGGCTAAGGAGAAGAGTACTTTTTATAAATAAAATATGGCCTATATTACTCGAAGGTAAACTAGCTTTCTTAAAGTGAAAGAATTTTTTAAATCGGTTGAATAGTTTTTGAGTTACATCGTTACAAAAATATAAATAAACAAACAAAAGAAAAATCAAATCTTTTCTTTTTAAAATATATGTATAGATTATAGGGGCTTTAGATCACTACACGAAATTTTTATATATTCCTAGGCTTGAATATTTAATTGTAACATTTGTATGTTGAAATTCATATATATTACCTCGTTTTAAGACTATACAGTAATAATGTCAGCCCTGTATTAAACTGTCCCACTGCTGGGCACGGGCATCTTCTCAGTTTGAGAACGGTTAAGCCATATTCCACGACGCCGCGCTGGCCTTGTGCGGGTGACAGAATACACACATCTTAGAGAATACTA
This sequence comes from Catocala nupta, assembly GCA_963675205.1. Lineage (NCBI taxonomy): Eukaryota > Metazoa > Arthropoda > Insecta > Lepidoptera > Erebidae > Catocala > Catocala nupta. Next base: position 5,127,278 of record OY776105.1, read on the forward strand.
TGCAGAACTCTTATATGTGCAGATTTCCTTACAATGTTTTTTTTTCTCCGTTAAAGCGCGTTATAATTATTATATTATATAATAGCTTTTTTTTATAACTGCCCCCGCTCTAGATGTAATTCCTGTGTCACGGAGAATTTTACAAACATTCAAACAACGGACACAAAGAACATCCAGATTAGAAACAACCATTTATGGATCACACAAACTTTTGTTCCGTGTGGGATTCGAACCCACAACACTCGGCGCAGTGGCAGCGACGAGGCGACCACTTCAACCACTACGCCATTTGTACAGACATATTATTTATTTACGCACATTGCTTCGAATAGTCTGGGGTCGAACTTGCAACCTCAGCGTGTCAGTCCGGTTTCCCACTAGCATTGAACAATATGTTACCACTAGAATATCATATTCAAACATAGAACATGATCTGCGCGTGGGCAGGGCGGAACGCGTCTTTTGTTCTGTCTTCATAGAATACAAATCAGATGCGCCATTCTTATGCCGCAAGCATTTCGACCTCTATACTAACGAAGTATCGACATCTATACTAATATTATAAAGAAGAAAGATTTGATTTTTGTTAGTTTGTTTGTTTGTAAGGATTATACTAAAACACCGGTCAACTAATAAAAAAAAACTTTCATCATTAGAAAGCTATATTATCACCGTCAGTAACATAGGCTACATTTTATTTAAAAAAAAGTACTGTTACTAACATAACCCAACCTACGTTTACGTGAACAAAGCCGCGGGAAGAAGTTAGTTTAAAATATTTTTGCAATTGCAAACACATGACGGCAAAATTATATCAATGTATGTAGCTTCTAAAATGTAGGAAATTAAATAAACAATTGAATATTTTATTTTAATTGATATGTTTCTCTTGTTAGAAAATATTATATTTAAATCGAAATAAATATAAGTTCATTAAGTAAAATATTTTTTCTCTTTAATATTATATGACTATTCCATTATGTTCTTAGTATTCTACCTACTTACTTAATCTAATATCTAGTCTATAATAGCAAGTTGAAGTGAGACAGGGCTATTGTGTTGACTGAAGTGCGGTGCGTGCACTGCAGTTGTGTGGCACATAAATATTGTTCCGAATTGCTGTTATAGTAGAAATATATAGTTCAATGCCCACTAGGCATTGAAATATAAATAAAAATGCCTCCGCTGTCTGTGTGTGCTGCTTAGTATAACAAATCACTTGTTTTTTGTTTCAGTAAGATCCGTCATAAGGCTATGGTCTCAAACACGAGACAGCTGGATGAGAACCCAACACGGAAAAAAGAAGGGCACAACACTCAGACCGTACATATACCACAAACAATTACTGTTCCTACAAAGCGTTGTCCCTAAAGACACAAAGGAGAACACAGCAGAAAGTGTAGCAGAAAACACAGCAGATAGAATAACACCGAATAAAGAAAGCGAAGCAGAAATAGAAATTAAAGAAGAAATAGATGTTCTAGAAGAAGACGATACGGGTAGCGTGGAAGAAGATGACGAATACCTAGTACCGGCATATTCTTCAACAAATGAAGAGGAATCACAAGAAGCAAAGATACGTAGAATTGGCGAAGCAGAAGAATTCGGTTACAGAGATGAAGAGTTTGTAGATGTTGGCGAAAGGCGCAGAAGAATAGATGAAATTGATGAAAGAATAGCATTTTACATGAATAGACGAATTGTAAATAGTGGAGCGAATGTAGAAGATCGACACATGGCGTTCTTTAGAAGTATACTACCAAGTCTTTCGTTATTGAACGATGATCAAATTTTGCAATTCCAGTCTGGAGTTATAAGTTTGTTGCAAAATATTAAAAGGAGTAGAACCTTTGATTGATTGTAAAATGAGACCATAAATTTGTTTTCATATCTATTTTGTAAGTAAAATAAAACTGAAGAATATGTTATTTTATTTATGACTGTAGAAATACTAAGAAATTTAATACATAATGAATAGTACATGGTACAACAATATATATGTTATCCAAGTACAAAAATGCAACGTATTTTTTAAATACTTTAGAAATAAATAAGATACAAACGTTTCAAATCTGGTAATGGACAATGCCTCTAGTATTATCAAATGACAGAAAAAGGATGCATGCTACATTTTGTAATGTAATCGCCATTTTAATGCAGCCTGTAATATCCATGGATACCTTAAGGTCTAAAATTCTGTGAACACTCGAATTAGAGTGCATATGAATGAACTAGATGGCGTTGTTTTATAAATTGCGGTTAAAAATAATATAAATTGCCATTAAAAAGGATGGTGTAATCCTAACGCATGACGAATGTGCAAAGCAGTTTGCGGAGTACTTCCAGTCGGTGTACAACAACTCTCCACCGCAGCTGGATGCGACATCGGCACAGGCGGCGGCGGCAGAGCGCGGCAGCGCATCTAGCGCGCGTATTAGTATAAAAGCCCTGAGTTTGCAAGAGGTAAGCGTAGCGCTCGCCCGCCTTAAACCAAAGCGTTCGTCAGGACCGGACGGTTTGCCTGCTTTCCTTTTTAAAGACTGCGGTAAAGTACTTTTGAAACCCCTTCACCATCTGTTTAACGTTAGTTTAAGGTATCATACATTTCCAGCTCGATGGAAGATCACGCGGGTTATACCAGTACCGAAAGGTAAAGCGGTACCAGATGTTACTGGATATAGACCAGTAGCAGTGTTGTCGACTCCGGCCAAGGTGTTCGAGTCCGCTCTTCAGCGCAGCATGCAGGCGCAAGTGCAAGCGCAGTTGTCGGATTCGCAGCACGGTTTTCGTCCGGGGCGCAGCACAGCTACAAACCTCATTAATTTCATGTGTCAGGTGGTACCTGCTGTAGATTCTGGTGGGCAGGTCGACGTTGCTTACTTCGATTATAAAAAAGCGTTCGACTTGGTTGATAATGACGTGTTATTAAGTAAACTGGCAGAAGTCGGATATACCCCACACTTGCTGAAATTCTTCGGTAGTTATATGAAGGATCGACAGCAATATGTAGACTACCGGGGGTGTGTGTCAGGTACATATTATACAAGGTCTGGGGTGAGTCAGGGGAGCAATTTGGGTCCCCTAAAATTTATTTATTTTTATTTATTTTATTTATTTATTTATGGACAACCAACAAAGCATACACTAATTTAAACATCGTAATGAAACATAAATGCGGATACATATCATAGTGCTGCCTTACTTACAGGCTGCCACGGCATGCATTAACAAAAAAAAATATGTATATATTTATATAAGCTCGTTTGTGAAATTACAAAGTGAGATTAATTCCATTAAAAAGTCATACAAACGAAATTCATGCATAGTTTGTAATTATAAATTATATTAAAAAAGGAAATTGAAATGATAATTGATAATTATTATAAAATTTAAAATGCTGACACTGTAATTTATATTCACAATGAAAAAATACAATAAATTATAATTATATTAATATATTAAAACTAAATTAAATCAATTAATAAATTACTTCCACATCAACTTGTCGACCAATATTGATTTAAACTTGGGCAAGGAGTAGGATAAATCGATATCCACATCAGGTAGGCGTGACAGGCGACTGTATTGCACTTGCATTCTGTTGATAGAGGAGAAATGCCCTAGATTTGTCTTGGAGGTTTTGGCGTTGAAAGGCTGGTATCTAGACGACCGAGCGAGTTTATATGGCACATTAATATTTATTTGAGAAAGTAAATGAGGGCAGTCAATATGGCTATTATAAATTTTATAAAAGAAGAGATGGTCTAAAATCTGTCGACGACCCTCCAAGGTCATTAATTTAAAATGTTTTAATCGAGTAGCATATGAAGGTAATTCTTTAGCCATGTTGCAATGGTAAGACAGATGCCATAGAAATCTTTTTTGAACAGACTCCAAACGACGTTTATGTATATCGTAATAGGGAGTCCAAACTACACTACAATATTCCAAGCCTGATCTGACCAGAGAGTTAAATATGGATATTTTGCTTGAGGCATGTTTGAATTCCCTACTGTTACGCAACACGAATCCAAGCAGCTTAAAGCCCTTTGAGGCTATGTTATTGACATGAGTGTGAAAACGCAGCCTGTTATCGATATGAATACCGAGATCACGAATGGCATCCCTTTCCTCGATTTTGCGATTGTTAACTACATAATTTTGAAAATGAGGTCCCTTTTTTCTAGAAAAGTGCATATGGTAACACTTGTCAACGTTAAGTAACATCTTGTTATCGAGACACCATTGGGAAAAACGATCAAGGTCATCTTGCAGACTATGCTTATCACAATCATTCTCAATACGTTTTACAATTTTAAGATCATCGGCATATAAATATATATGAGAGTGAAAAAAACAAGATGCTACGTCATTAATAAAAATATTAAAAAAAAGTGGGCCTAGATGAGATCCTTGAGGTACTCCTGACGGAGTCTCGTATGAGTTAGATGTGAAACCATTAACCACCACCTTCGAGGATCGATCAACAAGATAAGACTCACACCACTGCAATAAGTTTCCTGTTATACCATAATAATACAGTTTGCTTAACAATGTTGAATGATCCACTTTATCAAAAGCCCGGCTGAAATCGGTGTAGATGACGTCAACAAGACATCCACGATCTAACGCATTCACCACATCCGAGACAAAACATGTAAGATTGGTTGCCGTTGATCTAGCCTTTATAAAACCGTGCTGCTCAGGCAATAATATGTGTCTAACATGCCACGAAATAAAGGGGTAAATTATGCATTCAAACACCTTTCCAAACACAGATAATATAGACACGGGTCTGTAGTTTTTCACAAGTGCCTTGTCATTAGACTTGTGTATCGGCACAACTAAAGCTTCCTTCCATAACTTAGGGAAGCAGCCTGTACATAGGGACATATTAAAAATCATAGAGAGAGGCTCCCCCAAGACCTCGCCACACTTTAAAACAAATAAGGAAGGCAGCCCGTCGGGTCCCGCTCCCTTACGAGGGTCAAGTCTTTTTAAAGCAGTTATAACAGAGTCCTTTGAAAATCTCTTATTATCATGATTAATGAATTGCCTCCAGTCATCAAACATGGGATGGGTCTATTATTTGCAGATGACCTTAAATTGTTTTTACAGATCAATAATTTATCTGATTGCAAACGTCTACAAGAAGACATTGAAAGAGTAGTTAGATGGAGTCAAAGGAACAAATTGTTCTTCAACGTTTCTAAATGTTCCACTATGTCTTTTACTCGTTCGCGTACACCTATCACTTATAATTATAGAATAAACACAGAACCAATCCAAAGAGTCGCACCGGTAGAGGACTTAGGCATTAGTATGACTCCTGATCTTTGTTTCAGAAGTCATATTACAAACGTATGCAAAAAAGCATATAGGAATTTGGGATTTGTACTTAGACAGTCACAGCAATTCACTAACTTGAGCGCGATCAAGGCCTTGTACGATGCACTGGTGAGAAGCCACCTCGAGTATAGTGCTATCATATGGTCTCCCTATGAGGCTAAATATATTTCAATGCTGGAGAAAGTCCAGAATAAGTTTACCAGGTACCTGTACATGAAATTATATGGCGTATACCCATTCTATCCATTAATGTACCCCACATTGTTTGTCCTCGGAATGGTCGGGTACAATGAGCTAAGAGTACGTCGGGAGTTCTCACTTGCAATGTATGTAATTAAAATCCTTAGGAGTCAAGTGTGTAACGAAACTGTGCTAGGGCGCTTGAGCCTATGTGTGCCTGATCGCTATGTGTGGAGGAGGCGAATTCCACTGATTCTGGTTGTCCCTGCTGCCAGGACCAACTTACTGGCCAAAACGCCACTTACTCGCACAATAAGGGTAATCAACGAGCTCAGCACTAAAATTGATATCTTCTCCAGTAACCTGAACGAACTCGCAAAAGCAATTCTATATGTAGTAGCATATAAATAGTGTGTATGATAATATTTTAATTTCATAATTTAGGTTTACGATTTTGTCAATTTTCTTTGTTTATTTTTAAATTTTAATTTTTGTTATGTATTATATATTTAAGTTTTGAGTATTATGTGTGCATTTTGGCCCCACAATCGCATTGGGCTTCCTGTAATGGTTGTGTGGGATGTGTTATAAATAAATAAATAAATAAATAAATATTATGTATCAACGTTACAGTTCTAGTCAAATGTAATTCTTACCTAATTACTTACTTTTTATTTCTAAATAAGTAATGTAATAACTTTGTATAGAGATCCAAAAATTGTTTTAAGTAAGTAAATTTAAAGAACTTGGGTTATTAAGAAATCTATTTTTTTATTTTATAGTACCTACTTAGTACACCGCCATCTTTACCGATATAGGTAAACTACTCAAGAGTTCTTGTATTGATTTCCGTTAGATGGTGTCAAATATGGGCTTATACCATTTTAGTTTTTTACATGCATATGCATTTTTGCAGCTCACTGTACGTCACTTTTTGTCCCGTGTGGAAATCGAATGCATACTGGTTCGACTCCTACACGTTTTAATAAATACAATTGATTATAAAAGGCACTTACTTATACATCCAAAGACTATGAGTGCCCGCGGCTGCAGAGCTGGATTGAAGCAGAACGCGAAACTCTTCGCCAGCGAAGTCCTAATAACAAAATGTGTTATCAGTCATCATCTTTAACTAGTAGGTAAGTAATAACTAAGATTCATTTTAGTAGCTCTACTTAGTTACTAAAATGCGTTAATGCATGAGGTATTAAGTTCAATTGCCGGGTCAAAGTGCTTTATTTGGTTTTTCTGCCGAGAAATGGTCGGCATATGTGCAGCTAGTCGCAGTCACATGCAGCCGGCCATGATTTCGAGCCATTGTTGATTTTATCACATTTTAACATTGATTTTGACACATGGTCGATTAGCTTTTCAGAAAGCAGGTGTTAGTAGTTATTGTTGAGAGCTCACTAAGAGTGCTGCCAGTTGCAGTCAGGGATTTGCCGCATGCAGGCCTCTATTATTTTGACAAAGCATTGATTGTGACAATTGGTTGACACTGACACGTCATTGATTTTGACATATATTTTAACAATTTTTTACATTTGACTTATCGTTGAATTTCAGAAACCAGAAGTAAGTAGTTGTTTTGATGATTTCCAGCGACTGCAGCAGCAGTCTCTCGCGGTCTGACTGCGACTGCACCTGACTATACACGACAAGACACACTCACCAGGTGTGCAGCCAGTCGCAGTCGGGTATGTCGCGCATGCAGGCCTCCATGATCTCGAGCAGCGCGTCGGCGATGATTTCCAGCGACTGCAGCGGCAGTCTCTCGCGGTCTGACTGCGACTGCACCTGACTATACACGACAAGACACACTCACCAGGTGTGCAGCCAGTCGCAGTCGGGTATGTCGCGCATGCAGGCCTCCATGATCTCGAGCAGCGCGTCGGCGATGATTTCCAGCGACTGCAGCGGCAGTCTCTCGCGGTCTGACTGCGACTGCACCTGACTATACACGACAAGACACACTCACCAGGTGTGCAGCCAGTCGCAGTCGGGTATGTCGCGCATGCAGGCCTCCATGATCTCGAGCAGCGCGTCGGCGATGATTTCCAGCGACTGCAGCGGCAGTCTCTCGCGGTCTGACTGCGACTGCACCTGACTATACACGACAAGACACACTCACCAGGTGTGCAGCCAGTCGCAGTCGGGTATGTCGCGCATGCAGGCCTCCATGATCTCGAGCAGCGCGTCGGCGATGATTTCCAGCGACTGCAGCGGCAGTCTCTCGCGGTCTGACTGCGACTGCACCTGACTATACACGACAAGACACACTCACCAGGTGTGCAGCCAGTCGCAGTCGGGTATGTCGCGCATGCAGGCCTCCATGATCTCGAGCAGCGCGTCGGCGATGATTTCCAGCGACTGCAGCGGCAGTCTCTCGCGGTCTGACTGCGACTGCACCTGACTATACACGACAAGACACACTCACCAGGTGTGCAGCCAGTCGCAGTCGGGTATGTCGCGCATGCAGGCCTCCATGATCTCGAGCAGCGCGTCGGCGATGATTTCCAGCGACTGCAGCGGCAGTCTCTCGCGGTCTGACTGCGACGCGGCGCCTGGCGCTGCCAGTACCGCATCAGACCCCCCGTGCTCAGAGAACCTTAAAAAGCTGAGTATGTACGATGTGGCTGGATTAGGTGGCAGTCAAATAACTTGAGACTATGGTAACATACAACAGCCTACCATGAAAATGTCTTTACTCTGTTTCAAATACGAAGTCCCTTATTGACATTTCATAGCACGTAACGCTGCACGTTTTATATAAAATGTCGTAATAAAGTACCTTTAAAAATCTATACCGAACAAGATATGATTATTTCACAAACATTATCTACATATTTCTATAGGCCTCAACATCAAAATAAAATGTACGACAATACCATGGTTACGTACTATATTTAGTTTACGTCATAGTTACATGACAATGTGTAAGATGATGAAAAAAAAAAAAAATGTCACAGTACAAAGTGTTGTAAATTTATGTCTAGTATCAATTATTTTTGTGATGCAAAGACCATTGAATCCTATTCCGCAGCCCTACATTTTTTGCTTTATCAAGTAATGGATTCCAAGAAAAGATATTGGTTGTAAGGCAAGTCTTTGGCAAAGGACGATCACTATGAAAGCCTAGGTGATGCTTTGAAAGAAGTTTATAGTTCTTGGACTGCAAGTTTACGTTTTAGTGTTTTAAGGGTTATAAGCAAAAGGGCCATGCCACCATATGTATACCTTTTAGTTAATGTGGCTAGAAACCCTTTTTTTGTATTCAGTTTTCTAACCTTTCTGTTTCGATTCTAAAAATAATTTGTTTGTTAAGATAATCGGTAATCGATATCGTGCTGTGACGATGGAAATGGTACTTTCACTATTGGTCTTCAATGATCACTCGTATCTGTCAAATGCGATTTCATATTTGAAACAGAGAATAGCCAGAAGTTCGGTCAGACCGAAATATCTATACTAATATTATAAAGAGGCATGATTTGTTTGTAATCTCGATAAACTGAAACTACTGAACTGATTTTAATATTTTTTCACTATTAGAAAGCTACTTTATCGTGAAGTAACATAGGCTATATAACATCACGCTACGAGCCACGAGAGCAGAGCAGTAATTATAAACATGGGTGAAACCGCAGTGGATAGATAGATCAAGATGCTAATCGAAAGCTTAAGAATAAATAAACTAATTTAATTTAAAAGACAAAATTAGTAATTGTATCGCAGCGGCATATAGGTGGCCAGACACGATAGATTTTTATTATGGCTAGTATTCTAAAACTTGACAGATTAAGACTGCGCCGAGCGAAATGTGCCAAAACAGGCGGTCACAGTTAAGATGATAAAATCAACACTTTTTGTTTAATACAAATATAAAATATACATTTACCATAACAATGAATGTGTTTCCATTTACTCCGTGTAAAAAACTTAAAATAATTAATATTTTCGCCTACAAAATTACGTAAATTTGCACGAAAAATGCAAAAACATAAGCTCGTGTTACGTGATTTTTAGATTATAACAGTAGAAATCTATCCTATTTTAGAGCTTAAACGAAACATAAATAGTTATATTACAATTTGTCCGTCCCAAATATTTAAGTTATTGGTTGACAATAAGGATATATATTTAGCAAAAAAGCACTTCAAATCCTCCATACAATTTTACTATGGCGGCCGCGCGCCGATTTGAATATCGAGCTCTGTCATTCAGTCCAACCGCGTCTTACGCTCGGCGCAGTCTTAAGTGTGGACTCAATACAATAATCAATTCTATTTCATAGTTTCATTTTATATAAATCCTAACTAATATTATAATTGCGAATGTGAGTTTATTTGTTACGCTTCCACGTTATAACTGCTCAACCGATCAACATGAAATATCGCATACACGTTGCCAGAGGAACAGAGAAGGACATACATTCCATACAGAAAAAAATCATTTTTAACTTTTCTTTTTTACGTGGGGAAATGCTCCTCATACATATCCCTTCGCCTCAAGGGGAGTGTGACGTGACGTGACGTGATGTGTGACGAGAGGTTTATGCCGGGCTCTCAACCTAATCTACATTTACTAGTCAGTAATATAGGTTAGCGAGAACCTGTGCACAAGGTATAGAATTGGATGGGTGGCTCACCAATCGCTGCTGTGTCGGTTGTAGGCGCTCCTGAATGCGGTCACGGCCGCCGACTTCACTTTCGATATGCCGAACATTTGGTAGAACTTCGGTAGAGCGAACTCGTCTAAGGACAGCCTCAGTACACGTTGTGTGTCCTCTAAAAATAAATGCTATGGTTAAAAGTACACACGAAAGCAACCAATAAATACCCTACCCACCCCAGTTTATAAGAGTTTAAACCACAATTGTAGGTTTGTATGTTGCTGTTTAGATGACAGTTCCTCCTCCGCCAAATAACCTTTAATACGCCAACATGCATTAAGTAATTCCTTTTGTCAGGGACTGAAGCTTGCCGCTGCGTTTTCGCATCTAAGGCGATGCTATGCGTCATTTGTCGCATAGTTCTGGAACTATGCGATCAGCAAGTACATATATGTATCAATTGCTGTTAAAGATGAACACTGACTAATATCTAGTAGGTATATTAGGATTTATTTTATAAGCATTATAGGAAATGCTTATCAGATAAATCTAAAATAAGTTAGGTGAGCAAGCATTTTTACAGGGAAACAAAAAAAAAAAGATTGAGAGATAAATTTTAATCCTGTAACAGAACCACGAATGCCAGTAATCGAAAGCGCCGCAAACCTCAATGTTGACTAATCACACTCTTTTATTATTATTATTGGTAACATTCAGTATTCGATGCATTTACCTATAGTGCACCAGTGAAAGATGTCATCTCTTCAATATATTTTTGTGGTACTCAATTGCGATTTAAAAGGTTTGTTAAACTTTTATGAATGAATGGCGTAAAGTAACAATCTTACCAGAGAAGCTCGGCGTGGTACAAGTGCATAATGAATGTATGATGTTGATGTTGTACAGGCCGTGGGTGGCGACTGGCGACGACGCATCGACACTGTCCCGGAGCACACAAGGAACGTCACCGTGTGGAACAGGTATGGCAAGTGACGAGCCACGTCCAGGCAGTTGTAGAATGACAACATTAGGTATAAGGTACAAACTTACCAGAGAAGCTCGGCGTGGTACAAGTGCATAATGAATGTATGATGTTGATGACGAGGACGTGTGTGGCTGCCCGCATCGAGACCGTCCCGGAGCAGACCAGAAACGTCACCGTGTGGAACAGGTACGCCAGATGGCGTGCCACATCCAGGCATTTGTTGAAGCCGACATTAGCTATAAGGTACAAACTCACCAGAGAAGCTCCGCGTGGTATAAGTGCATAATGAATGTATGATGTTAATGACGAGACCGTGGGTGGCGGCTTACATCGAGACCGTCCCGGAGAAGACTAGGAACGTCACCGTGTGGAACAGGTACAGCAGGTGGCGGGCCACGTCCAGGCAGTTGTTGAAGCCAACATTAGCTATAAGGTACAAACTCACCAGAGAAGCTCGGCGTAGTACAAGTGCATAATGAATGTATGATGTTGATGACGAGGCCGTGTGTGGCTGCCCGCATCGAGACCGTCCCGGAGCAGACCAGAAACGTCACCGTGTGGAACAGGTACGGCAGATGACGGGCCACGTCCAGGCAGTTGTTGAATGACAACATTAGCTGGAGGCGAAACCAAATTATTTATCCTTACACTAGCGACCCGCGTCTTCGCACGAGTAGTACAAAATCTTAACCCAGGGGTACCCAATCTTTTCCAGTCCGCGGCGCACATACATGTTTACTATTTTGTCTTGGGCCTCTCACCTATCTAGTAGGTCGAAATAGATAGACCATACAATGATACGAGTAAGTAGAGAGACGCACAAATTAAAACATCCAAATTAAGCTAAACGGTTAATTCTAAGAATAAAATGGTAAAGAGAATCGCTTTACGGCGCCAGAGCGCTGCGGCGCACACTTTAGGAACCCCTGCCTTAACAAATTATACACCTAAACCTTCCTCATTAATCATGCTGTCTATTAGTGAAAACTGGATAAAATGCGTTCAGTGGTTTTTGAGTTTATCGCGAACAAACAGACGCGGCTGGGGTACTTTGTTTTATAATATGTAGTGATATACCTACAAAATGATACTTTTAGAATTTATTCACGTACATATACCCTAGGCTAGGCCTCGACAGCCGTTATATTAGCCTAAGCATTCGATAAATTTATACACAGTGCAGCCGCTATAGAAATTTTGGCTCGGTCTTTATCTTCTGATTGTCTCATTACATTCTATATTCACGTCTGTAGATCTTGTACATTCCAGAAGAGGTAGACAGAGATCTATGAAAACTACATTTCATCAGCTGTTTTTCACGGCATGCCTATTCCATTCACCCGTATCGACAGATAGGTATTAATTATACCATCTATCAGGTACATTTGTACATAGATAGATGTCTTGCTGATACTGAGCATTTCTTGATAAAAACATAGTAACACTTGCCTGACCCGGGTCATGCTCATGGGTTGCATCCAACACCTGACTACACACTATCGCTGTATCACCAAAACAGATACTATTATAGTGATACTAGCTGATCCGGCAAAGGTTCTTCTGCCATATAAATTCATTCGATAGAGACACCCTAATCACCTAGCGGTATGAAATATACTTTACGACCTATTCTCAGACCTATCAACTCATAAAAATCGGTCGAGTCCTTTTGAAGGAGTGTGACCACAAACACCATGACAGGAGATTTTACCTATATAGATATAACTTACCAGATATCTCGCCAATATGGCGATGTCGTCCCACATCATGTGCTGTTCCAACATGGCCGTCGGCGAATGGCATGTCTTGTCCACCACCTACGGCGGTTGTGATACATTAATACACCGCCAGTAGTTAGTATTGGTTAAAATTTACCATCCTAATTTACTAAGCGACCAATGTCCATTCATTGCTAGCAGGGCAATACCGCAATAGATTTTAGACGACGCGACAAACAGAAATATAACGTATTGCTTTACGTAGTACCTAATAGTTAATAGTTTATGTCATTGCATGCGTGAGAACGAGACAAAGTATTTTTTAGTCTGAATATACGCGTGTTATTTTTCTTTATGAGAGCCCTGGGGCCTATTTATTAAACGTGACAATCCGACAATATTGTCACTTTTCGACATATAAGAAATTAATTAGACATATAAGTCGCAACAAGTGCCGTTTAATAAAGATGACAAATAAGTCCAAATGCGACAGGTACAAACTGACAAAATTGTCCGACTAAAAACCCTAGTTAATAAAGGCGACAATTGTCAGGTTTTACCTGTCAAGTCTATAAGAAAATATTTCCGACTTATTTGTCATGGTAATTGACAGATTTGTCACAACACAATATCAAGGTATGCACATGAGAGAACTCCTTGTTGTGTGCAGTTGATGTCCAATTCTGCTTATTTAGAATTCAACGGTAGTTTTACTTACTCGAAACCGTTCTATGAAAATAATACCTATCAATTACATTGCGAGAAAAGTAATTTGGTTTAAATTTGCGACGTCGTGCAGTTTGCACCAAATATTAATTTTAATACTACCTACTGCTATCTGTCGACGACGTTAACATCATTGTTTTCTAATTATTTTTAGATACTAATGTAACTGCAAAATAGCGTTGACTTGATTGAGATTACCTGTCGAAAACCTCTGACAAATCGACAAATATTGTGTTTAATAAAACAAATTTGATAAGTTTTGTCGGACAAGTTATCACCTGTCAAGAGAATTTGTTTATTAAACAGAAATATATTAAATTTTCACGACAACTCGATATATCTGTAGATTTTCCACTGTGACAAATTTGTCAGTGATGATATTTATAGAACAAAAAATGTCAAATTGTCGAATTGTCACCTGTCACCTGTCATTGTCACGTTTATTAAATAGGCGCTTGACATCCAAAACACAAGAATGCCGTTACTGTGTACAACATAGAATAAAAATGTTGTACTGAATAATGATTATGTAAGACAAAATATAATGCTGGCAATAAATTATTCAATTTTTATTTAAAGGCGTCTACCGCACTAGGAATATAAGAATAATGATTATGTACGACTAAATATAATACTGGTAATAATTTTTTTATATCTTTTACACTTTACACATAACAGACACAAAGAACATCCAGACTCGGAAGAACCATTTGTGGATCACACAAATTTTTGTCCCCTGTGTGTTTGAAACCCACAACATTCGGCGCAGCGGCAGTTGCGAAGCGACCACTTAAACCACTACAGCATTCGTAACGCGCATGCAATGACAAATGCTTTAACAGATGGTGGTATGGCCCTGTTCTTTTTGGTAGTTCATATCATCTGAAATCTTTTCCATAATAAACAAGTATCTAAGTATCTAATACTTACGCTAAAGTCTAGCTAACGGCAGTCTATAGTCTGCTAACGATTAGCCACTTAACGCCAAAATTAATAATCTATATTTCGTTTGGTCTAGCTACCAGAGATTGACATTTGAATACTATACAGCTTCTGTCAAATTTCCATTTATAATAGATCAAGCATTCTAAAAATATATATAAAATATTGGTACGGCATTCGCAATGCTAGCTTGGCGCAGACAGTACCGGCTTACTGTTCGATAAGCCGGTACTTTCGATCACCTGTCAACGATCATTTAAAGTCATTAATAAACTTTATAAATTACCATCATTGTTCAATAAGCTGGTATTTTGTATTATTCTGTCAACGATCATTTACAGTCATTAACAGACTTTATAGATTACCATAAGCTAGACTGAGCTAAAACTATACTTAAGCTTAATCCTTGAGGCGCGAGCTATATTCCACACCTATAGCCCCGAAGGGATAGGCAAAAGTACATTAAAATCTATAAAATCGCTCCTCAAGGATAATCTAAAAACACTGAAGGAATTTGGAATTTTGGATTTGTTACGGCCAATTGGGTACCCTTAAAATAAAATAAAAAGCAATTTAAATAAATAAAATAATATCTAGAGAACCAAAAAATAAACATAACTTACAGCGTCAGGGCATTTTCTAGTGACGTGTCGAAGCACTTTACCTTACATAAAGATTTAGTAATTCATCTTTGTCAAAAATATCTGTAGCAATTTTGGTCGCAATGTTCTAGTTTTCTTGTTTAAGAGTTCACCCAATATATAATGTTATGTGTTATATTATTTTTCCAAAAACATAATACTAATTAAAAAATATATGGTCAGGGTTATTCTATATCACCAGTAGAATGCGTGGTTAAAAGGAATTACACGATTTCAAAATCATTCTGTATATGCCTTCTTGCAATAAAATGATTTATTTTTTATAACCAATTTCCTTTTTGCGTTTGTAAAAACGTTAACACGTCATGTAACTATAGCCACTAATCTCAATCCTCTGACACATAAAAGCAAAATAAAATAAAAAATAATAACAAAATAAATAAAAGATGATGTAATAACTCACTGTGGCCGGGGTAACAGGACCCAGGATATTATTGGGCAGTTTGGATAAGGCCTGGAACAACACAGGTCACACACAGACAGAACACACCACACTTAGGAGCGTGTCACAGGAAAGTGTGGTCATATTTTAAGGTGTTAGCGCCATTAAAATAAACCTAACCTATTACGGGCACCAGTCACCCAAATGTTTCTTCTTTTTCAATTTATGTTAGACTAGCCGACCCGCGCAACTTTGTCTGCTTCACATAAGAGAATCTACCTGATTTTGCAACATTTTTCAATGATGCGCCGCTCCTATAGGCCAAAGCGTGATATTATATAGCCTGTAGCCTTCCTCGATAAATAGGCTATGCAACACTTAAATAATTTTTCAATTGGAACTAGCAGTTCCTGAGATTAGCGCGTTTAACCAAACAAACAAAGTCTTCAGATTTATAAGTATACAGGGTATGCGATAATTAATGGATAACCTGGAAATGTCTTATAGTGGCAATGATGGCCGTTCAGAAAAAAATATGAAAAAAATCTATCCTAACTACTACCTGAGATATGTGTTTTTTTTTAATTACTATGTATAACTTTCTTGTATACTACGACCATAAATGAATGAAATCCATCGGTATTTTGTTGTTTTATTATTAAACACTAATTATGCTAATAGATAGACAGTCAAAAGTATGCTATGCTTATATAGCTTGCACTTTTTAATAAGTTTTTTTCTTATTTTTTTTTATGTTTTCTGAACAGCCTTCAGTTCTACTATAAGACATTTCAAGGTTATCCATTAATTACCGGACACCCTGTAGATTCAGCCATAGTATACTGCTACAAACATTTGTGATGGGAAAACAAATTATTTATTTTCACACTGTTTATTGACTTTGTCAGTAATCCAATGTCTGAACTTTTAATGTGTAGATAATATTATGTGAACTAATTATATGTACGGTCGGACGGAATGAACTCAATTAATAATTCTGTAAGAAAGTCACAGACTGGACTAGAAATTATCATCTCTCAAGTCACCAGGACCGCTTATACATACACACTCACACTAATGGAATTGTCCGACAAGACGACATCACGTGATAAGACGGTAGTCTGTACATCCATAGTTACTTAAAAAAAAAGATGGGTAATAAGAATTTAAGTAAGTCAAGTCATTGATTGCTTTTATCACTTAATTGCTTAATGTATAATTACTAAAATACTTTATACAATCACAAATACATTTGTGGACGATAAATCTTTTTTCCCCTTCGTCTTAAATACTGGAATACATGTCTATCGTTTTAGCCTCCGAGAGTTTTATTAAGTTACTACAATAGAAAACTGGAATTCATATTCCAATAACTCTTTTAACTAATTAATGGCCTATGTATTTAGACAGAATAAAAAAATAATAGTCTGAATTTCTATTCGCCATACAATCCTTTAATATGACCACACTTATCTGTAACACGCTGTTTGGAATTAAATAACTACTTAGTAAAAATTTATGAAGAATGCATATAAAAAATTCTGACTTCCTCAATTTGTCTGTATAATACACTATTTGAACACGGTAGTTTTAGTTTTAATCGCTATGATAAGTATTTAAATGTATATAATTATGACCTGTTGTATAATATGACTGATATTTTATAACTGTTAACACAAATTATTTAGATACAGAACGCCCAACAACGCACGAAAACAGACACACTCACATACATACAAACATGTTTGTACTTTTTTCTATTGTTGATGGTGGCAAACAAACCAGCGTCCTCAGCTGACTTTCGGTTGGTAATTAATAACCGTAGTTTATGGACATGACTGTAATTTGTTGACTGCAGAGAGTTTTAGGAAAACCACAAAACACAAAAGTGGCAAAGAAGCACATGGTCAGCCATAGCAGTTACTGTAGACTATATGAGGAGGACTGCGGATAGTCCACAGAAGAGGGAAAGGAACGGGTGTAAAGAGTAATGCCCAATCATTGGCGCCGTTCTTAGTCGCCGAACGAAATGCAACAATACGTAGGTATACTGGTACTATAACGCGTCTTTGTTTTTATTTAAAAACAATTCTTAAAGTAGAAATGAATCCTGTGTCGCAGGGTACTTTATAAACATTCAAACAACGGACACAAAGAATACCCAAAATCGGAACAAGAATTTGTAGATCACACAATATTTTGTTCCGTCGGGATGGAAATCATAACACTCGGTGTCGTGGCAGTGGCAGGGCGACCATTTCAACACTACATGAAAGCCGCGGCTTAACCAAGCGGTATAGCCGGCGGCTTCAGAACATTGCAAGCTACAACAATTTTGCCGGTAGCAAGAAAGCCGCAGTATCAGCATCATGTGTTATAGACAGTTAGTAATGCCGAGTCTGGGAAGTGACTGAGTGTTTTTTTGGATAATTCAGTAATTTTAATTATTGATTGAAACAAAAATTGTGATCTAATAATAGAAGCATGTGGAGTTATTATAACTAAGTCATTCAGAACTATGCACTATAATATTAAACTGAGCGAGCGAGAAGCGATGCGCCTGCGTATCCCGGGTATAGCGGAACGCGATAACATCTTCTCCCTAGCCTTTATTATTCCCAAGTCACTTGGGGTCGGCTTTTCTGGTCTAACCGGATTTGACTGGACACCAGTTTTACACGGAGCGGCTGCCACCTTACTTCCGCAACCCGAAGGCTAACGATACCCTAAGGCTAGACCATTGTCAGGATATTATAGGGCACTGACTTTCCAACAACGAGTGCCATAGATGTTCATGGCAGCCGGGACCGACGGCTTAACGTGCTCTCCGAGGCACGGAGCAGGCGATCATTGTCAATCAATACGCACTTCATTTCGAAAAGTCATATAAATTCCGAAAGTTGGAAGTGCGGGACGTGGGTTTGAACCCGAGATCCTCTGCATGGCAGTCCGTTGGTATCCACACTGAGCTAGCGCAACTCACTAACATATTTGTTCTAAAAGACGTATGTAGACACCTTTACATAGATAGATTTTCTGAGAGGATCCTTTAGTCGAACCGGAGCATATTCATGCTGAAACCAGCAAGGCCCTTATACATTCTGCGAACTTGCTCTTCTTTGCTTGCTGTTCGCACGCATTTGTGTGTGAGAGCTGTTTTCGTTTTGTTGGTCTATCAATCTGTATCATATTATTCTGTGACGCTATATCGTCGAACTGTGTGAAACTTTAACGTACTTAATTTTAGAATGATATATTTCGTAATAATACTTAGAAAATGTAAACGCCTATGCTACAAGTTGGTGTAAAGTGTATTACACTCTCATAACGCTAGATTTTTTTAGGTCCAACTATAACAGGTGTCCATTCTTTTTTAAACAAATTTTAAGTCTATGTATCTGCGACTGAAAATTGCCTAACAGGTAATCCCAATAATACCCATCCAATAAAACAAACAAGACATTTACTTTAATACTAAATACTAACAGTAATAATAAAAAATCTACACTCGACTAAATAAAATAAATTAGCTCTAAAACAAACATTCACACAACATAAATAAATTGAAACAATAACATCCTGTATTCTATCGACATGACCCATCCATTTCACGTCCTTATCACTGTCACTTACCCTGCACATTCTGCCGATGACTTTCTTCGAGACTAGTTGTACGTTGGCGGAGGCCAACGCCACTGCTGTGTCAGCCATTATTTCTATCATGGGTGAGCCGAGACCTATAACAAACATTAATATAAGCCTAACTATAATATTATAAATTTTAATGTAAGTTTGTTTGTTTGTTACGCTTTCAATCTTTAACTGCTCGACCGATCATCATGACATTGCGCGTTGTCACGGGCACAGAAAAGGACATAGGGTACCTTTCATCCAGTAAAAGTACTGTTCCAGAGGAACAGCTAGTACCCTATACTACAACTACCTCCGTGGCGCAGCGGTAGTGAATGCGGCTGCTGTGCATGAGATCTCGGATTCGCATCCCGGGTCGGGCCAACAAAAAGTTATTGGATTTTTCTGTTAAGAAATCTCAATAGTAGCCCGGAGTTAGGCATGTAAAGCCGTTGGTCCTGCGCCTGATCTCTCCGGTCTTGCCAGATTACAGTCCCATCGGATCATGAGAGTTAAGGAACAGAGAGAGCATTTGTGTTTGTGCATACACTTGTGCACTATAATATCTCCTGCGCAGATGGCCAGTCTTCGTTAAGATTGGCCGCCGTGACCGAAATTCGGTCTGGAGGACATTATTATTATTATATATCAATACCACTAACCAGAAGTAACGCTTCTCTGTATAAAGCTATCCAGCACCATATCGATGAGTTCCGGCACCTGTCCTATGGAACCCCATATCTTGGCCTGTACCGAAGGATACATTTCTGTCTCCTCGATCGTCAAAGTGATCAGCTTTTCCAGTATCTGCGCCACTTGCTTCTGTCTTCTTGACTCTTCTGAAGGCTTGCAGAATCTGTGAACAAGAATTTAATATCGTATAATTATTATCATGATTATTTTTCTAAAGAGGTAGGCAGATGTTTGCTGTGACCACATTTCGTCAGCTTTAGTTAAGGTCCTATGTCATAGGGTCTAAACCAATTGCATCTACTGAATGCATTTCCAAATTATTTAATAATATACTGTTAATAATCGTTTCTTGAGAAAAATCAAAATGCGATCGAATCCGAGGCTTCATACAAAACAGTCGCATTTTCTACCGCTGTGCTACCGAACCACACAAACATTAAAACCGCGGGTGTAACCCTATTACTTATCCTGCAATTAAGTTACAAAACATTTAAACAGCGATCATCGTCCTGCCATAATAAGTTTTATCTACATAATTAAAATACATAATTACTCCTAATTTGGGTGTGAAGAGCACCCAGAATCGGAACAATAATAAACTTATTGAACCGCAGCGGCACACCGGCGACCAGACACAATAGGTTTTCAATTATGTCCGACATTTATTTTAGGTCACAAGAATTTCAACGACAAAAATATTTTTTCCCTAAAATAAAGAGTATTTACCTGGTAAGGTTGGCAAGCCACGGTGTCATGTACTCAAGACACAAATGCTTCAGCTCTATAGTCGATCCTCGGAAACCCTGTGAACAATATATTATATAATAGTTACCTACATAACCTTAATGCTAAAATACTAGAGCCACATGGTTTAAATGATGTCTCCTTCACCACTATCGCCGCAACACTGGACAAAATGTCCATCCATCCATAGTCTCTTAATAATAAATCAAGAGACTATGGATGGATGGACAAAAAGGCAAAAGTATATCTGTGTATCACTTTACTTTCATTAAATAAAGATTTGTAATATAATAACATTTCGATAGTTCTGATTTTAGGTGCCTTGGGGGGCTCACCCCCATTACGAGGCACCTAAAATATAGCACAGGCACAGTTGTCAAAAAGCCTTAAGAATATCTAATAATTTCTCGGCAGGAACACCAAAAATACTTTGTCTGACCCAGTAATAGAAACCGAAACTTCATGCACAGCAGTCACATTTACTACTGCTGCACCACCAAGGTAATATAATATTTATATAATCATCTACCCAAAAAATAATTAAACAGTGGCAATGAAGATGTAAATAATCAGTCACTCAAACAGTTTCTTATTAAAAAAGAATATTATAAAGTGACTAAACATATCTTGATGACGAACCTGAAGCCTTAGACATTACCAATTACTTTTATATAGATTGACATGCTCTCATAAATTTAATAAATATATAATAATAAATATTTCCTTGACATTTTCTAATAAAAAAAGTTCAATACATTTCTGTAGCATTTATTTTGACAGTGGGATATAACTATATTTTTTAAATGATAGTATTTATTATTAATAATTTATGACACGCCAAATAAATTTCGAATTTTTACAAATTATAAAAAAAATGGTGTATGGCTGAGTATAGAAGTACCATACATTTTCTGTAACACCTCAGTATCCCACTTATATTAATAAATGATTATTATTAACCGTTTACCTGAATGCACTCTTCGAGGAACTCGAGTGTGAGATGAGGTTCGTTATGCGCGAGCTTCTCACTCACAGACTTGATGAAGATCGTGTTGTTGGACGGAATGCACAGACCTGCACGCACAAACACAATACATACAGTGACTGCACGAATGGTGTGGTGTTTTTGGTCACCTCTGCCACTGCAAAGTCAAAGTCAAAAATCATATATTCATTTAGGTCACAAAGTAACACTTATGAATGTCAAAATATATGGTTTAGTGAGTTTACTAAGTTACTGAAGCTACATTTAGGTTAGTTGCTACGTTCAGGCAAAGGGTTGAGCCTATGAGAAGAAACCTGCAAGAATCGCTGCCGCGAGTGATGTGAATTCAATCGGGAGAAAAATTAGAGTGATCTACAAATAGTTGTTCTGTGTGTAGATGTTCTTTGCATCCGTTGTTTAAATGTTTGTAAAGTACACCGCAATACAATAATTATTCTTAGTCCGGAAGTAGTGATTAAAAATAAAACTAACAGCCAAGTTAACCTTGAAAGGCTTATAATAATAATAGTAATATCGGTCCTGTTTATAAACTATCCCATTGCTTGGCCATCGTGGTGGACTGTGGCCTAATCCTTCTCACACTGAGAGGAGGCCCGTGCCCAGCGCTGGGACTGTTTATTTATTTAGTAAAGTACAACCACATCACATACATTACCACTTATCGCTACACATATGTAAATTGTATTTGGTTTGATGTACATACATGACAATCACGGCGTGCATAGCACTATATAATATATTGACTAAGTTGTCAGCAATAGGGTAGAAAATGGGAACAAACAGAAAAATGTTTCTCCCGTATTAAAAATAAATCCTATGTTGCGGGAGGTTTTACAAACATTCAAACAACAGACACAAAGAACATCCAGAATCATAACAACCATTTGTGGCTCACACAAATTTTCGTCCTGTTTGGGATTCGAACCCACAACACCTGGCGTAGTAAAAGTGGCGATGCGACCACTTAAACCACTACGTCATTTGTGCAGTCAATTTAAAAATATATAAATGAATATAGTTATATTATATTAAAAGATAATTGAATAGAGCTGATATTATTAACCACATCTTCGTGAACTTTATGGAGAACTCTCAGACCAGCAGGTCCAAACGATGTTCTTCTTCACCGTTAAAGCGAGCGACAATTAATTAATTAACAAACACCTACGTTGGAAAGTCAGTGTCCTTTGGGATCGAACTCGCTACCTATGCTTGGTAGTCCAACGAACTTTCACTCGGCTATAGCGTATGGGCTCAATACAAAATAAAATTGAGGTGCATGCAATTTACTATAATAATCCGTCCTACACCCTTGCTTTGCTGAACGTGACAGTAAATGTGAATTCACAGAAAAAAAAATTACGTGTAACTTTGACATTCATAAGTGTTATCTTGTAACCTAATTTGAATAAATTTATTTTGATTTTGATTATTATTGAGTTAATAACATCACTATTAACTGTTAAAATTAGTTGTTACAAAGTTAATGTTAATATTCGACTGTATAACAAGCTGTTATTAATTTGACTATAAATGATTGATGAACGATCAAAATTTTTAAAAATAAAGATTACAAATATTTTTCAGTAAAGAATTAAATGATGACGACGAGCAACGACCTGGTAAGGGTCGTGGGGACCGATGGGATGCGGGAAGCTTAATACCGGTCTAAGGCCAGCAGTGAATGTCTTTCGGCTGAGATGATAAAGGATTCAAATATCATGTACCTGACGTCTCCAGCAGCTGTCCTTCAATCTTGAGATGGAAGGTGGCGGTGAGCGCGCACAGCTGGTTGTAGGCGGCGGTGCGGAGGTTGGGGTCACACGAGCCAAGGTTCAGCAGCGCCATGTTCAGGAGAGTGCCCGGCACGTCCTTCGGACGAATCTTCTGGTGGACCGTCACTGAGTCCTTACGACGATAAACAACATTTATTATAATTTATTTCAAAACAATAACTTATGTATGTATAAGCACTTGTGAATTTGATCCATGAAAAAAAAACTGATCGATACGATCTGATACTGTAACGAGCGCACTCAGCATAAAACATTACAGAAAATCATACATTAGAGTACATTGTGTGGAACTTATTTTATGTCTTAGAGTTAGCACAATACTTACTAATACTGATTCATCATAATATATAGTATAACTAAATATTTACCGCGTCTCCGCTCGCTTAAATGTAGGTAATGTCAATTCCATATCCCTCGGGAATATTTCTTTTTCTAAATAAAAAGTGTCCTATGTCCTAATATTGTCTTATGTTTACGCGAATGTTATACATTGAAATTAAACAATTATTTATACGGATTTTGTCGCGTTGTTTATTTTACTTTAAAACACTTTTATTACATAATTTTGAAAACTCTAACACTACTATTATTGAACTTTACTACTATTTAAGCTATTTAATTTAATTAAAACTATTTATATTTAAGTTTACACTTTGCCCCGACGTTTCGGTAGCTTTACATCAGCCATGTTCACGGGGAGGCCTTTTATAGGGGTTTTAAGTCCTTTTAGACATAGGTAGGCTACCTTTCATCCAGAAAGAAGTACTGTTACTTAGATTACATTTACGCGAGCGAAGCAGAATTCAGAACATCTAGTTTATAATTTTAGTTAGGATCATACTCGTATGTAGTATAAAACTTTCCCGAAGATTATCCTCTCAACCTATGCAATTAACAAAAATGGGAAAATTACTTGTTCAAATTAAAGTGAGAGATGAAGACTAGCACAACAAAATTTACGTTTATATTGGTTTTGAGATTGACGTGGCTTGTTTTAAATGGCAACATGGCAAATATCATATTTTGAGGTTTCCAAATGTAATTAATTTATCTGAACTTTATGTAAAACATGTTTTAATACACTCTATAGACTAAGACGCTACAGACTAGAAGTGAATGTAATTATAATAGTATATTATGTAAATAATGGACCGAAAATTGTTGATGCCTTATTTACATAATAAAAAGACTGCGTACGGCCGGTAGGTTAAACGCCGTGAGCGAAATTCTGTCTAGAGGACAGGACTTTATAATCAGATAATCAAAATTTTCACTCATTCGAATACTAATGAAAGTTTTGAATAATTCGACAAATATCGACAATCGTCTATCTTTAAATTTAAAATACAGCATACTTACGGGTTGACTAAGTTCCCATCTGTTCCTTATATGTATAATGGACTGCACGATGTTATCGCAGTCGTTGTGTATGAAACTCAGCGGTGTCGCCTCGTTTATTATCGACAGGGAGAATTGGTTGTCATCTACTAGACACACCTGAAACAAAGATCATTATATATACTTTTTCTCTCTCATTTACTCCTGTATATTCGAGAAGTGAAATGGAAATTTTATCAGCGGCTAAAAAAAGTGGAATAGAGTCGGTGTTATGTTTCTTTGTAAGAAATAAACTTTATAAAAGGTATTATTATAAAAATTTTGGTTGTCTTGAAGTTTCAGTCAGATATTTTCATGGAAGGCCTGCTAGGATCCTATGTTATGTTCATACGACTACGGCTCTTCGAGGTATTTGCCCATTCATTAAAATATCCCGTGGTCCGTGGACTACCAGCATGACTTTAATTAATGGAAATCTCTCTTATCTCAATGGTTACGATAGTAGTTTGAATATCTTCTGAAGATTGACCTCCGCAGAAAAATTTGGTATATGCTGACTGTAATAATTCTTATACTTTCGCATTATATAATCACGTTAATTCCCGTTTCTGTTATGTAAAGTTCACAAAAGCAGCAAAGAGAAGGAGGTGAGAAGATAGCTTCAAGTACAAAAGCTATTAAACGAAGAAGACGAATGCTTACCTCATCAATTTCAGACGCGTAATACACATCATTCAGTAGAACAGGTAGACCGAGCACTTTGGTCTTCTCTACTGATGTTATCTGAAGGGCAGTCGGCCCAACCTGTAGCAAAATAAATCGAATTAGATATCGTTGCCTTATCCTCTAAGTCCCGCAGTAGGAATGCAAAAAAAAAATGTAAAAGGCCTGTCACGAAGAACTCGACAAATTTAAACAACGGTCACAAAGAACAACCATTAAGCAGCGATAGCTCAGTGGGGAGACTAACAGACTGCAATGTAGAGGGTTTCGTGTTCGAACCCACATTGCGCACCTCCGACTTTCGGAAGTTATATGACATTTCGAAATGATGTGCGTATTGATTGACAATGATCGCCTGCTCCGTGCCTCGGAGAGCACGTTAAGCCGTCGGTCCCGGCTGCCATGAACATCTATGGCACTCGATATTGGGATGTCAGTACCGATATAATATCCCGACACTGGTCTAGCCTTAGGGTATCGTTAGCCTTCGGGTCGCAGAGGTCAGGTGGCAGCCACTCCGTGTAAAAACTGATATCCAGTCAAATCCGGTTAGACCAGAAAAGCCGATCATAAGTGACTTGGGAATAATAAAGGCTAGGGAGATGAAGAACAAAGAACAACCATTAGTAGACCACACAAATTTTTGTCCCGTGGGATCGAACCTACAACTCTTGGCGCAGTGGCAGTGGCGATGCGATCACTTCAATCACGTCATCCGTGCAGTTAAATAAGTCGAATGCAATATGCAGCAATATTGTTTACCGCTATTAATAAAACGTTAAGATGGCTGTCATGTGAATAGCGTTACCGCTTTTTGATGTAACGTTGTCAAAAATGTCCTCAAGAAAACCGTGCTTGCCTGTTTCCAAAACGCTTCATTTCCATGTCAACGTTTCAATTTTCAACACTTATGAAGCTATATTGATGTGCGCCATTTTATTAACCTCTGAATCATCTTCGAAGAGGTTAACGAAAACACTATGTGGGTCTGTGTGTCTGTCTGTTAGTGACAGGCATAGACACACAGTGTACAGACACCTTGGGGTCATCCCTCAGTCGAGTTTTATTATGGGCCCTCTGGGTCAAAAGATCCCCGGGATATATGGGTCACAAGGTAATAAAGTCAGGGGATACCCACCAACAGAGTGATTTGGAAGTCCAAGGGAGAGGCTTTTGCCCAGCAAAGGGACATTACAAAAAGCTGATGGAAAAAAAAAATCACATGAAAACGAAGAGGTTGTATCCTGGGTTTTTACATCCATCTCGTTTAAAGAATATATAATAATATTTGAATGTATCAAACAAAAGTATACATAAGTAGACGGTCCGTGTCTAACGGCAAAATTGTATCAAATGCAATTATGCACATTGTTATTCGCATCAAAAGGTTATTTACCTTTATAGCAACCTTGGTGTCTTTATGCGAGAGTTTGAGCGCATTGCTGAACACTTTGAGGTCCTCCTCCAGCGCGAGGGTAGCTCCTGGCAGCTTCTGCTGTTCGCTGTCCACGTACTCGCTGAGCCGGCTGTGGTTGTCGATGAAGATCAGCTTGCGGTTGCCCTGCAAACGAGACGGTGGATCAGAGATATTCTGAGATGTTCAAAGATGGTCTGAGATGGTCTGAGGTGGTCTAAGATGGTCTGAGATAATCAGAGATGATCTGAGATGGTCAGAGTTGATCAGAGTTGGTCAGAGATGGTCACAGAAGTAGGGAAAATTTTATGCAGATGGATAGGGATCCATCTGCATAAAATTTTATGACAATATAATATTATGGCATACTTTTTTATCCTTATAATATTTACGCATAATAGCTTACGTATAATTTATTTTAATTGTATATTATCACAACCAGTAACGAACCCATTTGGAGGGTTGTCACTAAATACTCGCTTCCTATGCAAGGTCAAGCAACGCAAGGCCAAAAACAATCATGGGAAAGTATTATTAGGTATACCAAAAAAAATATGCCAAAGTATATTAGGAAAAAAATACATTACGCGAAAAAAAGGGATCCCGATCTGAGATGGTCAAAGTTAGGGATACAATATCTCTAACCAACTCTGACCATCATAAACTAACGCCGCTGAACTCACACCAGTCAACCCGTGAACACGATCGATGCAAGTCGATCGAAACGTCGGGTAATCAATAGGTATTTATTATCTTTTAAATACTTTACTTTGAATAGTTTCTAGATACCATTTCATTTCATGTCTAATAGGACCCGGTATATGGAGCTGCGATCGGGTTGCAGGCCAACATTTGTTCAGGAGTACGTGTGTAGAGTCTGCTAGTAGTTTATAAAGCTCAGAGCTGTGTGCCCACTTACCCTCAGCGGCGCGAGTATGACCTCGTGGAACTTGGTGTACTCGCGCACCCAGCTGTTGCAGTTGTAGATGTAGCACGACTGGATGTTTATGTACGCCACCTCTGGGAGCACTGTGAACCACTTCTGCAGGAAGTCCGTCCTGTACGCAACGGTATTGATCATGAGGCATACTGTGTCGGATTAGCGATGAGCGACTTCGAATAATTATTCGAATATTACGACAGGCTGTAAAATACATTTGAAAAAACATCTGTACACAAATATGTGTTCAGGACTCATACCTATCCAAAATAGTGATGGCTGATTCGCCAAATATATGTTCGAATTACACAGAAGAATTTTTCTTCGGCGTTAATTTTGGTACTGGTTTTAATAAACACCTTTATCAGTCATACCCGAAATGTATTTACTTTGTATGGATTGACTCTTGTTCTTGAGATATTCAACATAAAGAACGGTTCCATCAGGACATTAGAACAATGAAAGAAATATACCAAGGCCGATGGGACAGCCATATTATGATGGCAGACTATTGCTTGAGTTTTAAGGGATTATCCTGAACATAAACACAAAAGAAAAACTTACAGATAAGGTTTTTTCTAATATTAATTTTAATAATTTTTTTAATAACGTAAGTACCAGTTTTCTTGTCGTTATTATATAGCCGCTTCTAAAATATATATTTAATATGTAATTGTATTTTAATTTAGACTTTCTTTCAGTCATATAGTTATAAAGTCTTATCTCTTACGAATGAAACTTATGTATGAACTTACACAAAATTGAGTTCAACTTACATGCAGCAAAATGACTGTTCGCCAGTGTAATTATTTAAATATTATATATGTATAGGAGATAAGGGGTTTGCTGAAAGAATAACTGCAGGAATGCTCAGTATAAGTGATCAATTTTAATTCGGTGTTAACTACACGAGTTCAGCAAGTGACCGACATAGAAAGGTCAGTACGTAAAACCATTACAATTTAAAACAAACAATATTCAATTATGTATACGTCTATAGAGTGTATTAAATGGACTGCTGTTATGTGATTTTACTTAAGCGCGCCAACAATACATCTTTATTCCCAATAAAATTAAAAAATGCAGTATTGCAATGTCCGCAGTTTCAACAAGGGAACGTATTACCGGAATAAAAACTATTCCATGTTGTAATACAAGATATTGTTTATGTATATGCCAAGTAATCCCAACAGTTTTTCAGTAATAAACATCAAAACATCGTCACAAGCTTATATATAACAAAGATTTATAACATTAGTACGGTTATTCGACCCATCGACGGCAAGTCTTATCCACTGGGCTGCCAATGGTTTTAATAACCAGAAAACATAATAAAGTTTACCTGAACCGGTTGTCAGAGTTGGTGTGCGTGAAGTCTACAATCAGCTCGAAGGGTTGTTGGCAGAACGGCTTCAAGGTCAAGATCACGTGGTAGATGAGCAGGTCAGCGTTTACTTCTCCTATCCTGTTTATAAAAAATGAAAAGATACGTACTTTTCTTTACTCTAATACAATCACTACACGCAACAAATTTTTGTGTGGTCCACGAATAGTTGTACCATGTCTGGGTGTTCTTTGTGTCTACTGAATGTTTATTAAGTCCTTCGCACAGGAATTACTACAATTGCAGCAGTGTTCATTCAAAAAAAAAATACGGTCTCACATTGGGTAGCTGCCTCAAATTTTTTTATTATTTACTTAAGTCACTTAGTGACATAATCCATAGTATATAAATCGAAGATTTTTTAATATTCTACTCAAATATCAATAATATATAAGCGTTTCAAATCTAGTAGTATGGGTAATAGTCAAATTACAAAAAATGGATGACGGACGATACAAACTGTGACGTAGCCGCTATTTAAACACAGCTGTTCGAGGGAGATAACGAGGCATCCCCACTACGATCCTACTTTTTCTTACATATAAATGTATCATATTGTTACACCCAGTGCCATCTCTCGGCATTGTGGGGAAAACTCGGTTATTCCATCTAATAATTTATTACAGCGCCATCTATTTACGTCTTACGGAACTACTTCGTCGGTACGAGAAGAGTAGAGAGAACGCTGGCACATTCTCGAATCCTCGTACTGTTACGTACCGTGTATGACGTTTCTAGGAAATTCCGGAAACGCTTTAACCGCGTATAAAAGGGGAAGGCCAGCGTTCGCCGAGTCAGTTTACAATCGTAAGCGGTCAAGTATTCATCGAAACGAACGGAAGCGAAAATACTACGGAGTTTGAAGCAGTTACAGTGGAAAAGTGTAGTATAGTGTTTGTTGTGTTTTAAATTTAATCGTATGCTAGAATTAAACGTTTTAGTCGGTAATATTGTTTTACATTCTTATCCCTCGAACCCAGCACGTAACAGTATATTAATGACTCCCTCATATTGCAACTGATTTATTTTGATTGTTACTTGCTCGTCTGTAAAATAATGTACAAAATCAAACATAGGCAACTACCCTATTGCATTAAATATTGCTCGTCAAAAAGCACAACATTACTCACTTATATCTCCTCGAAATAAAATAGAACACGGGGTTCCCAAACTTGCTGGTGCCAGCCTGATAGAAGATGTTCAGGCTCTTGATACTCTTGAACTCTTCCTTCTTGTGCATGTTGTGTTTTACTATGAACTCCTCGAAGTTCGTCGACGATATGTCTATGGACGACCAGCGAGCGTACGACGAGAAGAGAAGACTTGATGTGCTGTGAGAAAGAGATAGAGATTAGTTATAAAATGAGAATTCACATTTAAGTAATTCCTTTTGAGAAGATGTTATTCCTTTTAAGAAACACCGTTCGGTGTTTTATTGTTATAGAAAAAAAATATTTTTGTTCACAATTTGACGTCTGAATTTAATCTAGGTTGGCTAGATTAAAGTGTATTACACTCACATCCTGCAGGTTATGTTTGAGGTTCCACGTTGTAGGTCGTATATCTATTGTGGACTATTGGACTATTGAACAAAAAGTCACTTTATCTGACCTGGGTATCGAACGCGGACATTCACGATTGGACACAAACTTATGCCACGGGATAACAATATTTCTAGAAGAGTAATCAATAAATAATTAAAATAATTGTTACTTACGATTCAATAGGCTTATGTTCCGGCGGTCCCAAATAAGCTAACAATGTTGCCATCTGAAATAAAATTATAATTTTAAAATTACAATGCGAGTAATCTCTGTCTTTTGGCAATTGTACATACATTATATTAGTTAAACCCGGCAAGCATCGCCGTGGCTCATTATGATATTTTTGACTTCACATTTCCATGAGAACTTCGAGACAGTATATAATACAATCTTATATATATATAAATGCAATGTTGTGTAAAAAAAACAAGTTTGCGGACACAAATATATGGAAGCCAAATTTGTTTATATAACCATTGGGTTAGTTTTTAATTATTAGAGAAATAATTAGAATTAGTTAACATTAGATTTATATTGCCATATTATTATCAATCTGACAAGGCACAGATGCATCGGAGAATTGTGATAATCTTTAAAAGTCTGTAGGGTACTGTTGAAACTAACTCAAGTCTACACTGACTGCAGGGCTGCCACCGAGTGTAATGAGTTCAATCTCTACACGGGTAAAAGATTGCGTGTTTTAGTCGTTTTTTTTACGTTTGTAAAGTCTTCCGCGATACAGGAATAAACATTAGTGCGGCGTAAAGCTTTTATCACTATATGCCTATATGGTTACATACTCAAAAATATGTGACGTCTTCTGACCCACACAGATACAGAGTGGTGGACTATGGCATTACCCTTCTCATAGTAAAGGAGTACCGTACTCAGCAGTGAGACAGTTTATTAACAGAGCTAATAAATATTATAGTGAAGCTGAAAGTTTAATTGAACTGCCACGCAGAGGTCTCAAGTTCGATCCCACAGCGCGCATCTCTGATTTTTCAAAATTATGTGCGTATTAAATAGTTAACCATCGCTCGCTTTAACGGTGAAGGAAAATATCGTGAGGAAACCTGCATGTCCGAGAGTTCTCCATAATGTTCTCGAAGATATGTGAACTCTGCCAATTCGCACTTGGCCAGCATGGTGGACTATAGCCTAACCCTTCTCACAGTGAGAAGAGGCCCGTGCGCAGTAGTGGGACAGTTTAATACAGGGCCGATATTATATTACAAATGTGTGTACCTTGTCGAATGGTCTCCTGCCGACGGCCTTGTGGTCCCTGCTGCAGGACAGGTAGTCGCCGATCCTCTCCTGGTGATTCCATAGGAGCCTGTGCAGCGCCACCACGTTGGCATCGCTGATGAACGACAGGTTATGCGAGGTCTGGTCGATACTCTCGCAGTCCGACGCTATCTGGATGAAGAATCTGTAACAACGTGAATTATTTTAGTAAAGTAAAAATACATGTCTATAAAAAAGTTAATCTGCGTTAACTAACATCCTTAATATTAATCAGGAGTCCAAATTGAAGATCTGGCAGAGAGCTGTGAACCTTAGCGTTCTCGGAGTCAAAATGCGAACACTATTCTGCGCTCCACTACACGCATTACTACCGCACTGGGACCGCGCCGGACACGTCTGCCGCATGCACCCCGGGAGGTGGACACCACTTGTGACCTATTGGGACCTAAAAGACAGTTGACGGCGACGGCCGATTTAAACGGAGATAGCAAGATGACTTGGATATCTTCGAAAGGGAATAGCAGGAGATATCTTCAGAGTGGTTTGGAAGTCCTAGGGGGAGGCTTTTGCCCAGCAATGGGACATAGCAAAAGGCAAAAGGAAAAATACTAGCATCCAGTACCTGAAAAACGAATGAAAGATGCGTTAAAGTCATGGCAAGTGACTTGACTGCTTGTTGATAATTATTAACCTATTGTGTGGCAGTATACTTCACAATAAAATTATTTTATTATAATATTTTACGCCAAAAAACTAATTTACTTATACATCTATACTTAAATTATGAAAAGGCAAGACTTGAATTTGTTTGTAAGAAATAAACACAAAAACGACTGGACCAATTTGAATGTTGTTTTTTACCATTGAAAAGCTATATCATCACGCTAAACGCATAAACGAGAGCGACACGGCGTACTGTAAAACATATTATTGTTTTATCTTAGATACCAGATGCAAGTGGGTACTTACTTGCGTCCAGCCTCAAAGTGCGCTCTCAAGAAGTGGTTGAAGGGCAGCATGTGCTGTTCCTTGGAGAACTCCACGTGGTTGGCGATGTTCTGCAGGATCTTCGACATGAGCATCAGGCCGCGCTTGACGTGGGGCGGGACGGGGCGGTTCACTATGTTCATCTCTTGCGGTGACACTGGACAACGACATTTCAAAGTATTTTGAAGGTTATATACATAGCGATAGAGGATTTTCGACGATCGTAAATCCACTTTGGCATATTTTACAGGAGGGAGAAATAATTGTACTGAATATTTTTTAAGGAATTATTAAATATTATTTTATATTATATTGTTACGGCTAATGCCCTCTGTCGGGGAAGAGTCGGCGGTTTCTAATAATAATTTACTACAGCACCATCTATTGACATCTTACGGAACTACGTATTTGTCGGTACGAGTTCAGTGGAGAAAGCGCTGGCACATTCTCGAACCATCGCGCTGTTGCGTGCCGTGTGTGACGTTTTCTGGAAAACTCCAGAAGCGCTTTACCCGCGTATAAATAGAGCGCACGCGCACCGCCGAGTCAGTTTTACTATCGTAAGCGGTCAAGTGTTCATCGAAGCGAACGGAAGCGACAATACTACGGAGTTTGAAGCAGTCAAAGTGGAAAAGTGTAGTATAGTGTTTATTGTGTGTTAACGTTAATTGTGTACTAGAATATAACGTGTTTAGTCGGTAATATTGTTTTGTATTCTTATCCGTCGAACCCAGCACGTAACAATATTAAGAAATTATTGACTGAAAATTGATTTTTGTTTAATATTGCAACAAAACAATGGATTTAAAATAATAATTGACTAAAGCTTTTATGAATTATAAGCTTTCATGGAATTACGTGTTTTGCTATTAAAAAGAGTGACCATGAGTTTCTTGCCAGCTTACTTTAATGAAAGCTCTAGCCTACAGGCTTTTATCGATGCTAAATGTTATTATCTTTTATATTTAATTATTATATATTTTATTAATATTTTACTTAATTGTTGTCTCCATGATGTGTTTACACATATTTATGGAGATAAAGCTTTTTGAATTGACTTAGATGTGTATGAATGAACTTACCAATAGCTGGGTTGATAAATCTGAGGAACAGCACTGTGCCGACTGCTCCAACGCTGGTCTGAGGGAACTGCGCGAATCTCTTACTCAGCACCTGGACGCAATATAAATTATCATAAATCTGTTATAAATGTGAAAGATTGTAAGGATGTTTGGATATATGTTATTTAATACAATTGAAATTATTTCTACTAGAACATAGTCGATATTTCAGGGGTCAAAATCAAATACATAGTTCACAGCATATTCTGTCCAGTGAGACGTGCCAATGAAAAATGATTTACTACATAATAATACAACATAAATAAGTACACAAAAGAGAATTTTAACACGAAAGGAAAGAAAAATTACATTTAAGTTTGGGATTTTTCCTCAAAGTATTCCTTAATACTATAATAGTTCTTGTTCAGCAAGAAGGCAAACAAAGTTACTCGATTAAGGAGTTGAATAAATGGAACGAAGCTTGGCATATAGATTGATTATGTCTTGCAATAACAGATAGCGCAATGCAGAGGGCCTCGGATTCAAAGCAACGTCGCGCACCTCCGACTTTCGTAAGTTATATGACTTTTCGAAATTATGTGCATATTGATTGACAATGATCGCCTGCTCCGTACCTTGAAGAGCACGTTAAGCTGTCGGTCCCGGCTGCCATGAACATCTATGGCACTCGTTATTGGGAAGTCAGTGCCCTATAATATCCTGACACTGGTCTAGCCTTATCTTATGTATGGGGGCCAGTCAGCACAGACCGGCGACACTTCGACCCATTGGGATCTTTTGTGTCGGCCCCAAGATTTAGCCCTTAGCTATCTCCCTATGAATGTACTGCATCAGTTGTAGCGTACACTTCAGAGGGAGAAGCCTGAAGTCCTCAGGGTTTGGATATGCCAATCCCATCAGACCCATCCTCAATCCAGCCAACGCGTCGCATTCACACAGCAGGAGCGATATGGACTCGTCCTGTTCACCACAGGCTCTGCAGATCGAATTGTGAAGTCAATCTGCACAGGAAGTCGTTGGTGCCAAAATGGCCAGTGAACGCTCCTGTGAGCAGGCGTATTTGGCTCTTGTTATACCCGCAGAACTTCCGGGTGAAGCCTGTGGCACTGTTTGCAATTAATTTCTTGGAGTGTTCCAGACCCCTCAGGGCCTTCCACTCTATCCTGTGTTTGTCATTGCCATGTGCATTCAAAGCTGCCTTGACGGTGCTCTCAGAGAGTCCCACGAATGGCTCGGGGCCCACAAACAGTTGCTCCGAGCCCTTTTTGGCTAATTCATCAGCCTCCTCATTGCCCTGCACCCCTGCATGCCCCGGAACCCACACCAGTCTGACTGTGTTCTTCCTGCCAAGTTTGTTTAAGGCATTAACACAGTTCAGGACCAGTCTGGAGTCTACCCTACACGAGTCCAGAGCCTTGAGAGCAGCTTGACTGTCACTGAGAATATACACAGTCCTGTCAGTGACATTACTGTTGATATTCTCCTGATCACAGGCAATTATAGCATAGGTTTCCGCTTGGAAGACCGTTGCATATTTGCCCATGCTTTGGCTCACCTTGCAGTCGTTGGTATAGATACCAGCGCCCGATCCTGTTTCCAGTTTGGAACCATCAGTGTACCAGATGAGAAAACCCTTGTCAGGGGATTGTAGACCTTGTCTCCATTCGTCCCTCGTGGGGACCTTTATTTTAAAATTATTTTTGAATATGTGCAATGGTTGCATTTTGTCGCATCCCATGCTCATAATCCTTTTGAGATCCTTTGAAATCTCCAATTTTGTGTGTCGTGTTACCGGCATGTTGACGCTCCACAGCCCATGCACAGATAGTCTTAGCCTTAATCGCCTCTGACTCCACAACAATGTGTAGCGGCGTTAGATCCAGCAGGACCTCTAACGCTGCCGTTGGCGTAGTCGGGAACGCCCCTGTTATAGCCATGCAGGCCAATCGCTGCACCTTTGACAGCGCGATCCTGCATGTAGCTAGTTTAGTTCTTGGCCACCAGACAATGCTTCCATACGTGAGTATAGGTCTTATCATCATCGTGTATAGCCACTTGATGACCTTGGGCTTAAGCCCCCAGGTCTTCCCATAAGTAGAACGAATCATGCCGAAGACCCGCTGGGCCTTCTCTATGACTTTGTCTCCATGAGGTTTCCACCTTAGTTTGCTATCTAAGGTTCTAAGGTCATGCCTAGATACTTCACCTCCATGGACCATTGTAACTGCGTACCATACATGTAGAGAGTTCCCAACCCTGTCAGATCCCTCATCCTAGTAAACGGCACGACAGTCGTTTTCCCTGGGTTGATCGATAAATGATTGCTACTGCACCATTTTTCCACCGTAATCAGGGCCTTCTGCATGAGACTAGATACTGTACTCGGGAACTTTCCATTGACGAGTATCACCAAGTCATCCGCATATCCGACCGTTAAGTACGGACCTTTGTTGAGTTGTTCTAGGAGTGAATTGACTACCAAGCACCATAAGAGTGGTGAGAGTACTCCACCCTGAGGGCAGCCCTTGGTTGTCGTTGCATACATTTCATCTAACAACTCAGACCTAATGATTCTACCCCTGAGCATACAATTGATCCACTTGCAAATGGTTGGCTCTATGCCGTGATTTGCCGATGCCACACCGATGGCATCAAAAGTGGTCCGATCGAAAGCTCCCTCAATATCCAGGAATGCAGCAATGCAAACTTCCCGGTTCTCTAATGCATGTTCTGCCTTATTTACCACAAAATGTAGTGCCATCTCAGTGGATTTGCCCATTTTGGTAGGCACATTGTAGCCTGTGGAGAGGGAATTTCCATAATGCTCCCTCCCTGACATGGTCTAGCCTTAGGGTATCATTAGTCTTCGGGCTGCGGAGGTCAGATGGCAGCCGCTCCGTGTAAAAACTTATATCCAGTTAAATCCGGTTAGACCAGAAAAGCCGACCTCTAGTGACTTGGGAATAATAAAGGCTAGGGAGAAGATACTTTCATCCGTATGTGCATTTCTGTGACGTTGCGGGCAGAAACTAAGACAAATTAATCTTAACTAACATCACTACATATTATAAAACAAAGTCCCCCGCCGCGTCTGTCTGTCTGTCTGGACGCGATAAACTCAAAAACGGAACGGATTTTCATGCGGTTTTTAACAATAGACAGAGTAATTCATGAGGAAGGTTTAGGTGTATAATTTGTTAAGGTTTTGTACTACCCGTGCGAAGCCGGGGCGGGTCGCTAGTAATATTATACATGCGAATGTGAGGTGTTTGTTATACTTTCACGCCTTACCTACTCGAGCGATGATCATTAAATTTCGCATACACGCTATCAGAGATACAGAAAAGGCATATCATTTTCTCTTCTCCTGGCTACGTAAGTTTCATGATGATCGAGGCATGAAAGTCTAACAAACAAATAAACAAACTCAAATTCGCATTTATAATATTGTTTAAGATTACTATGACTAATTACCCACCATAAAAATAAAAGTAAAGATAATAACATACTTGGTATAAGCAGTGGCACATGCTCCTCAACTGCGGTGGAAACTTATCCGCAGAGTTGACGATCCTATCGAACACCTCCTTAGTCAGATCTATTAGATTAGACCGGTTCATCTCGATGTCTTGACTCGGGTCCAGCCTGGAACAGGGCGACATTTTGTATTCTTATTGGTTGGTTATAAGCCTAGCATGAAATCACGGTGCTAAGTATTAAATTTGCTTTAATTATGATTCCCGCAATACTAAAACACAATCACTTTAAAAAGACTTTCTATGTCTTCAAGAACATTATTTAGAACTCGCAGACATGCAATTTCTCTTACAATGATTTTCTTCGCTGTTAACGTATAACTTCGAAAAGTCACAAGTTCGTGCTTGCAGTTCGAATTCGAAAGCTCTCCGTGATAAGCCAAAGTATTTTTCTACTAGATTGTTTATTCGAATATATATTTTTTTTTTATTTATTTAATATATTCACCTCACTTTCTATTTCCTACGTCGCGGGGAATTTTACAAACATTCGAGCAACTGACACAAAGAACATCCAGACCCTTCAACAACTATTTGTGAATCACACAATTTTATCCGTCTGAGGATCAACCCACAATACTTGAGTTAGTAGCAGTGGCGAGGCGACTACCTAAACCACTACGCTATCTAAAAGTGATGGTACTCCGAAGCGACGTACCTGGCAGGATCTACTTCGAAGCTGATGTCCACTCGCTCCTCGGCCTGGTTGAGCAGTGCACTGATGAGCGGCTCCAGCAAGTTCTGCAGGTAGCCGTGACCGTAGATCTTGAAGCAGAACGCCATGATCTTGCTGCCGAGGGAGTTGCCGCGGAACAGGGTCTGCATGCAATCCGACACCTGGGCAATTAATAATAATATCAAGCATTTGTTTTACACAGGTAAACTCACACGCCCACACATATGCACTCTCACACACACTCCACAAATATATTGTTACACCCAGTGCCATCTCTCGGCATAGTGGGGAAGGCTCGGCAGTTCCGTCTAATAATTTATTACAGCGCCATCTATTTACGTTTTACGGAACTACTTCGTCGGTACGAGAAGAGTAGAGAGAACGCTGGCACATTCTCAAATCCTCGTACTGTTACGTACCGTGTATGACGTTTCTAGAAAACTCTGGGAACGCTTTAACCGCGTATAAAAAGGGAAGGCCAGCGTTCGCCGAGTCAGTTTACAATCGTAAGCGGTCAAGTATTTATAAATACGAACGGAAGCGAAAATACTACGGAGTTTAAAGCAATTACAATGGAAAAGTGTAGTATAGTGTTTATAGTGTTTTAAATTTAATTGTGTGATAGAATAAAACGTTTTAGTCGGTAATATTGTTTTAATTTCTTATCCCTCGAACCCAGCACGTAACAATATCAAATCGGAAATCCTAGTTAGAACTGTATACCGAAATTTTAGAAAACATTATTTTTTATAATTATGTAGCCTCAGCAGCGAGAGCCTAGTGGTAGACCGTTCAACTGCCTCGATTTTGGTCCAAAGGCCACCTCTGACTTTTTATAGTTATGTGCGTTTTAAATAGTTAGTTTTAACGGCGAAGGAAAACGTTGCAAACAGAAGGTTGTTATAATGGTCTTGAAGATATGTGAAGTCTGCTAATCTAAAACGGGTCTGTAAGGTAGACTGTGGCCTAATCCTTCTTAAAATAAGAGGAACCGTGCCCGGCAGTTTACAAGCAGAGCTGATGTTATTATTATTACATATTTAATCTATACTAATATTATAAAGAGAAAAATTGGTATTTTGTTTCTTTGTATATTTGTAAGCATTTAACTCAAAAATTACTCAACCTATTTTTTTAAATTCTTTCGCCATTAGAAAGCTTTATTATAACTGAATAACATAGGATATATTTTATTTCAAAAAAAGTACTGCTACACAAACAACATTTTTTTTTTTGATACCCAGGAAAAAATGCTTGATGCACTACCCGCCGGCTAGGGGAAGGCACCGGCGGGGCGTGTGGGACTCACCAGCCTAGTGCTGGTATACCCACTAAAAAAACCTGGGGTGTTCCCTCTCTCACCCAATGAGGGGGGCCAGTTGGGAGTCTAAAAAGATTCATCCATAGCAGGCCCCCCCGTGTGGGTGCCGGCCGGGTCAATGGGACCCGACCTCCTCTCGTCCCCGGAGGAGAGCATTTCACTGCTCTCCCCTTTCGACGTTAGAAGGCGCGCGGGAACACCGCGCGCGCCCTCTATGACTGTTACACAAACCTAACCTAACCTACTTTTACGCGAGAAAAAGCTAGTCAAGGATACAGACAGCATGAATTAGACAAACACTTTTATTAAGTAACATTTCTAGAATTAAACAAAGATCTTACCAACCAGTAAAAATAAGAGTCACTCACCTCCACTTCTCTATAGAATATGTTCCAGAGCAGCGGTGCTAGGAGGTGCTTCGCGTCAAACAACGTCACGAACACCTTCGCTAGCTCGTCCATTTGTGACGTGCTCACCACGTTGGCTAGAGCCATGGCGATGGGCAGCTCTCCCTGCAAACAAAATACATGGACTCAGCTTAATATAATAAGGAATTATCTTGAAAGACAACACTCCCACCAGTAATAATTCCTGTGTATTTATTTATTTAAGCTACACAAAACAGAACAAAGTACAATAAAATACTTAATTATTAAACAAGATTTGCGACATTTTGTTTTATACTACATCCCTAAACATGTGCAAACAACATGTTAAGTAAGTGATTAGTTAAAACGTATGTTAAACATTGATCTACTAAAGTTTACATTTACATTAATAGTATTATAGTGTATTGCCGCGACACAAGAATTATGACTAGTGCGGAGGAGTTGTCACTTCGGGCCTCTGCAAAAATTCACACAATAGATACAAAGAACACCTAGACTCGGAACAGCTGTTTTTGGATCACTATATTTTGTCTCGTCTAGGTACCGAACCCACAATATTTGCCGTAGCAGCAGTGGCGAGGCGACCATGTAAGCCATTAACACTATC
Source organism: Catocala nupta (assembly GCA_963675205.1). Taxonomy (NCBI): domain Eukaryota; kingdom Metazoa; phylum Arthropoda; class Insecta; order Lepidoptera; family Erebidae; genus Catocala; species Catocala nupta. Next base: position 5,167,892 of record OY776105.1, read on the forward strand.
CGTGCAGTCGAGGCCCTGGCAGTCAAACTTACTTTACTCATGCTTTTTAATATTGTTATCTAAAAATAATGTTACTCAAAATCTACAAATTGCTTTTTATATGCAATCTAAAATCAATTTAACAAATGCCTATCAAATCTGTTAGAAAAGGTTTTTGTCAAATGACGGTCAAAAAGGAAAAAGACACACAATACTATTGTGTGACGTAACAGCTATTTAAATAAAGGCGTGCGAGTGAAATAGTGATATATGCAGCCTCCACTATTTCAAATGCCAAAATTACCATAATATTTAGGTACTCCTTAATTTTGCAACACTTTTATACCTATGTTGTTTTCACAAAAAGGTTTCTTTTAAATGATATTAGCTGCGTATAAATTAATTTAACTGTTTTACCCGTGTTATCTCATTAATTAGGATACAGAAACCAGGCGCAATTTAAATGTATTATAAATAAAAGGTTAAATGGTATTTAGCGTACATGGCGTAATGTTATATAGCCTATAGTACATTAAAGATGTTAGTATGTTATAACCTTCTCTATAAACAGGCAGCGATTTAACGGAAGCATAGTTCCAGACTCTATGCTGTTGTTGACAATTTCTTGACGCAATTATCCATTTTTCCCGAACGGAATTGAATCCGAGACCTCATGCACTGGTAAGCAGTAATAGGCTCGCTCCCGATTAGGTGCGACTTAATATCATACTTGACGAAAATATTGAATACACCTCTGTCCCCTCGGCGATATAGCCATGATTATGTAATGTGTTTAGCAACGCTTTTAACTAAAACCGTGGTACTGCCTAGGGTCAAAGTCAAGTGATCCGATATATCTAGAACTTGTTCCAACAAAACGTTTTAATCACAGGATAAGTAGCGTGAATCAACCTAAAATAAACTATACCGAGACAGCATAAATACGAGATTCGACTAACGTTAAAGTTTTTCACACACATTTACATAAATGAATAACTATTATTCTCTTTATATTATGTTTTGTCTTAGTAGCTTCCAATGGAGTTCAAGATTTCGACGACGCGGATATTAAAATAGTCGCAAGCGCTCCCAATTTAGTCAGTTCTTTCTGAATATTGACGGAGTAGAGGAAAATACAACTGTTGAAAAAATTGTTGCTGTAAATATAATTGTAAAGCAAATATGGAGTTTCATAGTGCAACTAGAATTATGTATCAAACCGCTATCTTGACACAAAATAATATAATTAATAAGAATTAGAAATAAACAATTTTATACGGATCTTATCGAAATTTGTTTTAATAACAATATTTTAAAGTATTTATATTTGCTCTTTCTACGACGTTCCAGTTGCTTATCATTAAATTTTAGTTCTGGTGTTCATAGTTCATATTATGAAATCTTGCTGTGTGTTTCATGATAATTTGAACTCATTCTGGGTAAATAGGCAACTTTAAAAAATAGCATATTATTTCTAAACTTTTTCCTTATTGGTGGCATCTAAAGTACTAATATATTTTCAAAAGAAAACAATATATGCATGCATTTATTTATTCTTACGCGTCACTAAGTACTTACAACAGTAATAACCAAAAAAATGTGTAATCAAGTTTAAATTGATTTGAATACTGATTTGTAATTATATTTGCAGCGATAGACTATTGGGAGACCGACGAACAGAGGTCTTGAGTTCAATTTCAAGGCACGCGCTTCTTCCATTTTTAAGTTATGTACGCATTCAATAGTTCAGTATCCCTTACTTTAACAGTTAAGAGAAACATCGAGAGATAACCTGAAAGTCTGAGAGTTGTCCACAATGTTCTCGAAGATATGTGAAGTCTGCCAATCGGGACTATGCCAGCGTGGTGGACTATGGCCTCACCCTTCTTAAACTGAGAAGAGGCCTGTGTTCAGCTGCGACTGTTATTTACAGAGCTAATATTATATTACTGATTTTTTTACTTCACAGTTTTGTTTATGTACTGTTGCACTAATATCAGCCATATTCCATCACGCTGGCCGGAAGCGGGTTAGGAGACTTCATTGCCTACGAGCTTCAGCTATAAAATCAGCCTTAAGTAAAATACGGATTACATGCAAAAACTATAAAAATCTATGAGGAAGTCACAAGAAACAATAATTTAAAATAGGAGAATAAACAGGTACATTTAAACATTCTGATAATAAAATGGAATATCAATTTCAGTTTATAAAAATAATTGATTGTGAATTCAGTATTTTTAATATGTTTTGCAGTGTAATTTGCAGTATATTTTTTCTATTATGCAAATATTTTGCAGTCTTTAATTATTTTTAGTTTTTGAAATGTATTTTGTTACTATATTTTGCACTATATTTTGCTATTTAGTAGTATTTTTAACGGTTTAACCTTCCGACTATGCAATGTTCCATCATCTTATTACATTATGCTGTAAACTTGCAAAAAATGTTTGCTACTTTGCAATGATTTTGTTATTTTGCAATATATTTTATTATCATGCAAATTTTTTATTTTTATTTTGTTATTTTACAATATATTATTGACGACACCTATATAATGTCACTTTTAACGGACTGTTACAACATTTCATTACTAAGATACTTTACTATATGTAAGTTGATGAAACTCGTTTTCAAAATATAGAAACCAAGCGTAACAACAAAAAGTCAGATCGACGATATAAAAAATCTAATAAAAAAGACTTTAAAGAAATATGGTCAAGATTAGGGTTCCGTACCCGAGGGCTGTTACGAAACCCTATCGTGCTCGCTCGGCCGTCCGTCGGTCTGTCTGATTGTTTGTCGCCGTCTACTTCCCAACTTATAAGTGGTATCTACGTAAGAAATGCACATATTATTTACATAGCTTGTGTATTTTAAAAACAAAATGGTTGCCTCGTTGGTCAGAGATAAAATCGAATAGGTATATGTTTATTCATATAGGTCACAAAGTAACACTTATGAATGTTAACGTTACAATTATGAACGTCAACGTTACATTTATGAACGTCAAAGTTACATTTATGAACGTCAACGTTACATTTATGAACGTCGAAGTTGCACTTATGAACGTCAAAGTTACAATTATGAACGTTACGCTATGAACGTCAAACTTAAACTTGTTAATGTGAATATACATTTATATAATATTCAATATTTTTTGTATTTTATTTCTATTCTATAAGGAGCTGCATGTCTGAAAGGATATAGGAACAAAGAAGCGATATAAAATAAGGATGTACTCATGCTTACGAACGAACGTGATATCCTGAATTTGATACCAGGACTGGTATTATTATACAGTTAAAGTATACAACAAGAACTTTAATGATAATGATATATTCGCATTAGCTCGACCTGCATTTAAGAAAAATATTGTATATAGTCTCAAAGCAACCGAAACATAAGAGTAAGCTTGTAAGAAATTGCTATATTACGCTTATTTAGTCCTATATATAAATGTAATATTATTATATATAAGTTGGCATACACAGCATTATAGTTAACATTATACTTGTAGAACACGTTTCCTAAACCTATTGTAATCAGTGAAAACGTTGTGGATTGTACCTTTAATTAATATTTTGTATTGTACAACTTTTTGTAACGCTTAACGTACAATTGTTTAAATAAAATAAAATATGATTAAATAACTGTCAGATATAATGCACGCAACGGAGATTTGCAAACTGTTATTTAGATGTTTTTAGACATCTTCCTCACTAGGATTATTTCCTGTGTCTCGAGGGACTTATCAAAAATTCGAACAAAGGACACAAAGAACACACAGACTCAGAACAGCTATATCGATCACAAAATTTTCCATGTGAGGGTCACAACACTCTGCGCGGCGGTAGCGAGGCGACTATTTAATCCATTACGTCATATTACATTCAACAATATTGTGTTAAGTTTAATAGTTTAATTTTAGTTATTTAATTTTGGATTCTGATGTGGGTTATTTAACAAAAACACTACATTTAAATTATTTTGTAATTTATATTTACACTTGCCCCGACTTTCGACTGCTTTTAAGCAGCCATGGTCACGAGGAGGCTAAGTTGGTGTTCGTCTCAATTTCGAAGTGTTACACTTTAAAATTAGAGACGAATACTACCCGTGGCATACGATCTTAAAGTTTTCGGTGCGGTTCAAAGGTCGGGCAAAGTGTTATTTGCGGTTCACAGGTCGGGCAAAGTGTTATATGCGGTTCACAGGTCGGGCAAAGTGTTATTGCGGTTTTGTCATAGAAATCTCAATAGCAACACGGAGTCTGATACTTTTTTATAAAAATAAATAGAAATAATGACTTCGAAAAATAGTTAAATATCCATTGTATATGCAGGTGTTCAAATTAATTGTTTATCATATGTATTTTAACAAATTTTATTGTGAAACAATATTTTAACTTGTGGTCTCAAACTTTTGGCCGGTAGGGTAGCTGGTATAATGTGGTTGTTATTACCTCTACCTACCTCTTCAGGTAAATATATACTAATATTATAAAGCTGAAGAGTTTGTTTGTTTGGTTGAACGCGTTAATCTCAAGAACTACTGGTTCGAATGGAAAAAGTATTTTATTGTTGGATAGTTAATTTATCGAAGAAGGTTATAGGCTATATAACATCACGCTACGACCTATGGGGGCGACGTAGTAATCATAAACGCAGAAATCGCGGGCACATTTAGTCCGAAATATATGAAAACTTGTTATTAGGTTTAATCATAGGAATTGAAAATATTGTAGCCATACTTTCAATAGCGACAATATGGTTGGAAAAGGTCTAAAGAACGCAAAGCACCAGCGATAAACGCCAACCTCGTTATTTTAACACGAGGTCTCGCCCGGAATTCCGTGTTAAATTGAATAACACTACTCATCAAAATAAGCTATTATTGTCTAATAATGTTTGGTTTCCCAAATAATAGCATAACGTGTAACGTCGCTATATGCATTGTGCATACAATGCTCTTTTGTATAAAACAGACTACTGAACGTCAGTAATCTCTGTACCGCGATCATACATACACGCTAGGCATTAATTATTGTAACCGTTATGTAGTGGGCTCAATAAACACCATTATCCAGTGCGTGACTATTTTATTTATCGCTAGCCTGACCTTTACAAAGACTACTCCACAGTGGTGACCCCGAGAACACGCTATCTCTGGTTAGGTTGTGTTGACAAACGTGTGTCGCATATAATTTGTACCGTGAACTTATAAGTGTGTCGAACTGTAAAAATGATGAACCCATCACAACCAGCTGTAACCCAACGCCCTCCAGCAGATCCAGACAAATCTCCAACAGCAGTTACGAGTAGCGTCGGACTGGCAGCAATATCGGTCGCCAGCCGGATTGCCGAATTCTGGGTTGATCAACCACAACTATGGTTTGTACAAATAGAAGCCATACTGGCCCCGCAAAAACTAAGCGACGAGAATCGATTCAACCTCGTCGTTAGCAAGTTGGGCAAAGACGTGCTACAACAGGTGAGCGACATACTGCGGGAACCGCCAGACAAAAATAAGTTTGAGACCCTCAAAACGCGTCTTATATCAGTATATGAAGAAAGTGAGACCAAACAGTTTGAAAAGTTACTTAGCCAGATGGAGTTGGGCGAACAAAAGCCTTCCCAGTTGCTGAGGCGTATGCGAGATCTGGCCCGTGGAAAAATATCCGACGAAACACTGTGCTTGCTATGGGTAAGACATCTTCCCACATCACTAAGGGGCGTACTCGCAGTTACCGAGACCAAGAACCTCGATAGCCAGGCACTCGTAGCAGACAAAATCATGGAGACCATGCGTCCCATTGATGTCGCTGAAGTATCATCGAAACCTACCACATCTCAAGATCTGGGCGAGCAGATAGCGAAATTAACAGCGCAGTTTGCGGATTTCCAGCGTTCCTTCAGGCCCTGGCGCGAAACCAGGCGCAGATACAACCGAAACCCCTCAAGGTCACGCCCACAGTCACGCGAAGCTTCGCCGCGACCACGTATATACAACAATGATCGTAGCGGCCTATGCTATTACCACCAAAAATTCAAGGAACGTGCACACAAATGCACCCAGCCATGCTCTTGGGAGAACCAGGAAAACTGATTCCGGTGCAGGCCAAAGTGGAGGTCTGCACCATTCAAGAAAACTACCGGCTCAACGTTACAGATATGAGAAGTGGCCTACACTTCTTAGTGGACACTGGTGCCAATGTTTCCGTGATTCCTCGGCCAAATAAGCTCAGCGGTGAGTGTTCAGAATATAAACTTTACGCTGCTAATGGCAGCCAAATTAAAACATTTGGTGTCACATCTTTAGTGTTAGATTTTAATTTACGACGAGCGTTTCGTTGGAACTTTATTATAGCTGACATAAAACAACCCATACTAGGGGCAGATTTTTTAGTACACTACAATTTATTAGTTGACCTTCAAGCGCGTAAGCTTATAGATAAAGTTACTAATTTGAGCGTAATTGCTTCAATAGTGACTTATAACCAAAATAATACAATTAGGACTTTAGATAACAACCATCCAATGTACGAATTTTTTTCTCAATTCCCTGATATTACTAAACCTGCTTTTTATAAAGAGAGTGCCAAACACTCAGTTTATCATCACATAGAGACCGAAGGTCCACCCGTACACGCACGAGCACGTCGATTACCGCCTGACAGGTATAAGAAGGTCAAGACCGAATTCCAGATGATGCAGGAAATGGGTATCTGCCGGCCATCCAAGTCTCCCTGGGCGAGCCCTCTGCATGTGGTCATCAAGAAGAATGGTGAATTACGACCATGCGGCGATTACAGACGCCTCAACGCCGTAACCAAACCCGACCGATACCCTATTCCTCGACTGCAGGATTTTACCTATGCATTAGGAGGTAAGTCGATATTTTCTAAAATAGATATTCGTCGGGCGTACTTCGCTATACCTGTACATCAAAATGACATAGAGAAAACAGCTATAATTACGCCATTTGGTTTGTTTGAGTTCTGTCGAATGACGTTTGGATTACGTAACGCCGCCCAGACGTTCCAAAGATTTATGAATCATACAGTACTACAAGGGATTGATACTCTACAGACCCTTGATGACGATAGCAATAACACACAATCCTCGTGTCTCTTTAGTTATTTAGATGACGTCATTATCGCGAGTACATGCCCTAGGCTACATCGAGCTCATTTACATAAAATATGCGAAAGATTTCAGGAGTATGGCATAACAATAAATATTGACAAATGTTCATTCGAGCAGTCCACACTTCATTTTCTGGGCTACGAAGTTTCGACGAAAGGTTTGCGACCTCTAGACGAAAAAGTAGCAGCTATCATAAATTTCCCAAAACCAGAAAGCATAGAACAACTAAGACGATTCTTAGGAATGCTAAATTTTTACCGTTCCCATATACCTAATGCCGTAAAACATCAATCTGTTTTAAATTCTTATATACATAATTCTAAAAAGAATGACAAAACACGCATAGAATGGTCAGCTAATGCAGACGCAGCATTTTTACTGTGTAAACAAGATCTCCAACAAGCGGTCACGTTATCATATCCGTGCGACAATTCGCCTTATTCGCTTATGACTGACGCATCAAATACATGCATCGGTGCAGTGTTACAACAATACGTGAATAATACGTGGAAACCGCTTGGCTATTATTCTAAGGCCCTTAATGATACACAACAAAATTACTCTACTTACGACAGGGAACTACTAGCAATTTATTTAGCAATAAAACACTTTCGCAGTTTAATTGAAGGTCGTAATTTAATTATTTACACGGACCATAAAGCTTTGACGTACGCATTCGACAATTTAGGTACCGAAAAAGATTCTCCACGCAAAATAAGGCATCTAAGCTTCATAAGCGAATTTAGCACGGACATCCGACATGTAACCGGAAACGAGAACATCGTTGCAGACACGTTATCTAGGGTTTCAACGATTGACTGTCCTTCAACTATCGATTTTCATGAACTTTATAAATCACAAACTACTGACGAGTATTTAATGAACAACAATAACCAACATCCGAACATAAGTATAAAAAAAATAATTTTGCCTACATACGATACACCGGTGTACTGCGAAACATCATTATCGCGCGCTAGACCTTATCTCCCAGAGTCATTTCGGAGAATTGCATTCGAGAATATACACAATCTAAGTCATCCCAGTGTAAGAACAACACGTAGATTGATTCGAGACAGATATTTTTGGCCAAGTATGAACAAAGATATCGGTTTATGGTCTAGAACTTGCATTGCATGTCAAAAGTCAAAAATTAATAGACACACCGTTTCCGATTTACAACAATTTCAGGCATGTGATAGGTTCGAACAAGTCCATGTCGACATAATCGGCCCTTTGCCGACGTCGGCTGATGGTTTCAGATACTGCCTAACACTTATAGATAGACGCACAAGATGGCCAGAAGCGTTACCCACCAAAGATATCACCGCAGAAACAGTAGCCAAACATGTCTACAACGATTGGATTTCACGTTTCGGATGTCCGGTTAAATTGACCAGTGACCAGGGCCGACAGTTTGAAAGTGACCTGTTTGCTGAGCTGATGAGGGTCATGGGAATAAATAAAATAAGAACAACCGCTTACCACCCTCAAAGTAACGGCATTGTTGAGAGGTGGCATCGTTCATTAAAGCAAGCCTTAACTGCACGACTTATTGCTTCCTCATCATGGGTCACAGAGCTTCCCACCGTCTTATTGGGCTTAAGAACAGCAATGCGTAACGACAACGGAGTGTGTGCCGCGCAAATGATGTACGGACAAACTTTGAGATTGCCAGGTGATTTTTACGATCCCCCTAAAGATATTACATCTGACAATATTTACATAAACAAGTTACGAGAAACTATTAAACATTTTAGACCAATATCAAACAAACACCAGCATCCTAAAAGTTTATTCGTACATCCAGATCTTCAATCTTGTACTCATGTTTTCATTCGGAACGACTTCGTACAGAAGCCTTTACAGCCACCATACGACGGTCCGTTCCGAGTGCTCGAACGAGGTAACAAGGTTTACTTAATACAACGAAATGAGAAAAAAATTCGAGTGTCTATAGACAGACTCAAACCAGCTTATGTTATTAACGATAGTACTTATTACAACAACTGCGCTAACAGTCCTACACAATCGGCCAACTCAGCAAATTCAGACCCGCCGGTCACGATAAATACGCAACATACCACTAAGAGTGGCCGTATTGTCAGACAGCCCGTAAGGTTCAGACTAAACTAGACCGTAATCTTAAGCACATAAAGTTCATAATGTTTTAGTTTTTTAAGGTTGTATTAGCTAGTAATCCTATTCTGCCTGGCAGTTTTGTAACTGAACCCAAGATTCTTAATCGTAGGGCCAGGCAGACAATTTATTTATAATTATTATTGTGAACGTGTAACTTCTCAATGAGTCGTAATTGTATTGAATTTCAATGTATTATACATTTCAACTTAAATATGTATTAAGTAAATAAACAAACAGAAATGTTTACATACTTACCTACTTTAATATTAGTGTAAAAATATTTCATTAAGATGACATTATTATTGCAACACAATTCATAACTTACGTATTTGTGCATTCGAATATAGATTATGTCGCAATAATGTAAATGGGGGCATACTTACGTATACAGAAAATGTTATTATGTGAGAAACACAATGCATGCAACTCAATTTTTTCTTTATAACCGTATTCGATAGCAAGACGTACCTACTATTGCAGCTCTATAAATATTTACTTTTATTTGAATATAATAGAGTAGTATAATAAAAGTATTATACAAAATGGGCGCAGCTTTTAACAAAGAGCAAGTTATAGTCATCCAAAAGGGTCAAGAAGAAATGAGTAACAAACTCGACCAGTTTAGTATAATGTTGATAGCCATCATGTGTTTGTTATCACTCGGCGCGATGTTCACGATATCACGTCGCTGTCGTAACGGTGTGAGGAGCTGGCTACGCAAACAGGTGACGGTGGCGGTCAACGTGCCAACACACACGCCCACCACTGTTGGGAACGCCAATATACAACATCAGGCACCCCACGTCGTCGCTGGAAGCTACGCATAATAGTTTTAGCAATGGTAATAATAAATATAATCGGTGCGTATTATACTCGTAGTACAGTCGAAATAAATTAAACAAAACGATTGTGTTTCTCAGATATTTTTTATTTTTTATATTGTTTGAGATAGAATGATTAAGTAAATACCTCATGTTTTCTATTTTTGTGTAACTTTTGTGTTAAATTAATATTACATAATTTAAAAAAAAAAAAAAAGGGGGAATGATGTAACGTCGCTATATGCATTGTGCATACAATGCTCTTTTGTATAAAACAGACTACTGAACGTCAGTAATCTCTGTACCGCGATCATACATACACGCTAGGCATTAATTATTGTAACCGTTATGTAGTGGGCTCAATAAACACCATTATCCAGTGCGTGACTATTTTATTTATCGCTAGCCTGACCTTTACAAAGACTACACCACAAACGAAAGAATATTGTTACACCCAGTGCCATCTCTCGGCATTATGGGGAAGACTCAGCAGTTCCTTCTAATAATTTATTACAGCGCCATCTATTGACATCTTACGAAACTACGTAGCTTTCGCGAAGAATAGAGAGAACGCTGGCACATTCTCGAATCTTCGTACTGTTTACGTACCGGGTATGACGTTTCTAGAAAACTCCGGAAACGCTTTAACCGCGTATAAAAGGAGAAGGCCAGCGCTGGCCGAGTCAGTTTACAATCTTAAGCGGTCAAGTATACATCGGAGCCACGGTAAGCGAAAATACTACGGAGTTTGAAGCAGTTACGGTGGAAAAGAGTAGTATAGTGTTTGTTGTGTTTTAAATTTAATTGTGTTTTGCACATTTATTCTATAAAACGTGTTTTAGTCGGTAATATTGTTTACATTGCCCTCAAACCCAGCACGTAACACTATTTTATTATTTTTGAGACAAACCTGTCAGATGATGCGTACATATGTGTACCAAAATTATATAGGTATAAATTATGTTCTATTCCGGTTTATTTATTACCTTCCAAAGCTGAGCGACTTACCCTCAGTTTCTGGATTGAGAAATATATTTCACAGAATCGAATTGCACCGAACCGCTATCAACTGAGCATTTACTTGATTATATAATGTTCAAATACTTACTCAAATTTTATTACATTTAAGGGAAACTTGATATAGAAACAAAAAACAGTTTAAGTTATACTTAAGTAGAGTTTGAGTTGTTCTCAACATTTAATTCTGAATTCAGTAACCGGAAGTTCTTCGATTTAACCAGTCAGCTTAAACATATTTTCTTGAAAAGGAGAACTCCTACACAAGGTATAATTCATGTCTACAGGCGACTTTACAAATTCAAACAACGTATCACACAAACTTTTTTCTGTGTGGGTATCGAACCTACCTTTGGCGACCACTTGAGTCATTGCGCCATCCGTGCAGTCGTAGCAGAGAATATAAAAGCATAATGATAAAAGCATTGCGTGTGAACGCTAATAAACGAATTATATAAAAATACTAGCGGACCCGACAGACGGTGTACTGTAAACACTAAACATTAAAAAAAAACCCATTCTATATCATTCTCGAATCCACTTGAACACCCACAAAAAATTTCATCAAAATCGGTCCAGCCGTTTAGGAGGAGTTTAATTACAAACACACGCACAGAAGATTTATATAATGATATACAGATGATTTCTTTTTACAAGCAAGACTCTTACAGTGCAATTTTTGCAAGTTTTTAGAATGACTGCACGGATATCGCAGTGATTTACGTAGTCGCCTCGCCATTGCCACTGCGCCAAGTATCGTGGGTTCGATATCGACACGGAAATAAAAATTTTTTGAACCTCAAACAGCTGCGTGGTTCTTTGTGTCCGTTCTTTGAATGTTTATAATGCCCGGCGAAGCAGGAATTAGGTATACTTAAGGTTGATTCACACACATCAGTGACGACACAGTTCCGTATCCGTGTCCGCTCAGTTCAGTATCAGTGCTTCAGTGTTGCGTCAGTGATTTGATTCACACATGTCAGTGCATGCTCAGTTCACGGAGCTTCAGTGAAAACTTGTCCGTCATCAGGTAATAACGTTTGTTACCAAACCATGACTATGTTTAATACTACGGAGCTAGCAATTATAGCTATTGCGTTAGACGAAGAAGAGGAGCAGCATCAAGATAAAAAGAAAAAATGGGTGCATGAAGTATGGCAATTAAGAGAAACAGAAGGAGAATTTATGACATTATACAAAGAATTAGTTAAAGATGAGAGGAAATATTTTGAATATTTTAAAATGTCAGAGAGTTGTTTCAATATTCTTCTGCAGAAACTAGGAAGTAAGTTATTGAAGAAAGACACTCATTGGAGAAAGGCTATATCTCCAAGAGAGACCTGTTTGGTTATGGATTTATGCGAAACGAATAGCGTATTTATAACCTCTTACTTAAGGTCTATTTTGTCGTTCATAAATTATTTTAATCGACTCTGAATTTTTTTAATGACTTGGAGCTAACCAGACGATATATATAATATGATATATATATATATATATATATATACAGGGTGTCCAAGAACCTGGCGTCCAACTGGATTCCCACGATGCCCCAAGTTCTAACAGTACTCAGAAAAATATTTTAAAAAATCCACCCCATGTACTTACAGAATTATACTGATTTCAAAAAAAAAGGGGAAATGAGCACCCTGTGACATACTTTTGAATGCTGTGACTGCTAATGCTGATAATTTCGATATTTCTTGGAGGTTTTGTAATCTAGGGTATTGCTGTGTCTAAATAGAATGTAAAAATAAAGTACTTATTGTACCATTTTAAAATAAAATATTATTTTAACTAAAGGTGATATGGAAAACTATTGAATTTCGCAACTTTGACCGACTGTAGTGTAAAAAAAATGTACCAAAATAGTATGGCAAGTGACGTCAAATTTTGACGCGTTTATTCCTCTTTTTAAAAAGGTATAATACTTACACATTAATTTGAAAAAAAAAAATTTTGATAATATTTTTACTCAACAACCCAATTTTTACGATGTCTTACAGAATTCTTAGAAAGAAAAATTTACGACGAATTGAATCTAACCTCTAAAGAATTACTGTTGTATGCTCATAAAAATAACAACAGGCCTCTCAAAAAACAGGTTAGACCGTAAGGGACGGTATGTGCATGCATCTCACCATAGTGATTCGTTATTACAACAGGAGGGAGCAAGACAGAAACTATCTTTGCGATTTGCTGGTTCTTCTTTATGGTACCCCATTATTCAGGTAAGAGTGAGGGAGAAAAAGGTTAGAGGTGCGAGTGAGATAGATAGTGACGCTATCTGGGATCGTGCTATTTAGGATAACAGTACGGTCAGTACGCGTCACTGCCTCCTGCCGTTACTACGCACCTCTCTCTTATTGTTACCATTGATCACGTACTACGATTTAAAGCTTTGTTTATTGGACTCGATTACTCTTTGTGCTCTGGACTTTGAAACGAACTCTTTACGACGACCTTTGCCTGTGTTTGGACAGTTTGTGTTTTGTGTGTGCTACCATGGCGACCTACACTCCGCAAGAATACGCAAATATGCACTACATTTATGGAGAATGTAGAGGTAATGGACGAGCTGCAGCGAGACTTTACAGAGAAAGGTATCCGAGGGCTACGCGATATCCCGACCATCGAGTTTTCATTAATGTGCACAGATCACTATGTGACGGGCGGTTCCCCAATCAAGTAGCTGGTGAAGGACGACCCGTAAATGACTTCATACGCGATGAAGTTTTAGAGGCGGTGTCGGCAAATCCAAGCATCTCTGTGCGAGGAATAGAAGCTGATACGGGGATACCGAAGAGCACAGCACACAGTATTCTCCAAAAAGAAGAATATCATCCGTACCACGTACAGCGAGTGCAAAGTCTTTTACCTCGAGACTATCCGAGCCGAGTCGCGTTTTGTGAAACAATCCTGCAAAAACATCGAGAAGACGAAAACTTTATCGACAAAATTTTGTGGTCAGATGAATCTACATTTAAGAAGGATGGCTACATGAACCTACACAACTTGCACGAGTGGCATGTGGAAAATCCGCACTTGATGCGAGAAGATAGATCCCAGTACCGGTTCAAAGTGAACATGTGGACCGGTATTCTCTGTGGGAATATTATTGGTCCATTTGAGATGCCCGAGAATTTGACTGGCGAATCATATTTAAATTTTCTTCAAAATGATTTGCCAAACTTACTAGAAGAGACCCCACCAGATATGTGGTTCCAACACGACGGCTGTCCAGCACATTTTCGCGTATCCGTTAGAGAGTTTTTGGACGAGCAATACCCGAACAGGTGGATTGGGCGATCAGGAACAATCCCGTGGCCAGCCCGCTCACCTGACTTAAATCCGCTGGATTTTTTTTTCTGGGGAACTATGAAGGAGCTCGTTTATGCGAAGCCCATTAATGACATCGCTGACCTTCGTGAGAAGATAACACAAGCAGTGCAGGTGATACGTCAAAAAAGTTACTCGCGAAACATAAAGCGGTCCTTTTTAAGGAGAGTGAGAGCTTGTATTGCCGCGGGTGGTCAACATTTTGAACATTTATTGTAATAAAATATCTTTAAACTAACATTCTTTGCTTTTATTCTACTGGGAACCCATCTACCTGTGTGTATTTCCTTCTTGCTCACTCTTGGAACCGAAGTACATTGCGCCGTACTACGCTAAACGTGGACTGGAGTCTACCGACGCTCATGTGAATTGACCTTATATTTAATTATACCTATAAAAATGTATACGATTCAATATAAAGCTCGCTTCTCCTTGTTTTTCTCCACAGTGATGTAATTTAAACAATCTTCGTAAAAATTGGGTTGTTGAGTAAAAATATTATCAAAATTTTTTTTTTCAAATTAATGTGTAAGTATTATACCTTTTTAAAAAGAGGAATAAACGCGTCAAAATTTGACGTCACTTGCCATACTATTTTGGTACATTTTTTTTACACTACAGTCGGTCAAAGTTGCGAAATTCAATAGTTTTCCATATCACCTTTAGTTAAAATAATATTTTATTTTAAAATGGTACAATAAGTACTTTATTTTTACATTCTATTTAGACACAGCAATACCCTAGATTACAAAACCTCCAAGAAATATCGAAATTATCAGCATTAGCAGTCACAGCATTCAAAAGTATGTCACAGGGTGCTCATTTCCCCTTTTTTTTTGAAATCAGTATAATTCTGTAAGTACATGGGGTGGATTTTTTAAAATATTTTTCTGAGTACTGTTAGAACTTGGGGCATCGTGGGAATCCAGTTGGACGCCAGGTTCTTGGACACCCTGTATATATATATATATATATATATATATATATATATATATAACAAATACTATACCTACATAAATAAATAAAGTATTAAATCAAAGTAAGTAAGGTACTTACCATCTAACTTAATTTGTGCTCCTATTTTGTTGCACAAAATAGTTTTATATTTTACATCCATGTACTTTGCATGAGATAAATCATATAAAACCCTATTTTCCCGAACCAATTAAATTAATCGCTCGTCCTCCATTTTGTTTTTTATATCCGTGTGTCCGTGACCCTTCCGTGATGCTTCCGTGATTCATCAAAATATCGGAGCCAACAAATACCGTCCGTGCTTGCCGGTGCCGGCACTGACACTGACGGCACTGTGCCGTCACTGACACTGACAGGTGTGAATGCGTTCATAGAGAATGTATGAAAGAATATTTTTCACTGTGTCGGTACTGTGTCGGCACTGTGGCTTCACTGATGTGTGTGAATCAACCTTTATTGCAAGAGCTGTCTTTATTAAAACAAGATAAAAGAAGAATCACAATCTCTCACCTTATCAGATATCATAGTGACCAGCTGCACGAGTTGTTCGAATCTGTCTGCTAGTACTGTCTCCGCTAGGGTGTCGAACTCAGTACCCTGCTGTAGTATCTTCGTAAGGACCTCCATGAATGCTGCGCGCGTCTGTAAGTCACGGTGGTAACCCAAGTCTGAAAGAAAGAGATTAGATGAGAGGATATAGATGAAGAAATGTAAATTATATAGCTGTAGACCTGTATGTTCCCGAAGGAGAAGGCAGTCTTATTACTCACATTTAGCTGTAGGGTAAACAAATAAAAAGAACAATTTATCCTATTCCTTACTTATATTATAAAAGCGAATGTGACTTTGTTTGTTTGTTACGCTTTCACGCCTCAACTACACAACCGATCATAATGAAATTTCGCATACACGTTGTCAGGGGTACAGAATAGGACATAAGGTACCTTAGATCGAGATAAAAGTCCTGTTACTAATATAACCTAACCTACATTTACGCGAGCGAAGCCGCGGGCAAAATCTAGTTATATTATAAATACAAATATAAGTTTGTTTGTTACGCTTTCACACCGTAACTTCTCGACTAATCATTATGAAATTTAGAAAAGGATATAGTGTACCTTTTGTCAGCCTCGATGGCGTAGTGGTTAGTATAACCGACTGCCACGCCTGAGGTCGCGGGTTCGATTCCCGCACAAGTCAAACATTTGTGTGCATGAACATGGATGTTTGTCTTGGTCTGGGTGTTTCTATGTATAATATGTATGGATTTACAAAAAAAAGTATATATGTATGTTTATCCATTGTCTAGTACCCATAGTACAAGCTCTGCTTAGTTTGGGCTAGATGGTGTTGTGTGTATGTGGTAGAATATTATTATATTATTATATTATTCAGAAAAAAAGGTTCTGTTCTCGGGCAAAAGCTAATATATCATAATTGTTATGTACGAAATTAATTAACGATTTATATGGAAACAATATAATTGATAAAGATACGTTAAGTTTTACATTTTAGATAAGTTTTTAAAGCCTGCCTGACAATGACTACGCGTTAGATGACTGAGACTCGGGCACAATAGGTTATAAAACAGTTACTTTTGTTTTTTTAAACGAGCAGCCGCTGTTATTTTATATTTATTACTCGAGAACCATGATCAAATTTGTTTACATATTCAACATACTATATAGAATCGAAATAGGAGTTACTTTGCGGCAATCCATTTTATTATCATTATTGAGATGAGAAACCCGCCACGCACCCTCCATGCCCACCCCAACTATTGCAATAGAATTATTACGACAAAAGATTGACAATACCGAACTCATTGAAATTAAACTACTATATACGGATTTTATCGCGTTGTTTATTTAACACTTTAGAATTTGACAATTTAGAAACTATTACACTACATACTACTACTATTAAACTTTACTAATTGTGAAGCTAATTAAATTATTAAAGCTATTTATATTTCAGTTTACACTTTCCCCGACGTTTCGGTTGCTTTTCAGCAGCCATGGTCACTGGGAGTGACTCCCCGTGACCATGACTGCTGAAAAGCAATAATTATTATAACATTCGCGTAAACAGAAGACAATATTATGTAAATCAATACCGTACTCCTCTGGATAGGGACAGCCGGTTCGTGGAGTCCACTTCAAACTCAAAATATGCGACGCATGTTTTGTGATCAAAGCGGAATACTGCTAGTTGGGTACTCCAACCCTTGGCGGGTTCCTTCAATTATTTTATTTCATACCTATACTAGAGTTATTTTATAAGCCTAGTGTCGTCTACAAGGAAGATTGCCACTAAACATTTTATAGCCGAAAATCCCAAACCTCAAAGTTTCAGCCCTGGGAACTGTCATACAAACTTAGACTACCAATAAAATATCCCACTCACCTATGCTATGCATTAGTCCTGAGTCAATATTAGCGCTGAGCAGGTTAGACATAGCCTGTATCGTCGCGTTGCGGAGCGTCTCCAGCCTGCCAGGACCTTCGGCCATCTCCACCTCATTGCAATCGTTCAGCAAGTTCATGAACAGCGTAAAATATCTGCGAAGTGATAAATATATAATATACGTTAACCTACACCTAAGCTTTTTATTCTCGAAGGGGTAGGCAGAGATCTATTATAAGCACATCTAGCCAGTATTTAAATCGCACGTAAAATGGGGCGAATCTATAGCTGTCTTGTCAGTACGTTTCCAGACTTTGTAATGTTATCGTCACTAACAATACAGCTTGGTAATTGAACCCAGCGCCTCAAGTCAATCATAAGTGCAACTTAGAGCTACGGGACCAATAATTAATAAAGAGCATGTTTCATTTATCAGGTGTTCAACTTATTACTTTGAAACGAAAAAACAATAACAATAATACTTTTTGAAATTGTATTTGTTTTAAGGTTTCGGTGTAATAATAATTTAAGTCATCAAATCTCATGGTTTAAATTAAACCACACTCAAATTTATCACGTAATTAAAATTATTAATACTTTATACTGATTTTATCACATTGTTTATTTAACACTTTTATTATATAAATATGGATCAAACTAATCCAAAACTACCCTCTGTTTGGATCACATTAGTTCAAAACCAGCCTGAATATAGATCCCATATACTTCACATAACTTTACTTCACATGAGTATCTAAACTCTAGAACCATTTAAATGTACGTAGAACATTCTAGAAGACACTCACTTAAGGAACAGCTGACTCTTGGCCTCCATCAGGTCCCCTCGGTCTGACTCCTCAGGCTGCAGCGGCAGCCCCTTCAGCAGCGACGCCACCGCCTCCATGCATGCTTGGTCCAGCTCTCTAGAACATACTAGGTATCTGGGTATAGGAATACCGCAAGTATCACAATACATACATACGTTTATATATACATATATACTCCGTCAAGTAGATGATTCGCTTTTTGACAACTCGAAAAATGTTAAGCGCATCGTACACAGATAGCGGAGGCGGCGAGGTACCGGAGGCGGAGTGATACCGGAGGCGGAGTGATACCGGAGGCGGTTTTTCTTTTATTGTTTGAATTAGTAATAGGTGTTTAAATTTGATATTGCCGCTTTGAATTAAGAAAATCGGTAACGTTGGGGTTTTCATACTAACTATTTCATCAATATTTTTAATAATAAATATTCTACCACATACACACAACACCAGCAGCGATAGCTCAGTGGGGAGACCGACAGACTGCAATGCAGAGGGTCTCGGGTTCGAACCCACGTCGCGCACCTCTGACTTTCGGAAGTTATATGACCTTTCGAAATTATGTGCGTATTAATTGACAATTATCGCCTGCTCCGTGCCTCGGAGAGCACGTTAAGCCGTCGGTCCCGGCTGCTATTAACATCTATGGCAGTCGTTATTGAGAAGTCAGTGCCCTATAATATCCCGACACTGGTCTAGCCTTAGGGTATCGTTAGCCTTCGGGTTCCGGAGGTCAGGTGGCAGCCACTCCGTGTAAAAACTGATATCCAGTCAAATCCGGTTAATCTAGTAAAGCCGACCCCAAGAAAGTTGGGAATAATAAAGGCTAGGGAGAAGATACACACAACACCATCTAGCCCAAACTAAGCAGAGCTTGTACTACGGGTACTAGACAATGGATAAACATAAATATATATATTTTTTTGTAAATACATATATATTATACATATAAACACCCAGATCAAGTCAAACATCCATGTTCATGCACACAAATGTTTGACTTGTGCGGTAATCGAACCCGCGACCTCAGGTGTAAATAAATATTGCCAAATTGAATTCAATATTTTGTCATGTAAATTGAATTTAAGACAAACCATACTAGCCTTAATACACGATACTATTGTTTTTAGGCCACTATGGTTTGTCTTATTTTAGCAAAAACATTAACCATCATGGCGAATTAAAATGGCGAATACGTGCAGACACTTATAATAATAATAATAATGTCCTCCTGACCGAATTTCGGTCACGGCGGCCAATCTTAACGGAGAATGGCCATCGGCGCAGGAGATATTATAGTGCACAAGTGTGTGCGCAAACACAAGTGCACTCTCCGTTCCCTAACTCTCATGATCCGACGGGACGAATAATCCGACACGACCGGAGAGAGATTAGGCGCAGGACCAACGGCTTTACGTGCTTTCCGTGGCACGGGGGTGTCTAACACCGTCAACTTCCTAACTCCGGGCTCGTATTGAGATTTCTTAACAGAAAAACCAATAACTTTTTGTTGGCCCGACCCGGGATTCGAACCCGAGACCTCATGCACAGCAGTCGCATTCACTACCGCTGTACCACGGAGGCCACCAGGAGTGCCAGGGAGGTGCCGCTGTGACACTAAGCGATATACATTTAAATACAAATAGCTGTGGTTTGTTTCTTCTTGGGTTTGACTATTTGAAGTACTGGATCCCAAGCTGGTGGTACATTCCAACCATCTTCTCTATTGAAATTGGGACAAAAACATCCCAATTTAGCTAGACTTCATGATACTTTGAGCTCATTCTGCGTAAATAGAAACACCAATAATTAAATTATGTTCAGGTGCTTTGAAATAACTACACTGGAACATTGAGACAACTACCATCTTAGTCTCCCCGTGACCATGGCTGCTGAAAAGCAACCGAAACGTCGGGGAAAGTGTAAACCAAAAATAAATAGATTTAATAGTTTAAAAAATTTTATTAGCTTATAAATTAGTCAAATAAAATCAATAGTAGTAGTAGTGTAATATTTTCAAAATTTTGTAATACAGTGATAAATAAACAACGCGATAAAATCCGTATATAGTAGTTTAATTTCAATAATACAAATAATTTGCTCTTATTAGTGTAGCTGATATAAAAATTAATACGTTTTTAACTTGACTACACCGATGACGTAGTGGTGTATTTTCTGTCTATTGTTTGAATGTTTGTAAAATACCCATAATATTTTACAAACATTACCTTCAAACTTGTATTTTTTATTTCTAGTAACACATATTGTCTTAAAAAATATATATCAATGTGATATTACGAAGAGACTACGAGATAGTTTTATTGATAATAAAGTATGCATTATATTTATATACATAAACTTATGCAATAACAGCCATTAAAATGTTGTATAAAGTTAGCAAAATGTTGGGAACATGTGCCATTCCGGTTATATTCTAATTTTTTAAATCCTGGTTTTCCGCCACGGTTTCACCCAATTTTATGATTACTGCACCGCTCCTAGAGCTAGTAGCGTGATGTTTTATAGCGTATATTAATTTTGGGTAAACTAGCTTCCTAATAATGCAGTTCTTTTTGAATCGGTTCTTTTGTCGTTGAGTTTATTCATTACAAAAAAAATAAGCATACAAAAATACAATTTTCTTTTTATAGTATTTGTATAAAATGTATAACACTTGCATGAAAACAACTTTTTATCGAAATTGGTAATCGTTCTTACACCTATTATAGTCAATAATCGAACTCATAATAAAATTTTCTCTCGTTGTAATCTCTAGTACCCTCTGTCAAAAAGCGAATAGCGTACTGGACGTAGTATAGGTCATAGATTCAGTAGATACAGAAGGCTTGGTACAACTTACGAAAACAGACTCACTTATACATGAACGCTTTGTTTAGCAAAGTACGAGTACGTCGAATTATTGTCAATAGGAAAATTGCCTGTTTAATTTTGTACTGTCACTACTCCAGGTGTAGAAATTATAACACACGATAACAGATGGCACTGTACATAATTAAACGTTACTCTATACAATCCTAAATGTCGCAAGCGAAGTTTACACTGCGGGCTGCTATATGTTCCCGATGTCAACAGTTGAGCTGCCGCCCGCCAGGCACGATCACACAGCCTGCTCGAAGGATCCTCCCTTTGTGATGGAGGTACATCAATCAGGTTCTTCCACAGCTTTTTATCTTCATAATTATCGCCATCCCGACTTCGCCCACTACTGTATATAGAACTCTCTTTGCTTGTGCTACTCTTCGCGATCCCGTGCCAATCTCATCCAGGTTACATGAAGCGTGGGCCGACGTTCGCAACAATGTCTCCGAAAGCGCGCAGTGGTTCAAGTGGTCGTCTCGCCATTGCCACTACGCCGAGTGTCATAGGTTTGATTCCCATACGGAACAAAATCTTGTATGCTCCACAAATTGCTTTCGACTAAGTGTATTTTGCTTCCTTTGTTTGAATGTTTGTAAAGTCCTTCGCGACACAGGAATTATTTCTAGTGCGAAGGATGTCCTGCTAATGTTATTTCTGGTATTGCAAGTGATCATACGGCCTTACCATCAAGCAGGCCATACGCTTATTTGTGTCGTCTGTTTTCATACGTTGTATCAGATTGGCCATCTGTATCTATCTTTTCTGTGTATACATATTGTTATCAAATATATATAATATATATATGTAAATATGACGCGTGTAACAGAAACCTGTGATCATACTTAAGTGTTGTATAAAGTACTAATATATGACCACAGCTTTTTGTTACAGAGTATAAAAGTATTGTACTCTAAATAAAACATAACTTACCTCGAAATTTAGAAGTTAGGTAATTTGAACTCTAATAATGTGTAAGCTAGAGCTCAAATTGCCTAACATCTATTTCGAGTTAAGTCTATGTTTTATTAAGAATGCGGGTATATAAAAAAGTATACAGGATTAAATAAAAATACTAAGTACATTTTAACCGTACCTTCTTTACATCATATTTCTCATTCATTATTTTTTTGCATTAGTAAATACTTTTCCAAAAAATAATGTATGGTGTAGGTGTATTTTTAATTACACCGCTACTTTCTTTTGCGACCGCATGCAGTCTTAAGTCTTGTGATTAGAGCAACCGATTTCAATATTTGTACAAAAAAATCAATAATGAATTTTGAAAAGTGATAGAAATAAACCGAGTGTCGTCCTGGGTCATGGAAAGACGAAATAGCTAAAGAACTGAAAGAGATGAATGTGCTCGATTGGTCTGGCTTGTCACAAAATAAGTTATAAATAAGTCACGGGTGATGTTATTAGTATTTCTCAATTAACCCTGTATGATAATCATATTACAACATCAACATAGAATAAATATATGCATATTTTATATATTTCGGATAAATATACGTGGGATATATAAACAGGAAGAGAAAGAAAGATATATATATACGCATATATATATATATATATATATAGATATACGCATCTTTAGGCTTACCATCTGGCTATAGGCCTGTTTTTCATCTCGGTAGAATAATACAAATCTTGTATTTCTTAATCTATTACTTACTTTTTCACAAGAATAAAGATGCACATAATATTACCACATTAGACTGCACGGTACGGTAGTGGTGTAAGCAGTCACACAGAACAAAAATTAGTGTGAACTAAAAATGGTTGTTCCGAATCTGGATATGTTTTGTGTCTGTTGTTTGAACATTTGTTAGGTTTCCTGCGACATACGATACATTCCTAATGCCACTTAGTTGTTATTTTAAAGAGAAAAAGATACTTCAGCATATGGTAATATTACACGTATCTTATCATGAGTACAATCAGATCCCACGACGGTTGTCCGTCATCAGAAGAGTTTGGTACTGTCAATCCTTTGTGTATTACAATAGTTGAGGTGAGCAAGAAGGTGTATTGATGCTTATATTTTAAAATTACCATTTTCAGGGTCTAGAAAATCGCTGTCCTATTAGCAGGGGCTAATAATATTTGCTCTTACAGGTGGCAGCGAATGTAATGCATAAATGGTCACCAAAGAGAAATCGACTAGAAATATGACGAGGAGTTAGTATTCGAACCCGAGACCTTACCATTGCTTCATCATCTTAGCCGAAAGACGGCCATTGCTGGTCATAGGCCTCCATCGAGATATTCCACACAGACCAATCTTAGGTCCAACCGCTGCCTGCGAATCTTACCAGTTCTTCGATCCATTTTGTGTGTCCTTCCCTGCTGCGTCTTACTACAGCTTAGTTAGGAGAATATAAGTATATGTAAAGACGTCTACTGCTGGACATAGGCCTTCTCCAAAATATTCCAGACAGACCGATCTTGGGCTCGCATCCAAACGCTTCACGCGACCCTGACCAGGTCTTCAGTCCACCTTGTGTGCTTACCTTTAATGCGTTTTCTTTTTTCTTTTTGCTTAGTTTAGAGAAAGGGACGTCCACTGCTGGACATAGGCCTCTTCCAAGGATTTACACATAGACTAAACTTGAGCCCAAATCCAACCGCTTACCAAAACCCTTACCAGGTCGTCGTTCCCCTTATGTGCTTACTTACCCCTGCTGCGTTTTCCTACTGCTTACTATAGAGTATTAAACCTGTCGAATGAATTTGGAATTCCAGACATAATTTAAAATCTATTGTGTCTGCCCGCCGGTGTGCCGCTGCGACTCAATAGGTTAACTCTACAGTAAGCAGTTTAGAAACGCTTTCATGATGACCTAAAAATCTAAGATAATGTGGTAGAGATGTTGTCACGAAAAGGGAAATTAAGAAGAGAGATGAGTACATATCGCCTCACCAAGGATAAAATGTTTTAAAAGCCCTTTTGCCGAAATTTAGTTATTGATGTAACACTGTGCAGTTTTTCGAGCTGTGTATTTAAAAATAATGATATTCGCAAAATGGTTTTACAACCCAGAAAATACCGCAGCATAAACTTTTATTTACTAAAATAATGGTATAAATAATAATTGAACTCGCCAAAAATGTTGTAAAATATATAATTTTATAATTATAGAACATAAAGAGCTAGGAAAATTATGATCACCAGAACAAAAAAGAAAAGTTGTATTGAGCTTTTCTGGAAAGCTGTATTCTTGCTTTTACATTTTATCCTCGAAGGGTCGACATATTTAATATTATGCAGTATGGTATAGGTAATCTAAATCTATTTCGGAACTAGCCAGATCCTCATATAATATGTATAGTAAAATTATGAAAGGTCTGTAATATGATGGAGCGACAGTCTATAGTCACGAAGCTTCTTAAATAAAGGAGAAAAAGAAAGTTCAAAGACTTATGTGACTGAGCTGCAGAACTGGAAAAAATAAAGAGAGTCAAGAAGAGAGGCAAATGTGTTACCGTCGCCCTGGAGTGGGGAACTAAATAGAGTTATACTAATAGTGGGCTCCGTACCTCCCTATGGAAGAGGCATCAGCTCGTATGGGTGGCGCGATCTGGTGACTGCTGCCCAGCACCCAATCTGTTACATACTCCACCATTTTGTTACGGAACTTCATTTCCTGGAAACGAATAGAAGAAAACGTCATAACGTCATCATAGTTCCCTTTTTCGCCGCTGCATGTCGTTAGTTGCAACTTTGTTGTATATATGGTAACGATTTAATCAACTGTATTACTTCTGTATGGTGTAGGTTTCTTATTAGGTTAGATATAGATTTTGACTGCGGCCTCACTATCAGTTTGTTTGATATGCTTTAACGATTGAACTACTCAACCGATTATCTTAAAATTTCGCATACATGTTGTCAGGGGAACAGAAAAATTTCTGTCCCTAGCGTACAGTACTTTTTTTTGGGTGAAACCAAAATAAAGTACTGTCCCCAAGGGATAGAAATGTATTGTCAAAATTTAGCATAACGCGAGGGAAGCCGCGGGCAAAAACTAGTATTATCTAAGACTCGTTTTTTTTATATTTAAGCTATTCTAAATTGGTACCCCATTTATGGGTACTAGCAACACAGACTATAAAACTACAGTACATACCTGTCTGAAGGCCAGGTCATCTCTTCGCCGCATCATAGCTTCCGCCACTTGACATAGCTTCGTCTTGATGTGAACAGACATCACTGTCATGTCTAAATGTCGAACGTATCTACAACAATCATTACATATTTCATATAGAAATATTTCATAATAGCAATATCAAACGAGTTGTAAAAAAACAATATGATGATAATATCAGGCCTGTATGTAACAATACTTTTCTTTACTGTTAATACAAGCAATCCTTTACGTCTTCTTACAATAATTAAATAATAATAAAATTAACTATATAATAGGCACTTCGAAAAGTCAGAGATGCGCGTCTTGGACTCTGTACGATGTCAACACCGCACGTATTCACGTTCACGTTGTGCGCACTCAGCAATCATATTTTTACACGTTTAAGTTAACCTTTGTATCATTCAGTCGTCATTACGATCGCGTTCGGCTCGCATCAATCATTTAATATTATAAGGTTTTCAGTGCAATAAATCAATTATATCAGATAATCAGTTTTTTTCTTTTTATACTAAAATCATCTAAAAGGTATGCAAACCGTACAGGCTCAAACTCCAAACATCTAAAAGTCATCAATGGCGATCTAACAATCTCCCACTAGACTATCGCTGATAAAAATAATTCGGAAGCTGCACTTACAAGTGAGCTGAATACCAAATTTCCTTACTTGCCCGAAAATTAAAGCCAGTACCTTACAATCCGCCGCATACATTTTCTGAGGCCAAGACTAAAAGATATAATGTCCTACAGAACGAATTTCGATCCTGGCGGTCAATTTTAACAACGACTGACATCTGCGCAGGATATATTATAGTGCACAAGCATGCGCGCAAACACACATTTCCGAGGCACGAGTGTGTCTAACACCGCCAACTTCCTAACTCTGGACTTTTATTGAGATTTCTTAACAGAGAAACCCAGTAACTTTTTGTTGACCTGACCCGAGATTTGAACTCGAGACCTCATGCAGAGCAGTCGCATTCACTACCGCTGTGCTATAGAGGCAGAAAATACATAGGGTGTAGACATATATAGCTCAATAGTAATTACCTAACGATGGCCAACATGAGCGCTTCTATGGAGGTGGTGCTAAGAATCTCAATGGGATGTCCACTCTTCTTATGAGACTCCAGAATACTCTTCATTATGAAAATGGTGTGCTCCACGAACTGCGTGTTGATGTCTGTTAACATCACCTGCAGAAGCAACACGTAGAACTCGTCAAAGGGTAGGCAGTGACGTATTATACCTACTCAAATTTCGCTAGTTATGTTTATGTCTGACGTAATAAGTTTCAGACTCCGTGCTACTATTAAGAACCTTTAGCCAGAAAAATCATCAACAGTGTCCGAACCTGATATCGAACCCAAGACCCTGCATCCACTGCAATACAATAGAATACCTAGATGTATTGACTACACTGATGGCGTACAGGTTTAAGTGGTCGTGTCGCCACTGACACTGCGCCGAGTGTTGTGGGTTCGAATCCCACACGGGACATTGTAAAACGGAAAAATTTGAATGTTTTGTTAGTTTGTTTGTAAGGATTTAGCTCAAAAATTGACCAACCAATTTTAAAAATTATTTCTCCATTATAAAGCTAAATTATCACCGCGTAACATATGCTATACTTTATTTTGAAAAATAGGTACTGTTTCTAACATTACACTAATTTTATGTGAGCGATGCTGCGGGTAAGTCTTTTATACTAAAGATTCTGTGTTATACATACCTGCTGTTGTTGATCGAAGAACTTGTCGATAATGGCCTTGATCTGGTCGAACAGTATGGGGTAGAGCGCCGGCGACATCTCATGTCCAACCAACTCTTTGACGTGAGTTTGTATTTGTTGGCCGAAGCGCTCATTGCTGCATAGTAATAACCGGAGGAGCTGGCCTACGAACCTAGGGAGAGACAGTGTCAATGGTAATTGTATGCAGAACACATTGGGCACTTAACCTCATGACTGGTAAGGTGATCATAACATTTTGCGCTCTTAATAAAAACTTTTAGAACGGCAAATAGGCATAGGAAAGCTGTTAAAGAAATTAGGTAATGTTTATCTAAGAATTCTCAGAGAAATGCTGTATGTAGGTTAGTGTATTTTATTTATATTTAATACGGGTAGGCTTAGTAAACGCAGCGCTTAAAAGAAACAGCGCAGTTTGAAAGTAAACTGTCACGTCATCGATGTATACATTTTGTGTTCTTGTTGTTATTTCAAAAAGCGCTTCATCGATTACGTTAACATTTATATGGGACCACCTCTGAAGTATGACCTACTAAACAAATAATTTTCGACAACGGTCTGCAATTATTGGTGAACATATAAAAAAATAAGAAAACCATGCAGCCTCCTCCTTTTTTCGGGTCGGTTAATAAAATAGAGATTTATCTGATTAAACTAATTTAAACTCTGTTGCAATTACTTAAAACGGACATAATATTAGAATGTATAGTCACGCAATTAAAAGTTCAAATTGCAACTTCCAAATTTCATCGTCGCTTTTTATTAAAAAAGATTAGACTGGATATTAAACTATTATACAGAATAGATTTCGCGGCTTAGGGTTCGCGTAAGTCGGGGTAGCGTAGGTCGAGGTATTACTGTATATTATAGTTCTTCTAATTATGAGATAGATGGCGCTTAGCATCTCCTAGTTAACTAAAGAAATGTTCAACCTGTGAGATATAATTATATATACATAGCAACCATTTTAAGCAGTAAATACATGAACATAAATTACTTAATTCCCTTGCCTTCAAGTCCTGCTCCATCATTTGACTGTTTTCTTGTTTATCGTTTATATTTTTGCTAAGCTTACGAAATGGTCAAAATAATTTCTAATATACTAGTGATGCACTTACTGTGTGACAGGGCAGTACTGTACTTCTTGTGAACTGTTAGCCAACACGTTG
The DNA here is from genome assembly GCA_963675205.1 of Catocala nupta. Lineage (NCBI taxonomy): Eukaryota > Metazoa > Arthropoda > Insecta > Lepidoptera > Erebidae > Catocala > Catocala nupta. The sequence continues at coordinate 5,196,490 of OY776105.1, forward strand.
AATGTTTTCCTGGAATCTGTAGCTGTAATAAACGATAGAAAATATGTGTTATTCAAGAAACTTTTATAAGTTAATAATTTTATTTTGATATTGTAATCTACGTATAATTGCCTCGATAGTGCAGCGGAATTAAAAGCGACTGTTGTGTATGAAGTCTAGCGCTCGATTTCCAAGTCGGGCAATGGTAGTACCACAAAGTCTAGAACTGTATACTCGAGTCGGGAATCCTGGTGTGACACTATATATCCGTTTTGCTATTATCCTAGCGAATGGAAAGCAATGTAAACATACATGAATTATTCTGCTTTATACGGCATACTTAAGTGAATAATACAGATTTAAATAAAACTATTTATATAATATTGTCTTCTGTTTACGCGAATGTTATTAATTGAAATTAAACTACTATAATATACGGATTTTATCGCGTTGTTTATTTGACACTCTTTTACATAATTAAGAAAGTGTTACACTACATACTGCTACTATTAAACTTTACTAATTTTGAAGCTAATAAATTATTAAAACTATTATATCTGTTTTGATTTAATTTTACACTTTCCCCGACGTTTCGGTTGCTTTTCAGCAGCCATGGTCACGGTCATGGTAACTATTTATTACGGGTTTTTATTGCGGTTTATTTAACCCGTCAATTGTTGGACTACCCGACGAAATAGAAAACATATTGTGTCTGGCTGTTGGTGTGTCGTTGCCACTCAATAGGTTAAATTATTACAATATTGAACTATTTATGTTTGCCCTGATCCCGACGTTTCGACTACTTTACAGTAACCATGGGTATCGGGCAACTGATCATGGCTTGTGATTTGACAATGTATAACCGCCGCTGACAACAGATGCACAAACTAAAAAAAAATATGCACTGACGGACTCATAAACTACATCAATGTTCAAGACGCCTTTGAAATAAACATTTTAACCAAGTATTCAAACTTTTTATACAAATTTAAATTGTAACCTATAGTTTGGTTCGTTAACTTCATAACAGCGTAGTATCATATCCTTAAGTGTATGTTTGTATACTGGAAAGGACCATTCAATATTTTTGAACAAAAACGATAAATGTAACAAAAATTGGTTTTGGTTGGTTTATTGAAAAATTAAATTTTACAATAAAAAGAAAGTTAAAGGTAAGGTTTCTTTTTTTTCAATAAGGTGTATTGCCTCCACGTGCCCTTATTACAGATCCTAATCGGTTCCTCATAGATCTGATTAGGGTTATTAAACGGTCTTGCGGAATATTGTTCCTTTCTTGTGAAATCGATGTTCTTAGTGCTGCCACTGTTGTGGGCACAGGATTTCTTGCATATACAGACTTTTTTAAACTGTCCCAAACATGCCCAACGGTATTACGATCCGAGCTGCGTGCTGGCCAATTCATGGTACGTATCCCAACCTCTTCGCAATATTGTCGCACTTGTGCAGCGGCGAGGGCTCGGGCATTATCTTGCATTAGACTAAAATTTTCGCCTATTAATTACATGTAAAGTGCCATGTGAGCTTCTTAAACCTCTGTTATATAGCGTTGTGCCGTCAAACACCCTCTTCTACCGTTTTGACGAACCATGTCGATGAACATAAGTTCCGTTCGCCCGATGATCGAAATGCCACCACACCATACACGAACCGCCTCCAAAAGGAACACGCTCCTCAATGCAACTGTAAGCATATCTCTCCCCACGACGATAGACTCTTCTGCGACCGTCTGCACCATTTAAACATGTCCTACACTCATCGGTGAATAATATGGAGGTCCATTGCTCTTCAGTCCAATTAAGATTTTCACGCGCAAATCTTAAACGAGCTTGTCTGTGAGCTGCAGACAGCTTTGGACCATTTGCTGGTCTAAAAGGAGTGATTGCCGCTTCCTTAAGCTCTTATTATTGTTCGTGCACTCACGTTTACCCCACGCACTTCATTCAGCTCTGTTTTTATGTTTACTGACGTGAGGAAATGATTTCGTAGGGAAGTTGAAACAATAAATTTCTAGCAATCGTTCGTTGCTTGTTCGGACGAAGTATCCATATTTATAGTTACGAAACTTTTGTTGAGTTTAAAAGACTAATAATCAATACTATTGGTAACAATTATTTAAATCGCAAATGAAAAATAAACAAAAATAATTAATTTCGAACTTTACTCTAATAAGACACGAATTTGAAACAATGCATAAGTTTTATTTACTCGGCTATAATTTTATCTTTTACAGCAGTTCTATTTTTGAATTGTTGTTTTTGTTATTGTTTAATGGATAGTCTCGGCATTTTCATTTAGTTTAATCTAAAAAGTTTGCATACTTATCAAAAATATTGACTCGAAAGTAATCCTGAACTTTGATGCAGTTTATGAGTCCGTCAGTGTAGATTCATATGTCAACATTGAACTATATGCAAGGGCGTCGACTTTATAAAAATATTGGAAACGGTTTAGATGTTTGTAAATTGAAACTTTAATATCTAAAAGTATAATATAATGCCGAAGATGGTGGAGCGTAATCCCAAAAATCGTCCTTTGAAATGCGGGTTAGAAATTCACATAACCAAGCGAGGACATATTTTATTGAGTAAACCGGTTATACAGTATCCGCGGACAATCTTACCATCGCTATTCAGCACATGAACAACGCCATCTATTGAGCGTAAGGTCAAACATTTCACATATGTTGTTTCAATTGAACAGATGGACTTTAAAAACTTGTTATAACCGTAATATTTGTAAGAAATATAAATCGAAATTATTTAACATTTATACAGTGTCAGTCACCCATAGGAAAAATTGTGGAGGAATTCGGCCCTACCGAGGATGTCATTGAAGGGACTCGGGCACTCTCAGAGCCTATGGAGTCGGGGCTAGTATAGTAGACTGTATGTGAGTGAATAGCATTATTCGTGACCTGACCATAAATTCCTGTAATTGATAACTGTCTTTCTGATAAGTACTCTTAGTATATAAAACTCATAGTGTTACTTAATGAACTTTAGCCTTAGAAATCACAATTTTTCCACCTCATATTCGATTGTCGTGGAACTCTGTAATTGGCTTAGAGTAAGTCTTAAGAAAATTTGTAATGTATATTTGTAAAAAAGCTGTAGTGTCCTTAAAATAAATAAATGAACTCACCATGTGCGTGCAGATGTGACCAGGCCACGGAAGGTCTCCGCTGCAGGCACACACCGCCGAGGGCACACAGGAACGACGTGATGTTCGCCCACTCTTGGATCTGCATCTACCAACGTTACGTATCAACCACATCACATATTATTTGTTTGGGTTTGTGACAGTTATGAACGTCGAAGCTTTGTGTACACGGATTTTTTTCTGAAGTTGTATTGATGTTAAATTTTATCATAGGAACTATTTATTTTAATTTTTACAATACATTTGTTATGAATGTCATTATCCCTACATATCATAAAACATAGTCCTCCACCGCGTCCGTCTCTCTGTCTGTTCGCGATAAACTCAAAAACTATACTCTAAAACTCGGATTTTCACCAATAGACAGAGTAATTTATGAAGAATGTTTGGATATTTAATTTGTTAAGGTTTTGTATTACTCGTGCGAAACCGAGGCTGATCGCTAGTCTAGACTAATTCTATGTTGATGCATGTACCTATTCAAATCTACTGAGCACAATTTTGTTTACGAATATTAAATAAAACATATAATGTAACATTTACATGCCAGTAAGTAGATCAAGGAGAACGATATTGAATATAGTATTAACACCACTGTATACCCCTGATCAACAAATAAATGATTTGATTTGTTAATAAAAATAATAGTCTATTTTCTTGCCAGTGCTTTTCAATGGATCTACGTCTTTATCTTGCTAAACATGGCAAACACAGCTAAATGTAAATCCACATTAATAAGTGTAACTTTGACATACATACATAAATTCACGCCTGTTTCCCATAGGGGTAGGCAGAGACTTCGGATTTCCATGCTACGATCAGGAGCCAGAATCAGGATCAGGAGCAAGAATGAAGCCAGAGAAGTGTGTCAGGACACACTTCTCTGGCTTCATTCACTTTCATAACATTCCTCATACACGCTCGCCGGTTTAAGGTGCTCTTAACCTGGCCTTTATCCAGAACGTCTCCGATCTGATCAAGAAACGTTCGCCTAGGTCTTCCCCTTGCGAGTGTTCCATTCACACTAGCTTTATAAACTTTCTTAGTCAGTCTTTTCTCGTCAATTCTTTCTACATGCCCAAGCCAGCTTAACATACCCTTTTCTATTCTCGTCACTATATCCACTTTTATGCCGCATCTCCCTCTAATCTCACTATTCCTTATTCTATCTTTCAGAGTCACACCACATATATTTCTTAGCGCTCTCATTTCTACAGCATTTATTCTGCTCTCATGCTTCTTTTGCCATACCCAACTTTCACTACCATGCATAAGTGTAGGTACTACAATTAAACTACTTTAAACAGATTTTGACGCGTTGTTTATAACTATAACACGACTATTATTGAACTTTACAGCTATAAAACCTATTTAAATTATGTATTTAAACAATTTTGATTTAATTTTACACTTTTCCAATGTTTCAGTTGCTTTTCAGCAGCCATGCTTTCTCCGCGAAAGTTTAATTTCAATGTATACTATATGTTAACGTAAGACAATTTATGTAACTTTGACGTTCATAAGTTTTACTTTGTGACCCATACGTTTTTTTTTTTCATTTGACTTTGCTCAATAGTGTGTACCTCGAAGTCATGTTCAGAGCTGGTGTGATGGGAGACCCTGCGCTTGGCGACTGCGCGGTGCAGCGCTTCCATCTGGCAATCGTCCAGCTTGTCACCCTGACCCTTGGGGTACTTCTGTAGCAGCTTGCATAGCGAGTCCCTGTACGCCACAGATAAACAGGTTCAGTAAACTAGCTTCTGGAGGTCTGGCTTTCGTGAATCCCAAGGAAATCAGCAACGGGATAATTGACCTTTAAGTTAAATTCTATGTATTTTATATAGATAACATTTTAAGGAAAATTTTACACAAATGCAAACTTATACAAAATGCTGGGATTTGGTCATGTCAAGAGCGCGTATAGCATCTAGCGGTTTTACTGAATTTGTTAGCTGATACGATTATTCGAATATAAATCATAGCGCAAATACATCAATTCTTTAGTAATAACTATGTCGGTTAATCGAAGCGAATTTAAAACCGATGCACTTTGATCGATTTTTGTTAAGTGAGACGATACATTGAAACGTAGCAGGAAATGAAGGAATTTCGTCAAATTTATAATCGGTGCACGTGTGTTAACAGCGTTTCGTCCAAATTGTACACGATTGTCGTGAATAAGCCTGATTTTACGGCATCTTACATTGATTCACAAAATCATTTCAGAATTTTCGAACAATCTATAAAATCAATTGTTGAATGATCAATCTTAAATCGATATGTCAATAAAACTATTATGAAAAGTAAGTAGACAATGTTACCTTCCGAGATACAGTTTCAACTAGTTCAGAAGGTACCGAACTTTATTATTAAAAAACCTAATCTACATACATATCCAAACGCAATTTCTAAAGAAAATAGTTTAGTTTTAAGGGTTATAATATACATGCATGCTCTTTATATTTGATTTATAAGGTTCATTTTTGGTGAAATAAAGAATTTGAATTTGAATTTGAATGATTATGAAAGTTAAACTCACCAACATCGGAACGTCTCCTCCCACACAGGCTGCACCCCGTTCACACAGTGCTCGATCTTCCTCAGTAGCGCCATTATGCGCTTTTGTAAAGCCGCTGAACCTGGTTCAAACGGAACTATATTTTATGTATCTATACATAAGATGAAGCAAACATAACTTTTCTATTTCTTATCGATCATCAAATATTAATAGATCACTAGCCTATCGATCTAAGTTTAAATGTTTGTGTCAGGGATGGATTCACGTCAGTAGTACAATCGCTGAGATTAGAACATACAACCTTTTTAATGCAAATGGAAATTTTAATAAATTTAATTACTTTTATCGCGCACTTTTATTGTATTTTTACGCATTTGATTTAATATCTGCAAGACATAGAAAAAACCAAATCAGAAAAAGAAACGAGGATGTAACTCATTATGACCAAAATTGCAATTATCGGGAAACTACAAAAATATATTTAATACAATGCGATCGTCCTTTTAGATTTCCCTACCTCTAGTCTTCTACTTTTTAAATAAAAACCTATATCCCCGAAAACGGAGGCATGATTAGTGTATTACAACCACATTTTACCAATTACAATTTTAAATACTACGTGATAGGGAAGGGTCTATTGCCATTAACAGACACAGTTCCAGTTATGAAAACAAGATGATAGTTGCATTTTTATCTTCAAGGAGGTAAAAATGCAACCATCAAAATCTTTTTAGAAAAATAGCATGATAACAATATAGCTTGATAACAAAGTGATCCGATAAACATCGTAATTTAATTTATTTTTACCTGAGATAGAATGAAAGACGTAGATACCGCAGCATTTGTGTAATTAACATTTATACCAATATACTCTCATAACCAGTTGCACTCACTGATCGGTAAACGATTAGTGAGGTTAAGCAACGTTGGGTGCAGTCAGTCTATAGATGGGTGACCGCTTAGTGGTATTTCATCTGATCGTCTTTGTGCTTCGGAGGGCACGTAAAAAGTCGGTCCCGGTTGTTGCCAAATTGTCAGAGCCATGTCAGAAGCCTACGGGCGGCTTGAACAACTCTTGACATCAGATTGGCCACTAACCACACGAAAAGAAAATAAAGACCAATATACTTACTGTGTATATTTTTATAATAACATCCTCTGCCCATATCCTGGCTCGCTGCTTGCAATAGTAAAGAGAACAAACTTAGACTTACACTATAAAAACTTTGTACAATCAGCTATGTCAATAGCTGAACATTGAACATAGTTGTAATTGTGATTTAGTAAATCATTTTATTTGACTAGTAGATGTGCCCGCGGTTTCATCCGCGTTTATAGTTACTGCGTCGCCCCCTTGGGTCGTAGCGTGATGTTATATAGCTTATAGCCTTTCTCGATAAATAGGCTATCCGCCACGAAAATAATTTTCAATTCAAACCAGTAGTTCCTGAGATTAGCGCGTTCAACCAAACAAACAAACAAACAAACTCTTCAGCTTTATAATATTAGTATAGATATCAAAAATTTAAGAATTATTATCACTAAAATAAAAATTTAAAATATTGCAAATGTTTATTACATCTAGTCGAAAAACCTGCGACATCGGTCGCAATGAAAACTACCATCATCATCTTAGACGAAAAGCGGCCACAGCTGTACATAGGCCTCCTCCAAGGATCTAGGACACAGACCGGTCTCGTGGCGCCCACATCCAACCGCTTCTCGCGACCCTTACCAAGTCATTGTTCCACCTTGTGGAGGCCTACGCCTAGCACGAACGTCTCATAGTTTTATTAATTAAATCGACAAACAAGTTTACTGGTCCAACGCTAGTTCGAAGCAGCATTTAAGCATTCGAAAGTTACTCTATTATATCAACACCTAGTTATCTGAACCTTTCTAACTCGCTCTAATAATCCGAAAACATGAGCTATATTGAATCGAAGTGGCGAAAATCCGTAGTAATAAAATAATTGGGCAGAAAAGGGGTTCCTTTCTTCGTAATAATAAAAAGAGGAACCCGTCATGCACCCTCGGATTGTCTACCCCAATCGAAGCAGAAGACTGCAAGCTGGAGTATGCACGGGTCCCACATGGTGGCTGTTTCTATTCAGAGGAGTTCAGAATTGTCAACCATTTTCTATTGCAATAGTTATGGTGAGGAATCCGAGGGTGCATGGCGGGTTCTTCTCTTCCAAATAATTTTAAAGCATGAGCTAACTATAATCCCTTACCAGTGGTGAGCACGGTGGAAGTGTGTGCGATCTCCTGGAACACTGCGTAGTTGGGCAGCAGGCACTGCGTGGTGATCTCGTCGGAGCCGCAGCGGATGTCGGCCTCCTGGCACAGCAGGGCGAAGCACGACATGGCGACTAACACCACGTCAGTATCGATGGACCAGAGGCACATGAAGAATACCACCTGTAGCATACAACCATCAATAAGAAACATAAACATAAATGTAAATTCAGTAAATGTAATAAACACACTAACCCTTTTGTCGTTCATAAGTGTTACTTTGCGACCTAAATTAATAAATGATTTTCGACTTGACTTAATATGAGTGGCAGTGTCACTCCAACGGCCAGACACAATAACATAATAGTTTTAAAATAATATTTGGCGTTTCAAACAATTAATTATTAACCTCTGAGTCTTCTTCGAGGTTAATGAAAACACTATGTGGGTCTGTGTGTCTATCTGTTAGTGACAGTCATAGCTCCGAAACCACTGGACTGATTGACTTGTAACTTGGTGTGCAGACACCTTGGGGTCATCCCTCGGTCGAGTTTGAATAACCCTGTGCCCCTGTGTCCCTAGCCCTGTGGGTTAAAAGACCCCCGAGATATAGGGGACACAAGGTCATAAGGTCAAGGGATATCCACCAACAGAGTGATTTGGAAATCCAAGGGGGAGGCTTTTGCCCAACAGTGGGACATTATAAAAAACTGATGCAAAAATAAAAAAGTTCACATGAAGATGAAGAGGTTGAATCCTGGGTTTTTATACCCATCTCGTTTACCATATTTAGGGACAGGTTAAAAATTATTTATCATATTTTGAGAGCTTTCCATTAAGCACTGGGTCCGCTGTACTATAACTTTCATTATATCTTACTTAACGCTGTATGTAAAAAAATACATTTAAACCTTCGAAAATGTTAATTAACTATGTCGCTGACTGTACCAGTACTTTACAGTACACGTCCAGACTATAATGACTGAATTACACAATGTTCATTTTGCGGGGTAGAACTCTTAACATAAAACTAGCTTGCTAGTCGCGACTTCGTCCGCGTGGAATTTAACAAAACACATTTAATATATAATGTTCATAAAATAAAAGTAGCCATATAACATCAGGTATCTGACAGTGAAAGTCCCGTCAAAATCGGTCCAGCCGTTTCAGAGATAGCCGGAACAAACAGACAAAAATGTGTTTCAGATGCATTTAGTAAAAAGCTGTTATTTTGTCATTTGACAAACAGACACTTCAATTTAAATTTTTTGTATATTTAATGTTCTTTTTTTTGTAGCGTATCGTCCAGAAAGCAGCTACGCTAGCTGCGTTGTCGGAGGCAGGCATCAGATCCTCCTACGTGCAAGATAATGTTAAACTACACACACCAAGACATAGAAACTGATGGGTAAACTCACCTCGAGCTTGATGTGCGCCTGTTTACAGATGGGTATCTGCGAGCCAGTGTTGGCGTACTCTTTATGTTTGGCGAGGTACTCGTTGCGACACGTCAGGATGTCACGCAGCCAACGGAGCACTTCGCGGTAGTTGCAGATCTGACGCTGGATTAGCTTCTGACTTATGTTGTATAGGACCTGGGAGCTGGGAAGAGAATATTTGGTTAATTGTGTTGTATGGCACTGGTACCGTGGCATAAATTGGATTCTTACTAATTTTTATGTTAACCAATGTTCACTAGCATATTTTGGCCTCGTATGATTTGGAATCGAAAAAAAGTAGGTGCCGAAATGTTGAGGTAATACATATTTATCTACATAGAAGGTTTTGAGCGGCGCCTCGGGGTTCCACATGTGCACGAGATCTCGCGCATGGCAAGGCACGTACCTAATGTCCCAGAAGGTGTTGAGCGGCGCCTCGGGGTTCCACATGTGCACGAGATCTCGCGCATGGCAAGGCACGTACCTAATGTCCCAGAAGGTGTTGAGCGGCGCCTCGGGGTTCCACATGTGCACGAGATCTCGCGCATGGCAAGGCACGTACCTAATGTCCCAGAAGGTGTTGAGCGGCGCCTCGGGGTTCCACATGTGCACGAGATCTCGCGCATGGCAAGGCACGTACCTAATGTCCCAGAAGGTGTTGAGCGGCGCCTCGGGGTTCCACATGTGCACGAGATCTCGCGCATGCCAAGGCACGTACCTAATGTCCCAGAAGGTGTTGAGCGGCGCCTCGGGGTTCCACATGTGCACGAGATCTCGCGCATGGCAAGGCACGTACCTAATGTCCCAGAAGGTGTTGAGCGGCGCCTCGGGGTTCCACATGTGCACGAGATCTCGCGCATGCCAAGGCACGTACCTAATGTCCCAGAAGGTGTTGAGCGGCGCCTCGGGGTTCCACATGTGCACGAGATCTCGCGCATGGCAAGGCACGTACCTAATGTCCCAGAAAGTGTTGAGCGGCGCCTCGGGGTTCCACATGTGCACGAGATCTCGCGCATGCCAAGGCACGTACCTAATGTCCCAGAAGGTGTTGAGCGGCGCCTCGGGGTTCCACATGTGCACGAGATCTCGCGCATGCCAAGGCACGTACCTAATGTCCCAGAAGGTGTTGAGCGGCGCCTCGGGGTTCCACATGTGCACGCGGTCGGGGCGGTGTAGCGCCAGTAGCGCGTCCATGGCGGCGGCGGAGATCTCTCCCATGCCCGTCTGATGCACCAGCGACACCAGACCGTTGATCAGCTCTGTCGTCGACGACTGGATCTCCACGCTTGAGCGCCCGGGGTTCTAGGGACCGTACGCCACATTTCAAACGGTGAAGCCAAAAGGTTGATTATGTGTTAAGAAATTGACTTTACATAATTCTATCACACTATAGTCTTCAATAATATTTATAACATATTATTGAGTATCTTTATTGACTTGGCTAAAGCGTTAGACACAGTATGCATCGCAATGCTTGAAATCAAATGAAATAGTCAAGGTATATACACCAAAATAATCATCTATTAAACTATCGAGAATGTAGCAACATTTCAAATTATCGCGAATGAAGTTTCGTTTAAATTTTGGTTAACACGAGAGTGACAAGACCCCTGCAAGGGAGCATACTTGGTCCAGCACTCATTGTATTTACTTTGGGGTGGAATACAAAAAATAAATATCGGGTTAATCTAAGATGTCCAACCACCGGGCACGCCACGATCGTGGCGGTAAGTCCCGTGTTTGAGGAGTGGCTGGAGAGGCGGCATGGCGCCCTCACCTTCCGGCTGACACAGGTTCTGACTGGCCACGGTTGTTTTGGCCAGTTCCTGTGTCGTATACGCCGGCAAGAGACGCCCGGTTGTCACCACTGCGGCGACTGCCGCGACGTTGTTGAGGACACGGCGCTGCACACTTTGGCGATTTGCCCCGCCTGGGCATCGCAGCGCCGTGAATTGATCGCGGCAGTCGGATCGGTTAACCTCTCGCTCCCGGCCGTAGTTGAGTCTATGGTCCGGAGTGAGAGGTCGTGGAACGCCGTCGCCTCCTTCTGTGAGGAAGTGATTTCCATCAAGGAGGTGGCGGAGCGGGAGAGGGAGCGTTTAAACCCTCTCCCCAACCGCAGAACCGGGCGCCAGAGGGCGCGAGATGACCTCCAGCCACCCTGAGGTTTGACCTGGGGGTGGCGGGCTTTGTGGGCCTGCCCGCCATCCATTCAGCACCAGGTCCGAGAGGCGGCATGCGTGTTCCCACGCGCGCCTCTGTGTCGAGTCCGTCTCCCCTCTAGGGGGGAGACAGTAGGTGAAGTAGTTCCTATTTTGGGTAGGTCTTTCGTGTAGTGGCCTGCCGTTTTATACAGCGGGCCGAAACCTCGGCGGGGTCGCGACCGTATGCGGAAGTGATTCGCGCGGCCCCGTCGATAGTGGTTTTGTCGAGGAACACCGTGGTAGGTTTAGTCGGTATTCCGGGAGGTACATTATCTTTTAACATCTTTATTTTACCCCGGCGAGTCCGACATAATCCCTCCGCCCGCCCCCGCGGAGGGATATGCGTCATTGCAATCCCCCACGTAAAAAAATAAAAAAAAAATAAAAATGTCCAACCACAGATGAGTGTGCTATAGCTTACATTATTTGCCGCTTTCAAAATGACTGAAATTTATTTATTTATTTAATATTGAAATAGACATGCTCTATGATCTAATTCTAAGAAATAAAGAAATTCCTCAAACTATTATTTAAATGAATTATTGTCAAATACGATGGCAAAAACCATACGGTTTGCCGTTGCCGTTTGTACATAGACTAGTCAAAGCAGGAACATAGCAGGTTATTTAGCAGCGACTGTCTGTACAGTCGAGGCAGCGGAAACTGCACACTATTGGACTCTATCTAATCTATTGTAAACATATTCTTCTTAGTGTGGACCCTCTTTCGTGCGTGTAAGTACGTTTTAAGGGCACATCAATGATTTAAATCACACACATCGGGCATATCTTCAGTTGCTATAAACACAATACTATCGCCACATTTTAGTCGACAAATATTGAGAAACAAACCAGACTCTATAGAACATTTACCTGTTCCATCGGGTTTACCTGTTCCATCGAGTCTTGTTTATTTCTTAATAAAATAGAACGTATGCAGACTTGCTATTATGCATGGAATATAGAAGCAAGATATATGTATTGCGACTTCTGGGCGGCATATCAAGATAAAATATTCACCAGATTTTAAGGTACACCTCCAGCAGTACAACTGTGAAAACTGCATTAAATATGCAGTCATATCTGCTTGATTTGCGTACAAACATATAGACATACAGAGCAGGTTTTTAAAGCTCTCAAAAAGAGCTCACACATATTTTTTCTTAAATTCTCTAATTATGTATCTTCTATGTACAGACATTGAAGCGTTTTACAAGAGACCGGGCTTGCAATTCTAAAACTAATTGTTTCAAAACCTATTAAAATATGATTTTTGGAATACTTTTCGGTTTTCTAAAAAGTGGAGTGGAGTGGAGCAATATTTCATGTAAAGAAGACACGAGTGAAAGTTTATTAGTTTTTTCATGTAATCATGTTAAATATATCGGCAGTTAGTCGTTTCTACAAGCACACAACGGACAAAACAACCATCATAAAATCTCTGGCGGTTAGAAAAGACTATAGCTACTCACACTAAGCATCAACATAGGATCGGCGTGTATTAGCTTGACCATACACAGCAGGAGGTTCCTGTAGGCCGGCATCTCTTCGCTCTTGTTGAACTTGGACTGCACCTCCTTAGACTTGAGGGTTAACGAGATCATACGTAGCGGAGTGTGCACTACGTAACCCTGAAATATATAACTTATTTTACCCTTCTCACACTGAGAAGAGAGGCTGCCTGTCTGTGCCCAGCAGTGGGACAGTTTACAGAGCTGATATTTTTACTGCCTCTGTGGTACAGCGGTAGTTAGGTTAAGGTCTTCAGTTCGTTACCCAGGTCGGGCAGAGTTGTTGGGTTTGTCTGTCAAGGAATCATCAGTAACACAACGGAGTCTGGAACTATGTATGGCAATAGGCTTGCTCGTTATTACTTAGGAGCTAAAACTGAAAGGCAAGTCAGAAGAAATTTTTTTTGCAGACAACTCTTCAGTGATTGTTAGTACGTCTGCTATGCGTTACGTGTCGAATTATATTCTGTCGAGGAAAGTATTACTGGGTTTTCGTCAAGATATGCTTAGTAGTGGCACAGGGTATACAACTGTGCCTTGGAGACAGCAATATACTCGCTCCGTAGGTTATGTTAACAAGACACCATTAAATGCGTAGTTCAAGACTATCATGAAATGTATACACACGAGCACACACCCTCATTCATCAATACACAGCCTCATACACCGTTACACTCAGACACGACAACATTATGATATAATATGGGCCAACGAAATAATCGTTTAAAATTGTAATTTTTCGTTTTTTTTTGTGTTCTTCGTTATTGGCGTACTGTCTTATTTATAATTTTATTAATATTAATTGTCAGCTGTGAAGGACCTAAATGAAATAAATAAATAAAATGTGAAATACACGCACATCATTACGATACGATAATAACAACTAATTAACTATAAATAAATTGGTTAGCGGTATATTGCCATCTGTAATGTGCATAGGCGCGATTAGCTTCACACTGCCTATGTAAATCTTGTTTTCTTTTAACTAATTTGCCAGAGTTATTTGCAGCATCAAGGAGCTCCCATGCAATTTTTCCTGGAAAATGCACAGTTCTTTCTTTTTCGTATGTAGCTTCTAAAAGCCATTTCATTGCTAGAAATAGAGATCTCTTCTCTGTAATTGCACCAGGGACCTGGTATGTTATGCCACCTCTTTTGATAGGGGACAGTTGTAACAACGGTTTTGTATTCTCAATGTCTTTGTATAGAATTTTTTTTGGGTCTAGTTCAATTTTAGCCTTTTCTTCTGCTGTTGAAGCTAACTGGTAGCGCTCAATAAGAACGCTTTTTATGTTCTATAAAACTTGTGGGTGTAGTACACCTTTATGGCTAAACTAATAATAAACTTTTACGCAACTTTCATTTTCCTTTCTGAATCTGTTTTTTTTTTCTTTTACGTTACGCAAATATTTGCATTACCGTACCTTTACCATTTTTATCAGTAGGTTAAGTTAATAAAACCTTGCTATCACGTACCTGCGTAGCCTTATTGGAGGTGTCAGTAAACATGGCCCTTAGCTCCGCCGCTCTCGGATACAGTAACTCTATTTGAGGCCACCACGGTAACCGGGGTTGTTTTATTATCCTGAAACAAATGAATCATAAAATGACATCGCATCCAGTTTCTGAAAGATAAATTAACAGAAAATCAACACATAATTGATTATCAAACGGTCAAACAAGTAAGCAGTGATAGGTTAATGGACGGTTGGATTGCCACACGGAGATTACCGCCGAGCGAAATGTGCTAAAACAGGCGGTCACAGTTAAGTTATTAAAATCAACACTTTTTGTTTAATACACATATAAAATATACATTTACCATAACAATGATTGTGTTTTCAATTACTCCGTGTAAAAAACTTAAAATAGGTTATTAATATTTTCGCCTACAAAATTATGTAAATTTGCACGAAAAATGTAAAAACGTAAGCTCGTGTTACGTGGTTTTTAGATTATAACAGTTGAAATCTATCCTATTTTACAGCTTAAACGAAACATAAATAGTTATATTACAATTTATCCGTCCCAAATATTTAAGTTATTGGTTGACAATAAAGATACATATTTACCAAAAAACGCAGGCTTAACTACAGAATGCACTTCTGACTTTTTAAGCAAGTACATATAAACTTTAACCGTGAAAGAAAATACATCGCGGGGACACCTGCATATCTAAGTGTTCTATTAAAATAGATAGAAGCTTTCCCATTATACATATAATCCTATAATATAACTATGGAGGAGCGAGTAAGATGTTCCTTCAACACAAAGTAAGGATCTTCATTTCATTTTCATTTCATTTATTCAGGAACAATATTTACATCGTATTTGAATTTTGCACTATACATAACAGAAATTGATTTTACAAAATGGCACTTAATGGAACACTAAATTAATAACAATATAAACATTATTCGTAAAGATGTCAACAGAGTAGATTAAATAATACAAAAATGATAATGTTAAGGTGATAACTGATAATTCATTCACATAATATAAAAAATAAAAATAACAATTTAAATAATAATCAAATTAAATAAAATTAAAAACAATAATCCATTAGTAAAAATAATTCCATTTTGCAATTTGTTACTGAGACTCTTATTTAAATGTCATTTCAAATATTTTACAACTTTAAGGTATGCTATAAAAGCATTCATTCAACAAAAAATGCTTTAGTCTGGTATAAAATTCTTTAGTATATAATAATGTCTTAATTTCTGAGGGCAATTTATTAAATATATTTATTGATTTGAAACCTGCACTATGTTTAACAATATCAAGCTTAGGTAAACATTTTGATTGGAAATCTTTTCTCCTTGTTTTCTCTCTCCTTATCCTTTCATTTTCAGACTCATAATCATGGACATGTTTTTTAAAACTACTAAGTAGAACAAGAATGTACAAACTTGGAACAGTCAATATGCCCATTTCTTTGAAGTGTGGTTTGCATGATTCCTGTTGCCTGATTCTAACTATTGTCCTGATTGCTCTTTTTTGTAGCACAAAAGCTTTTAGTAAATTATACTCATAGCTGCCCCCCCAAAAGAGAATGCTGTACCTTAACCTCGCTCAACCAATGCATAATAAACTAATTTTTGGTATACTAAGCTGATCTCATTTCTGAGACTCTTAAGCACATAACAAGCTGAGCTAATTGCTTTTTCAAGATGAGCGAGTTCCTGTTTCCAATTTAATTGGTCGTCTATATAGACTCCTAAAAATTTAACAAATGAGACTGGAGTCACAGTTTCACCATTTATTCTGCAAACAATGTTAGCAACTTTCTTTGAAGTTTGCCGAAAAAGCATAACATTAGTTTTGCTAGCATTAACCTTAAGACCATTTAGTGAAAACCAACTGTAAAAGATGTCCAAACTTTGATTAATCACGTGATTAAGGTCATTTAGGTTATCAGCAGATACAACTGCATTTGTATCGTCGGCAAACACTACCAACTGAATAGACCCTGGGGCACTTGCATGCATGTGTTCAATTAGGTCATTTATAAAAGTTATAAAAAAGATAGGTCCCAGAATGGAGCCCTGTGGGACGCCAGTGAGAACAGGATACAATTTTGACCTATAAGTTTCTTCATGAAGAGTATTACTATTAGTTGTCTCATCATTTCTCTCTGTATATTTCAATTCTACGAACATTTTCCTATTTGTTAAGTATGAAGCGATAAGTTCCAAAGATTTTCCTCTTACACCATAGTGTTCTAATTTCCCTAATAGAACTTTATGATCCACTGTGTCAAACGCAGAACTTAAATCTAAAAAGAGAGCCGCTACTTTTTGTTTGTTGTTCAGTCTATTCACTATATCATTAACTAAAGTATGTATTGCATCTTGCGTGCTAATGCCTTTTGAATAACCAAACTGTCGCCTACTAGGTACTCCATTTCTATTAAGATGTCTTAGCAACCTTGATTTAATAAGATGTTCTAAAATTTTGCCCACAGTGGGTAGTAGGGAAATAGGTCTGTACATCTTGGGGTCAGTTTTTGATCCCTTTTTGTGAATTGGTATAACTCTAGCAATTTTAAGTTGATCAGGGAAAATGGCTTGGTCAAAACATGCATTGCAAAAAGTACTTAAGGGCTCAGCTAATATGTCTAAGTTGTCCTTGATGACTGATATCGGAATTTCATCATAGCCAGAAGACATTTTATTGACTAATTGCCTGACTACTTTGTGTATTTCGTATGGGGTAGTAGAATCCAGAACCAAATCATTTGTAATTCTAATTTCATTTTTGCATAGAAGATCAATGGCAGGTTTTGTCAGAATATTAGTTGAAACTGAACTAAGATTAAACTGATTTGCAAACATATTTACAATTTCTGATGGTTTAGTTATCATTTTACCATTCACTTTTAGGGTAAGTTTGTTATTCATGGTAACTATCTTATTTCTATGCTTGTTAATTATCTTCCATACATCTTTTGCAATATTTTTTGACCCAGCCAGTTTGGACTGCACTGTTAGTTTCTTAGCCTTGTTAATCACCTTCTTATACAGCGACACATATCTTTTCCTGTAGCCTATTAAAGTTTCACTTAGACTATTACCCCCGTCTGTACATAAGAACCGTTTCATTTTACTAGAAACTCTAATTCCCCTTGATACCCATGGCAATTTTGTTATGTGATTAAGATGTACCTGCTGTTTTCTTCTTCTAAAGCAAATTGAAAAACATTTTTCAAATTGCTTAATGAAGCTGTTCATACCAATGCCTGTCCAGTTATGGTTTAGAAGTAATGTCCGAAAATTACTTTTGTTTCTAATGTTAAATATTCTCTTAGTAATTACTACAGATGAGGTATTCATTATTTTGTGTCCTTTGTTACTTTTGAAAACAGTACTGCATAATAATGCTGCATGCCCATCAGCTAACCCAATATGATCTATATTACAATTTTTTATACAATCATGTGACAAATTTGTGAATATGTTGTCCAAACATGAACTTGAACCATTGCGAATAAATGTGGCAGACTGAATTAAAGGTTTAAAGTTGTAACAAGTCAACAAATTCAACAATTCATTCCTCTTCTTGTTATCTATTAGAAGGTTTGTATTAAAATCACCACAAATTATGCAATTTCTGTTGAAAAAGTGTTCCAAAAGTTTTTCTAATCTCTCTAAAAAAGTGCTAAAGTTATGGTCATAAGGGGTGCGATAACAGCAGCACACACAAACTCCTGTTAAGACATCCCTGACACAACACAATTCAAAGCTATCGATTTTGTAAAATTTTTTAGCTATTGGCAAATCTTCATACACCCTGTCCTTTTTAGCCAAGATAATTGTACCCCCCCTTAATTTATTTTTCCGTGTGTTGTATGATGCTACTTTATAATTAGTAAGATTTAATAAAGATACAAGTTCTTCATTAAGAAAGTGTTCACTAAAACATAAGTAATGCATAGTATTTTGCAAACTATCAATATATATTTCTAGACTATCCTTTTTATTATTTAAGCCGCAGACATTCTGATGGAAGACATTGAGATAGTTAAACAGTGAATGATCACAGTCATGTGGCTGAACAGTATTGGACATATCTTCACTAACGAAAACATTTTACATTTACCTTGTTGGTTGCAAGTTTTTTAAAATAAAAAGGTATTGTGCCTGGATTGCAATTTCTTACAACATTGTCACTGTCACTATCTATCTGGTTTGAACTTGTAATACCAGAGCTATCTAAGGAGTATGAGTTCAAAAAGTTTATGTGTTTTTTTAAATCACAGAAGATGTTAGCTATGGCTTTGTTGTTTGGCTTGCCTGAGTATTTAGAGAACATGTTAAATGTATAATCAAGACTATTATTTAAATCAAATAAGTATGCAAATTCAGATATCTGATTGCTTGTGTATAGAAGTTGATTAAAAGCTTCTATTCTTTTATTGTAAATATTTGCAATATCATTTAGTTTGAAATTAGGACAACATAGAATAACATTAGTGTGCGTTATCATTTCGAGCTTACACTTAATATATTTAACTAATTCTACATACCTGCCAGAGGCCATAAAATCCTTTTCGCCGATAAAAACAATACAATAATCATTTAAAGTGTAATTTACAAGCTTTTTGTCTACTGTTGCGAATAATTGCAGTATGTTCGCATTTGGTAAACAGTAGTGACAAATTTTTGCACCTGGGAAAGTATTTATCGCATTTCTAACTATGTTATTTTTATTATTGTCACTAATTATACACATTTTATACTTATACATATTATTATCTAAAGCTTTTTCTGTCAAACTACGACTTTTATGTCGAGATACAGTTTCGCCCCCTGTTGAGTTTGTCGAGAGTTCATCGTGTTCATAAACCGATACATTGGAATAAGGATCGATTAGGTTGCAGCTCTTCTTGATAGATGGCGGTTCACTCAGCTCTGTTCGTTGAATATCATCTCGCTGTAGGGTCGAATTTCTTGATTTTTTAGCCATTACCGGTGTTTGTTGCGCATGTTCAAAATCTAGTTTAGTTCCAATTAAGCTTTTCCGCTTGGGTTTGTTTGTGGATGTTTTCTTGGTCGTGGTACAACATATATGTGTCAGTTTTTCAATTTTCAGCTTGTAATCAGACAATAGTTTAGCCTGCGCGCTATTTTCCATCAGTAACTTTTCTATTTCATTTTCTGCAGTTAACAAGTTTTGCTCGAGTTGGCTAATTCTATTTCGCAGTCCGCTCACATCTTCATAAGATTGTAGATGTAATTCAGGAAAACTACGGTTTCGGTGAAGTGAATGGGTCGAGGTAAGAGATGTATAGTTTTCTTCATTTTCTGACAATTCAGATAATCCAAATGAGTCATTCGTTAAAAGATTTACATTATATTTGTTCCTAAATGTGATGTTATCAACCTGCTCGTCATCCGTGGTTGGACTAGTAAGCAATTCTTTACTGTACATATTATGTTCGTTCGGTGTTGACCTCTCTGCCATCTCGTGGGGATTTAATGAACAAATTAGAAGCGTGTTGCACGCTTTGATCGATGAAGTTTTTAGTTGGTTTTACACTGATGTAATAGATGGCGTGAAACCCAAAGTTCAAAGGTTTTGATCTAGAATCATCAACGATTTGAAAAATTGTAACGGTCCCAATTTGTTTATGTTCGATGTATCAGCAAAAAGATTGGTGTATGTGTCACAACAGCGAGGTAATTCACCAGCAAATCACAATTTATACTGTTGTTAACAATACTTGTCCGAAGTTTCAAAATGTTTTGATGGAATTTCACTGTTAAAGTCACTTTTCAGATTTTGTTTATATATTCACAAGCTGGACACTTAGCACTTAGATAACACTTGTACTACGTAATGATGAGATTAGCAGTTGGTAGTAAACACTTTCACTAGAAATTGATAAGATTTTCTAATTTTAATCAATAATTAACTACAGAGCCGATGTTTACATAGACAGCAGCGCCATCTGAATTGAGAGATCCTCTCAGTAGGCCAGTATTAACTAGTAATGTGCATTAGTATCATAGTAAAGTTATATACAATAGTACCCCGCCATACTGCATATCCACTCGGGGATAATCTATATTATAGATGTGAATCTATGTATGTATCATGCCTGACGATTAATATCGGAAACTTGTACATATGCTAGATCGCTAAGCAAACTTTGTTAGCGCGATTCTGGTTGTAGTAAATTTTATGAATTAGTATAAAATTGAGTACAACGCCCTCTCTTCGTCTTTAGCTGTAACTACTTCAGTACCCTATCACGTTCACATATAAACGGTCGGAATGCAAGTCATACCTACGCGCCTCGAGGTCGGTATATACTCGGTACACAACCAGTCGCGAATACGCTGCAGTGATGAACGGATAGTGTGATGGTTTTGTCAGCAGTAAGCGTGGGATTTATGAAAATTTTATTGAAATAGGTACAATTATGGCAAAGCGCAATTGCAAACAAAAGTATTTTTCATTGAACTTTTTATTCGAATGCGGCTTTTTTATACTATTAAATTTAACAATAAAACTTTTCGGACTTTCGGATTAGGACTCAGTCGAGGCGCAAATATTTTTCAGTCTCAAATTTATATGGGTGTTTTTGATTAAATCTACTAATCAAAAAACACAACATGATTTTTATGAACACTTCCTATTTTATTCACAAAAAATTTCATGTTTTATAAATAAAAATTATAATATTTACAATCACTAAATTAAAATACTGTAGGCGGGCAGCCTTTTCGCAGTAGGTAATTATTTCAAGGACAAAGCCGAGTTACAATACTAATAGATAACATTACCATGGTACTGTTATGTGCGATCCGGAATTTAGGTTTAAAAAAAAGAATATTTAATTAATCTAGAATGTTATATATTGTTATAGGAATTACTAGGATTTTAAATTGTCAGTCGACCGAATGGTTACGATCTCGGAACTCGACTGACTAACAAAATGTCTAACTGGACTTACATATTACTTGATACATAATAGATGCTAAGTTATCATTATTAGCCTATGTCTGGCATAAAGGGGTACACAGACGGGGTATAACAGTACGTTTATACAAAATCATTATACTCACCTAAGCAAAGAATTGATGATGACACAATGGTAGGAAATATGCGTGTTGAGGTTAAGACACACTTTGAGCGCGTCGTTGTTGTGCGGCATTATCCTGAACAAGGAGACGAAGCAGTCGGTCATCAGGTCCAGCTCTGAGTAGCCGGATATCAGGTTACCACGGATGTAAGACTTCGATGGGTTGAATAGAAGAGACTGTGGATAAAAACGTTTGGCGTGACTTCACAGACAAGCATGGTGGATTTATCGAAGCATGAAAATAGTGAGTCGTTTTGACTGCACAGATGCACATCGTGATTTAAGTGGTCGTCTTGCCGCAATCACTGTGCCGAGTGTTGTGGACAGGACAAAAATTTGTACGATCCACAAATGTTGTACCGAATCTGGGTGTTATTTGTGTCCATTGTTTAAAAGTTCGGACAGTCCTCCGCGACACAGGAATTATCCTCAATGTGAAACCTTATAAGAAAGTTCTATCAGACCTGAGAATCAAACAAAAATGTTAGCGTCACTGCACGTCTCCATCGTATAACAGACAGAAGTGATCGATTTATCGAAACATGGGCACAATAAGTCCTTTTAAACGGCCAGTTCTATTAAACCTTGGAATCGAACATAACGTTAACGTGGCTTCACGTTTCGTATAGCAGTCGGGAGGAACTTATCGAAACATGAAATTATGAGTGCTATTTACGGCCAGTTTGATCAGATTCAGGAACTGATTGGGCCACATATTGTTATTCTGAGCACCTGGTGCTTAATTCTGGGCCGCAAAAAAATGCAAACGGTGGGACCAACGGCCACTTCCATTAGACAGGGGAATTGAACTCGGCACTTCATTATTGCTAACATGAGCGTAAATTTACAACACGACACCAACAAGGCAATTTTAGTCTCTTGATCTAATCCAGAACGACTTCCATTTTGGCTGTTTGCAATATTCTTGCCTATATTCAAATTTGCCTTTCCTTGATTTATTCCTTAACTGCGGAAATAATCTATTAGAATTATACATAATTAAATATAAACAAAAATACAAGGAAATATAATATGGGCTGGTTTAGGAAGCGTAGTTAAATTCCTCAGAATCGCTGTCAAGACGTATCCAGAAGACTGACAGTATGACACGTTGAATGTCAATGTTAATTTTTATAGCCAAATAACGTCCAACCATCTGGTCACGCGAAACATCAGATTCACGATATATTTAATATACCTTAAGGTCGTTGATGACGGACTTGACAAGTATAAAGGTGACGTTTCCGGAGTCAGCGATGTTGAGATACGTGGACGCCTTACACAGCTTCACACACGTCACCACCGCCGCCTCTGTCATCTGCTTGGAGTTGTTCTGAGGACCTGCACACACCAGTATATCAGCCCTGTATATAAACTATCCCACTGCCGGGCACGGACCTATTCTCAGTGTGAGAAGAGTTAAACCATAATCCACCACGCGCTAATACGGGTTGGTAGGCTTAACATATCTTCAAGAACTGCCAGATATGCAGGTTTCCTCACGATGGTTTTCTTCACCGTTAAATTTAAACTTCGAAAAGTCACAGGTTCGAAACCTCTGCGTGGCAGTCCAACGGTTTCCCACTAGGTTATCATTACCTACTATCGATTTTATTATAAAGCATGACTTTAAAAGAGGGACATATTGAAATTGGACAATGGATTCTTGTTCCTAATATATAGCAAGTAGGACCTTCATAAAATATTTTAACTGATTAAAGTATTCATCTACACAGGCAATCGACACTACTGGCATCCCATTGGAAACATATTTTTAAAAGAGTCTACCCACTACACCGTCTCATCCCATGACCGTGCTAGGAACGTATCAGACACGAAATGCAATACGCCCTGCTATAGGAACTGCTGGTCGGTGACGGAACGTAGTCTTGTACATTTCCTTACAACGAATATTTTTTTGCCTGACACGTTCCTAGCACGGTCATGGTATGAGACGGGATAGTGGACAGACTCCTTAAAGGTGTCTTGTGATTTACGAAAGTTGTTTTTTATTAATATTTTTATTTGTTCACTAAGGGCCTGTCCCACCATCTCCAAATAGCATGTCTATAAGATAAAAGTCTCGTCATCTCTCTTCTTTAACCTAACAAGAGTGAGACAGCATGCGGTTTATCTTTTGGATAACTTTTACTTGATAGTTGTGAAACTGGCCATAAGTGTTACGTCCTTCGGTAACCCAATCCCGCTGCATTACCGTAAAATCTGCTTTAAAAAGAGAAAAGTACACACAGGGCTTCGCCTTCCCTATTATGTGGGACCTAAACCCATTGCTGGCGAAATATAGAAGTAATACACCTCTGCCTACCCCGTCAGGAATATGTAATATCAGCACTATATTATACTGTGAAGGATTAGGCCATAGTCCACCACGCTAGCCCAATGTCGGCAGATTTCACGTCATATCTTCGAGAACATTATGGAGAACTCCCAGGTTTTCTCACGATGTTTTCCTTCACCATTAAGCAAGCGATGAGGTAACTATTTAATATGTATGTAAAATGTATATATAGCACTCACTGAGTCCTCGCTTGACGGAGTCGATGAAATGTTTCTTCTTGGAGTGTCGCGGACTGCAGGGAGCGCCACTGTCCGCGTTCACTATCTCTTCTAGTACTTTCTATAGAAGTCAAAAAAAACAACATCTAATTATAAGTTTAAAGGAATTATTACGCATTTTGTTTAAAGACTAAAGTCTGCAAACGAAATCCGTAATCATCACCAAAATAAATGGAAAATGAAAAAAAAGCACATACTTTTACAACAAAATACAATAGAAATGTATAAGGAACTATTAGGCAAGGGACTATCTACACTAATTATATGACTGCCTTTTCTATGATATCTAGCCATTGATTTTGCCCGTTAAACTAATATGCTACATCACTTTTTGTCGTTACCAGATAAAAACAACGAGATGGGTGTAAAAACCCTGGATTCAACCTCTTCGTCTTAAATGTAAAAGTAATGAAAAGAAATGATCCCACATCTCGGGGGTCTTTTGACCCACAGGGACCATATTCAAACTCGACCGAAGTATGACCCAAGGTGTCTGCATAACAAGTTACAAGTCAATATTTTTCCATTTATAATACATGTGATCTTGTGACCCCTATATCTCGGGGGTCTTGTGACCCAAGGCCGATATTCAAACTCGACCGATGTGTTTGTACACCAAGTTACTAACAGACAGACACACAGACCCACATAATGTTTTCATTAACCTCTTCGAAGAAGACTCAGAGGTTAATAACGTGTTGGTAGCTTAATTATTGAGCCATGTCCCGGAAAGGGCTTCTATTCCCACATATAGTTCTACTGACGGGAATCCACTTTTAAAATGAGGTTTTGCTATATTAGATAAAATGACCCATCGTAAGTTACATTTCATCATCATCATAAGATTATACTATTGTAATCCAAAGACAGAATGTTCAATTTAAAAAAAGAATCATTATGATTATCGTTATTATCCCAGTAACAAAGTGTCACTAAATATCTCTACCAAGAAATTCTCAATGGCAACACGGAGCTTAAAGCTGCGCCCGATAGTCTTCGACATGGTCCTAAAACTATATACTATAATTATGTATGGTATTAAATAACAGTGAGTAAATAAATCCTGTCCGAACCTTAAAGGTGCTATACAGTAGCTTATTATGAGTACGTAAGTGACATACTTTTATAAAATCGATCAAACAAATTACCCCAATAAATTTAATTTATTTAAAATAATATGTTAATAGATTACCCATGGCAACATCGACAACTTATTAATCATATTACCTAGGTATCACTAAAGTTCATAAAGGTTCACCGATGCCGCGCCGCGCTACGCCGCGCCGACCTACCTACGCCTTAGACAATGTCGCCTAAAGTATGCCACGCTCCGCGTCCTTGTCAAGTTTACGGGAGTGTTGCTAGACTGTGCGAAATTTCAGTAATTTAAGGTTAATAATGCTGATCAATACTGTACTTAAAAATATTATGAAGACGTTTTACGATTATATAAATATTTTTATTATTTTTCTTGGCATGTTTTTTAAGTGAGAAACAAGCCCTTAATGGATCGGACAGGGTTTATTATACACACTGTATAGACACTGTATAATGCTTGTTAGGACAAGTAGAAGTCCACCCCTAAGTTTTGTAATTTGTGTAATCACAAAAACAAATAGTTGTTTCAAATCTAGGTGTTCTTTGTGTCCGTTGTTTGTATGATTGCAAAGATTGCCGCGACACAGGCTTTATTTCTCATGTAGGTTGTATTTTACAAAGAAAAGAAGAGTCCCGTTCCTGTGGGAATATCGGGATAAAAAGTAGCCTATGTGTGAATCCAGGTTTTCAGTTATCTATATACCAAGTTTCATCACAATCAGTACAGTAGTTTTTGCGTAAAAGAGTAACAAACATCCATACATCCATGTAAACTGTTGCGTTTATAATATTAGTAAGGATATAATTACTATGGACCTTAATTATGGCATACGAGTGGGTTAAATGTTCACAAATATTTAGATTTTATAGATTCTCTTGGGATAGGATAAAAATCACTTTTGTTAAGTCATGTCTAAAGTTCATGAGAACAGAATTGCAGTATAAAGCTAGTAAAATCATAATATAAAACAAATGAAACATCCCAAGTGTTATCTCTTTCTTCCCGGCTATTTATCCCACATGGTGTTGCCAGTTTTCATTGTGTACATCCCACACTTCGATTGACGTCGTCTTCAGAAACATCACACGTAAGGGCACTCCATTAAGCTAAATCGAACGTTATGTGTATACTGACAGGGTTGAGTACGAGCAGCATGATCTGCAGCGGCCACATGGCGACGCGCGACTTCTTGTTGTCGGAGAAGCTGTCCTGCAGGATGTCGAACAGAGTGTCGCAGCACTTGCTCAACTCGTCGTTAGGCCGACACTGGACTTCCGCGAACTCCTGACAACAAAGAAACAATAATATGTAATACTACAAATTGCCCGCGATTATTCCCCTGACAATGTGTATGCGAAATTTGCGAGATGATCGGTCGAGTAATTAAGGCGTGAAAGTGTAACAAACAAACTCACATTAGTATGCCACTGCTGTGCTTAAAGTCTCGGATTTCCTCGTTATTGGGTTTTCCATTAAAAGGAATTCGAGGTAACTGAGTTCCAGGATGTAAGCACCACTATCTAGTAAACCATTACTGTAGTCGTTGTCGACAGGACCCATCATTGTTACCAAACCTAATTAAAGATCTTTTGTATATTACAGAACGCAATAAAGTCTGAATTTTTAAACTTGATACTTCTTACTGCCAGTTGGTAATCAGTTACTGACCGTACCTGATTGACGATTCCATCTGGCAATAACGGTGAATGGTTACCACCAAATGGAAAGTGTGAAAGGTAATTGGTTACCATCTGGAAATTAGCGGTAACCGGTTCCTGTCTTGCGGTTATCGGTAACCGGTTACCATCTAGCGATTATAGGTAACCGGTAACAACAAACCGTTACTGCCCTGCCATATACAGTCACTGCATGATAGTAAACGGTTTAACGAGTGGTAAGTAATAACAGCCTGACGGTAAACCGTAGCCTTTCTTCTAAAGAGCAAGGCTTTGTGAAAATTGACAGCGTTTACAATTGTAATCAGACCATACCTGTGGGTAGGTGTCCATCCAGTTCCAAATAGCTTTCTCTAGGGACGACACTAAAACTAAATGTGCTGATTTCCTTAACAACCTAAACTTTTGTATTGATTCTGTAACAAAGAGATAAACATGATTTTAACAAATTTCATATCATTAAAACCTAATCAATTTTCAATATTTTACCACATTCAAGAAACTAATATTGCTCATATTAGTTTGAACACGCG
Source organism: Catocala nupta (assembly GCA_963675205.1). NCBI lineage: Eukaryota > Metazoa > Arthropoda > Insecta > Lepidoptera > Erebidae > Catocala > Catocala nupta. The sequence continues at coordinate 5,224,033 of OY776105.1, forward strand.
CAAAAAGTAAATATATTATTTTCGTTAAACATATTTTTTGTGTATATTGTCTTTGAATATCACAAATTAAGTATCTCCTACGCCAGTCCCTCTTTATATCCCTATCCCGCTCACACTACGTCTCGTTTTTTTTGATAATCTCATCTAGGATACAGACAATGTCTTTTTCATTGTGTGTGGAGGCTAATTGACTCATTAAAAAGCATAGAAAATGATTTTTTTTTCGTTAGATTAAGATTGTAATAATACTGCTATGCAAGTAAGAATACAATGCAACAACTTCGACTGCACGGATGACGTAATAGTATAAGTAGTAACCACAGGAGGCAATCATTTGTATTATCCACAAATAACTGTTTCAAATCTGGGTAATCTTTAAGTCCCTTGTTTAAGGGCTTGCACTACACTACCTCCAGATAGAATTTATCTATAAGATAAAAGTATCGCCATCTCTCTTCTTTAACCTAACACGAGTGAGACAGCATGCGTTTAATCTTTCGGATAACTTTTACTTGTTAGTGGTAGGAGTGGCCGTAAATATTAGTAAAGACTGCAGCATCACAGGAATTACTCCTAGTGAGAAACTTACCATCTAACATTATTTTTGTTTATATAATGCATGTATGCTCACCAGTTAAAAGCCGTATAAGCCTCAGTATGTCGACGTTGATGTACTGTATCAACTCGATGTCTGTATAGTCGGGGTTTTCTTCTGAGCTAGACGATAGTTCCTGAAACAACTAAACACAGGATCGGTTCATAAGTTGTCAAGCTCGTCGACGGTCCTGCCTCAGTGTCGATTGTCCATGCTTCAGGTGCTCTTCCTTTGGATCTTGTCACCGGCATCTTGATAAGTTTTCAGTAGTAAGTCTTCAGAGCCTCCGCACCGTAACCAGTAACCGCTACAGTACAGTCCACACATCGTGTATAGGACATCAGCGACTTGTCGGTTGATCTTGTAACCAATAAACCCCGAGTTCGCCCGTCCGGTACATTTGCTTATGTAATATGGACATATAGACTAAAAGATTTGCTTTTAGTATATAGATAAATCATCTGAGGGCGGTTATCATGAGGTGACAAAGAAAAATTAGTGAATCTCAGTGTACTTTTTAACGAATGTCGCCGGCGGCTAACATTTTATACATATCATTGAAGAAATTAGGCAACAGAACGGAACCTTGGGGTACGCCAGCATTAGGCTGCACGAAAGTTGTAAACCGATCATCCCAAAGGATTCATATATAGATAGGATAGAATTGAACGTATATATAGGTAACTGGATCCCCAACTACACAATTGAGGTAGAATTGTAGAGTTTTGAGTTGAAACCTAAAATCCTGGGTAACTAGACATTTCTGGGGTTAGTGCGGTCCAACTAACCCAATGTTACATGTGCCAAAGTTGTAAATCATTGCGGGGCAAACAATGCATTTCTGGGATGAGGACGGTCCAACTAACCCAATGTTACATGTGCCAAAGTTGTACATCATCGAGGGAAAAAAAACTGTTGTATCTCTAAAAATTCATAACTTGTAAATTAAAAGAATTGGCTTTTAATTTACAAGTTATGAATTTTTTACAATACATTAAAATAATCTTATCTTATAAATTAAAAGAACCAGAAATGCCATTTTTGGGAGGAGCATATGCCGTTTTAAGCTCAGAATGTGCAATCGTTTAAGCCATTGTAAAGTTAGTTTTAATATGAGTTTTGCTTAGATACATCAACCGCTTTTTTATATAAATCTTACATGCCCGACTTCAGAATTGAGAAAAGTAGCAAATCTCAACTGAGTCTTCTCAAATATTTTTTACAGTATCTAAATTCATCAAACCGCTTGCATCTGAGCATTTACTTAAGTATATGATGTTTAAATGCCTACTCAAATTTAATAACAGTATACGGAAACTTGCTATAAATAGAAAAAATATGTTAAATTGATACTTAAATAGAATTTGAGTAATTCTCAACATGTCATTTTCTCTATTCAGAAACCCCAAATTCCCAGACTTCACCTAGACTACAATATGTGAATAGATGCTCCTATCATGGCACCTACCTGCTGTTAGAGGAAAAATTTCCTAAACTTTTAATTTTTAATGCTTGTGTGTCTTCAGTTCCGTAGCAGATAAATTGTATAACGGCTGCAGCACTCTCAAAAATATAATTTATAAATCAAGGAGCATTGTAAAATTGGCGACTAAAGAGGAGCCGTGAGATCTTTGCCCGTTCTTCTTGCCCTGATGAATGCGGCAACAGGTAAATTCATAGTATAGTTTAGTTACTGTAACCTTGATGTTGATAAGTGTTACGTTGTGACCTAAATGGATAAGGCTATTATGAATTTGATATCTTTTTTGATTTTGAGAGATACAACAAGTATGCTTGCCCGTGTTGATTTACACGATCATTGAGACGCGGTCTAAGCCCATCAGACCATATAGTTACCGCTGCATACCATCATCATAAGTGATAGTTGCTTATATTCACGATAATCGAGAGGCGATCCGGGCCCATCAGACCATGTAGTTGGTACTGTGTATTATCATAAGTGAGGGTCGCTTACCTGAAGCCTGGCGCTGATCCTGTTAAACACTGCGTTGAAGAAATTCAGGCTGAGCGCGAACAGCACTTTACTGGCTAGCTGACGCAGCAGCATGTTGTTAACTGTGTTTTCATTGCGCATGTCTGTGGGAAAAGTTATTCGCTTTAAGTGTCTAACTAAGGCTTAAGGCGTAAGGACTAAGTATAGATAGATAAAAGATTTCTACACAACAGTGATAGAAATCCTCACGGCTGTATATCTACGAATGGGTTGGCAGAGGTATATAACACTATATTATCTTTTCTTGTGTGGGGGCTAGTAAGTACAGACCGGCGACACTTCGACCCAGTGGGATCTTTTGTGTCGACTTCCCCAATAACGAGTGCCATAGATGTTCATGGCAGCCGGGACCGACGGCTTAACGTGCTCTCCGAGGCACGGAGCAGGCGATAATTGTCAATCAATACGCACATAATTTCCAAAAGTCATATAACTTCCGAAAGTCAGAGGTGCACGACGTGGCTTCGAACCCGAGACCCTCTGCATTGCAGTCTGTTGGTCTCCCCACTGAGCTATCGCTGCTCGCTGTATAACACTAAGCTGACACTTTAAGCTATTTTTACCGTCTACGTCTAACGTCTGTAAGTATTACCTAACTTTGTGTAATACTTACAACTAACATTGCCTGACCTGTCCGATCTGATCGAAGCTGAGATCTCACGATCGCACAAAAAAATAACCCTCTATAAAAACTGTCCCACTGGTGGGCACGAGTCTCTTCCTGAGAAGAAACTGACGGATGAATTTGTTTAATTTTATTCACAACATTAAAGAAAACTATTTGTTAAAACAGCGTATTTTTTAAACTCCGGACTGTTATTAAGAATTTCTCGCCAGAAAAAACCCAATAATCGTCTGCTAGCCTAACCCGGGATTCGAAGCAGAGACCTCATACCTTCACTACTACTTCGTTACCAAGGCAGTCAAGGCGAACCACCGATCAATACCTCTTCAACATAGTCACTCACCAATAAACTGGCAGACTTCCCTCAGCAGTATCTTCACGTTCATCGCCTCGTCGTACTTGGCGGTGTCCTTGGGCTGCGAGCTGAGGCATATCTCGAGGGTGTCGAGCACGATCACCAGGCTGTCGTGGTAGCCCTTCTCCAGCTCCGTCTGAGGACGGTTCAGCCCGATGGATACTGTGGGCTGGTACTGGAACACATACATAATAATGTTTATTGATCGGAAATAGAGAATATCATTCAAAAAGGGACTATTATATAACAAGTAGTTTTTGCTCGCGGCTTCGTTTTCATTAAGCTGAATTTTATCCCTACACACGTTTGCGCACACACTTGTGCAGTTCTCTGCTGTGGAGATGGCCAGTTTTCAATAAGGTTAGCAGCCGTGACCAAAAATTCGGTCTAGAGAACATCAAGTTTAAATTAAATAAAGAAAGTGTAAGGTTTCAAAATAAGACAAGCCAAATATATGAGTATCTGCAACTACATTCTAGACATGGTCACACACACACATACATACACACGCACGTTATCAGGTCGCGCACCAACCTAGCAGGAGGGCGGTAACTGCACCCACCATATCATAACCAATATTATAATTGCGAATATAAGTTTGTTTGTAACTCTTTTACGCCATAACTACTCGACCGACCATTATAAAATTTCGCATACACGCTGTTAGGGGTACAGAAAAGGATATAAAGTATCTTTGATCCAGAAAAAGTACTGTTCCCGACCGTTACGCAAGTAAAGCCGCGGGAAAAATCTTGCGAATTAATAATTTTTGACTTTAACTTTACCAGTTCATTGACCCTCTGTAGTATCTTGGTGAGGCCGGCGATGACAAGGGAAAACCGGTGTCTGCTAATCTGCACGAGGCATGCCTTGCATTGCTCTTCATTGATCCGGGAGTGAAGGTTTTGTGCACCAGTCTTATATGGTAGCTGGAATACAAATATATTATATTATATAAACATACATAGTCTCAGGCTTATATCCAAAGGTGCAGACAGAGATTGTTACATCTATATTTTGCGGGGATGAAGGATGGATACAATTTACAGAGTATTAATATAATTTATAGAGTAAGTACACTCAGTCTCAAAGCAATAATTTGTGAATCACACTAACAATTGTCTCAGTGCAGCGGCGACGAAGCGACTGTTTGCCACCAGTAATGTTCAGGAACTATGGTTCTTAGCTCACAAGTAATAGAGAGCGCGACTATTACTGTTTACCGGTCAATCTCGAGACATGGAGTCTGCTACTTACTACAAATTTCTTTATAGCAAAAACTAAAACCGAGAACCAAACCCAAGACGTCATATACAGTTATTGTATTCCCTGTAGGTTCGCTATTGTACTGAGAATAGAACTATCTATTCTCAACGCTATTTATTCAGTAAATAATATCCCAGAACCCAGACACAATGCTTCAAACTTACACATTACTTATTCCATTGTATCTGATTTGTAACTAATTGGTGATATCTTTGTTGTTTCATAAAAAGCTACACTCATATATAAACATTACTGAAGGCATAGGTGAGGGCCCTATACCTATCATGTCTCTGTTTTACAGTAGCAAGATTTTTGCTGTTTATCAGAGACATTGCCCAAATTACTCACTGAATCTGATGACCCACTAGGGAGTTAAAGCAGAGAGTATGTTCCACAAATATAAGAATAAACTTAAATTTATGTTTAAAGGCAACTATAATACTTAAAAGTGTTCACAGTTACCAGTAGCAATGGCTCAAAAATTCATTTACTTTTTATAAATAAATAAATATTCTACCACATACACACAACACCATCTAGCCCAAACTAAGCAGAGCTTGTACAATGTGTACTACTAATACTATACTATACTAATGTAGACAATGGATAAACATACATATATACATTCTTTTTATGTAAATACATACATATTATACATAGAAACACCCAGACCAAGACAAACATCCATGTTCATGCACACAAATGTTTGACTTGTGCTGGAATCGAACCCACGACCTCAGGCGTAGCAGTCGGTTACACTAACCACTACACCATCAAGCCATCTAATTTTATAAGTTGCCTCTCCCCTAGGTCTCAAACTAGTATCATATGAAAATTACTTCTGTTGAGAAATTTAAAACTTACTTAACAGATTTTAATTATATTTATCAACTTTAAAATTATTTTATATCAGACACATGTTACTTTTGCTTTTATTATATTAGCCATTTTGATTTAAATAATAATTGCTTTTTACTGGTTTATGACTGCAGCTTATTTACCTACATCCCAAACATACCAGAATAAATTGTTTCCCAACTATTTATCTGCAGTATAGTCTATTTGTGTAAAAAGTTTGTACCAAATCTGTTCAATGGTTTGTGTGTGATAGCAAACAACATCCAGACAGCTATACAAACTTATACATTTTAATATAAGTAGGACATCCCATATTGGAGTACTGAAATATAGTTATTTAATTCTGTTTCTAAATCTAATTAACTTATAATGAGCAGTCATGTCTCTGGAGACAGTTTAATAATTATTTGTAAATTTTATTCAATATTTAAATAAGCTTAATCAATAATAAGTACTTATAAAATAATTAAGTGAAAAAAAATTATGTATGTTAAAATATAGTGTTTCTATGCTTTATCCCATTTAGTATTTAAAACCAAATTGTTCTCATATTACAAGTATTGTAATAATTGTTTTAAATCATAGTGAAAATGTTAATAATTGTAACATATTGTACTTCAGAATGTTTAGCAAAAAGGTGTGTCACACATATAAACCAGGATAAATACTAATTTATCATAATTTGAGCCTCAACTAATATTTCATTGTCATCTTCATAACAAGAGTTTCATTTAATTTCGATTAACTTTTTTTCGTATTAGTTTCCAAAGACCTAATCCAGGCACCGATAGCGAAAGCCGGTGGATCAATAATTTTGAATAATATTAGCTTTGATTATATACATTTCTTTTTATCGCCCACGCAATAATCGACGTTGAAAGCTAATTTAAATTCATTTCAACTAAGAATTATAGTTTCTAATCATTAATACAGAAATAAACAAAGATAAATCTTAACAAAAAATATTTTTGTTTACATTATACCGAAAAACTCCTTAAAAGGGTGGGTCTTAGAAATTAAATTAAATATATTTTTTAACAGTTACCTGCTCTTCGAAACGGGCAATTAGCGAGTTGGCCCACTCGCCAGGCTTCTGCGTCCCCATTTTATAAATAAATAAAGTATTGTTTGTGTAAATAAATTATAAACAACAAATTCTTTTTTGCGATACCATTTCCGATCTTCGACTTCTAAAAACTACCATTCAATGACAGTACCAACTACCAACATAAAAAAATCCTACCATATACATTTGTATAGGTTGTATTATTTCGCAGCATATTTTATACGAACACATTAAAAAAAATCAGAAGAATATACTTGTTTTGTTAAATTGACTTTCTTATTTAGAAATGATCAAATTTTAAACGATTAAGTTCTGCCAAATGTTACTTTCGTAGTACGTTATTTAAAATGTAGCTGCAACACAAAAATATCTGTCAAATATAAAATCAATACAAAATTATATTTATTAATACTTTACTCTTTGGTATTTATTAATGATGGACGTTGAAAAAAAACAAACACAACACCCATATTTCTAACAATTTAATAAAAAATTATTCAAATACATACTTTTCTTTTTAAAAGTATCATTTAATAAACAATTAGAATATTATTAGGCGTCGGCTAATTTCAGTATCATAAAAAAACAGGAATTTACATATCAGAAAGCTTTATTACGTTATAATTTTGTTGACAAAATTTTAGAGACAGAAGAAGGGGCAAGGATAAACAAACATCAATTAAAGCACTAAATATAAAGTCTTTAAAAACACTCGATAAAGTATTGATAATACATCTAATCAATCCGATGTTTTACTAATACGTCAACATCGAGGAAACATCGATGTTTTTATTCGATGCATGAAAGAGGCAAACCTGCTAGGATTTCTTTTGTTTTTTTTTATTAAATAAAATATAAAATACATAGGTGGCGTTTGGGAACTCCCAATGCAGCCAAAAACCTGCTAGGATACCATTGCTTTCGAATAAGCGCCACTTTGCGAGTAGTCATCGAACTGAAAAGACAAATCCCGCATCGTCATCTATGGAAAACGAATTGACTCTGGATTCAATTCGTTTTTCATCGATGGCGATGCGGGCTTCTTCTTTTTGGTTCGATAACTATTCGCAAAGTGGCGCTTATGTAAAATAAATGGCATTTACCTTCTACACTAGTTGTCATTAATGTCTAGCCCCCTGTTTTGTTAAGGTTTTCTAGTATCGTCCATCCCTAGTATTTACGTTCCCTTTTTATAAAAGGTGCTATATTATTATGTGTGAAGCTAGTTAGCTACTTCTGAACGAATATTTTTACATTCATACTGCAATATATGTCTGGAATATGGTATCCAGCAACATTGCCAGTATAACCATATTATAAAAATAATATTTTCCAGACCGAATTTCAATCGCGATAGCCAATCTTATCGCAGATTAGTGAACTGACTATGTCAGTAATATTCGCTGGACTGGCTATTGTAAATTTCAACTAACTATGTTCCAATAAGATTAATTTTATTTTTTTTATTTAAGATGTTTTGGCGCTGCGTGCAGGCGAGTGTTTACTTAGAAGTAATAACCAACATGAATAACAATAGTTTATCTCTCTTCTCTCTCACATAGCTACAAAATAGACCAAACATTTTTCTGGATATAAGTTTGTCCTTTTCTGTTCCCCTAAAAACGATAATCGGTCCCCTGATAATCGGTCGAATAATTAAGTCATGAAAACGTAACAAACAAACTCACATTCGCGTTTATTATGTTAGTTAGGATGTGCAACAGGCATACAAAATTCTCGTAAAGGCAGTGTGTTTATTGTAACAGTGTAGAAACAGTGCAGAAGCAATATGATAAATAGATTCTGAATAGAAAATAGAACTAAGATTTTGCAGACTACATAATAAGCATTTATTATGTAGTCTGGTATTACTGGCACTCCCGTTTTGACTGTTGACAGTGGTTGACAGCTTTGTTTGACAACTTTTGACAATCATTCTATTGTATTTGTCAGATAATTATCGTCGGTCATTTCTTGGTCATTTCAATTGTTGAATTCCAATAGAAAAATAATAAGTTGTTTTCATTCTTGACACCTAAATAATCCCTGGTAGAATCGCTTTCAAAATGATGGTAAGTTTTCGCAAGCTGTGTGGTTTTATGGAGTTATTTTGTGTATATTGTGAGTTTCACCGGGGGGCGTCTCCGCATATATATATTCGTGTAAACCAATGTTAATATCGGCAGATAAAACGCTATAATGATTCACATTCGGAAAGATAAAGGCCTTGCAAACCTTTTAATTGTTGTAATTTGCATTTTAGACAGTGTTTAACGTTAATTAACTTAGTGACGTGGATAAGTTTAATTTTTGTTTTGATGTTTTGTCCAACATCGCGAATGACCTTCTTGGATGTGCTAATAATTACGAATTTATTGTACTAGTGCGCGTACATTTATGATTGAATTACTAGTCGGAGCGAATAGATAAGAAGGGTTGCAAATCAATTAAATTCTTATAATACTCGGCATTTTTCTTTGTTTTATCATTCTCTAACTTTTAATTATTTAGTAAGAGTTTCAGTGACGCAGAGATAATTACAAACATATAGTGTAAAGTTATACATACAATATAGGTACATGTAAATGTGTAGTCTGTAGAAATTCAGAATAATACTTAACATGGCAAGTTAATAATAATAATAAGCTTTATTTGACACCAAAAAAATCGCAATGTTGTATCTTATGTACCTACATATTGACTACACAATTACCATGTGAGACCATTTCAATGCTATGATCAATGACTCCTATGCTAGGAAAACCTGTGTTATAGGGGTCGTTCATCACTTTTGTTGCAATAAACATTACAATGTGAGATTAGATAGCACATTGATTTATAGTATACTAGCTAGGTGACAATTTAAAAATAAAAAAGAATGTAGTAATAGTGCAAAGTTACTACTTACTACTACAGTCAAAACCATATATAATGACATTGAAGGGACCAAATAACTTCAGAAGTTATGTCCGATAGTTGTTATAAGCAATATACACAAGTACATAGACATATTAATTGTCATATGTATGTTTAGAATTTTTAGATATGTATAATTATGTAGTATGCGTATAGGTTATACTTCATAACTTGTTTTCAAATAAAATGTTGAAGAAAGAAGTAAAATTTTTATTCTGAAATATCTTATATATATATATATATATAGCTTAGCTTAAAATATTCCTTGATAGATTGTAATAAGTAAAATTTTTTATAATTAGTTTGTTCCAATTGTTTTGTTTTGTTGGAACAAGTAAAACGGTTGGTCGCTAAAGCCAATGAACATCGTTAAAGTTCTGTCGTTTTAAACCATATGTCGCTGTATCCGATGTTGTTATAGGCAGTATGATTATTTAATTGTTTATATAGGTTTTGGCCGGAACCTTGCCATTTGGTCGTAATAACCGATCTGTTGTTATAAACAATGTCATTATATTCGGTTTCAACTGTACTAGCTTTCTATTTGGAAAACAACAGGTAATGAATTTATTATTAAAGTGGTCTAATGGTTTAAGTGGTTTCTAAATAATAATAAAGTGGTTATAAAAATAAAATAAAATATTAATTTAACTCTATAGTTAAGACATAATAGTAATAAAATAGTGATAAAGTAGTCATCATAGGAAAACAATAGAACCATCAAAATAACAAAATAATACTATTTACAACAAAATGAGAGCAGAGATTGAATTAACACAAATAAAATAAAATTGAAAATATACTCTGCTAATAAATCTATACTTGGTTGTAAATCAATTGTTCATCATAAATTCCTTGTAAAATAAAATGTTAATCTTTTCAAGGTAATGAGACTCATCCACTTGTATTTTATGGCCAGTCTAAATGGGAGGCCATCATGTTAAAAATGCTGTTGGTACTACCACCCAATCATTTTAATGATGAACCTCCTTTTCTGTGGACTATCTCTTGATAGTGTTGCTGCTTTAGCAAACATTAGTGACATGCTGCCAACAGTAGCCAGGCAGCCACATCAACATACTAAAGATGTTATTGTGATGAACTATGTGCATTGTGTAATATACATTTGTAATATCATAATATCACATTTAATTACCAAAATTAATAATAATTTGTGTATATATTATGTTAATTATGTCATTGTTTAATAGTTTAAATAATTTTGTAAATATATTACCAAAATTCAGGATAATTGACGTCTGCTTGCTTTTCCCCATCTGCCGGTTGCAAAAACCAAGCAATTATACAGTTAACATATCTTTATTTAGTTGGGTCACACTTATGACTGAATATGTTCAAATGAAAAGCTGTTAGCTGCAATTTTGCCTTAAGAGGCAAATGTTTACAAAATTTAAAAATTTATTAAAATTTATTTATCAAATCTTAAACAGAATGGCCGCAGGGCACTTACACTAATTAAGAGACAATTGTTAATACATAATAAACATAAAAGAACAAAACAATTCAGTAGTTAACTAGTGTAGGCGATTAAAAAGAGTGGCTATGAGTTTCTTGCCCATTCTTCTCATGAGCCCTACACCCTTGCTTTGCTGAATGTGGCAGTAAATGTAAATTCACAGAAAAAAAATTGCGTGTAACTTTGACATTCATAAGTGTTACCTTGTAACCTAATTTGAATAAATTTATTTTGATTTTGATATATACAGGTATGTTTGCATATATAATAATGGCATTGTTTTCTTTTTATATACATTTCTTACGCCTCATACTTATAACATAGCCATAAAAACTGTATACTAACCTATGTTCCACTAATAAATGATTAGGTTTCAGTGAGTAGATAACTGTTTCAGCCCCATGCAAAACACATTAGCAATGATTATTTAATAAACATTTCTGTCTTTCCTTTGTTATCAGGATTGTGTTGAAGAAACAAACCATGATCCCCTCTCAACACACTCCACACCAACACCACAGACTCCAAGCTCTGCCGACCCAAAACTGGACAAAAAGAAACCTAATGAAAATGTATCGCTAGCTGATAACAGCTTATTGGTAAGTTTAATTCATGAACACAAACATACAGATTCATGTTTATATCGCACCAGAAGGATAGGTTTTATAATTTAAAGTACCACATAAGGCGATCCTAACTTATGTACTTTTAATATAGCTACATAGCATATACATACATAGCAGCATATACAACCTTAAAATCAGATATAGGGTTACCAGAGCATATATATGATTTTAAGGCTGTGCTTCTGTAGAGTATCTGAAATACCAGTAACAGAGACTACACCAGTAATCAACCTTGCAATTAGTTGCAAATGTAAGGATAATGTACCTCTGAAATGGAGGTCAGTTAAATGTCATTAATTATTTATTTGATTATTAAAATCAATAAGGAAGTTTTGTAGTGTATTTCGGTAATTTTCCTAAAATTGTAATTACTAAAAGTATTTGAAACAAGGATGATTGTACTTAACAAATAAACATTGACTCATGTTTATAATTATAACATCAGAGGTTGGCATTGGTTAGCAAAGATTAATACACTCTCCACAGGGATCGGTTCTGGGTCCGCTTCTGTGGAGCATCGATTACGACTGGGTGCTGCGAGGTGTGCTCCTCCGTGGCGACGGCGTCATTTGTTACGCCGACGACACTCTTGTCACGGCGAGGGGTAAGACGCACCGGGCGGCTGGGGTTGCACAAGTCGTAGATCGTATCCGGCGATTGGGCCTTGAGGTGGCCCTGTCTAAGGTTGCCCCGTCAGGTTGATAAGAGGATACCGCACGATCTCGTTTTAGGCAGCGAGCCTCGTCGCCGGATCGATGCCGTAGGACCTGGAAACGGCGCTTCTGGCATCGCTCTACCGATGGCGCCAGGAAGCGCTAGCTCGGGGCGAAGAACCAGGTCTTCCCGCTTTAGAGGAGGCACAGTCCGAACTCCGCCAGGTCCTGGTGGAAGAATGGAGAAATCGACGTTTTTGAGGAGAGGCTGGAGAGCTGGCCAGTTCCTGTTTCGCATAGGCCTGCAGGAGACGTCCGGATGTCATCACTGTGGCAACTGCCGCGATGTTGTTGTGGACATAGCGCTGCATACTTTGGCGGAATGCCCCGCCTAGGCATCGCAGCGCGTGAGTTGATCGCGGCAGTCGGACTGGTTGTCCTCTCGCTCCCGGCCATGGTTCAGTCTATAGTCCGGAGTGAGAGATCGTGGAACGCCGTCGCCTCCTTCTGTAAGGAAGTGATTTCCATCAAGGAGGCGGCGGAGCGGGAGATTGAGCGCTTAAACTCTCTGCCCAACCGCAAAACCGGGCGCTGGAAGGCGCGCGATGATCTCCAGCCACCCTGAGGTTCGACCTGGGGGTGGTGGGCTGTGTGGGTCTGCTCGCCACCCGATCAGCACCAGGTCCGAAAGGCGGCGTGCGTGTTCCCATCTGCGCCTCTGTGTCGTGTCTTTGCCCTCCCAGGGGGACGATGGAGGAAGTATTTTTGTGTAGTGGCCTGACGTTTACATCACACGGTGGGCCGAAACCACTGTGGGGTCGCGATTGCATGTGAAAGCGATTCGCGCGGCCTTGCCGTCTATGGTTATGTCGAGGAACACCGTGGTAGGTTTAGTCGGTATTATAGGGGTATCCTTTCCCTGGTGAGCCCTGAGAGAGACATAACCTCTCCGTCGCCCCGCGGAGAGGTAAGCGTAAAAACATTCCAAAAGGTAAAAAAAAAGTAACTTATTACAGCCTATTGGTCACATTTACAGATACTGTGTGGCTACTGAGAATTGCCTAATAGTATATACATCTTCTCATGTCTAAATCTCCTAAGGCGCCAGCCAAGGTCCTAGGCTCCATGTAAAAGGGGGTGAGCCTATTGACATTTACCAAGCACAGTTCCAGACTTAATGCTGTTTCTGAAAGTTTCTAGACACTATATTCCAATAACACTACTTATTCTGCTCATCAAACCTGAGACATTGTATACCATACACTCACATCTATTGATGTAAGTAAGAACAGTTGTTCTGCACGTGTAATGGTGGTGGCACAGTGGAATACCAATTGCACTGTGCCACCAAGGTTTATTTAGCATTATAATTAACAACAATATACATTTCTAGGTGGATATATCAGATGCCCTAAGTGAGAAAGAGAAAGTGAAGTTCACAGTCCACACAAAGACTACTCTGCCGGAGTTCCAGAAGTCAGAGTTTATAGTGGTGCGGCAGCACGAGGAGTTTGTGTGGCTCCATGACAGATATGAAGAGAATGAGGAGTATGCGGGATATATTGTGAGTAATTACAAGTGGAAAATGATTGATGTTGACACTTCTTGTTCATTTAGGCGGTTATGTAGCCTATGGGTGCTTGCAATATCAGAAAGGCAATTGATGTTGCCAACCCTAAAAAGAAGGTGTTGACAATAGACTTAACTGAGTTTGCTTCATTCTCTTTTATATATTAAAAAGTTTATTTGTACCAAAAAACAAAGCATGCTAATTTATCTATACTTAAGCACATAACACAGCTTAATTATACATAATGAGTATAACTATAGCAGCAGTGCTAGGTCACAGACCTGTGTTACAGTTATAGCAAACTTTATTTTAGCTAGTTTGTACTCTTTACATATGAATTTGCAGTTTATATATGACTGATTTTTATTAATTACATTTAATATTACCTATCATACTGTTTGTTTTTATGTGTTTATATTCAGATACAATGCCTTATTGTTTATCAAATAAATTAAATCATAACTTTATCTTTTATATACTTGATCAGATCCCACCGGCTCCTCCGCGGCCAGACTTCGACGCGTCGCGGGAGAAGTTGCAGCGTCTTGGCGAAGGAGAAGGTGCGCTCACCAGAGAGGAGTTCTTGAAGATGAAAGAGGAACTAGAGGAGTGAGTGCCTTTTTATTACCTCTGCCGTCCGCTAGCTGAAAAGATGTTATGACGTTTCATATCACTTAACGTCCTTTTGGTTAGTGGACGGCAGACCTAGCCTTTTTCTGGTTTTAAGTACACCGCTTTTTTAGTCTCGTGGCATAAGTGCGTGCATATTTTTGCGGTTGCCCGTGAAACCACGGTTTTAACTTATTGAGACACCTACGGCCAGACTCAATAGGTTTTTAATTATGTCTGGCATTCCAAGATTTGACATGCTAATATTATTAGAATGTTTGAGGTGTTGTGAGGAGAACGCGTGAATGCAATAATTTAAGTTTATGACATATTATCTGTGATTAAATAGTTGGCGCAAATCATTATATTTAATGTAAATGAATAAAATAAAATGTTCAGTTCCAGTTATTCTATTAGGCTATCCTCAGTCATGGCAAGGAATCTAGGAATGTGCCCAGTAGACATAATAAGTTCAGACACTAACTAAAAATTTTGTCATGGTGGCCTCGAGACCCACACTGTGGTGAAAATACCTAATAAATGTTTCAAGCCTATGCCCATTCTTCTCAGTGTGAGAAGTGTTGGCAGTGTGGTTCGAAAATTTAGCAATACTAAAGAACACTTATTTTTTCAGTGAATACCTTGCGACCTTCAAAAAGACAGTGGCAATGCATGAAGTGTTCCTCCAGCGCTTAGCAGCACATCCTGTGTTCAGGAACGATGCCCACCTGCGCGTGTTTCTGGAGTACGAGCAAGATTTGTGCGCGAAACCGCGAGGGAAAATGGATCTTATTGGTGGTCTGGTGAGTCGCATTTTGTATAATCTTCAAACTAATAGGTATATGGTTGTGCGATAGTTAAATAATTTGTGAGTAAGACGTGGTCTTTTACCGTTAATTTAGCAAAGAAATTTAGCTATGAGAATGTATTATCCGCGGTCATTTATGACCGGCTTGGCGTTCAATGTGCTAAATGACTTTAATAATATTTGAATATTTATTTCTTTGACTGCTTCTGTTATTTTACAGATGCGTTCAATGACAACAACAACAGACGAGATATACTTAGGCGCTACCGTACGAGACGTGAACGATTTCTTCGAGCAAGAGACCACGTTCCTCCAAGAATACTACTCGCATCTGAAGGAAGCCGTCGCCAAGGTTGACCGCATGACTTCTAAACATAAAGGTGCGTATTGTCATATCATCCAGATAAACGAATCTAGTTTTTATTAATCACACAAAAATTCTACATCTGCTATATGGGCTAGTTTTAATATCAAGACTGCAAAATATTCTTTAATATATATGATGGCTTCTGGTCGAGCATTATATATTTTATGCAAAGATCTTGTTTAGAAATCACTAAACTGTATCTGGAAGAATCCGCTTGCAAGGTCCAAACAATAAAATGTGAAGACTCTGACATCTGATTCACAAAAATCAGATGAAGACTAAATTACCAAATCCAATGCGTGTTAACTGCTGAGATTGGCTAACTAAATTAGAATAATGGAAATCACTTGATGACATGAGATTGATTTTAACACGTCTAATTGATAAGCCTTTCAAAAACCGGTTGTTATTCTTACAAGATGTCCAAAATCTCGACGGTGAGCATTTTTTATATTTTAGCAACTAGAAGCGTATACCTATATTTAAACGGAGCAAAAATCAACTTAAGCTTTATCGCTAGCTGTGTTCCGCAAAGAATCATAACAAACTAGCTTACTAGCTTTTTCCCGTGGCTTCGCTAGTTCGGGATCAGTACTTTTTTCTGAATTAATGGTACCAGAAGTCCTCTTTTATACCTCTGACAACGTGTATGCAAAATTTCGTTATGATAGAGTAGTTAAGGCGTTAAACGTAACAAACAAATAAACAAACTCTGATTTGTATTTATAATTAGTATGGCAATATTGCCTAAGACTTTAAGCCCGCCGCACACGATCGCTTCGGATCGTGTGTGTAATGTTTCATACTAATTCGATCAGTACAAAAGATCCGCCACCTGTAGCGTGCCGCCAACGGTACCGTTCCGCCACCGATATCGCTTCGCCTTCGCACTCTGTATATGGTGGGCTTTAAACATAGGCATGAGTTTTAATTTGAATGATTTTGTTTGCCACAGAGGTAGCTGATGCTCACATCAGACTGTCGTCGTGCATCACACAGCTAGCCTCGCGGGAACAGCCCCCCACTGAGAGGTTCCTCACAAGGGCCGCGGAGACCTTCGACAAGTGCAGGGTACGACGTCATGCATGTAAAAAATATTGCTTACTTAACGTCGTTTGACAGTATAAATGCTGTAGTTTGTATGTAGCTTAAAGTGACAAATAAGTATTAGGTATGCTTGAAAAATCAGGGGTATTACACGAGGGTCCTGAAAGTAAACTATAAAAGCACTAATTTTTAAATTAATAATAGAGTATTCATAAAATAATAAAGAGGAATGTCAAAAGTCAATATTAAAGATATTGATTTTCGACCATGTCCATAAAATATACATATATTTCATAAAAATAAGTGTAAATTTTATTATTGTTGTGATCAATATGACCGCAGGGGTCATATTTATTTTCATTTAAAATCAATATATTTAATATTGACGTTTTCTATTTGTAACTTGCACAAAAAGCATAACACCATTTTTTTAAAAGCGTGTCTTTGTCTTGCTTATTCTCGTGGTATTATAAGAGTCTCTAGTCTACAGCAGGGCTTCCCAAAGTTTTAGATTTCTTTTGCTCTTTCATCTTCTGCAAGTTCTCTATTTTTAAGAGTCACAAATCTTTTAATCACAATGTAAAAAACAGAATTCTTAATGTGATTAATATTTAGAATATGGTGCTCTTCACATATGATAAAACTAAAATCAACTTGAGAAAGTAGCTGCCATAACTGTTTCTTGAATATGTTCCGGCCAAGACTCATCAAACGATTTTTTTTAAAATGCTGCTCTTTTCTCTACACAATGCACATAGTTTGTATGAACATAATTCAAGCTACTACTTAAATTGTCATATTCTCTGAAACTTGTGAAGTTTTGGCACTGTATTTGTTACCTTTTATTGAAATAAAAATCTTATTTTCTTAAACAGTCAATTTTATTATTTTCTTTGGGATGGCGGGATTTAATAAGTTAGTTAAGGGGTTCGCTGTCATCTGGAAGCTTTAACCGGGATTCGTGGAGCTAAAAGTTTGAGAACCCCTGGTCTACAGTTACTGCTTACTATCAGCCGAGCACATCATTTATACTAAAACAATTGATAACACGTTGTCGTGTGTAGAAAATCGAGGGTCGCATGGCGTCAGATCAAGACCTGAAACTGGCAGACACTCTTCGCTACTACATGAGGGATGCCCATGCCGCTAAGGCTGTTCTGGTGAGGAGACTTAGGTATGTACAATTACTATTTATTTAATGACTTATAAAAGACAACTCCTGCATTAGCAATAATTCCTTTGTCGCGGGGTAATATAGAACAAGTGAGGAACGGCAATGAATTGCCGTAAATCTTAATTCTCGTTCGAAAAATCGTTCAAGTATATGCAAAGGTCACGTGATAACACGTGACCTTTGGTCAGAGGTCAAAGGTCATAGTCATTTCGGGGGTATATCGACTATGCTGAGTCGAGTGGCGTTGACCGCGAGTCTCTAGCTCTTACGGTTTATGAGTTAAAAGTTGTATAACAGACAGACGGATGGACAAAGCTGTTGTAACGGACACGAAGAACATAGACTCGGTACAATTATTTGTAGGTAACACGTTTTTTTGTCTAGTGTCTAACCCACAACACTCGATGCAGTGGCAGTGGAGAGGCGACCTCAAACCACTAAGCCATGGCAATTTTTTAAGTTTTGTAAAATGTGGTGGAACAAAAGTTGTTTCATAATGTAAAGAAGACACGGCTTAAAGCTTTTTTATATTATTCATTTATCCATATATACCTAACTATTCAGATATATTTTATATTGTTCTAGATGTCTAGCAGCGTATGAGGCAGCAAACAGGAATTTGGAGAAAGCCCGAGCGAAGAACAAGGATGTGCACGCTGTAAGTATATTTAATTAAGATTTAGCCTTAGGCCTGACGCACATTTGACGAGTGGCAGCGCAGAGAATTTCTATTACCAAACCATTACCGACTTTGTCAGTATTGAAATAATGTCGAAAATCAAAAAACACAACTGTCGAAAAGCGACTAGCGTAGAAATGTAGCAAACAGCTACGCGTTGTATCAACGCCAGAAGAGTCGATAATGGCTAGGCAGTGAAAAATGAACAAAAATTTTCTGTGCTGTGCCTCGATTTATGCGTCGCCGCGATCGCTAGGTGCCGCGAATAAATATTTTCTAATGTGTGTATTACGTGGTGTTTAAAGTGTTAAGACATCATTATTCATTTCTACAAATCTTTGCGATACAATCAAAAACAATAATTTATACAACCGCCGAGACGCAGACTGACGCAGACTCCAGACCTGCAGAGGTCTCGAGTTCGATACCACGACACAAAGCCACAAGCGACGATATTTAGAACTAAAATCTTTAATCTGACGTTTAATTAAACGCTGTTTGACATAACCTCTTATTGATGACCTGTTGCATTAATAAATGGTTTAAATGCATTTCTGCGTTTCAAAGTTCAGTAATTGTGAGAAACCACTAAACGTTGTTTACCTGTTTTACATAATGGAGTTCAAAATCAAAATATGTTTATTCATGCTGGTCACAAAGTAACATTTATGAACGTCAAAGTTACACTTATTAGTGTGAATTTACATATCCATGTTGGCATGTTCAGCGGTTTTGTAAAACAACTAGAGGTTATGTAAAATAGCTAAATAAGCAATCCATTTGCGACATATATTTTGTTATCTGTCACGTATTACCGTTATTTAATGGGGGTTATAAATAAATTACGTCGCACAAATTTCATGATTTTTGACGTCACCCCCGTCATTGTTACAACTGGTCCACACCCCTCTCCCTAGTGTGTCGTCACACCAGCAGTTCTAGATCTATTTCCATTTAGGAATTTTCTGCCCATTTTGATAACAGAATGGCGAACCCCTTCGGAATAGGACTTTATGTCTTTGGGGATTCATTCCTTTGTTTAGTTTGTTTGTACGTATTTTACGTACATTATGACTATAGATAATATCTAAGCTAAAAACACATTATGCAGCGTTATATGTATTATGCAATAAAACAATTGCAAAATGTACCACTGAATAATATGTTTTTGGAATTAAAGTATTGATTTGCATTTTGTACTGGCTTTTGGCTGTGCTTAAACGCAACCCCCTAAATACGCGAATTTTCCGCGGCACCTATCCTTCACGTAAAGCGGGGTGTTTCTGTAGATGTAGTAAATTTTGTAATGTGACGGCACGACATTTAGGACTCCTTCCACCTTGTCACACAATGTCACACTTTGTCGATCCCCTCCCTCCCCCCTAACGTATGACGTAATTTATGGTAGGCCCCTTCACAACAAGACCAAAAATGTGGTTTACCACCCTACGGTTGCAGTTCATTTGAACGTCATGAAACAACAAGATCGATTTCCCCCTGCAGTAATATTATGTCAGTGACATTGTTCTCTCTATCATGTATTATATTTATGTCATGTCATGTGTCAAGTTAGAAAAGTCAACCTTAACGATAATTAGATCTCACAGGTACTATTGTCAAAACTGGTAGACCGCTTTCTTGGCTGACCGTACATAATTGTTTAATCAACACCTCATGCGTGTGTGTGTAACACGTTAATGTGTGATTATTAATTAGATCTAACCGGAACTTTTGTCAAAACTGGTAGACCGCTTTCTTGGCCGACCGTACATAATTGTATAATCAACACCTCATGTGTGTGTGTGTGTGTGTGTGTGTAACACGTTAATGTGTGATTATTAATTAGATCTAACCGGAACTTTTGTCAAAACTGGTAGACCGCTTTCTTGGCCGACCGTACATAATTGTTTAATCAACACCTCATGTGTGTATGTGTGTGTAACACGTTAATGGGTGATTATTAATTAGATCTAACCGGAACTTTTGTCAAAACTGGTAGACCGCTTTCTTGGCCGACCGTACATTATTGTTTAATCAACACCTCATGTGTGTATGTGTGTGTAACACGTTAATGTGTGATTATTAATTAGATCTCACAGGAACTTTTGTCAAAACTGGTAGACCGCTTTCTTGGCCGACCGTACATAATTGTTTAATCAACACCTCGTGTGTGTGTGTGTGTGTGTAACACGTTAATGTGTGATTATTATTTATGTTTGTGCTCTCAGCCGCTGGAGGTTCAAGAGGTAACACACGCTTTTTTGTATTGTTCATAATTATTTATATCATATTTAATTAGTTTATAGCACTTTTAATATTTATATTGTTTTATACAATGTGTTGATCTCCATTTTTGTTAATTCTTGGGCAGTATATAACAGGTACACAAAATCAAACTTATACTGGGTGTTTCTTAGTATAGTGAAAATCTCTACGGGGTGATTATACTTGTTATTATGAACAACTTTTGTTCAGGGACATTGCTGATATCGGAAAAAAAAAACAGCTGTTCCATATATTTTGTCGAGTTCAAAGTCCAATTTTGTATGGAACAGCTGTTTTGTCACGCGATTTTGGCAATGTCCCAGAACAAAAGTTGTTCATAATAACAAGTATAATCATCCCCTAGTGGTTTTCACTATACTAAGAAACACCCAGTATAAGTTTGATTTTGTGTAAGGTGCGATATACGACTTGATATTTATCAAAATGAAAAATATAATATAATATGTTTTTAAGCGGCCTCGATGGCTGCCACGCCCTGCCACGCCTGAGGTCGTGGGTTCGATTCCTGCACTAGTCAAACATTTGTGTGCATGGACATGGATGTTTGTCTTGGTCTGGGTGTTTCTATGTATAATATGTATGTATTTACAAAAAAAAATATATGTACGTTTATCCATTGTTTAAAACCCATAGTATAAGCTCTGCTTAGTGTGGGCTAGATGGTATTGTGTGTATGTGATAAAATACTATATTAGCATATTTGAGGGTATGTGTATTCTTGTTTAGAATAAGTAGTATAGTAACCTCTGAAAATTTGCCATGAATGCAGGTGAACACCGTGTATTAAAAATTATTTCTGGCATAAAATGACGACTAGGAAGATTTCTGTATTGCAGAGGATATTAAAAACATTCAAACAACGTACCCAAAGGACACACAGATTCACAGTAACTTTTTAAAGACCACACAAATTTTTGTTCCGTGTGATGATGGAACTAACATCAGTAGGCGCAGTTACATAGGCGAGGCGAACACTTAACCCTTTAAATCGTCACCTCGCTGCTGCCACTGCGCCGAGTGGTTCGATCTCCACACGGGACAAAACTTTGTGTGATCCAGATATGGTTGTTCCGAGTCTGGGTGTTCTTTTTGTTCGTTGTTTGAATGTTTATATAGTCCCCCACGATATAGGCATCATAAATGGTGCGGCAATATCTTTTTAAAAGAAAAAATAAAGTGTATGTAGTAACATAAGCATGGTCCCCGCTCCCCCCCCCAGGCGGAGCAGGCGCAGGCGGACGCGTGCGCGCGCTTCGAGCAGCTGTCGGCGCGCGCGCGCGAGGAGCTCGTCGACTTCCGCACGCGCAGGGTCGCCGCCTTCCGGAAGAGGTCAGATTATTATTATTTAATTTATCGTTGTAACGATAATACCACATCCGAAGTAAATAACATATTACACATCCCTTCGTTATAGTTATTTAAAAGACACAACTGTGAAAGAACTTGATGAAACGGTCACTGTCACGGATAAAGAATACTAGCAGCGAACATAGTTATTTTTGACCTCCGACGCAAAAACGACGGGGTGTTATAAGTTTGACGTGTCTCTGTGTGTGTGTGTGTGAGTGTGTGTGTGTGTGTGTGTGTGTGTGTGTGTGTGTGTGTGTGTGTGTGTGTGTGTGTGTGTGTGTGTATGTGTGTGTGTGTGAGTGTGTGAGTGCGTGAGTGCGTGAGTGCGTGAGGGCGTGAGTGCGTGAGTGCGTGAGTGAGTGTGTGAGTGTGTGTGTGTGAGTGTGAGAGTGTGAGTGTGTGAGTGTGAGTGTGAGTGAGTGTGAGAGTGAGTGTGTGTGTGAGAGTGAGTGTGTGAGTGTGTGTGTGTGAGTGAGTGTGTGAGTGTGTGTGTGTGTGTGTGAGTGTGTGTATGTGTGTGTGTGTGTGTGTGTGTCTGTGCCTGTGTGTGTGTCTGTGTGTGTGTGTCTGTGTGTGTGTGTGTGTGTGTGTGTGTCTGTGTGTGTGTGTGTCTGTGTGTGTGTCTGTGTGTGTGTCTGTGTGTGTGTGTCTGTGTGTGTGTGTCTGTGTGTGTGTGTCTGTGTGTGTGTGTCTGTGTGTGTGTCTCTGTGTGTGTGTGTGTCTGTGTGTGTGTGTGTGTGTGTGTGTGTCTGTGTGTGTCTGTGTGTGTCTGTGTGTCTGTGTGTGTGTCTGTGTGTGTGTGTGTGTGTGTCTGTGTGTGTGTGTGTGTGTGTGTGTGTGTGTGTGTGTGTGTGTGTGTGTGTGTGTGTGTGTGTCTGTCTGTGGCATCGTAGCTCCCGAACGGACGAACCGATTTTAATTTTGTTTTTTTTATTTAAAAGGTGAATTAGTCGAGTGTTCTTAGTTATGTTTGATGAAAATCGGTCCAAGATGGCAGCCGCCACAAAATGGCGGATTACATATTTTTTCACAACTCCCTCAATATGGGTATCAAATGAAAGGGCTTGACTAGTAGAATACTATACGCTATGATAAATTGCAAATCCAAGATGGCCGCCACCATAAAATGGCGAATTACATTTTTTTTCACAACTCCCTCAACATGCGTCGGGGGTTTTAAATTTTTAATTTATAGAAATTACTTTAGTAGGTCTACGTGAAAGTGTCTTCAACTATTAAAAACGACATCTCGTTTATTAACTATTAAGCCACTAATTCTAGAGGCTTAATAGTTAATGTATATATTTTTGGCAAGCTCTAGAATTACAAAAAATACATACATTAAATAAAGACATTCGGAGGCTTAAATTCCACATTTAAAAGAATATATTCCCATGAAATATTTCACATTTTACACTTATACATTAAGACATAACATGTAACTTACCTACACCTTATGTGCATGCGGTGTTAGCCTGTAAGTGGTTGTTACACATGTAAATGTTTTCTAGCAAGTAAGCAGATCTGTATAGTGTAAACAATCGTTGGTTAACCTAATAAATAAATAAATAAACTTACGTAATGTTTAGGGATATGTGCAGTCTTTGTACACGTTTAGGGATAAAATGTTTACCATTTTAATCAAAAAACATGTACCTAACCTATAGTTATTCATATTTGTACCAACTTAAATTGAATAAACGATTATTATTAAACTATTACAAATACTGTATTTATACATAAGACACTTTAAATAGCGTATTCATACTTACAACTCTCTTTTCTTCCAGCCTCATCGACTTAGCAGAACTGGAGATTAAACACGCGCGCGCCCAACAGGAGTTGTTCAGAAAATCCCTACAAGTGCTCAAGGAATGCCAGTAGACATTGATGTAACTAACATTGTATGTACTAGAATATTCCAAGTTATATGTATGTGAACTGAGTTTGTCGGATTGGTAAGATATAATATGTTGCTCGATTCAAATCTGACTGATGTGGTACGTTTTCTAATATCCGAGAAATTTGTCGGATATTTATCCGACAAAGTAGTGTGTATTGAAATTTATTGAGTGAAATGCTTTCAAACGTGTCTAATAAAAGTCATACTTAATCTGTACAATTGTCGGATACGTCTTCAAATTAATTCGATATAATTCTAAGATTTAAGTTTATCTGGCAAAATACTATTTAAATTAATTTTCCAATGTATCTTTGCGAAAAAATATTTCGGATTTGTCTTGAAACTTAATACGCAAAATACTCTCGGTCAGGCCTTGAAACTAATCCAACAAAATTCTCGGATAAATATTAAAATATAGTCGACATAAATGTCAGATTTATCGAACAGATTGTCGGATTTATGAATAAATGTTATTTTAGTTGTATTCAAATATTAAGACTTTAAAAAGATGAGATTTGATATCGGTTCTTGTCACTAGGTGGCGTTAATTTAGACATTATTGTCAGATTTTATTTAATTATGTATTATGTAATATATTTAAAATAATATGTAATAATAGAAAGGCTCATATATTTAGACATATTTTGATAAGTTTTACTTCAGTAAAATAAATATTCACATCAGCGATACGCGATTGTTGCTAAAGAAAATCGAATATATCGACAATTAATTAGTGCTCGGTAAATTGTAATCGAATGACAATCGAATAATTGATTGTAACAGCTTCTATGTCTTCATAAATTGAATGTAGGTAAACGTGTTATCATCATCGTTGTATAGTGACGTGCAATAATCAATCAAAGAACACCGATTGTCATTTGATTACTTTCAAATAACGGGTACAATAAATCGAACAATTCGATTTTAGTAACTATTGCACATCGCTCACACACTTTCAAGTATTCGTTTCACGATCTCTAATTATATTAAAATTACGTTTGATGATTATATATCGTTGCACCTATTATAATCGCTATTTAGTCTTATCACCATCAGTCATGTCATGACGTGTCGGTGAGGTACCGCAAATCGAACCGCTCATCAAATCGCAAGGGAAACAACGCTGTAACCCCCAGATGGGTGACCTGCACGTAACCATGTCAATAACTGGTTACCATGCTTACTAGCGAGGCGTCAATCGAGTTCGAGATGAGTTTTTGACGGAATTGACCTTAAATATGTAACATTTAGTTTAATATTATTTTGTCCTGATGGGGTCAATTGTTGGATGTCGCTATTTGGGCAAACTGATTTTTAGACATACTATTTACCTAGAAGCAGTCCGCAATTGGAAAAGCTAAAGGTTAAAATATAAATGGTTGTAACAGGTGCAACGTCAATTTTAATAGTTCAGCCTTAATAGATAGCTCATTAGAAAGCATTTTATAGTATCGTATGCATTTTATGTTGTCTTTACACACATTTAACGTTAAATACTTAATGTTATAAAGTATACTTTTGTCCGTTAAGGTCAAGGTCAAATACACTGGATTGTGTCGTGACATCCATTCATATAAAGTCATGTTATCTGAAACTTTGACTTAAACCTTCATTTGGTATATCAGGCTACGTTGATTATATATGGGCGTGGATAAGGTCAAGGTTAAAATCAAAAGGATAATGTTTCGGCTCGATCCAATGTATGTCCAATTTATCGGACAGTGATCTTAGCGTCATTAGTAAGTTAATCGTTTTTCCTTTTAGTCGAATTATCACCTATTAAGGCGCTTTTCTATCAGGGATGTGTGAGGAAGCATAGCAAAGGCTTTGTCATTTTTAAAATCGTTTATTTTTATAGCCTGGCAAATCCTGGTTTTTGATGCTGGTTTTTTTTTGGTTTTGCATTCAAGTGCAACCACTACAAAAATGTATGGAAACCAGTAAGTTAGATTGCACCTTAATTTACCAAAATCTCTTTTTTTTTAAAGATTACTCCCGCCCTAAACCTGTATCGTGAGTCGCGGGGCACTTTACAGATATTGAAAGAACGAACACAAATAACACCTAGACTCCGAACAGCCATGTATGGATCACACAATTTTTGCCCCGTGTGGCCATGGCGAGGCGACGACTTAAACCAATACGCCGTCGGTCAGTCAAAAATTGTATGTAGACTATTACAGTATATGGCTAAGCCCTCCCTGGTGAAGAATCTTGGATATGCCAATACGCTTAGCTATCTCACACATCTTACGTGGACAGGTGCCCTTATTTCGTATTCTATGTATGGTGCAAACTTATTTTATAATGTTTAAGATTTTTTACCTCTTCTGTGGACCAAAATTATTTAATTGTTATTTTTCGCTCTTTTGGAATATTGTGTTATAATGAACAAAAATTGCTATTCTTGAAAATTTTTTATGCTAGTATCAGAAAGGTGTGGTCATATTTTAATTACATAAGAAAATTTGAGATCTCACTACGGTTTTAAAGGTGTATTTATATGTTTAAAAGAAAGGCGTCACGTCCTTTTTAACATTAGTCACATGTTCTACTAACACCCTTAATATTATTACATTTTCCAAAAAAATACAACAGTCTTGTTACAATGTTAAGTCTGTATAAACAATCGTTAAAAATATTATCTACGAGTAAAGCCATGAACTGCCATGTGTTTTAAGAATTGCCACTTATGTGAGGTCTGTCACATGACCCTTTTATATAACCACTCCTTTTTGTTACATACTGTATATGCAAGACAGCCACAAAATACACAGGTACAGAACGAATAGCTGACTATATTGCATTAAGTCAGTGAAATGCCAATTAATGTATGTAATTTAGATATCAAAGGTGGCGAACAAGCCCATCTCACTTATGCTCATAGGTGAAGTGGGCTTATTCGTTTGGCACTTAAAATCAAATGGTACTTGTATTCTATGTAAGCGATTTTATATCTACTTGCTAATACTTTATACATCGATTGCAGTCTGACTGCTGCCTAAAGATCAAAATAATTGAAGACGGCGTCCACTTGCTTCTCTCATTGCACGCATAGAACTATGCATCAGTGCATCTTTTCTCGCGTGATATAAAATAGGCGTTCTGTCCTTGTTTGTTTTGTGAGACAGTCTTTATCTAGCATCAACGCTCATAAGTTCTGTTATAAATATCAACTGTGTATACTAATCCTATTCGGTGTTAATTATTTTTGGCTATGCAAGAAATGATCTTAGTGCGGACTATATGCAAGAGAAGATAATGCAAGTATTCATGGTACAACATTTTAGTTTGTGGAATTTGTTTGTTGAAATGGTGATCGGCCCGCTCAGTTTTTTTAGGATATAGAATATAGCAGCGAAAGCCTAGTAGGAGACCGTTAGACTGCCACACAGAGGTCTCGAGTTCGATTCCAAGGTACGCGTCTTTAACTTTTCGAAGCTATGTGCGTATTAAACAGTTAATTATCGCTCGCTTTAACGGTGAAGGAAAACATCGTGAGGCAACCTGCATATCTGAGAGTTCTTCATAATGTTTTCGAAGATATGTGCTGTATACCAACCCGTACTGAGGCAGCGTGGTGGACTATAGTCTAACCCTTTTCACATTGAGAAGAGGATTGTGCCCAGCAGTGGGACAGTTTATATATTGAGCTGATATTAACAGAATATGGCCTTCGAAATGTGAATGTAAAACACCTCTTCTTACTCGAGGTTGACGCTTGTCTTTAATTGATTGTTACGTATATTATCATCCACTATGAGTTCTTGCATTAGGGTATCTTGCATGTATGGCGCTTACCAAAGTCTGTGTACGACTATGTATTGTAAGAGAAACATGTTATTTTTAAATGTTTATATTTTAAGAAAATATATGATTATCCATATTTTATTGTTTTATTTTCTCTGCGAGGTATAGTCCGGTGCCACAAAATACATAACTGCAGATGGCCGACTTAATAAGTCGCTCTCAGATATAGACTCGGTCCGAGTTGGCATAGTATTAATTGTTGATATATATGGGTTTCAATCAGTGCACGGGCATAAAACCTGAAATTATTCTCAGCGCTAAAAATGACACAACAAATATAAGTACTAAAAGTAATGGATGTTAAGATCCTGCAGATGATGTTTTTAATCACAAAAGGTCTAAAGTCTACCCGGTTCCCTTATGTAAACACAAACGGTCCCGTACCGGCTATGAACCTTTATATGTAATCAATCTGGTTAACTGAAATGGTAACTAGAATTCTATTTATTTTTCATGTATTCAGGCCAGTATGGTTTGTCTTAAATTAACAAAAACTCGACTATCATGTAATTATAGCATTATTAATATTATTATCATGTTATTGAAGCAATAGAGATTTAGTGATATAACTTTAAATACAAATTGTGTAAAATGTTAGTGAAATTTATTTTTAATTATATGTGTTATATTATCGTAAATAAATATCAGTAATCTTTTACACAATTTGTATATACCGCGTGACTTTTTTTACCGTCTTGCTAATAATACGGTGTGTTGTGTAAGTGGAATAGAATCTCATAGTATAAATGTGTTCTAGCATTTTGAGATCACGCGACGTCACAGTGTGCCTAATCGCATGCGACCATGCGACTAAAAGGGCGGCGGGCGACCGAGAGAGGGGGGTGGGAGTGGGTGTTCGGCGCTAGCGACGGCCGGCGAGTGCGTGTGCCCTTAAAGAAAGTTTTTGTTATTTGTAACGAAATCATTCATAATTTGTAGCGCATTATTAGGGTGAATACGATTACGATTTTGAATTATTTTCTTTTTCTTTCGAATTACTTTTTAAATGTTTTAATATGAAAAATAGATTATAAATAAGGAGTGTACAATGGTAGATTAATTTCAGACTGTCAGTAAAAAAAAAAAAATAATAACTATGCCTGAGGCTTCTACTCTACCTATCACGCCCTATTTTTTTCAAGACGGTAAAAAATGTCACTCGGTATATAATGGCCTATCCACGAAATATGAATTAATTTTATATGA
Organism: Catocala nupta; assembly: GCA_963675205.1. Classification (NCBI taxonomy): domain Eukaryota; kingdom Metazoa; phylum Arthropoda; class Insecta; order Lepidoptera; family Erebidae; genus Catocala; species Catocala nupta. The sequence goes on from OY776105.1 coordinate 5,253,293, forward strand.
TAGAATATTATTATTAATTTTATATGATAGAGTATTATTATTATTTTAAAATAACCATTACATTTCGTACAGCATCCACTGAATTAAATGTAGGACATAAACGGCGATTTCATAGTTAAAGACGTAATATATGAAAGCGTGGTAGAAAATTCTACCAGCGAATCGAAAGTCCCAGCTCAAATTATCTATCCACGATGTCAGAACAGCTGTGTATCAACAGGATATTACAACACACTGCGTAGGTACCTACAGCGCCATAGGCACGAGATGTTACCCATTATTTAATTTAAACAGACATGTTTATGATGCTGAACACGCCTAGCGCCCATTAGCGGCGTGTCTCCTAAACCGACGTTTATTTTACATGCTTATTTTTGCTTTAAAATGACAACTCCCGCGCTAGGAGTAAATCCTGGGTCGCGGGCGACTTTACAAACATTCAAACAACGGACACAAATATACCTTGGAACAATTATTTGCGGATCACACTTGGCGCACTGGCAGCGGCGAGACGATCACTCAATCTTGATTTAATTCTAGTGCGGAAGCTGTCATTCTAAAGAAATTAAAAATATGAATCGTATACTTATTTTATATAATAGCGCATGCAAAGTTAAAAACAGGACATTTTCTTTTTTCTTAATATAAACAAATCTGTATCAAAACAGTGAAAACGGAATTCTCTTTCACATAAACTCTTTCCATGTTCATTGCGCTACTTATTAGGTCAAATAGTCGACACGTATGCAGTTCATAAGAAAAAAATATTCTGTACACCACATATTCGGCGTTCATTACTGCGAACGTACCATATAAATTTTAGTCTATCATTGGGTGTATAAGAAAACCCAGAATGTCGATTAGATTTTCGGAATTGCCGTCTGATTACACCATAATATCATTCTCAATAAATAAATTACTGTTACGCAACTCAAATAGCATAGCTTAAAACATACCTCCATAATAGGCACACGTCTGTTTCCTGTGGACTGTGGGGGACATCCAAGACTACGGACGTCCACTTAACCGATTTCGACACACCCTCTTGCTTCATTCATAATGTTCATGGTGGCTATCTCGCTGGCTTAGTCAAACAGCTGTGCATTTGGGTTTAATCCTCGAGGCCGACTAACAAAAATTACATATTAGTCTTTTCAGTCAAGAAATTCTGAATAGCTGTCTGGAGTTAGGAAGTTGGTAGTGTGGCACACACCTGTGCTGTGGCGTATGTATATATGCACAGGCAACATATGAGTTTATGAGGAACCTGGAATCGAACGGAGCATCATACGTCTAGCCGCGCCGAAAACAACTTACGAACTGAGCGACGCGCGAAGGTGCCACCTGTTTTTATACGCCGCATTATCTATACGCCGCCGCGCCGCAAGCACACATGCTTAAGGATTTACAAGAATTCCGAATTAAGAATTTGATTGGTGCAAATGAATATTGTGTGCATTAGGCGAGCGATACTTGTAAGAACAATAAATTTAATATAAGAACGCCTAAAAATTGTAAATATATTCTCAGTTGAATCAGTCTGCGTGTGTCACTATAACCCTAAAGGTTATCAGCTACGGACCTGGTTTATGTCTGCCGGCTGATAAAACGCTTTGAAAACGCATTAAGTTGTTGGTCCTGCACCTGATCTCTCTCTGGTCGTGCTGAATTGTAGTCCCATCCGACTAAAAATGAAGGAATTTGGTGTAATTTGTGTCCATTCATTGTATGTTTGTAAAGCTCCCGTGACACAGGATTGACGCTTGTGCGGAAGTAATCCTTAAAACCTCTATCCTTTTTGCGTAAGATATCTATTCTCAACGTAGACTACTTCAACTAGCAATCATGACCAAATTTCGCTCTGGAGGACATTGTTGTTATTTCTATATGCACATAGCATAGAACTTGAGCGTTGCGCTTCTTAAGACGACAAGCGAATTGAGATTTGGATATGAACTATGGGTATCTACAGTACTAACTATAGTTTTATGGTGATCCTTGCGTTAGACAATACAGATTACTAATTGTAAAAACAAGGAAATCTTAATATTAAATATATTACAATACGTTTAAAACATAGCTAATAAATAATTAAAACAGACTTCAATCCATTTTATTAATAATGTATTTATTGCTTTTACATTTAAATTACGATAACCTTATTAAGTCAGAACTAAAATAAATACACTATAATTTTTTAATACATAAATCTTAATATAATAATAATATTCTACCACATACACGCAATACCATCTAGCCCAAACTAAGCAGAGCTTGTACTATGGGTACTAGACAATGGATAAACATACATATACTTTTTTTTGTAATTACATTCATATTATAGGTACATAGAAACACCCAAACCAAGACAAATATCCATGTTCATGCACACAAATATTTGACTTTTTATTAAGATTTTTAGTTTAATTATTAAATAATAAAGGTATTGCAATAGCATACTTTCTTATTAAACCCGTCCTATGCCTATAAAAAGTTAATGTAGGCCTCTCTTGCCCTCCCCATCGCACAGCACTCTTGTGTGTCGCGCCTTTTTGTTTTTATTGTCATTATAATCTTGACGTTACAGTATCATTGGCGAATCAGAATAGGACCGGTTGTATGCATAGGGTAGCGATTACATATTCGAATTTTAAACAATTCGAAATATTCGAATCATTTCGAATGTATTAACCAGTTTATTACAGACAATAGGTACTCCGATTAAATTAAACAGTAAAACTACTTTTCTAAATATGTTAAAACGATATATTTTTGGGATGAGACAATTAACCGAATAGAGAGCTGTTTGCTTTTTGAAGTCGGGTACAATGTTTTTGTTTCTTGTTTATATAAAAATCTTTCATTCTTACCAATATTTGTGCAACACGATTTAATTTGAGTATTATAGTTTATAATAATATTTAATATCCTAAGTACAAGCGGTTTTCTTTACATTACCGTGCACGGCAGTTTCGGTGCGTTATACCCATCGGAGTAAAATTCGTACAAAAATGTCAATCGAATATTGTCTTAGAATTTTATGCATTAAATTTAAACCATTTCACGGATTCGCATGTAATATACCTACCTACTTAGGTATACTTTGTCATAGACAGGCCAAAGATAAGATACAATGGTGGCAGTGTCTTACATTATTTCATTTATATTTACTGAGGGGATTGGCACAGTCAAACTCGTTACCTAATATATAAACTTAAAATAAATGCCTCCTATAAATATGTATATTACAATCAGGTTAACCTAAATTTTAACGTGGCAAAAATATTTTGACGATTCTCTTGCTTTAACGGTGAAGGAAAACATCGTGAGGAAACTTGCATGTCTGAGAATTCACCACAATGTTCTCGAATATATGTGAAGACTGCCAACCCGCACTGGGCCAGTTATTTAATTTTGTTTATATACAGTTTTAATCTCTACTAATATAATAAAGCTGAAGAGTTTGTTTGTTTGTTTGGTTGAACGCGCTAATCTCAGGAACTACAGGTACGAAATGAAAAATGATTTTAGTGGTAGATAGCCTATTTATCGAGGAAGGCTATAACAACACGCTACGACTAATAGGAGCAGAGCATTAATGAAAAATGTTGCAAAAACGGATAAAATTCTCTTTTGCGAAGCAGACGACATTGCGCGGGTATCTAGTATTATTATAGACACCATCAAGCGGTCATCCAAAAGTTTCTATACCTATTTGCTTTTTCCATAGAGACACTTTAATCTATATATTATGTATAGTTTGCATGTCAATCAGCTTTTTTGCAACTTATTATTTTATCAAAATATTTCGGTACAAGTTCGGTAATGTAATCAACGCCCTCTTCTCTCTTGTATAACCAGGAAATCGAACTCGAGACCTCATGTACATTAGTTGCTACCCCAGTAAAGCAGTTTACGTGCATGCCGAATTTCATCAAAATTATGTCAGCTATTCGAGCGTGGTTGAGTAACAAACATCCAAACAGTTAATTATTAGCAGACTACCTTATAGTTTTAATGTTAGTTTAATAAGAAGTATGGAAGTTGTCTTCGCTTGAAGGACACAATATTGCGTTAAGCGGTAAGTCCTTGACCTTGACATTGACCTTGACATTAATTGTAAAAACACGTGTACGTTTGCAGGATACACGTGTATATAACTTTTATTTACTTACAGAGGTTTGTCTCGGTGGCGCAGGGTCAGTGAACACGACTGCTTTGCATGAGACCTTGGGTTTCATAACTAAGTAGAAAACCAGTGAGATCTTTGTTGTCTGCATGGAGGGCGCAGTGGTTTAAGTGGTCGCCTCGCTACTGCGCCGAGTGTAGTGGGTTCGATCCCCATACGTTACAAAAATGTGTGTGATCCACAAACAGTTGTACCGAGGTGTATCTTGTGTCCGTTGTTTGAATGTTTGTAAAGTCCACTGTAACATAGGATTTACTTCTAAAGCGGGATTTCTCTTTCATTTAAAAAAAAATAAGGTAATCTGATTGCATGGATGGCGGCGTGCTTTAGGTGGTTACCTCGCTGGGGTGGTGGGCTGCGTGGGCCTGCTCGCCACCCGATCAGCACCAGGTCCGAGGGGCGGCGTGCGTGTTCCCACGTGCGCCTCTGAGTCGTGTATTTTGTCCCGCCACAAGGGGACAGTAGAGGAAGGGTCATGTAGTGGCCTGCCATGTTGGGCCGAAACCTCGGCGGGGTCGCGATTGCATATGAAAGCGATTCGCGCGGCCCCGCCTTCTATGGTTATGTCGAGGAACACCATGGTAGGTTTAGTCGGTATTACCGGGGTATCTTTCCCCCAGTGAGCCCGACATAACCTCTCCGTCACCCCGCGGAGAGGTATGCGTCAAAGCATTATACCACACGGGAAGAAAAAAGTGATTGCCTCGCTGTTGCGCCGAGTGTTGTGGGTTCGATCCCTACACGGGACAAAACTTTGTGTTATCCACAAATAGTTGTACCGAGTTTGGGTGTCCTTTGTGTCCGTTGTTTAAATGTATGTTAAGTTCTCTGCGACACAGGATTTATTCCTAGTTTAAGAGTTATGTTTTTAAGAAAGAAATAAAAGCAAAATAATCTAATTGTAGACACATAATCAATTTAAAAGAAGCAAATTGTACAGCAAGATAACGTTCTTTTGGTACACACGGCTACATATCAAGTTAGACACCTATATACGCATAAGTACGCTACATACAAAATAGAGAATTGTTGGCAAGGGACAGTGCATAGCGGTGTCGATATAATGGTAAGGATAGAGCGTAACAAAAATATAACGCACTCTCTCGCACGATTTGCAGCGTTCAACTTCTAATAGTTCAAAGTCCAAACAGTCTAGGTTGATGTGTCGCTGTGTGTACATATTAGCAAACGCTGGTCACGCTCAATGCAACAATGATGTATCCAAGTATAAAATAGAGGGATCATCGATGTGTGCTCTATGCAGTAGTCCGCTAGTGATGTATGCGTTTGTATGTATATTCATGTGTATATACTAAAGCTACGCGTATATTTCGATGGCGTATTCTAGCCGATAGCTGCGCTGGCTCTTGAGTCGTAACTCGACGTGTTTGTATCCGACGCCTCCCTCAGTAATGTTGACTGAAGCATCGCTATTCTGGTAGTCGTAGCAGCTTATCGCCTGGAAACAAATATACAACGATATCAAGATAAAATAATTAAGCATTATTAGGTCTTTTCTTTCTCTCTAATCTTTGGTTTCTGAAAGATTAACAATGAAAACCTTGTCAAGTGATTCCATTATTAAATCATATTTCAAACTATGATTCGATTTACAATTATAATATATTTATAATAATAAATATACACCTTAAAAGTAAAATAAAAGCAATTAAAAAAATATATATGTTTTAATATTTGATTGTCCAAAATTTGTAGGTAAATATTGAGTCGTAGCGGCAAACTGGCAATCAGACATAATAAGTTTTAATTAATTATTTATAGGTGATTAGAATGACCGTGATTCTAACATTAACAGGTTAAAGGCAGGATATAGGTGGGTAGGTGGTGGAACTTATATTTTATATGAATTCTTATACCTGACGACAATAAATGGAGGCGAATACATTTAGGCAAGCGAAGCCACGGGGAAAATCCAGTAGTAGGTATTATATTAACCTGTATTAATTATAGTATACAGTGTGATTGGTTAAACATTGTACATACTTAAGGACATGATAATTTACGGTAAGACGGAAAGTATATAAAAAAATCTGTGTAACCAGCAAAGAAAACCTTTATGACTATTTTTATGAAATATCCATAAATATCACAGCTGCTACCGAGGCTAATGACCTTTGATAAGAAAAGGTAATTTTTTTTGGTGTTATTATATTTTATTAGTAATGGTTAAATAATAAAATATTATAGTACACCCGCCATATTGACGTCAATACGGCGGGTGTACCTAAATTTAGCTGTGGTTTTCTTCTAAAGGAGGTACAATTTTTTTAGCCGAGGTACTGAATAGTACAATTTAGGTACATTTTTTTGGTATATGTTATTACTCGATTGATTAAGGTACTCCCGCCATCTTGACTCTCACCAAATTTGGGAGAGTGCGGGGTGCGGTAGCGGGGGGTGGGGGTGGAGGTTTTGTTTAGCTTTGGTATATGAGCAAGAGTGTCCGCACATTAAGTTTTTATTGGATAACTAGGTCAAATTTGAAGTACCTATTTTTTTTGATAGTCGTGTCCAGAATCGACTACTGAATACCCTCCTTCAATATATCCAGTCTTTTAGCAATCAGCCTGTATATGTATTTATAGTAGCTTAGTCTTTCTGACACTGAGAAGAGGCCTGTGCCCAGCAGTGGCCCAGTTTAATACAGGGCTAATATTATTATTATATTCTCTGTCGTATAGTCAAGATATTGTTTTCGTAATATACAAAACTAGCAACCCGCTCCGGCTTCGCACGGATAGTACAAAACCTTACCAAATTCTGCACCTAAACCATCCTCATGAATCACTTTGTCTATTGGTGGAAATCCGTTCAGTAGTTTTTGAGTTAATCGCGAACAGACAGACAAGCAGAGAGACGCGGCGGGGAAGTTAGTTTTATAATATTTTTTTTATGGTATATGGCAATCGAGCAGACGTATCGCCTGATGGTAAGCTATTACCGCCGCCCATGAACACCAACAACACCAGAGGAATCACAAGTGCGTTGCCGACCTTTTAAATTTGGCCCGGAGTGGCTTGGGCCTGCGGTATCTTAGCGACCATAGCGACCCGCTCCGGCTTTGCACGGATAGTAAAAAACCTCACAAATTATACACCTAAACATTCCTCATGAATCACTCTGTCGAAAACCGCATGAAAATCCGTTCAGTAGTTTTTGAGTTTATCGCGAACAGACAGGCAAACAGACAGACGCGGTGAGGGAGTTTGTTGTATAATATGTAGTTAAGTAAGTAATATTTAACAATCACGTGTAAGAAACGGGCGTTAAACACCAGTTACTCAATACCAAAACACTTTGAATAAGTAATAACTACATAATTTAGTGTTACAGCCCAAGGGTATTCAAATTCTTACACACATACAAACCCCCACAGTCGCATACACACAATGACACACAGCTGTCATCTATCCATGTTGCCAATATAAGATACACTATATTGATAAATAAAATGTTTTAAGTACGAAAACCCTGGTACCCATACCACAAGTTCAATCTTAGCTTGGGTACCAGTGTTTAACAAGTGGACTGTAAAATTATGTGTATATACCTACTTCTTATGTGTTCAAATAACTGTATCTTTTAATGCCAATAAACGTTATTATTATTATTAAATTGAAGGTTACTACTTTAATTTAACCTGGTGCGGAGACTAACCCTCTGTTTTTTAAAGGTTAATCAACGACGTGGCAACAGCAATCCATCATTACAATACATTAAAACGTAAAATGTACAAACGTAACAGGACACACTAGGGGTGGAGTCCTGGTGTCCTAAGATACAGGCGTAAGCTTTGTTTAGGCACCAGTCTCCCATATTCATAACATTTGTATTCTACCCATAGACTAAGCTTATGAAATGTAATTTGGTGAGATAATATATCAATTTTATTATTATTATTATTTATTATTATTATCAAACTCTTGTTAGTTAATTTGTATGGCTGTTTCAGTTAGCCAATCACAGCAATTGATACGCGTTTGAACGTCTATTCTTTGCAGATCAATTCAAAAATTTGTTAAATCAGTTACTGCACGGATGACGTAATGGTTGAAGTGGTCGAATTCTTAAACCAAACACTTAAAGACTATTACCACTAGTCCAGCTGATCAGGGTTTAAATTCAAATAACTTGCAAGTAGCTGAAACATTTAATAACTACTTTGCAAAGATACCTGTTAATACAACTAGTTCCTTAAGGTCTTGCCCAGTAAAAGCAGAATCCTTGGTTAGGGATAGCGTGGTGGAGTGTAAAGTCCTGTTTAGTTTTAAATATGTACATCCGCATGACATAATTAAAGTATTAAAGTCACTTAATTCAAAAAAATCAGCTGACTTGTGGGGTATTTCTATGAAATTAATTACAAGTATTATTGATAACGTAGCGCCACACCTAGCTGCAATATTCAACGGATGCATTGATGTGGGCATTTTTCCAAATTTAATGAAATGTAGCAAAATAATACCATTATTTAAAAATGGATGTAAAAGTGATCCATGTAATTTCAGACCGATTTCTATATTACCTGCTATAAGTAAAATATTTGAGAAAATTATATTACAGCAATTAGAGAGCCACTTTAACGTAAACAACTTATTTCATACTCAACAATATGGTTTTAGAAAGGGTCGATCTACAATAGATGCGGGTGTTACACTTTTAAAACATATTTTTGCTGCTTGGGAAAATTCGCAAGATGCCATTGGCGTATTCTGTGATCTCTCAAAAGCCTTTGACTGCGTTGAACATCAAACGTTATTGCGAAAGCTCAGGCATTATGGAATTCGAAATGCTGCACTCGACCTCGTTAGTTCTTACCTAAGCGATAGATTACAACACGTTGAAATCAACGGAAGTAGATCTTCTGGATTACCAGTCGCAATGGGCGTGCCACAGGGCTCAATTTTAGGACCCTTTCTGTTTCTAGCGTACGTGAATGATTTGCCGTTCTTCGTACAGAATTTGTGCGACATTGTATTATTTGCTGATGACACATCACTTATTTTTAAAGTAGACCGTAAGACACCAAATTTACAGGGTGTTAATTCTTCACTCGCGCAAGTCCTGGACTGGTTCACGGCGAATAATTTACTACTCAATTCAAAAAAAACAAAATGTATTAAGTTTACATTGCCTAATATAAAGAGTCCTAGCATAAACGTTAATTTAAATAATGAAACAGTAACATTTGTATAATCCACAGTTTTCTTAGGCATTACTTTAGATGATAAAGTTCAGTGGGGCGCTCAAATATCGTGTCTTGCAGGGAGACTTAGTTCAGCAGCATTCGCGGTTAGGAAAGTAAGACAGCTTACTGATATAGATACTGCGAGACTAGTATATTTTAGTTATTTTCACAGCGTTATGTCCTATGGCATACTATTGTGGGGTAAGGCAGCTGATATTGAAACAATTTTCATTCTTCAAAAGCGTGCAGTACGTAGCATTTATAATTTAGGCCCACGAGTTTCCCTGAAAGAGCGTTTTAAAGAAATTGGTATACTTACTGTTGCGTCGCAATATATATTTACGAATATTATGTTTATAAAACATAATATTCACTTATATAATAAGAATAGTGATATTCACAACTTAAACACTAGAAATAAGCATAAGTTGGTAGGTCCGTATCATCGTTTACATAAAGTTCACAATTCATTTGCGGGACTCAGTATACGCTTTTTTAATAAACTACCGATTGATATTATAAATTTACCTTTACTAAAATTTAAAAGTGCTGTTAAAAGTCAGCTTATCCGGAAGGGCTATTATTCAATCAATGATTACTTAAATGATAAAAACTCATGGAACTAGTTGCTTGTTTCATACAGGATTCAAACAATGTATGTATTATATAAGTCAATTTAGTTATGTGAAGGTACTTCGTGTTTATTTGGTGGTGTTAAAGTATCTTTCTTTTCTTTTAAACAAACTTTATAAGTAATAACGTAAATTTTGTTTTAACCCTTATTTCGAATTTGTCCGTACCACCGGACAAGTACTTTAAAAAAATCCACCGCCCCGTCTATTTCTATTCTTGCAACAAAAAAACTACTAAGCTATTGGGAGGTCGGTCAAATTTTAGTAGAAAAATAAATTTTGCGTGTGACAACCCAGAGTTTGACAGTTGGCGAAAAAATGTCGGCGAAACTGCGCACTAAGAAAGTCTTTCAGGTAATTTATTAAAAAATATTATTTTTTGCTTATGTTGCGTAGATTTTTTATTTGTGTTTTGTGAATTTAGTCTACTAACGTTCAAATAATACGATTTCATAGCTTTTGCTTACGTTATTCATAATAATTATCGAGTTTTTTACTTGTCCGCCACACCGGACCTCGTCGAAACACCTGTATTTATTGTGTCTTACAGCTTGTCCGTCACGGCGGACCTTGTCGAAATATGGTATGAAAGGTAAAAGATTTGAGTTGTCGGTATTGTCAAAACATTACATCTATTCTCAGTACCTACCAACTTGTTAGATACTTCTTATCTATCAACCTTTACATAAAACTAAAATGCTAAAAACTAATTACTAAAAGTTAGTCTACCTACTTACCTGACCTACCTACTTACGTGAAAAGAACCCTATACCTATTCTCAACAGGTACTCACTGGTGTATATTATATACCTACTACTTATCTGCTTAGCCTTTACGTTACACTTACATGCTTAAAATTAAGTACCTACTAACTTTTATTCCTAAAGAACTACTTACTTTTGTAAGAACTGGTTACTCACTGTCTAATTTACAAAACTAATATTGACTCTACATGTATAATGTACACCATGAGTCTCTGTATCTGTGTGCCCTCTTACTTACCCCATTACTTTTTCGTATTAACTATTTTTTTTTTATTGGTGGTGGTGTTTTGCTTAGCACGTATTTCTTTTATTTTGCTTCAGTCTTCCCTGCATGCACGCTCGAAAAAAATATTGGCACTCGTTCCTGCAGAACGTGCACCGTCTGAAACAGGTGATAGCTCCGGCGCCGAAAATGAGCCTCATCCATTCTCTAATCCACCTTCTGTCTTTAGTTCACCTGCACCGTCTATTGCATCTTCGCTAGAGCGCTTGAATATCGCAGACAGCCCTGATGAAAACCCTTCTGAAACAAGTTTTGAACTCAACAACGACTTCCCGACGCCTTTGACTCCAATTATAGAGCAAGTTTTCCCGAACCAGTCGCAGGAACCCAATTTTGCAAGCTTACCTTCTATATCGTCTTTACCCTCGTTGCCAACACCCTGTCCTGTGCATAGAAAAAGAAGACTCAGAAAACCATCAGTTGTGACAAAAAAGAGACCCAAGCAAATTCAAAAGTTTTCCCTCTCGTACAAATGGAAACAGAGTACCTTTTTGTATAGAGCCCAGATAGAAGATACTGCAGTAGTTGAAGATCCTCCCGTAGTACGTTCACCTTTAGATTACTTTTTGACGTTTTTCTCTGAAGATGTGATTGCTAATGTTGTACAAGAAACAAACGCATATTCCGTGCTAAAAACAGGCCGCTCTATAAATTTGACAGAAGATGAGTTTCGCGACTTTCTTGCTATCCTAATTTTGATGGGCATTGTGTCGCTACCATCGTATTTAGATTACTGGTCCAAAAAATATCGGTACGACAAAATTGCTAGTGTTATGTCGTTGAAGAGGTATGAAGCCATCCGCCAAAATTTACACTTTGCGGACAATAACTTTGAAAGCTCTGACCGGTATTACAAAAGTTCAAGTTCGCTCTTTGCTTGAAGGAATACGACAAAACTGTCTGGCTCAGGAGAATGTTACAGGCGAACACACTTTCAGTATCGATGAATTGATGGTGCCGTATAAAGGACGAAAAGCAGGCAAAAGACGACAGTACATGAAAGACAAACCGGTCAAATGGGGTTTCAAGATGTACGTTCGAGCTGGAACTTCGGGCATGATTTACGACTTTCTGCCCTACGGTGGGGATGATACATTCAGGTATCACAAGTTCACCGATGAAGAGCGAACGTTAGGATTTGGTAGCCAAGTCGTGCTTGGACTCTGCCAGACCATCAAAAGGAAACCAGCAACGGTTTGTTTCGATAATTTTTTTACATCACCTGAACTTGTTTACCTGTTGCGTGAAAATTATGGTATTTTTTCTGTAGGTACCATTAGAAGCAACCGCCTTAGAGGAGCCAAAGAAAAATTGAGTAGCGAAAAGGCACTGAAAAAGAAACCAAGGGGATCTTTCAGTCAAACCGTCTGTAACAAAAACAAGTTGTCAGTTGTGAGGTGGCATGACAACAAAGCTGCTACTCTAATCAGTTCCTATACTGACGCTGAACCAGTTAGTAGGATTAAAAGATATTGCAAGAATGCCAAGAGGAAAATCGATGTTGATTATCCCAATATTGTGAAAGAGTATAACAAAAATATGGGCGGTGTAGACTTGGCCGACATGTTGATCGCCTTGTATAGAACTCCATTCAGGAGTAAGCGCTGGTACATGGCGATGTTCGCACAAATTATTGATATTTGCGTCGACAATGCGTGGATCCTGTATCGCAAACATGCAAACCCTGCCACTAAATGCATGCGGCTGAAAGATTTCCGCTACGAAGTGTACCACAGTTTGATCAGCACAAACAAAAGTGTTACCTATAAGAAAACGGATGAAAGCACGATCAGGCACCTTTGTAAAACAAGACCGGCAGACAGTTCACGCTACGATGGAGTTTCTCACTTTCCGTCAGTGAAGGAGGAAGGTCGTTGTATGTACTGCAATAAAAAAACTACGGTTTACTGCCTGAAATGTGATACACGCCTTTGTTTTGTGACGGGCAAAAATCCTCGCAACTGTTTTCTGAGCTTTCATGTTAAATAATACAGGCCCTTACAGTTTCTTTGTACTTTTATAAAAAATAAAGGCTCTTTTACTATTATATTCTTTTACTTTATACTATGCAACTTCTTTCACGTATTCGATTAAGTCCGCTAGGACGGACAAGTCACTTTAACACTTTTTTTACTAAGATTCGATAATGTCCGGTGTGGCGGACATCGCTTTTCTCCATAAGGGTGGGGGGTAGATTTTTTTTTTCTTTTTTTGGAGGTTCAGAAAAACCATGGAAACTAGGTTATACAATAAAATTTTAATAAGTTTACTATCACCTTCTCTGTCGAAATAAGGGTTAACTACATTTAGTCACGAACTACCTTTTCATGTCACAAAGTGTAAGTGTATGCGTCCTCATGCCATACTATTGTCTATTACAAATGGCTACGTACTGATAAATATGATTTCAAATCTCAAATGCTTTTTACATAATATTACCAACTTTTCTTTATTTTAGAATTTAGTTTTATATGGACAGTGACATATGGCATAATGACTGCAACACCTGGTACATAAATGAGTTGTAAAATACTGAAATTATAAGTTGATGGCGATTTAAAAGAGTGGCCTTGAGTTTCTTGCAGGTATCTTCTCATAGGCTCAACCTTTTGCCTGAACCTTGCAACTAACATAAATGTAAATTCAGTAAATATAATAAACTCACTAACCCATTTGACGTTCATAAGTGTTACTTTGTGACCTAAGTGAATAAATTATTTTTGACTTTGACTTTGACTTTGACTTTGACTTTGACTTTGACATGTGGGACTAAAATTTGTGTGATGAACAAATGGTTATTTCGAGTCTAGATGTTCATTGTGTCCGTCGTTTGAATGTTTGTCCCTACGCGATACAGAAATATTCCTATTGCTACTTTGTCATATTTAAAAAATACTGACGTATATTATAAATATGAATGTCAGTTTATTTGTTCGTTTTTTACGCTTTACCCTTAACTACTCGACCGATCATCATGTAATTTCACATACACATTATTAGGGGTACAGAAAAGGACGTTAGGTAGGAAACCCGTTAGTGCCTATTTTGGGTAGGTCTTTCGTGTAGTGGCCTGCCGTTTCATACGGCGGGCCGTAACCTTGGCGGGGTCACGACCGCATGCGAAAGCGATTCGCGCGGCCCCGTCGATAGTGGGTGTATCGAGGAACACCGTGGTAGGTTTAGTCGGTATCCCGGGAGGTACATTGTATTTTCAACATCTTTCTTTACAAACCCTCCGCCCGCCCCCGCGGAGGGATATGCGTCATAGCATTCCCCAACGTAAAAAAAAAAAAAAAAAAAGTTAGGAAACCCGTCGTACAGTTCCCGAGTTAAGCTAGTACATAATAAAAAAAACTGACTTGTCGAAATCGGTCTTGGCCTGTACCGCGTTTGCCTATCCTTCAGACACACAGGAGTGAGACAGTCTATGTATTTTTAGCCTTAAGAAAGTACTAAAGCATCTTGGTACCCTTTAATCGTAATTACATTGACCCAAATCCGCACGCACGCACTTGGTGTAAAGGCGTAATGAGACATACGAGATTCGCCGAACATTCGCCGAATCATGAATATTGAGGATAGTTCGTAAATCGCTGAACAATGATAGACAGTGCTCGCTTTGACTGGCTAATGCACGGTACATTTCGTCGATTAAATGTGTACGTATTTTGCAAAACAGGCCACTATTTGACTAGTGGCTGAGCCCATCGCAAGTAAATACTTGGTCACGTATAAATAGTCTTGCCCAGGAAACTATCACCCATTATAGAAAAATGTCGTATGAGAAGTAGCACTGTTACTACGATTCTTTCAGCAAGTAAGAGGGAGACGACAGACTGCAATAGGCTCACTCTGTACAAGCATTAGAAGAGGAGCGGAAATCTTATACTTAGGCGACACCGCGCGGTACAGCTAATTTTGTAATAGAAATTACAAGACAAGAATCACGGGTTTATTTAAATATTCAGCTAATGCCACAGATCTGGTAGGGGCTTTAGTAAATTAGGGTTTTAGTATGACTAAAACACCTTATTTTAACCTCATGACCAACTGACCTTTTGTTCCGCACTGCGGTGACCCAGAGTTCTGATTAACATATTGTAAGGATATAATATTATTGCATTTATTGCCTGTTTCGGTGCGGCTGTTGTGCGTGACTCTCGCGTATAAAGTCAGAAAATGTGTAATTAGGCATTTCTGTCTAAAATTCTCAGTAGTAGTGGGTAGTAGGACCTGAGTCAGATAGACGGCTAAAAGCTGGTCCCATATTACGGGGATCTAAAGCACAGCTGACGTAATGTGGGTTTGTATGTCCTGACAGGGATTCGACTCTGAGACATGAGGTCTGAAAACAGAACAATCGTATTCACTACTAACTGTGCCTGCAGTTTCACCCGCGTTTATGGTTACAGCGCGGCTCCCGTGGGTCGTAGCGTGATGTTATATAGCCTATAGCCTTCCTCGATAAATAGGCTATACAACACCAAAATAATTTTTCAATTCGGACTAGTAGTTCCTGAGATTACGCTTTCAACCAAACAAACAAACAAACTCTTCAGCTTTATAATATTAGTATACCTAGATGGTACTCTGTCCTTTTCTGTACCCCTGACAACGTGTATGCAAAATTTAATGATGATCGGTTGCGTAGATCGTGAGAAAATGTATCAAACAAGCAAACTCACACTTGCATTTCTCATATACTAGTTTTAGCCCACGGCTTCGCTCGCGTTAACGTAGATTTTGTCAATAAGAAATTGTCTTTTAAGAACAGTTCTTATTTTTGGATGAAAAGTACCCTATGTACTTTTCGGTGCCTCTGACTACTTGTATGCGAAAATGCATGATGTTCGGTTGAGTAGTGAAGGTTATAATATTAGATAGGCTAGATACAAATCGTGAAATATAAAAACGTTAAACATAACATACCTTAATAGGAGCAGTCGCATTATACGAGAAGATCTTGACCCGTTTCTTTAACGGTATGGCCTCGTACCGCACTTTGTCCCTAAATATCAGTCTCGTCTGATTGTTCTGCTCTCCAAAGAAGTACGTGGAACACAGCACTGAAGTTAACAGAGTAATTGTTAATAGAAAACACAGTGACACTTCTGATGACCGCATTTTGTTTATATTTTAATATCCCACTTGACAATTTTACACTTTTATTTTATGCTTGATTTGTTGTCTAATTTTGTGACTACATAGGCTGTTTTTGGGTTAGCACGGCGTTACAGGGTTGGTTGCCACTGGATGACCGTTGTTTCTGAAAAATGTAAAAGAAATATGTTAGAATTAGAATTTATTTATTTGTCAAGAAATGTTGGCACTGTTTAGGGCCTGTGCACACCACGTTTTTTAACGTTGACGCGCGTTTTAGAAACGGGCGTCGATGGCGCGCATTTATCCTACAGAGCAGTTTGTTTTCGTTTGTAGCAATACACACGCGCGTTAGCATCGCGTTTGTATCGATTCAAACGCGCGACACCGGCGCGTCACTAGCGCAATAACAAAGCGCATGCAATCAATGCTGTCTCGATCGACCCCATCTTGCAACTGTTGAAAAACGCAATATGCCAGCGCGTTTTTATCGATACACACGCTCGTTTGCATCGCGTCTGTATCGTTATACACGTGCGTCTGTATCAATCAAAAGCGTGATTGAAATTATACAGGTGTGCAAAGGTCTACAGGCTGCGTCTGACTCGCGTGCGTATCGCCACAAAGGCGCGTTTAAAAAACGTGGTGTGCACAGGCCATTAGGTATTAAAATTAGTATATTGTATGTAATTAGTGTATGCTTTTCCAGAACACTTGGCACTTATAGTGACATGAAACAAATGGAAAAATGATTTCAATCTATAATTGTGTTATTAGATATTTTTATTAAGTAATTAATACTATCGACATTAATGAGATAAATTAGAAAAGTTTGATATACAATAGAAGATTTTTCTGTATATCTGACTAGCTATAGATTAGTAGATATATAATAATATTAGTAGCCTAGTTAAATTTCAAATAAATTACGTCTGAAGTCTCAGATCAACAAAAATCCGTAAAATGTAATTTAAGTGAGAAATGTCATGTTATTTTAAAACTAGCCAAAAATAGATACGAAATTTCATATTAGTCTCTAAATGCTATGGCTTAATGTTATGCTAGTCTTAAAGTAAAAAAAAGAAATAAAATGTTTACACGCAAAGGGACGCACGATACAAGCTGACATAAACATAACCACTATTTAAATGCAGTTGTCCGAGGCATATCGCAAAATATCACACAACCACCCCTAATTGCTATCCCTCGGGAACAGTACTTTTCTGGATGAATGCTAACCTATATCCTTTTCTGTACCCCTGACCACGGGTATGCGAAAGTTCATGATAATAGGTCGTATTTGAGACATGAAAATGTAACAACCAATCAAATAAACTCACATTTGCATAGAACTCACAAAACGCGCACTTTGCATGCCATTATTTTATTTTAAACTAGCGATAATTCGCCCCGGCTTCGCACCGACAAAACCTTAACAAATTATAGGTACACCTAAACCTTTCTCATGAATCACTCTGTCTATTGGTGAAAATCCATTTTTAGTTTTCGAGTTTATCTCGAACAAACGCAGCGGGGATCTTTGTTTTATATTTTGTAGTAGCGATATCTATGACGTACTCGTACCTTTGCTTTCAACACTTAAACCACACAAAAATTAATACCACATTAAAATCTGAATCCGTACTTTTCACACCAAGTGCCGATTTTATAATAAGCAAATTACACACGGTTCCTGATAGTACTATCGTTAAGTATAAACAAGAAATTGTAATACACAGAATTGAAAGTAATTATAATAATGACACGCTTGTGTACAATCGAAAGCGATGTCTTTTAATAAATATAATTTATTTAAGTTGTTACTTTGTCAAACTTAATTGTTAAGACTGCGCCGAGTAAAATGTGTCAAACAGGCGGTCACAGTTAAGTTGATGAAATCAAAAATTTTTGTTTAATACAAATATAAAATATACATTTACCATAACAATGAATGTGTTAACAATTACTCCATGTAAAAAACTTAAAATAATTATTGTTTTCACCTACAAAATTACGTAAATTTGCACGAAAAATGCAAAAACGTAAGCTCATGTTACGTGATTTGTAGATTATAACAGTAGAAATCTATCCTATTTTACAGCTTATACGAAACATAAATAGTTATATTACGATTTGCCCGTCCTAAATATTTAAGTTATTGGTTGAAAATAAAGATACATATTTATTAAAAAAGCACTTCAAATCCTCCATACAATGTTACTATGGCGGCCGGGCGCCGCGCCGCGCCACGCCTATTAGAATATCGAGCTCTGTCATTCAGTACAACCGCGTCTTAAGCTCGGTGCAGTGTGAAATGAGGCAGACTATTCTATTGTCATTAAGTAATGCACTAAGGTATAATAATCGGCCTTATTAATTAAAAAGTTTTGCTAAAGTTTGAATATGTTTAATAGTTTAAATACCTTAATTTATTTATTTTTATTTTTAAATGACAAGGAATTAATCCTGTGTCGCGGACTTTACAAACACTCAAACACGGACACAAAGAACACCCAGACTCATACATACATAGTGTTGTCCCGTGTGGGATTCGAACCCACAACACTTGGCGCAATGGCAGTGGCTAAGCGACCACTTAAACAACTACGCCATCAGTGCAATCAAGTACTTTATTTTTCAGGATAAACCAAATAATTGTGTTGACTAATTGATTCAAATCACAGTTTAAACACCCTGGACTTAAAATTTTGCACTGAGATCCGTATACAACATAAGCGAGCTCTAAGAACTCTCCCTCTCTCTCCTCCTAGCTTTAGTCCCACATGGTGGTCGGGTCGGGTTTCCTAATATTATATTTTGCCTCCACTTCGCTCTGTCTTCGACCTCGTCTTCAGTCACTTGGCACTCACTCATATCTTTTTGCACTACATTTTTCCATCTTGTCTTGGGTCTGCCTCTGGATCTTTTACCTGTGAGTGAAAGATTTAGTGCTAAATTACTGACGTAGTCAGGAGCTCTTTATGTGTCCATACTATCGCAGCCTATTCTCCTGCATCTTATCAACGATGTCGCGCACACCCAGGTTTCCTCCCACGTACTCGTTGCGGATCTTACACCGCCTGGTAACGCCACACATTCACCTCAGCATCTTCATTTCTGCAACTTGAATGGTATGCACGTTTTTTTGAGTCACAGCCCAAGTTTCGCTGCCGTACATGAGGACTGTTCTTATTATTGTTTTATATGTCAAACCCTTGAGTCTGACCGGCATCCTTTTGTCACAAGTAACACCAGTTACTTCTCACCATTTAAAAGCCACGCTGCAGCTATTCCGTGCTGAATGTTGCATTCTACGTTCCCAGAGCTGTAGATCATAGTACCTAAATATTTGTATTGATCGGACGCGGAGACCGTCTGTCCGTCAATTGTTATCACTTTGGTCGTGCTCATTAAAAGACATATACTGAGATTTTGCAACACTCAGCACTAAGCCATCGGTCTGCAAATCATGCTTCCATGATAAAATTGCTTCTTGCAACTCAGCCCAGCTCTCGGTGCAGATAGCAACGTCGTCTGCGTAAATGAAGGTCCACATAGCTGATACCTGCGCTTCCTCCGTAAGAGAATCTAAAAACAAGCAAAACATGAAAGGTCTCAAAACAGAGCCCTGATGCACTCCTTCTGTGAACGCTATTGGTTAAGTCTCTTCTACTGTCCGAACCATTGACCTCGCACTCCCGTACATGTGTCAGAAGAACGTCATGCCCAAGAACGTATTTTCAAAAAATCAATACCTAAAGGAGTGGAAAAGGTTTAGGATTAAAGTTTGTTATATCGACTAAGGCACAGCCATAATTGCTTAGACAGGAAAATTTAAATAAAATGACTTAAGGTTTTTCTACAACGCAACGGTACCTACAAAAAATGTCCACCCATAAATTGTAGAAAGTTTGCCAAATTCCACGCGAGCAAACCCACGCGAAACAGCTCGATATTCATATTTTTCTGTAATCCTTCATTATCTGTAGAATCATTATTACGGTAGAATTTTTAATTAATTTAAATAGAAGTGTTTTGAAAAATATTTGCCCTCCTCCATGAACTTAAACTTAGTTGTCACAAGAGACTCCTCCGTGCCCGCAATATTCTTAAAAAGTGAAATTTTATAAATAAAGATGGCAACAAAACTGTATATCCAAGGAGCTAGCCTGTTTTACAATATTAATGTGCCTACTCATTACTCATAGCCTTCACATAGAATAAAATTATTACTGCAGTTACTATAATGACTGCCAGTGCTAATGTAGGAAAGTATTCGAAACGTCTAGATAAGTGTAGTAATTTTATCAAAGTCAAAGTTCATAAAAACTTTTAATGATTATATTTAGATATCTCTGCGACTTTAAATGTTTATAAAACGTTAGGATCAGAAGTATATTATGCAATTAAAACGAAGAGAATTGTTCAGATAAAAAGTATTTATATAAATGAACTATTGATCCCAGCAGCACTCCGGTGGCCAGACACAATAATTTATAATTATGTCTAGTTGTCTATTATAAGACTTGACAGATCAAAATGAAAAGATCACAAGGTAATTTACGTTTAAGAATTCTACAAAATGTTCTCGAAGATGTGTGAAGTCTGCCAAACCACACTGGCCCAGTGTAGTGGACTAAGGTTTAGACCCATCTCAAATTGTAAAGAGAGGCTAATATTATTATGTACGCAGCAACAAAACCGTTTATCCAAGGGCCGTATTACAATATTAGTGTGCCTACTCATAGCCTTCACATAGAATAGAAATATTAGGTACTGTACGTTCTATACAGGGTGTCCGGTAATTAGTGGATAACCTTGAAATGTCTTATAGTAGAACTGAAGGGCGCTATATAAAAAATTTAAAAAAATTGTAAAAAGTGCAAGCATAATTTATTAGCATATTATAGCATAGCATACTTTTGACTGTCTATCTATTAGCATAATTAGTGTTTAATAATAAAACAACAAAAAACCGATGGATTTCATTCATTTATGGTCGTAGTGTACAAGAAAGTTATACATGGTAATTTCAAAAAAAACACATATAGGTAGTAGTTAGGATAGATTTTTTTTCATATTTTTTTCTGAACGGCCATCAGTTCCACTATAAGACATTTCCAGGTTATCCATTAATTACCGGACATCCTGTATAATGACACATGACGGTCTCTGCTGAATTGTATACCTATGTAGCTTATATTATATGTAGGTACTTTAAATATATATAAAACGTTAAGATAAAACGGATAGGGATTACGTAATTAAAACTAAATTAATTGTTAAAAAAAAGTATTGAAGTAATTAAAATAAAATGAAAACATCGTGAAGAAACCGGCATGTCTAAGAGTTTTACTTAATGTTCTTGAAGACATGTGAAGTCTGCTAACCCGCACGGAGCTACGCAGATCCAATGCGGTTTGTTAGGCCTCTTCTCAAATTGAGAAGAGGCCTGTGCTCAGCAATAAGATTGTTTATATATAGGGCTGATATTTTTATATACATATAATATAGCTTTTGCATCCTACGCGTGAAATTAGGAAGTAGGTATGTACCTATCTATATTTTTCTTTTGTTTGCATGTAAGGAGAAGCTGACTTATATCTCTAGGTGGCGTATCGAGATGAATCATGCACCAGATTTCAAGTTAGACCTTCAATACTACAACTAATAAAACAGTATTCAAACACCAACCCGTGCATTTGCCTACTGCAAAAAAATTAATGCAATGCAATGCAATTTTTGCTTCATGCGTGTACACATACAGATAGATAATTGTTTTGGTTTCCGTAGGTCATCGGCCAGTTACAATCTATACTGTCTATACTGATATTATGAAGCTGGAGAGTTTGTATGGTTGAACGCGCTAATCTCAGAAACTACTGGTTCGAATTCAAAAATTATTTTATTAATGGATAGCCCATTTATTGAGGAAGGCTATTGGCTATATTATTATATAGCATTCCTCATGATATTTCACGCTACGCCCAATAGGATCAGACCATCAATGAAAAATGTTGCAAAAACGGAGCAAATTCTCTTATGTGAAGCAGACGAAGTTGCGAGGTTCAGCTAGTTTTATTATATGGCGTTTAGATGTAGGTAATCAAAATAAACCTACAATGTGTTAGAATCGTGCAAAGATATATCAATGCAAATTTACCGCATCCATATATGTCGGCCTCGATGGCGTAGTGGTTAGTGTAACCGACTGCCACGCCTGAGGTCACGGGTTCGATTCCCGCACAAGTCAAACATTTGTGTGCATGAACACATGTTTGTCTTGGTCTGGGTGTTTCTATGTATAATATGTATGTATTTACAAAAAAAAAGTATATATGTATGTTTATCCATTGTCTAGTACCCATAGTACAAGCTCTGCTTAGTTTGGGCTAGATGGTGTTGTGTGTATGTGGTAGAATATTATTATTATTATTATATCAATTGAAACATTTTAAAAACACAAAAGTAAATGCTCATATATCACAATTTGTTTATATTGTCCGCACAAGCAGAGCTCACACCCGAAGCGATACTAAACGAGTTGAAAGGTCACTTGTGTAAGTAGCTGAGGGGTCAATAATCATATTAACACACTTCCCTCGATTTGTCGAGCTTATGAAGTTATGACGGACACGGTTGAGATTAATACCGTCTAATTCTAGTGGCAATTTACACGGATTAGGCTGTAAGTAAGGCAAAATACGTCGTAAGGTTTGTAGTTGGATAACGTGTATCAGGAATATTCGGGCGCAGTTCTAACTGTACGTCAGATAATATTTTTATTCGTTCAAATAAAAACAGCTACAGCCCTTTAGTTAATACAAGCTTTTGCCTGCAGTTTCGCTCGCGTAAGAGTAGCTTAGGTCATGAAATAGTACTTTAAAACAAAATGTATCATTGGTTACTCGGTGATAATAAAGCTTTACAATGGAGAGAGAATTTTTTAAATTGGTTTATTAGTTTTTGCGTTCAGTCTTTACAAACAAACAAATTCAAATCTTTCCTCTTTGTTATATTAGTATAGAAGTATTGATGTACTTCATGTACTAGGTAGTGAAGAAGACAACTAAATTAAATTACTTGTAGCAAACGTTAGAGAGCTTGCTCTCTAACTCGTTTAGTCTGTTTGACTTCACAGATGGTGCAGTGGTTTAAGTGGTCGCCTCGACACTTCTATTGCGTCGAATGTTGTGGGTTCGATCCCCATGGGACAGAAATTTGTGTGATCTAAAAATAGTTGTTCTGAGTCTGGCCGTTCTTTGTGTTTCTTGTGCGAGTCTGGTGTACCCACCACGGGAACACAACACAAAACTATTTGTTAGTCAGTCTATTGAGTAGGATATATTACTCCAGCCTGCTTGAAGATGTTCAAAATTTCAAGTAGGTAGAAGCGAGGTCCACGGTGTGCCCTACCTCTCAAACATCTTATTATCATCAAACATCTTCATATATAATAATATCAACTTTATAATTATAATATAAACTCTCCCACTGCTGGGTACGGGCCCCTTCGCTGTGTGAGAAGGGGACATAGCCTGCGGCCCTATGTAGGTTCACATATCTTTTACTGTACATATCTGCGAGAACTTTATAGAGAATCTTTAGATATGCATATCTCTAACTTTTCAAATGTAGGTGACATTTGAAAAGTGTGTGCCTTGGGGTCGAACTCGAGACCTCTGAGAGACAGTCTCGCACTCGGCTTTCGCTGCTTATAACTTTTTCATTTTCTAAATAGCCAGTCAATAATCGAGAAAGATGTCAACCATTTTATTAGCAGCGGAATAAAATGCAATAAGCACCAGATTTTAAGCAAAACTACTGTGAAAACCGCATTAAATTTCGTTAATGCGTTCCTCACATATTTTTCTTATAAACTATTATGCTGTACATAGCAGTTATTTAAGAAAAACAACATCGACTAGTTACAATTATAGGTATTATATATATGTATGTATAGATTAATTCTCTTATGATGCTATATAAGTAAACTGACATAACTACGAATACCACCTTTCAAGGTCTAGAAAGTCTGCCCTGCTTAGCCTTGGCGTCTTCGAAATATATTTTAGACGAGAGTAGGATTAGCGTATTTATCAATTCAGAAAATTACTTTAAATGATCTCTTTTTTAATTAACTTGAGACTTAAAGTAGTTAAGTATTTTGAGTAAATCATTTCGTAGGTACTTTTATAAAAGATACTTACCTAATTACTAGGTAAATATATTTTAAATTAAAATGGTTGAATGGCTTTAAAATTATTATTACACAGCACGAGTTTTTGAGCAGTAGTTCCATTGTCTGTTGGCATACTAAACTAGTGTTATCATGGGCAAACTAAACCTACATATTTTGTTAGTTTCTCCTAGTTTACTTGGACAAATCTATAAAAATAGGTACTCGAAGTATCCAAATTCCCAACACAATTTATAAACAAAGAACTATGTACTTACAACTTAATTAATATAATAAAATACTACTTAGTGAAATTAATAAAAATATCACATAAATAGTGCCACCGGCTTCCACTAACTATTTACTTAATACCGCACAAAACACCAAAAACAGTTGCTTTTTAATTTTATGTAGACTGTAAACTAAGTAAAGATTTTACAATAAATATTAATTGCATATCACAATATTCCATAACACAATAGTTATTTCAAAACACATAGAATTACACTTTGTTTACAATAACTTCTATAGTTCACAATCCGACAGCGCTATGATAAGTTTGATGTAGCAACGCTGATAAGCAGATGCAGACTGGTATACATTCCTCAAACAGATTTGAGATTACATACGACGCGACGGCCAACTATGGATTTTTCTCTTGAAGCAATTTCGAGAACTGTTCAATGCAAGCTAACATTTTACACAATAAGCTGTCCAACGCTTGAAACTTTATAAAGAATGATTGAATACTAAGGAAAGTTTGAATTAAACATATTTGCTACATCGATCGCGATGGAAGGTCGCGATAATGCATGTTGTTTTATATGCCGCTTCAATTATACCTACATGTGTAGTTCACGGAGTAATGATAGTAACGATGTATTGTACGGTATATGTAGGTATGGAAGCTACTAGTGCCAATTCTGTTGTCACAAAATTCTCTTATCTTAGCTAAAAATCTCTAAAATTTAGTTTTGTCCTGTCACTTTTAGCGATTTCAGAATACGAACTGTCGTTTGACAGGACACAACTAAATTTTAGAGATTTTTAGCTAAGGTAAGAGAATTTTGTGACAACAGAATTGGTACCAATATCGCGAAAAATGTGCAGTAAAACAAAATGTAAGCTTCCTACTATGTTTTAATGTAAAAGTTTGTGAAGATGTTTGTTAATAAATAACGGCTAAATTGCTGAATGGATTTTAATAAAACTGTACACAGATACATTTTTATCTGGATATATTCCATTTTATAGGATGCACTTTTCATCCTGTTATGCGTGCCCGTAGGATACGCGAAACAACGGGTAAATACTAGTTTATTATAAACTTTAAATAGATATTCTTGAATAATAGTAATCTTAAAAGCTAAAACATAGCACGTAACATTGAAGTTATTCCGAAGAAACCATGGCATTAATATATTAATAGTAGGTACGGAAGTCGGAAACCTCGCTGATTTCAGCATGAATGTGCCGGCTCGACCGGGAAAGGACTACCCTCACAGAATATCAACGTGAAATAGCAGTATTCCTACTGTTATGTATCGTTCGGTGACTGAGAGTGCCGGAGGCCCAATTACCCTCTTTCGCGCTTCCCGCTCCTTCTCCGTCCCACTTCCTTTCCTAAAGGGTCGGCAGCGCGCAAGTGATGCCTCTGGTGTTGCAGGCGTTCATAGGCTATGGTGACCACTTACCATCAGGTGGACCGTATACTTGCTTGCTACCTTAGTTGTATAGAAAAAAAACAATGTAACTAACATTTAACTTATCTAAGATAGCCAGTGTTTTTAACACGCTTTTGTTAGCTTCATACGTATGTTGGTATGTATGTAACGGAAACTGTGAACATGATTCTGACCCTCTTCAAAACGTCGGATTAACTCGAAATTTGGCATACTTATCAAGGACCGAGGACAATACAAAAATTAAAAAAATAAACAAATAAAGAAAAAATACTTAAAATAACAAAATACTTTTAATACTCAAAAGATATTCTATATAGTTTATTTTTAACGCGAAGTTGACAAGATGACTACACGGAAAGAGTAGAGGAGAATAGGGCTAGGGGTCGTCTGACCACTAAGTGTTATGGGGTCAAATCCCACACAACGCAAATATTTCTGTGATCCACGTATGATTGTTCTGTCTGGGTAGACTTTGTTTCCGATAATAGTGTGTTGGTTAAGTCCTCAGTTGCGTAGGTGCCTGGAACATAGAGCATGAAATTTAAAACAGAGAGTAATTTTTATACAGGGATATTAATAGCGAGATGGGTGTAAAAACCCAGGATTTAACCTTTTCGTCTTCATGTGATCTGGGTAAAAGCCTCTCCCTTGAACTTCCAAATCACTCTGTTGGTGGATATCCCCTGACTTTATGACCTTGTGCCCCCTATATCTCTGGGGATTTTTGACCCACAGGATCCAAACTCGGCCGAGGGATGACCCCAAGGTGTCTGTACACCAAGTTACAAGTTAATCGGTCGAGTGGTTCCGGAGCTGTCACTATTAAACTGTCACTAACAGACAGACACACAGTACCCACATAGTGTTTTCATTAACCTCTTCGAAGAAGACTCAGAGGTTTATAATTATTATGAAAGATATTTTCGTATTTAAAATACTAGTTAACGCCCGCGGCTTCAATCGCGTTATTTTTTTAAAAGGCTTTGTCAATAAATTCACAAATAGTTAAGGTGTGAAAGCGTAAAAAACAAACAAATAAAGAAACAAACAAACTCACATTCGCATTTACAATATTAGTTAGGATTAGGATTAAGATACCTTAAAATTTATTTAATTTCTTGTTATTTTATAATTTTCCTTTTGTGTACTTTAGTATGATAAGAAATGACTAATACATACCATTCATTTCAGTCAAACATTTGTGTGCATGAACATGGATGTTTGTCTTGGTCTGAGTGTTTCTATGTATAATAAGTATGTATTTACAAAAAAAAGTATATATGTAAGTTTATCCATTGTCTAGTACCTATAGTACAAGCTCTGCTTAGTTTGGGCTAGATGGTGTTGTGTGTATGTGGTAGAATATTATTATTATTATTATTCTACCTTTTTCTACCCTATAATTATAACGTATGTTTTACGCTTAATAAAACCGCAACTTACAACATAATAACCTACTCCAGTAAGCCTATTTGCATGTTAAACTAGATTCTAGGTCAAAGCTCTGCGCGGTTATAAGTTTTGATGATCGCTTGTACGTATTATATAAATGCTTGAAGTGTGGTCAGGGGCGTAGCTACCGCCATATCTGCCGTATCAATGATACGGGGTCCCCAGGCTATATAGTCCTCAAAAGTGTGTAAGCAAATATCCTAAAATGATATCCATAATCTTTTATAGATTAATAATATTTTTGAGAATAACTACTGGGCCATAACAAAGATTTCAGAGCCTCTGTGACCTGAGTAATATACCTTCGAAGTATTACAACCAGAGAAACAATTATCATTTTT
Source organism: Catocala nupta (assembly GCA_963675205.1). Taxonomy (NCBI): domain Eukaryota; kingdom Metazoa; phylum Arthropoda; class Insecta; order Lepidoptera; family Erebidae; genus Catocala; species Catocala nupta. The sequence goes on from OY776105.1 coordinate 5,281,127, forward strand.
AAACGAAATATTAAAGAAGGAAGTCAGTAAACTGTTTGCTAAATACAGTTAGGACATCAGTTGATCTGTATGAACAATTAATTTATATGAAAATATGCTTAAATTCTGAAAATCAGAAAATTCGTTCCGTTGTTTTAATTCAAATTGAGACTTTTTTGTTTCTTTTATAGAATCTTTACCCTTCCTTTGGGTCTCCCAACACATTTTGATACAGGGCCCGTCTAAGGTAAGCTACGCCACTGAGTATGGTATTCTTGTAATGTAATTTTAACTGACTGTATGAATGGCACATTACCTGTGTGTCGAGTGTTATAGGTTTTTACATGAGATTGAACTTCTAAGCGAGAAGTTGTGGGTTGGAATACCAAATTTTGAATTACCGACGTAGACACCTAATTCCAGCATTAAATATTCCAGCTTAACTGGAACGGTTAAAAAGAAAAGTAATTTGTAATACAATATACTAATAATCTTTACTTCCTAACTATAATATTATAAATGAGATTGGGAGTTTGTTGGTTTGTTACGCTTTCACGCCTTAGCTACTCAACCGATCATCATAAAATTTCGCATACGCGTTGTCAAGGATCCATAAGAGGATATAAGGGTATCTTTAACCCAGAAAAAAGTACTGTTCCCGAGGAAAGATTAGATAGAAAATTGTTTATATGTAGATCAACGCGAGCAAAGCAGCGGGCAAAATCTAGCAAAAATAATAATTCTATAAAATAATCAATAAAAAGGATATCATTATAGGATCAAAGTTATTATGAGATGTAGGTATGTCAGACACGAGTAATGAGCCTCATACTGCACATCATCCGATGAGTAAGTCTCCCTTCTTACTCATCGGATGATGTGCGGTATGAGGCTCATTACTCGTAAGGCAGGTTCTTGGAACCATTCTTGGAAACCGCCTCCGGTAGTGTCTTTCATAAACTGGCTCATCCATACCGTCAGCACATAACAGGCTATCAGATTACTTTCTGGCAACCATCTTACATTATTTATTGATGTCTATGGACCTTACAAATAATGTTTACTTGTCATTATTTTAAATATTTATAAAATAAAATAAAAAAGAACGCTGTTTATTTGTTAAAGCTGTCAAAACGCTTGCTTAGGCAATATGGCGTCGAGTCGCCAAATGACGTAACACGTTTGTAAACATTGGACAACAAGAAACGACAGAAGACGTTTACAAACGTGTGACGACAATATAAAAGTAGCCAATAGTAACCGTTTACGATCACGCGATTCCAACTATAATAAATTAAGTTCATTTATTTATGTATTTTTATACTATTGCAAATTTCTTTTGATGTACATAAATTACGTGGCTGGCAAGTCATTATTTTTCAGAACTATGGATGCCCAATATGTTCATTGAAGCATGGAAAATTTATAAGATAGATATATAAATATTTTTATTCATTAACAGAGCTCACGCGCTCCTATCTGGCGGTTTATCTCCCACTTGTAATATAAGATAATAGGTTGCACCAACGACCAAGATTTAGTCACACTGACCCCGTTCTAGAACGTCGCAATTTTGCTCAATTTAGCGCCCACTGCAGCCATGTGGCGCTCTTACACCACACACGGCGCCTGCACGATACCGACACGATATATACGCAGATAGCAGATTCCATATTGATATTTAAATGTAGAAGTATTTTCGCGGCGGTAATACCATTGGATTATCGCCGCTTATGAAAATACTTATAAACATAATACACATATAATATATTGACTTTGCAGGGTGCACTCCGGAACGAAACATTTTGTTTATGTTTGACATTAACTGTCAATGTCATATTGACTGATAATAAATATTCCAATATTGTATTGGTGTTTCTTATTACAATTTCCTGAATTCATACGTTTTCCTTTCAGTTCTACAAGAATTATCAATTCTTTGGTTAATATTATTCTAGCAAGAGTTCTTTTACTTCTGACAATTCTAGGTTATGTATAAATGTCATCTAACAACTTGTCACAGATAGTCCGTACGATAAACGTCAAACATTTTATATTTTATTTCGCGCAACGAAATTACTAGAAATTAATAAAGAATTTCGTAACTAAATGTATTTAGGGGTACATTTTCCAGGTTTCCTGAGGATGTACAAGTTATAGCCGGAGTCCTATACAAAAGTATAACATCTACTTTCCATTGAAAAGGAATTAGAAATGCGATCGATGATAGGTTGAAAGTTCGAATCTTATTGCTCTACCGACGTGAGCCCATTTACAGCACAAGCTTTCTAGCTGAATTGAGTTAACTTGTGATTCAATTTGCTAGTTCAGTAGCCATTTTTAATTGTTTAATAAATGTTACTATAGATACTAACATATTTTTATTGATAACTTAGTACTCGATAACTAACTAACTACTAAATCGTGGCACCTTATCATTCCGTCATACCTTCTAAAGAGCAGATTATGGTGAAAGAATCTTGAACCGAAATTAATCTACAAGCCATATAGATAGCCATTAGATAAACCGCATAACGTTTTAAATAGGGTGGTCAGAAGTTCTTTAAAGTGTGCACCTTAATTTATCGTAAATTATTAGGTTTGTGGTGACAATTTGTATTTTTTGAACTAGACAAAGAAGAGATCAGCTTCTAAAATAAGTATATTTACGTAGCCACATTTCATGTATAAAAATGGTAAATTTCTCGGTACACTTCCCGTGTCGTGCGTACTTCATAGTCGTCGTAAAGAGTAGGCGCACAGTGCAGAGGCGATAGAACGATACCGTCGGGTGCATTAGCGTTGTTATTTGGCAGTTTGTTAATCTCAGTGTCATCGACAGTTGACCTATTATTGAGAGGATTGTGGTCTTTTAACTTATTGTTGTCGGCTCACGCCTACAACTTTCTTGTAGAGATATTGTTTTAAAAGATATCTTATGCGCTAGGTTTCCTTCTGTGTCGCGGGGAATATTACAAATATTCAGACAGCGGATGAAAAGAAATCTCAGACTTGAATCAACTATTTGTGAATCATATAATTTTTTGTCGTGTGCAATGTTTTCAACGATAGCTCGGCTAAGCCAAAAATCATTTAAATGCGTTGGCCATTATAAGCTAATTATTTAAATCACCATATGCAGAATAAAATATAAAAATATTAATCCTGTATATAAAGTGTCCTACTGCTGGGCACGGGCCTCTTCTCAGTGTGAGAAGGGTTTTTGTTGACTCGACCCAGGATTCGAACCACCGTATCAAAGATAACGACTACCATCAGGTAGAAGCTTGCTTTCTACCTTTGTTACATAAAAACGTGATACCAGATAATACCACGTGTTGCCCGCCACCAGTAAGACAGCGCTATATAAAAATTTAAAGCATATAAAGTCTGATAAGATGACAATTAATGTTGTCAAGTTATTGAAGTGAAAGGTCCATGAACCTGACCTCCGTGCAAAATGTGTCTGTTAAATAAACGTGTAAAAGTCTGTTTACATATACCAAGCTTGGTGACTGTCTTAAAATGAGTTAATGAAAATGCTCGGTTTTTGAATGGTTATGTAATCAACGACGGCGACGAAAATCAAACTCAAGTTAAGTTAATTTGCTGTTGCGAGTTCAGTCAGTCAATCATAGTAGTTAAAATGTAATTGACTGTTAGTTATTGTTGTGTTTATCTGCCTTTCAGAAACTGGGTTTTTGTGTCACGTATTGCCGTATAATGAACATCGTATGGAAAAAAAGATAGTAAAGTGCTACGTACCTTTTGACACGGTGTCGCGGTGTATAGAGCGCAAATATACTATATTTTCAGTTTACTTAAAACTTAATGAAAAACTCGGTGATAAGAATAACAATCATAATCATTTATTTGTAATCGTAAGTGTATCTACATATATTAGGTCTTAAATATTTTATTATGAAAGTGAATGAAGCCAGAGAAGTGTGTCAGGATCGTAGCAAATGGAAATCCGTAGTCTCTGCCTACCCCTCTGGGAAACAGGCGTGAATTTATGTATGTAAATATTTTATTACAGTTGTTTAAAACTTAGCGGGTCTTTTACAGTAATAGCAAATTGGAAGGCACTGCAAAATAAATATTATGTATATCGATAGCTAATTCACATAAAACAGAGATTATTCTACATTAATCCATATAAACTTACATATAAAGCACTAGATGTGCCCGCGGTTTCACCCGCGTTTATAGTTACTGCGCCGCTCCCGTGGGTCGTAGCGTGATGTTATATAGTTGCAAAAAAGCTGATTGACATGCAAACTATACATAGTATATAGATTAAAGTATCCCTATGGAAAAAGCAAATAGGTATAGAAACTTTTGGATGACCGCTTGATGGTTTTTATGATAATACTAGATACCCGCGCAATGTAGTCTGCTTCACATAAGAGAATTTTATCCGTTTTTGCAACATTTTTCATTAATGCTCTGCTCCTATTAGTCGTAGCGTGATGTTATAGCCTTCCTCGATAAATAGGCTACCTACCACTAAAATAATTTTTCATTTCGTACCTGTAGTTCCTGAGATTAGCGCGTTCAACCAAACAAACAAACAAACAAACTCTTCAGCTTTATAATATTAGTACAGATTGTTTGTATTAATTACAGAATAATTCAGTATAGTAACTTAACGTTTATAATCATTCTCATTATACTGTGTGTATGTGTGTGTTTGTGTGTGTGTTTGTGTGTGTGTGTGTGTGCGTGTATAAGTTAGTGTTGTTATTATAGTGTGTGTTGTAACAGACTCCGTTTCCATAAAGGTAGTAGAAAGTTAGTTAATACCTACATTTTATTTTCTTGAAAGGTTTTAGAGTAAATATCTACGTTATTATTAATTTTATTGTATAAAGTCTCAGAACGACTGTTATATTGTCTATTGGTAAATGATGCAGTATTAAGCTTGCCATCTGTCTAATTAATCACATAAGCAACCAACGACTTAATTTAACCAAAGACAAAATTTGAACGCATTTATATAGGGACGCGTTGCTATGGCAACGAGTAGCCCCACAACAAAACAGAATATCCAAAACAAAAGATCACTATTCAATACCAGCGCTATTATAAAATAATAAAATGTTATTAAAGACAACATTTAACTTTAATTTAATAACTGGTGATTAAATCTACAATGATGTTAAAATTTTAATTGTAATAAAAGTGTGGTTATTATGAGTAAGTAAGTATTATTTATGGTAATTAAAGATAAGATATTGGTTGAAAAGTTATTATTAATTAGCTTATATTAATGAATGAAAAATATATATTTGTATGTTATTGATTTCAGTTATGTTAACGCGCAGTATAATTTAGAATATATTATTTTTAGTAGGTACCTTTAATATAATAATAATTAAAAGTCATAATGAATTATATTATACATATTCTTAATTTTAATAAGTTATATATGCTTACGTTGTTGTTATGTAGAAATACATGGATACTTTTTATTTATTGTTAGTGTTTTTTGGCTAAAGGAAGACACGTGTTAGTAGAATGGTACCTATAATTATAATTTACATCAATCGCAACAACATTAAATAAAAACTCATTATTTTAAATTATAACATGCAGGACAGTGAGATCCTTAAGATCAAAAAGAATTACAAAAATTTATATTAAATCCAATAAAATGAACATTATAATGAATTATTATCGTCTATAAATATTTTCTTACTTTCAGCAATCTTTTCTGTGACCTACGACATTAATGCATTTTCTTTTCCAGTGAATATATTATATCAATATATATAAAGTATATAATAGGTACGTAATTAGATCAATAATGCACCGGTTGCCGGGATGTTTGTTGGTGTGTCTGTTGGTAACGTCACGGGCACGAGCCAAATGGGTGGAGGGGAGGATTGACACTAAAGACGTAAGTACAAGACTACTATTAATACATATATTTATAGTTTTATGTTTGTATATTATCTCTTTAGAGAAGTAGCAAAAATTTATAATGTGAATATTAAATTTTGCTCGCGACTTTGCACGCCTTAATGTAGATTTTCCAATAAACTTCTCTCTCTTACGTATACAGTACTTTCCCTACATGAAAGTACCCCTTTTCTGTACCCCTGACAACGTGTACGCGAAATTTCACTTTATTACTACTACTTTATTTTCATTTTATTACTAACTTTGGCCCGCGACTTTACTCGGAAACAGTACATTCTTCCTGGATAAAAGGTATCCTATGTCTTTTCCTGTACCACTGACATCATGTTAGCAAAATTTTATGATGATCGGTCAAGTAGCTAAGGCGTAAAAGCGTAACGAATAAACAAACACATAGTCGCATTTATAATATTAGTTAGGATGTCTGAATATTATCTCCTCGAAGGGTTAAGCAGATGTGTATACTCTGCCTACCGCATCGTAGAAAAAGGCGTGAGACTATTTATGTATGTATTTACATATTTAGTAAACTGATCTGAACTGATCATGTATCTTTAGTAAACTGACTAACCACCATACTTCCACGTTCATAAGTATTAAATAGTGACCTAAAATGAATAAATAATATTTGACCTTGACTATAATTTCTGCAAAATCGATTTAGCAGTTTACTCGTAACCATAAAAGTAGGTACCTACAAAAACACACGATGTGGAAACTCTTGTGCAAACCGATTAAGGATTTGAATATATTACATCGAGTCGTTTTAGCTATGGTCAGTTATATCTAGACATATTTTTATAGAATACTAGATTTTGCACGCGGCTGCGTACGCGTTAATGTAGATTTTGTTAATAAATTTCTATCCCTTGGGCACAATATTTTTTTCTGGATGAAATGTACCCTATGTCCTTTTCTGTTCCCCTGACAACGTGTATGCGAAATTTCATGATAATCGGTTGAGTAGTTAAGGCGTGAAAGTGTAACAAACAAACATAATATTAGTATTTTATTATTAGGTGGTGTCAAAATTAAATGTCCATATTATGTTAAACTACCTATTCATTTTTTGAATTTTGGAACTAGCCATTAGCGTTTCAGCCATAAAAACATTAAGGTCTGCACCTTGCGTGCAGCCACACTCTAGCGACGTTGAAATTCCCACAGGAGTGGTAGCAAGTGATGGCAGTAAGAGCGCTAGTCGTTCACCTGAATAATTTATTTACTTGTTTGCTACGTTTTCTACAAGAAGAACGTGATTCATGTTACTGTGTTGCTTTATATGGTTACTAGTAATATAATGTATAAATAGGTATGTGTATCACTTAAATATAATTAGAATCAGAATCAGAAATGTCGAACTACAGAAGCGATAACTTACGCTGGACAATGTCGAATCTACATATTTGATCTTACCTCGACAAAATGGGGACGTGAGTGCGAAACGAGGTAACAATAAACGAAATGAGGCCCGGCATCGTCATAAAATCAAAAAGTTACCTTAGTATCAAAAAGTTACCTTAGTATCAAAAAGTTACCTAGTTACTCCGCACTAGTTCCAACTTCAACCTCAATTTTTGGATTAGACAAATTGTTTGTCCTGTATGGCGATCAAACCTATAAAACTTTTACTTAAAAACCGCGCCATCCGTTCTTATGACATAATATCATAATCCAATTTATATAAGAAGGGATTTTTCCACAGAAACACTTTAATATACTTTACAAAGATCATTACCGAAAAGTGAATATTTTAATATATTTACACAGATCTTTTCTACAGAAATGAACACTTTATATATTTTCCAAGACCTTTTTCACAGAAATGGTCACTTTCATATATTTACCAAGATCTTTTCCACAGGACTGGGCACGTTAATACTTTCGCAATAATCTTTTTCTACAGAAGTGAACTCTTTAATATATAAACTAAGATCTTTTCCACAGAACTGGGCATTCCTGTCTCGGTTCTGCTTCTTATCGCTGGACGGCCAGTTCGAGTACCTGATCGAGTACGACAAAGAGATGGGCATCCCGAACCTACTGCTTTACTACGATGACGACAGCCAGTGGCCTTCAGTGTACCACAGCAGTAAGGTGTGTGTTTAAATATGTAATATATTCATATCCTTCAGTCCAAATTTCAGTCACGGCGACCAATCATAACAGAGACTAGCTATCTGCGCAGGAGATATTTTAGTGTACAAGTGTGTGCGCAAACACAAGTGGACTCTCTGTTCCCTAACTCTCGCAAGCCGACACTACCGATGATAGATAAGGCGTAGGACCAACGGCTTTACGTGCGCACTGAGGCACAGGGGTGTCTAACACCGCCAACTTCTTAACTCCAGGCTGCTATTGATATTTCTTTTCAGAAAAGCCCAATTATTTTTGTAGTAGGTATAAAAAAGATACATTTCTTATAATGTATGTTCCTTTTTTGTGTTCCCAGTCATGTAAAGAGCGAGAGGAAGTGCTGAACAGAGCCGGACAGAACCAGATAGTGCGGCTGTCTCACTGGTACCCTGACACGGAGTACTCCGGCTGTATACTCAGGAAAGCCAACAAGGAAATGCCGGCTTCTAAAAGGTAATCCTTATATTACTTTCGTTGAGTGACCTGGATTCACCATCTCTTAAAGAAAATGAGATAGCACGTTACAGACTGTAAAGTCTTGTCCTGTTTCTAGAACATGTTCTAACATGCAATGACAATGATTTAAAGAAATAGTAGTAAGGCCCCCGAAAATGATATTAAAGTCTTATTACCGGATGTCTGAAAGGCTAAAGTGTCAAAATCAAACTTATGTCAAGTGATTGGTTGTTGTTACTTCATTCCGCCAATCACAGCAGTTGAAATGCGTTTGACTGTTACCAAATTTTTGTGTTGATCTGCCTCTCAGTAAGTCTTGCTACATAATATGTCCGAAGCCGCGTACCTTTGTAGAAGCTCAAAGTCCAAGTTACCATAGTTACATTCTTTTTAATTTGAATGTATTGCTTCTATAGGTCTACAGATAAAATCAAACAAATTTCAAGTGATTTGAGTGGAGTTTGCTTATTCAGTTAGCCAATCACAGCGTCTGACTTTATTTCAGAAAATGAATCCTTTTCAGTGTGCATAATGGCCAAAATTCATAACCTTTAGATCGTTTAACTTACTAAGTTACTAGATTTATATTTCAAAGGAGCTATGTAGTAGTTATAAATAATAGCCAAAATTGACTAATTGCGTAAAAAACTTCACAATATGACACTCATTTGCTAACTTGCCATTCGAACATGCCATAAGGCGTAAACACTCCTCATAAATTAGTCGAATAGTAGACACGATGTAAAAAGCATTGTATCTAGGCCACGAGGTTCGAGCGATGCCCAAAAGACTAAATCCCAATATTTAGATAGTAAAAGAACTACTTACTTAGAATAAGTTCTATAATATCCATTAACCATATATCATATTCCAGTACAACTTCAACGCCAACGCCTTCAACCACTACACAGTCAAAACCAAAAAACTCCACAAAAATAGTACCTCCTGAACCATCATACTACGACCAGTTCCTTAGAACCACTCCTAAAGACCAGAAACCAACGGTACCAGAAAGCAATACCACTTGGTACGAGTTGCTGCCGACCGATGACCTGAACTTCACTACGACTATGACTCCTGAAGATGAGCTATGGGAGAATATCGGTCCTGGAGAGAATGGCACTCATTTTGGAAACTTGAATGATGTCGAAATATTGTTCGATAATAGGAACGGAAGTAGGGTAAGTGTGAATATAATATGAGCTCTGTATATAAACTGTCCTACTGTTGGGCACGCTCTTCTCAGTGTACGAAGGGTTAGGCCATAGTCCACCACGCTGGCTCATTGTGGGTTGATAGACTTTACATATCTTCGAGAACATTATGAAAAACAACCAGACAAGCAGTTTTCCTTTAAAAAGAAATGTCATCGTTTTGGGACTTACCGGTTTATGAGGAGGTGGTTTCGGCACACCGCTGATGACGACTTCCTCGTCCTTAACGACGACATCTGACATGTTTCCGGCGCCGGCAGTCGACATGATCTCGATACCCGTCGGTATGTTCATGGACGTCAGTGTCTCCTACCGGCGGCGTTGCAGGAGACCTGCGTTCCACACGATATTTTGCTTCACAGTTAAACCGAACAATTTTTTTTTAATACGCGCGTAACTTCTTTATTTTGAGTTGCGCGCCTTGGGATCGGAGTAGCGGCAGGTATATGTCGGGCTCACCCGGGTAGAGATTAAAAGTACCTACCGACTACACATACGGTGTACCTACTCACTGCCTTGAATGGTGGGTCACTGGAACTACTTTAGCGACCCATCCAGCAGTGCCCCAGGCTCTAAACTAATTTTTCATTTAATTTCATTTCACTTGCAAACTTTACTCGACAAACGGCGTCGCTCCTACTTAAATGTGCAATATAACCTAACTTAATTGACTATACAACACTGCGTCTAAAGCTTCAAATTAAATTAAATGTCCCAGCACGACCATTTCTGACACGTACTGAGTTTGCTAATATAACTTCTTAAGTCAAGTGGGTCGTTTGTTTCAATTCAAAACCCAAAGCTCCTGTTTAGTGCACGTTTGAAAAACCACCATCTCACTGCTTTACTGTAAATCAATCGCTGCACTGGAGCTAAAATTGCATCAGCGATCTACCCAGCAGTGCCTTGTGTGTCTGTTAGTTACCCTAACCTTAATCGACCGTACAGTATTGTTTATAAAGCTTTAAATAAAATCGTTTCTTATATCCCAGCACAAGATCAAACGGTCTCTGGATCTATACGAGCGTTATCGTCGCCGTCAGCTGAACGCTGAGTCGAACAACCTCGGCGGCTCCAATGAGAAGGAGAGAATGGTGGTCTCCTGTCACAACTCCAGGAGGTTCAGGTCTGCGAGGGAGCGCTGGTGGTTCATCGCCATCAGTAATTGTGAGAGTAATAAGGTAAGTGAAACTAGTGCAAGTTAAATATTTCCGTATCCAAACTAATATTATATATGTGAATGAGAATTTGTTTGTTACGTTTTCACGCCTTGACTACTAAACCGATCATCATGAATTTACGCATACACGTTTTCAGGGAAACAGAAAAAGACATTGCGTTTTATCTAGAAAAAAGTACCTACTATGAGCGAAGCCGCGGGCAAAATCTAGTACTTATTAAATGAAAATAAGAATATGTATTTACAAAGGTTGCAATTTGCTTAAAGATTTGTAAAATGAATAGAATAGAAACGAAATATTTATTTGCATTGAATATATGTAGGTAGGTTTAGAAATTATGATATTTACATGTTTGTCGGCATCCTTATACATTCTACCTTACCTCGCTATATAGCATGGTGCCAAGTAATTTAAGATAAAATGTATCAAAATCGTAATCATAATTATTTTCCAGGGTCTAGATGTGAAGTACAAGTTTCTCATGACGAACGGTCCTGATGGAGACTTTTGGCATGAACACTTCTCTGCCGATGAATTCTGTAAGTAGCTATCTAATATTCTGTCAGTACCATATCCAGTCACTTAATGACTGCCCTGTCTGTTTTGTAGAACAAGTTTGGACCTTGAGTGTGACCGTGAGGTGCCGGATTCGATTTTTAGGTCCAGCAAAGTGTAATTCGGTTTTCAGTTGGAAAATTCTCAAGGATTCTCGCACGGAGTGAGGGAAAGTTTCAAGATCTGTTAAGAGAGATCTTGTAAGTTCTCCCATGTTTCGCCTAATGGTGACAAGCGAAATGTAACATAATCAATTATGAAATTATATAATTTTTTTAGCTGTAAATCTCAGAATAATCTTTGCATGCATTAATTAAAACTTTTACACGGGCAGCCTGTGGGTCAGATATATCCAGAGATCTTTCAACGCGCTGCGGATCCAATATAACAACGGGTTTAGAATGTTATTGGGTTTGCCCCGATTTGTAGTGCCTCCAGCACGTTTACAGAAGCCAGAGTGGTTGAGTGATTCCATATTATACGCAAGCGGGTCGCCTCATTACTAAGCAGATTAAGGTGCAGCACCAATAGCATCCTGAAGGTCATTGCTGATAAATACGACTCTGTTATTATAAGAAAATATTTCCAAGTTTTAATTAACAACATTTTTGATTTTATTTACTTATGTTTCACGTTTGAATTTTAGATTTGATTTTTGTTTGTACTGCCTTTATTTGGCATCAATGAAAAAAGTCTGAAATAAATATATTATTATTAATTTAATATAATATTCTCATGTGGATTTCATCGATATCACATGCACATGGTCCAACAAGGCTGTCCCTAACCCTTCTACTTTCCAGATGTTCTGCCAGTTCTGCTGGCCTACACATTCGCGTACGTTGTCGTCATGATCGCCGTGGTGATGTGTAGCGTGGAGCTCAAGTCTCGGCACCTGCTGCACTCCACGTACAAGCTGTTCTTGGTATCGATAGTGGCGCAGCACACCGGCGTCACGCTTAATACCTTGGCGTACGTCAGTTATGCGGCTAATGGCGCGGGTGGAGAAAATGCTAAGATTGTTGGTAAGTAGTGCTATTTTATTGAATTTTTGGTAATTATTGAATGATTGCAGCCTATCCTATCGGAAAATGGCCATCTGCGTTGACGATATTTAAGTGCATAAGTGTGTGCGTAACGCTAATGCACTCTTTATTCCCAGACTCATAGTCAGGTGGATACGACCGGAGAGAGATCAGGCGCTGTGCCAAAGTCTTACCTTAATCTTCAAGGCACGGGTGTGCAGCAGAACCAAACCGTAACACTGGACTGCTTTTAATCATTATTTGATAAAAACCCATCAAGTTTTTTTGATATCCTTACCTCTGATTTAAGACGTCATGCATAGCAGTCGCATACCCTACGACTACGGTGCGGTTTTACGTATTTGGAATCAGTAAAAAAATCGCAAAAGCCAATATTTTTATATCATTATTTATAATTTTTGGCTGTATCGTCCCACTGCAGGGCAAAGGGCAATTACTTAATATAAAAAAACTGGCAGATACGTCTTTTTTTCTTATGATGGTACAATTAAGGTGGCAAATAAGCCGCCTGGGTCACAGCATGATCCTGCTTAAACCTGGCTTTTGCCCAAACTGAACTCTTAAAGAGTCTGGCTAGAAAACGACCTCCATTCTGCAGAAGATTCATGTGTTGTTTTCTGATGTGGGTTTCAAGGCTTCTTAAGAAGACTGTACGCTGCCAGCAAAATACTGGTATCCTTAGTCCTTAATTAGAATCCCTTTTGTTGAAGAATGGTCAATAGTACGAATAGTACTATTCGTGTAACCGTCCTTTTATTTTTCAAAATACATCGCCCGCTCTAGTCATAATTCCTGTATCGCGGGAGACTTTAAAAACATTCAAACAATTGACACAAAGAACACCCAGACTCGAAACAACTATTTGTAGACCACAATTGTTTTGTCTCGTGTGGGGATCGACAACTTTTGTCGCGGCGGCAGTTCCCTACTGCCGACAACCAGTTAAACCACTACGCTATCCGCGCAGTTGGTTTTCTAGCTTAAGAAGACTGTGTGCTGCCAGCAAAAGATCGGTATCCTATTTGACGAATGGTCAATGCGAGCGGTACCATTCATGCCGTAACTGTCAAAGGTTTAGAGCAAGAATCTGTGTTGAATATCGCAGCCTTCATAAGACCCTGTCTCGTTCTTGTGTATGCAATAACAAAGATGGTGAACGGTGGTGATGTGAGTGATGGTGTAATTTAGAGATAAATTAATTCCGTGTTCCAGGCCAGTTCATCTGCGGTCTATCGGAAATGACGTTCCTGCTGCTACTGGTGCTACTGGCGAAAGGCTACACGATCACGCGCGGCCGCCTCAAGGTCGGCTTTACTGTCAAGCTTACCGTGTTCATGTGCTGCTACGTCGTCACATACATCATACTCTTTGTCTATCAGGCCAAGGTAACGTAGTTTTATTATTTTAGATAAATATATACATACATGGTCATACGCCTTTGTGCTCGACGTGGAAGGCTGAGGTGTATTGTACCTACACTCCGCCAGCTTTGGTTTTAAGTACGCAATAGGGCGCGCGCCTATTGAATCTATACCATCAGCAGCCAACCCCGGGTTATGCCTGTCCCGGGAGTTGAACCCGAGAACTCATTGAGCAGTAATATTTAACTCTGCTGCGCTAGCGAATTAGTACGGGCACCAACCCATCAAAAGAGGTGTTCTAGCGAAAGACAATACACAAATACCAAACTGGAATTCAATAACAATGTCACCGAAAAAGTAATAAAAAGTAGACCAGGCATTAGGTATTATTTGGCGCATACGCATAGGGACGATCGTCGACGTCATAGTGCTGAGCTGATCATAGTGCGAGACAGCAATGCACCCAAACGGATATGAACAGCGAGAAGTGTACAAGAGTCGTGAATCGGATAATGTTTTCACCAGAAAGATGTGGATCGAGAATATACGCGTGATATAATGTATGTTACTTTCTATACGCTATCATTAAAGGTGTAGTGCGTGAATCGGATCGGAGATCGTATAAGGCGACAAACAAATCATACCTTGGTTTTGCAATCATAGAATGGAGGCCACGGTAACTCCTTACCATGGAAATATTAAGTGATTGTTCGCTAAATAGTGTTATGCTGCTTACTATCAGGCGGCATTAATGCAAGTTTGCCATCCTGGCTGTATAAAATTTTTGTATAATTTGTGTACAGGCATTCGACCCAGGTGAGGTGCTGTACCTGTACGAGAGTCCAGCTGGGTACGGTATCATAGTACTGCGAATCGCCGCGTGGTGCGTGTTCGCTTATTCCACATTCTTCACCGTCAGAAAATATCCAGAGAAGGTGGGTCATATGTGTAGCAATATTCAGTATTTTAGAAGAACTACCCTCTGGTGGTTGTTGTAGTTTCAACGAGTATTTGGCTACGACTGATTGGCTTGCTCGTCTTTTATTGCTCAACTCAAAAAGCTATTTCTTGCAACCAAACATGTTTAAAATACAGTGCCGATCTAGTGTAATAAACGTCAAATGTAGGAGATAGAAGACTAGTCCGGAAATCTATATTGCACAGCTTTTATTACGTGATAGACTTATAATTGGGTTTCTTCACTTCATCTTTTATTTACCGACGTTTTAAAGTTTTAATAAGATTTTTCCGTGGTTTATTTATAAAAACAAATCGTTACAATTTCATTATATAATATTTGCGTTAGCGTAACGCAAATATTAAGTAAGTTTTAAACTTAAATAGATCAATAAAAGTTTTTAGACTATCGCGATTTGTACACATACTTAATATACCTAATGCTAGACAACGGGTCTCACTCGCGATAAAGTATTTAAAAGGTAATAAATACCTAATGATTGCCTGACGTTCGACCGACTTGCATCGATCGTGGTCCGGGTTGACTGATGTGAGCTCAGCGGCGCCTTCGTGAAGTGCGGGTTTCAGCAACTACCATCACTTGGTCACTATTATTTATATTCGCACTGTATGTCGGTATTTCAACACACAACACTAGCGACGTCTACACACTGGCTACCTAAGTACGGCGACGTTTACATTTGCTGATGACTGGCTTTTAAGATGTAGACAAACGGTATCCATCCTCCCGGTTGAAATTGCGATATTTCTTAATTTCAACTGCTTCACGTACTATCCTGGAGTAATAGTGACGATCGGTGGATAAAACCTGTAGTTTATGTAACTCAATCCAGTGGTTTGGTCCAGACTCCAGCAAAGCTCTAGCAAACATTGTGGTTTCGCTTGCCATTTATCAAGCACAGTTGCACTCCGTGCATCTACTGAGAATTTCTTGTATGAAAATCCTAATAACACTTTGTCCGAATTTGATTCCCGGAACAAATTTAAGACCTCATCGGAGAAAAGCATGATAGAAAACCCAATATTAATTTACCCGACCTGGGAATCAAATTTAAGAACTTATTGTGCAGGACTTGATTCCATCACATACACTACCGCTACACCACCGACGCAACAACGTGTTATCATACACGTGTGTTTTATGTTCCAGAACATGTTCTATTGTCCGTTCTTCATCTGCGGCACGTTGTGGTTTTACGCAGGACCGCTGTTTATACTGACGGCTAACTCTTATATAGGTAAACATTTTGATTTATTTATATCACATACACAACTATCATTACCAAAAGAATCTAAGAGCAGCAATAGCTCAGTGGGGAGACCAACAGTCTGCAATGCAGAGGGTCTCGAGTTCGAACCCACGTCACGCACCTCTGACTTTCGGAAGTTATATGACCTTTCGAAATTATGTGCGTATTGATTGACAATTATCGTCTCCTCCGTGCCTCGGAGAGCACGTTAAGCCGTCGGTTCCAGCTGCCATGAATATCTATGATAGTCGTTATTGAGGAAGCCGACACAAAAGATCCCACTGGGTCGAAGTGTCGCCGGTCTGTACTGACTGGCCCCCACACAAGATAAGATAAGATAAGATAATTACCAGATATTCACAATGCGGTAATGCGGTCCTTATTGTGTGTCACGAAATATAACATAAAAAGTTTATTTTTACAATTTGTGTGATTCACAAATGGTTGTTCCGAGTCTGTGTGTTCTTTGTGTCCGTTGTTTGTAAAGTCCCCCGCTACACAGGAATTACTCCTAGTGCGGGTGTTGTGTTTTTAAATAAAAGCATTGCTATCTTAGTAAATTCATCCAGAGAATAACAAAATATATCAAGCCGTTCAGCCGCCTTGTTTATATAGCTGGCTAGCCCTGGTCATAAGCAGACTCTTGTCTTAATCTGCTTATGACCGCGGCCAGTGCAACTTGGACGAAACGTCAAGCGTTTTAAAAGGGTATGTAAATACCGAGCATGCTCGTGTTAATACCAGTTTTCTGTCATAGTGCTTCTTTATAATTTCGACGTGTAATTTATATTATGTATTTATGGATTATCTGCTCTATCTGATTGTCTGCCCTAAGTGCCTGTGGCTGCCAGGACTAGATAAAACAAAAAAATATGTGATAAAAATCGGTGGTTCCAATCTAAGCGATCTTTGGGTCTGTTGTTTTATTGTTTGGTATGTCTGCCGCGTTCTAGAAATTCTGAGTGCGAGATTTGAATTTATCTGGGGGTAATGCGAACAAAATTTCCTTTATCTATTACTTATCATTTATAATTTTTACTACTATTTAAGGTGTCAAACAAATATACGGCACGCCTGATGGCAACTTAAGCTAAGATTATACGCACTGTTATAACAGGCGATTTCAACTCCCTTTACGCAGAAGGTACTCGGAGTACCTATATTTTAATTGGTACACAATGTTTTCAGATAAGTGGGTGCGGGAGAGTGTCGTGACCGCGGTGCTGTTGTTCATCACGTTCAGTGGACACATCATGTTTCTGGTAAATCATATAATTCATATTTTGCTAAGTATAAAAGATAACTGAGAAGCAGAATTAACTTTGTTCACAACTAGGTTAAATATGAAGAACTATAAAGTAAAATAACATCGTTTATTAGAAAAGTTTGAATGAATTAGCTAAGCGAATATTTTTTTTTATGCATTTGAATTTTAATTGAAACTACTCCAGATATCGTGAAAGATATTAGTAAACTAGGATGCCTTAAAATATTTACCTGATCTAGGACGCAGCTATCTTTTCTGCCATATCAATCATATCATTATTGGGTTATTGTTTCTATTTTGTTCCAGTTATTGACGCTGCCCGTGTTCGCCAACAAAAACTTCCCGTATCACGTGAGGACGACACAAATAGGCGTCATGGAGGTGAGCTACATACATGTTTAAAACTATAGATAACATATAAAGCAGTACTTATATTGTACTAATTACTACACTTGCATACCGGTTTCAAAAAGGCAAATTACCTACATTTCAAAATGGCACTCATGTCCTTGGTCATGAGCGCCATTTTGAACTGTCGTTGATTGTGATTTGATAGGCATTTGTCTACAGTTAGCCAATAACAGCAGTTGATATGTTATATCCTCAGTTGACTAGTATTGATATGCTTACAGAAACCAAGGCTTAGTTTTTTATTTAGACGTAACAGGTATATAGGAATAAGGAATAACTATAACCAAATCAGACACATAATGCGACATTTTAAGAGCGAAAAGAAAAATATGGCAATGATTTTTTTGTAAGCTCATAAAGTTGCACGTTCATAAGTAGTTCTTTGTGACTTACATGATTTTTGATTTCACGTTTACTTTGAAAATAGCAAGAAATATACGCTAGGAATTGGGATTGTAGCAAGTAAAAATCCGTAATCTATAGCTACCCGTTTATTTTCGGCCGGAGAAATAGCTGTTTCAATTTAAATTTGTTCATTGCACTCCATAATGTATAGGTACACAGGTCATGTACCTAAATGTAGAAAGAACCAATAAATGATTCCGTCGGGCACGGCTAAATTAGGATCTATAAAGCATATTGAAATATATTTTAGTAAATGGAGCTAAGTAGGTATTTATCGTATTGCTCACGTATTCTAATAAATATTATACTATAGTATATTATTATAAGATATAAATTATTCAACGTATTTCCCAATTAGGTATATGTAATTTAAATTATTAAAATTTATCGTTTAAATAGGTATTAATTTAGGTATATCATAGTAGCATTTTTGTATTAAGCATTTTTGAGCTCTTTGGGTGGACACACAAGTGACTAAATATAGGTTTAATTAAAGGATATATTATATACATGAATGTTTTATTTTAGATGACGGGCAATTCAGGCCTAGACAGTTTCGGGCACAACGCGTATCACCCTACACACGCAGCGCCTCAAACTGTCATCATACCACTCACGAGGTGAGAACTACATCTACATAAATTATCTTAAGATCTTTTAGTAATAAAATAATTACACCGTGTGAAATTTTTCTAATACAAATAATATTACGTGTATTGAATTACTCATTCAATCATAATCAATATTGGCCAATGGGTATCTAACACATTTCATTTCTTAGTAAAAGTATTTACATAAATTATTTTCATGTACCATCATTATAGTACGATACAAACAAAGTTGACTTTACATTTATTTTAATAATACCTAGTAAAGGTCTTTTTGAAATTCTTCGCATGTGAGGCAGGAACTTTGAGATGACTCCATAGACCCTATTTATTTCTTTCAGAAGGACTGAAGAACTTATAGGCAACATGTACAGCCAATACATGGCTTCAGCGCCTCCACTATCCCTAGAAGACCAGATACCTAAACTGAACGGTATACCCAAGAGAATAGAGTCCATTTCACCTAAACACCGTCTTATATCTCAAGACAGTACGGAGACCAACTCCTCGGCAGATATAAAACCCACTATACCGAAAGATGAACCGCCGAAAGAAATATTCACGGTTGAAAGTCAAATTTCGAAATTAGAACAGCCAGTATTGCCAATTGAGAATACTAAGCCTGTGTTGCCAGTAGAAAAAAATGTGCTGGACAATTTGGATGATGGGAGAGATTTGCCGCTCGTTTCAAGAGCCAGAAGGAACTTGCTGGAACCTATTAAAAGAGAGGATAATGTGCCGTCTTGGTCGTTGGCGAAAGGGCCTTGTATTGTAGGGATGCAAAGGAAAGCCAAGAGTGTTGAGGAAGGTGGGTACATTATGTAATAAACTCTTTTGTATAAAGCGAACGCCTAGTGGAGAGTCCGTTGAACTGCCACGCAGACGTCTTGATTTGGATTATATGGTACACGCTTTTTGAGCTTGTAGGTATGCGTATTAAAAAAACTGATATATCGCTCTTTTTAACGGTGAATGAAAACAACATTTGAGAAACCTGTATTTAATAGTTTATTATAATGTTCTCGAAAATGTGTGGAGTCTGCCACTGAGCTAGCGTAGTGAACTGTATTATAACCTTTCTTACACAGAGAATAGGCCTGTTCCCAGTGGGGCGTAATATAATTATTTGCTATCTAAGTTGTCAAAAAAGATTTGAATACTTATACGTTATGGGCTAAAGTGGTACGATGTCCCTCAAAGCAAAGGGAGAATCTGCCGACCAGGATGGGTCATCATGCTTGTAGGGCGGCCTGTAATAGGAAAGGTTCCCTATTTATTCGCATAAAATTATATGTCATAATTTAACATGGCATACTTTTACTTATCCTAATAATGGTTACTTGCACAATATTAGGTAATTTGGCATAATTGTTCAGGCACCATTTTTTTAAGCATAATAATTGTTAAGCATACTATTCTAAAGCATGGAATTTCGTAAATGTTGTGTTTGTATTTATTAAAATACTTTTCGTATATAAAATAAACATGTTGGCGGCTTAGTCTGCACTCTAACCTATTGTTACACTATGGTATCTACCCAAGCCTTATAACTTAATGCCAATCAAAATTAGAGCAAAAAGCATTAGCCTAAATTATATTTATGCTTACTAAATTACTAAAAAAATTATGTTAAAGTATTATTATGACAAAAAAATATGCCTATCTCGTTATGCCAAATTAAATTAGAAGAAATAAATAGTCGAAACAAAGGGTTCGCAATAGGAACTTACATATAGTACCTACATATAGTAGCTGGTACTGCATTTGCGCTGAAATCCGCAAGAGAAGGTTGCTGTACAAGTTTTTTTTGTTGCTGTTAAATGTATGTAATTGAGTATAGCGCCATCCTATGTCGTGAATCGTAACTTCTCCACCAGTGTATACCCGCTAAAAACATGTTTACTTTTGTATTTTCAGAGCCACCAGATCTCAGCAATCTCCTCATCAATGGCCGAAAAGTGCCTCCCGTGAGGAACGGCTTACAGTCCAGCTCTGGGGAGATATCTACCATACATGAAGGCAGGGTACAAAGCTACCAGAACAATGTCAGTAAAGCTACGATAGATTTGTTTAGTGCGAATAGTAGTAAAGGCTAGTTATGTAATTAATTAATTTAAGATGTTTGTGACCGAATTAAATGTGGTAAGAAATCGAATTGAGCAGTCACGAAAGACAGTTTTTCAGATGGTATCCAATGATATGTTAAAAGACCACTCACGTACGAGGTATATGAGTCGCGGGGGACAAACATTCAAAGTACCGACACAACGAACACCCAGACTCGATGGATTATTCCACTTTGGTCACCCAGGTGATATCACCTTTAATTTTGTGGAATTTGATAACCCAGGTGATTTATTGGTAGGTGATTTTAGGACACAAAAGTGTGGAATTTGATCACCAAAGTGGAATAATCCGACTCGATACAAGTATTTGTGGATCACCCACTTTTTTCTTGTGTGGGTATTGAACCCACAACACTTGGCGCAGTCAATGGCGAGGCGACCACTTAAACCAAATGTCAATGTTTTTCTTTGAAGTTAAAATACAAGATACAGAATATATTAGGTACAAGTAAATTATTTTGGTTTGCCGAGATCTACACAAAAGTTTATCTATACTTACTTCTACGGTTGTTACTTCTTGTCCACTCGGTTTCTAAACGTCCGATTGAATAGTCGAAATGATCAAGATCTTGTCAACTGCCACAATTGGCTCACTTAATTAGCAACAGCCACTCAAATCACTTGATATGCGTTTAATTTTGAAACGTCCATGATTAGCCTTTCTGAAACTGTGACAATATATTCACAGCTTCTGAAAGGCTATCTTGCCACCCATAATTTTTTTCCATGGCGACATCGAATCTGCAACTGCCAAGTTCCTACAGGAACTTTGATTATAAAAACCACGGGTTTGCTCTTTAATTATACAAAAGGGATATCTCTGTACTTATTCTGCGTTCAAGTGCAGAATGTTAAACATTGTTTATAAATAATACTCGTAAGATTAATTTTGAGTGCGTGTGATATTTTCTAGTCATAGAATTAAAGTGATTGATAAAATATATTTTGTTTTATTTAATAAATAATAACAGTCAAAAGTCGGCGAAAAGTGTACTTAACTTAAATATAAATAGATTTAATTAATTAAATAGCTTAAATTGTAGTAGAGTTTAATAATAGTAGTTTTATAATTCAAAATTATGTAATAAACAAACAACGCGACAAAATCCGTATAAAATAGTTTAATCTCAAAATACTTACAGGTACAGCCATTAGCCTAACTTTATTTGTCCATCTTACAAATAAAGTTAGGCTGTGCCATTTATGCGTACCACGCCGCTGGACGGGCGGAGATTGTATATCAGGCTCACCCAAGGTAAGCCCAACTAACTAAACCTAATACGATGGCTACAATCTGCGCTTTTGTCACTGGACGGGTCATGCTGCTCCGATGTCCCTTTGCGTTTATCCCAATTTGGGACATGTACCTGGGATGGGCTAGTGATTGAAAAATAACACTGGTTACGCCAAATTACAATTCTCGCGTTATTTGCTAAAAGAACCCCGGCTTGGCATTTTAATTTGTATCCGTCCTCGATTGGGCATCACACTCACACACATCACAATAATCCATTTGACTAATTTCTGGATATTACCTCACATTTACTAGAGTCTACTCTATACGGCCTGGGGGTGCCCGAGACCCCCAATGATATTATCCGTAGGACTAAACCTAATAAATAAAATTTGCAAAAGAATGATAATATTCATTAGTTTTGTTTACTATTCTATGTAAAAATATTGTTACACAAAATATATATTGAATCGAAGTAGGCGTTACTTGTCAGAAGTACATACAAATTTGCAAGGGTGCTGAGAAACGACGGTATTCTTTCAGACTTTAAACCATAAAAGTAGTCACTTTGTAATGGTAAAGATCAAATAAATAGCAGCAATAATTCGTAAATATATAAATTGATTTCCGACGACTGCAACAAGTATATATAGGTCAGACGGGTCGTGGTTTTGAAGTTAGATACAATAAATACATAGTTGCGGTTAAAAATAATCATCCAGTAACATCACCTTTTTCAACATTTGCTACAAGCAGCTCATTAATTAAATAATGCCCACACTTTTGCAATTTTACATTCATGCCAAAAAGGCTTTCAAATTAGTGTATTGAAAGAATAAGAGATTAAAAAACGGAATAAGAATACATTGCTGAACGAACAAACAAACTTCAATACGTCACCATTGCTTAATTTATTTGCCTACCCACGAAACTATTCACTTTTTCATTATTCGAGCGATAGTGAGGGTAGTGGGAAAATAGAAAGGTGATAAAAGCAGGCGCGCAAGACTACTCATTGCTCATTCGTTACCAAACGGTCCTTAAGAGTTATCGCGCTGAGGCGAAACATGTGTCGACGCATATTTTGTGCTCGAAGCAGATTACTGCAACTTGCATGTTAGAGGGTCCCACGTCGTAGCGTGACAAAGGATTAGACATAGGTATTGTCAAACCTTTTTCTATTGCTATTGTTGGGGTGGGCAATCCGAAAGTCCGTGGCGGGATCCTGTCTTCCCAATAATTTCATTACACGGAAAATATTTTGTATTAAAGCCCCTCCCAATAATTTCATTATACGTAAAATATTTTGTATTTAAGCCCCTCCCAATATTTTTGAAGCCGAAGGCTCTGCATGCATTCCTTATATTATGAAGTGGTGTCTATTTTTAATTTTATTCAAAAAAAGGCAAATCTTTACCAAGTAAACAGATTATACCTCTCAAACCCCGCTGACGCCGATCGGCGTCCTCAGATATGCACCCGTTAAACCCCGCCGACCTTAAGGCAGCAAGCAAAATAAGGGTCGCGCGCAATTTTTTGCCGTTTCTGTATTGAAAGGCCTGTATTTAAAGTCTTGTATTGTATATCAATGTACTCGGAATGAACTGAGCTTTTCGAACGAACCACTTACCAACTGAATAATATTTAGATAATATTGTTATTGTTATGTCACGTGACTTCGCGCCGAACGTTCGTTCGTCGATGTTATTTGTGCCGCTGTTTACTGGCGTTTTTTATAGGGCAAGTATATAAGTGTAATAGTTTATTAGAAAGCTTATTCTTTCTTTTTTTAGACACAATAAAAATAATACTGACTAATGTTATTTTTGTATAACAAACTGAAGTCCAAAATAACCTATTATCATTTATCGGATTTCACGCCCCTTTTGTTATTTGTTGTTTTTTAGTACAGTATTATATCGTATTTCAGGTTTTAATCACTATTATACTGTTATTTATTAGTGTTTCTATAAAAATATCTGAATACAAAACACAAGTTAACGTAGACTATTTTTTCCTCAAAAAATACAAAATTTGATTTCTTCGCGCTCTAAATGTACTCGTCACACATTTCAAGTGCTACTTTCAAATGCTAATATCTTAATTTTTTCTCACAGTCATATTATTATATAAATACTTGTTTGTACACACGGCTACACATCAAGCTAGACATCCTATATACGCATAACTACGCTACATACAAAATAGAGAATTGTTGGAAAGGAACAGTGCATAGTGGTGTCGATGTAATGGTAAGGATAGAGCGTCGCGTCCCGTTCAGCGCGAATGAGACAAAATAACAAAAATATAACGCACTCTCTCGCACGATTCGCAGCGTTCAACTTCTAATAGTTCAAAGTCCAAACAGTCTAGGTTGATGTGTCGCTGTGTGTACTATAAAGAGTATTTAACTACGAAATAGAAAAAGTAAAACCTCTTTTTATAACATTTATATTTCTTTAGAAGCAAATATTTTCAATATCGAACATTTTATTCAGTTCTGCTTAGTTTAACCAGGCTTATAAACTAAAATATACACATCAGTGCGATGATTCATTATGCTTGTCGTAGCTTACAATGTATATTTCTAAGAAACACAAGCGAAGTCATCATAACTTAGAGCACAAAAACAAATCAGCGATAAGGCGACTCAAGTGGCGCTCAAGTGGCGCGCGCCGCAACAGGTGTCAAATTACCGGCCATTGTTTATTTTTTACGTTAGTGCGCGCGGGGCCGCGGAGGTTAAATTGCCAAAAAGCTTGCTCTGGCAATATGGCGTCGAGTCAGTTTAATAACGTCACACGTATGGTGTACGTGGGGTTACACGTCAATCCTAACATGGGGTGGGCACCATTGCCGATATCCTTACTTACCTGTTAGAATAAGTAAAGCAGAAGGTAAGAGACTCAAATAAAAAGACATTTCAGAATAATATTATTATTTTTTTAACAAAATAAACACCAGCCTGTTATCCCAAAATGCCTACAATCTAATAACAACTTCGAGTACTGCAAGAACAAAATAATATATTAATTAATATTTATTTCATTTTTATTACAGATTTATTTAATATCAGTTATAGGGCGAAGAGAAGAAGAGCCCATTTGTTAGATACATATGAAAACAAAGACTGGTATGACAATATAAAAAATAAATTCTAGTCATTGCAAAGCATATTTGTAATTAAAAAAATGTTGGAATGAAGCGTATTTATGAGTAAATAAAAGAAAGAAATAAGATATGGTCATATTTAAAGGTTGCGTATAGCTCATGACTAAACTCAAATGGCAAATGAACCTATTCTCTTGTCAAACATTTTACTTGAAAGTATCTTCTTTGTTTTTAAGCAACAAATTTGGCAAGCAGGCGTGTTGCCCGCCTTATGGTAAGCGATTACCGTCGCTTATTATCGCTTGCAATACACTAGGAGCCTATTACTCGCCTATTCACTTTCACCCGGGTATCATTTTTCAGGCAATAAAATATTTTTATAATAGTATAAAATGTTTATATTGATTAATTATGCTTTACTATGGCTTTAAGATCCTTATACACAAGGCAAGTTCCTTAAAACAAGTTCAATGCTGTCTTCATCTTACTTGATGAAAAAAACATTGATAGACAATTACTTCAAGGAACTCGTTTCTCTTAAAAGTGGCCAGCTTGCTTGCTTGATTCAACAACCTCACCTTTCATACGTGGCTAGTAAAGAGACAGTTTATAAAAATAACTAATAATATTATTTATATATTTTTCTAACTTGTCTATCAATCATGCACACGTCACGACCTTTAATATGACCACAGCTTTCTGTTACACGATGAATAACCAGTTACTGAATGTTCTTTCGTTAGGCAGAGAGCATGAATTAATATTCTTATGCAGACGATAATTGAGTTAGGGTGGCAGATCACACAAATATGTTTAGAAGTGTGCGTAATGTCAATGAATATAATACCTTACTTTTGCAGAGATGGACCATATGCTTGGGTAGCATAGAATAATTTTGATCTCTGTATGCGTATCTTAGAGTTTGCCATAATGTACTCAAAGATATGTGATATCTGTCAACCCGCAGCGGGCCAGCGTAGTGGGCTATGGCCTAACCTTCTCACAGTGAGAAGAGGCCCGTGCACAGCAGTGGGACAGCTTATTAGAAGGCTGATGTTATTATATGCGTTGCCGTGTGATTCACGCATGCGAAACCGCGGGCAAGAGTTAGTTCGAACTAAAAGTAAGGTATTGCACTCGTCCGCCTTATGTATATCTATTGTTTGTGTAACCTGTTACCCTAACTCTATTATCATCTTTAAATTATACAGATCATTTGTGCATATAAGTGACAAGGCTGGAGCCTCATTAGTATCTCTCATCTGTTAATGCGTGTGCGAGAACAAGATGGCGCATAACAGATGGTATAGCTATCTCGTTCTAGCGCATGCAATAACAATGTTCTAAGTGATGTAGATACGGCTCGAGAATATTATAAGTAAAAATCGGACGTAATTTACAAAATATTTGAGCAATTAAGTGAGCATTAGGAATTCGAGCGATATTTCAAAATTACAGTGCATTTATTGGGATTAGAAATAAGTAAATTTGAATACAATAGTACCTAAAGGAATAAAATAGAATGTTCCAATCAGCGTATAGTCACAAATTAGAGAAATACAGATGGCTTGCGCAATACATTTACATATAGACGCGAACGTACAACGAAGTCTATCAAGTAGACTGAATGCACAAATTATATATAGATAGATGACCGTATCAATACAAATCAGCTTACCAGATGGAATAGGGTAGTTAACTCACATTTTTTTATTAAGTCTAATAATTACATTACCCAAACTCTAAAATACGAAGAATTTTATATACTGCCCTAAAATAAATAAGATACAAGCGTGTCAAATCTGATAATTGTAATTGTCTAATGACAGAAAAGGATGCTCGATTCAAACTGTGACGTAACCGCTATTTAACAGCTGCTGTGCGAGGAAGATAGCTAGATATCCCCACTATACCCAAATATACTATATATACACTATATAAAATATTAATAGGGTATTACACCCATTTTAAAAAAATGTCTCAGTTAGATTCTAGTGCTAGTGAAGCACAAAAAAATTCACAAAATTTTTATTCAATCGATAAGTGCCATAAAAGTGAATTTAAATTTTGCATTTTCAAATTTCGCGCGTAATTTGACGAAAACGCTGGAGGCAGTGGACACTTTATTGCTCTGTGATCATGACGTCAGTTGGCTGTGTAAACAAATGCAGTGATATTTTGTATGTTATGTTAATTGTTTATATTTAAAAATGAGCTATTATTCTACTTATCGTTGGTGTGCTGTTCCTGAGTGAAAAAATAAAAATAATTAAAACTTATAGAGATTAAAGGTACGCTGATCAGTTGACACTGTTGACAGTTGACACTTCTTAGTTTACACAGCCGTATGACGTAATAAAATGGCGACTACGATTTAATGGTGTTATGAAACAGATTAAAAAACCTGAATACTTTGAGTTGAATTTTAAAATTTATTTTGCTATTTAATGAACTAAAACTTACGTTTTCCGTCTGCTTTTTGCCTAAGCTATCTCAATAATATATTTTAGTTCTTTTTCTCATATAGAGTAAAATACACTATTACTCCCTTTGTTTTGCATCCAACTTGGATAACAAACTCAGACATATGCAACTATCATATTACAAAGAAAAAGGTGCGTAAAAAGAGTTTGGATAAATTAGCAATACATTCGTTCGAATATACTGCTGTACACAAGTCTTTAATTTTTGTTACAATGTATTGAGTCCATCTGTATGTATTTAATTTACGCCGACTGTCAAATATTGCATTTGACTTGCTTCTTATTCGATGTACGCACTCGTTTATTTTCACAAATGGTAATGGCTTAACGCTTTATATTGAAACGGTGTTCTGTACATACTTAATTTGTGATACGCTCTACCAATTCATAATAAAACAGTAAACGGCTAGCTTTCTACTAGAGACTTCGTTTGTCATACATTTCGTGTCAGTGGCAACTACACACGTGATACTAATATGACACTAAAGCGTTCGTTTCATTTGTATATAAAACGCACGCGATAAACGCACTCCGTTCGCCGCGTCTACGTCGAACAAAACGACACGCGTGCCACGCTGTGGTTGACAGAGAATGGATTTTAATATGTCGAGATGAACGAGTGTCGTTTTAGTTACGAACAGTTACATTATGACTTATTTTTAATAGAATTTATGTCAAAATATTACTGATCGTAAGTAAACGATTCGTTTTTGGTTATAGAAAGTTGCTAATAGCAATTTCTTCATCTTTCTCTAATTACTAATATAATTAAGTAGAAAGATAAAGAAGAGAGTAGAGAGTTTCAATAATTAGAAAGCTACTGTATTTAAAAGTAACACAGACTATATAACATCACGCCACGAGCCACGGGAGCGAAACAATAATCATGAACGTGGGTCAAACCGCGGAGGACAGCTGGTATGTAATAAAATAGTACGCGGCAATTGCAATGCGTTTATCGCATAAACGAAAAGAGCGCTTTATATGGTCAAAATGTACGAATATTACTATTGATATTTTCGTCTCTAGTACAAGCGGGGCCTGTATTTAGTGCTATAGTAAATATTTATATAACAGAAATGTATAATATACTACAGTGAATTTATTACAAATGCATAATATTTTACATAATAATTATAAATGTTCAACTATGATAAATGCTCTAATGTATACAAAGGCATATTAATTAACATTTACATAATTCAACACATTTGTCTGTTGTCCATTTTTCTTAATTGTCTTGTTTAGTAAACAAATATGGCGTACTCGTAAGTAAAGACAATACAAAGAGACCCATCTCTATGAATTGTCTTTCTTCATTTGTCACAATAAGTGTTACTCTGTGACTTAAATAAATGATTTTCGACTTTGACTTCGAATATAGATTGCAAACAGTAACTAAATAATTTTATAAGATTATTTGTTTAACATATAGGACAATAAAAAAAATGGTTCTACAAGGCTTAAGATTTTTATTGATGTCTGTGTATTAATTTGTGCGATAGAATACATACGAGTATAGTTTAAATACTTTTAATGGGAAGACTGCAATAGATTCTTTTAAATCTTTCCAATATATCGCATTATCTCTATATTCAATGTGATCGTAATCGGATGATGTGACCAATCGATAAATAGCGATCAATCAATCATATAGATTTAATTATGTCGATACATCGATTAGTGCTGTTTGATGTCAACTCACTATAGATCGTTGTGTATGCGCCTTAACTGCTCGACCGATCTTCATAAAATTTGGCATACACGTTGTCAGGGGTACAGAAAAGACCATACCGTATATTTATCCAAAAAAAAACGCACCGTTCCTGAGGAATAGAAAATTGACATAACCTACATTTGCCCAAGCGAAGCTGCGGGCAGAAACTAGTGTTAGTTTAATTAAATAAGCTTTAAGAAACACAAATGACGATAAAAATCTTTACCCAATTAATGACATTATTATGAGCATTCAACAAATGTTTACCCCATAAGTTACCCATGCCCGTGAAAATGAAAAATAATATTATTACAATATACAGAACAACTATTATACACAACTGCCAACAAAAATATTTAATAAAATTGCATTTATCTTTTAAGAATTTCTCATATTGATGCAAGTACGCAATGCCGGGGATATAGGTATTTTTGGTATAACGTAGGTGGCATTAGGGATAGGCTTCCCACAAGGTGGACCGACTACCTTGTATAGGTCCCGGAAAGCGGTTGGATGTGGGTGACCCAAGACCGGTCTGTGTGGAAGACCTTGAGGGATGCATATGTCCAGTAATGGTCATCTTTCGGCTGAGATGATGATGAGGTGGGAATTGGTAAAATTATTGGTCGATTATTGGAAGGTCGTGGTCGTTCGATCCTCATCTCACTATCAACGTGAACCCACTCCTAACACAAGCATTTAGGTTATCAAGAATATTAGCAATCTGTAACTCGAATGGCTAGTACCTTAAAGATATAAAGATCATGAGATTATGGCCTGAAGTAAAAGTTCGCAACAATCAGCGTAACAGCAACGATAAAATTTTAATATTTAATATAAGGAAATTTAAATATTAAAACTTCTATTGGAACTGCTCATGAATTTTGCACGCAAACGTGTTGTTACAGTAAGCGCATAGCTTAAACTAAGTGAGTTACAGAGCATGCACTCTAACGCCTATAACCATCAATATAGTAGAGATGTGACCTCTAGCTTGTAGTACAAAAGATAAACTCAAAGACAGGCCCCGAGGCTATTTACCTGTAATCTAATTCAAATTGGAGACAGCTTTGTTAAATAAAAAAATCTAGTCTTTTAAATGAAAGATATTTAATATTTCCTCTAGAAAAATGTCCATAGTTGTTACGAATCGGCAACTACGTATTACTTGCATCAATTTGAAAAGTTCTCAACAAGACTTTAAGATACCATCATCACCAAATTAACTTTTCACAAACAGTGACGTAGATTAATCCGGTGCTAAACCTAAAAACGCATAATTATTTCATACATGTTTCCAATACCATTTCAAGGATTTATTTAAACTTCCAAAAATATGACTAACTACAGGTGTGTTTTTGGGTTACCGAAATTACATTCTAGTACGACTTTATATGGCTTCGAGCAAAGATTTAAACCATAGATGCGTCCTACGTTTAAATATGGTCACCTTTCTGGACGTTAAGACATCTGAAATATAGTATACACTATCACTCATATTAAAAAATTGCACACTATCATTCCCTATCTTGTTATTGTATTGTGTGAGCTCACTCTTCTTAGTGTGGACACTTACCCCAGGTTTCAAAATTGAGAATCACATGTTTAAAAGTGTTACTTAAACATTTTTATTGTTTCTCTATCAAATTTCCTTTAACTGTGTTAAAGGTATTGGAACATCATATATGTACTTAACACATTCCCGGACAGTACGTCGAGAGACGTGATCTAGAATGATGACCCTCATAATATGGCACTACGGCGATTTAAAAAAATACACTAAAAGTAAGACTCCGTCCATGGCCGACTATTTCCCAAAGCATTTATAGGAAGGATATGACTCTGTGCCGTTTTAGGCTAAAATACAGACCGCTAGACCCAAAGCAAACACTCCTGCCGTAACACACGGTTTAGAATTCACTTGGTATGAATGTTCGCCTACGGTTACGGTTGCGGTTACGTCTCTGACCGTTACTGCCGCAACACATACTTTTAAAACCGTGTAATGTGGCAATACGTCCTCAGACGTGATGTCACTTTGTATGGAAAGTTTGTGTGCCATGTCACAAATTATTTAGAGTGGTTTTGTGTCTGTGAATGTGTTAAGTTAATGCTCAGTTGATAGGTTTGATGAAATTCGATTCTGTGAAAATATTTGAAGATACTCAGTTGATTTTAGTTAATTCTCTCAATTCAGAAACCGTGGGGTTATTTGTGCGATGTATGATATTCGGTGACTATGATTTAAATCTTTGGCTTTAGGTCTATTTTTCAATCATTAGGTTGTTTTTTAAATCACTTAGATGGCGCTCGGACACAATGGTTTGCTGTGTCTGGTTTCCGAGTAATTGTCTCATTGAAATCCAGCATTCAATATATCAGAATTGCTATACAATTTGTTGCTGTTGTTCGTGTGTCATTTTGATAGTTGTCAAATTAAAACAATTTGTTTTGACACTTGTCAAAACGTCAACGTTACTCAAAGTGGATCTAGCGATTGAAAAATCGGCCCTTGATTTTCCAAGAAAATCTTATTTATTAGAGTATTTATATTTTGATATAACAGTTACAATGTTTGCATGTTAAGGTCACGAAACAGTGAGGTACAGATGGCCGGGTCTATTTACTCGCGAAATCAGACCACAGATTAAGTATAAACAGATAGTCGGCCATATAATTAATCTATGTCTTTTTATCGATGTGTATCTGTTATATCAAACTATAAAATATACATAGCCATAGCACCAACACTACACTAAATATTTTTAAACATTTTGAATGCATGCGGTAGAAGACATATTTATACTAGACGCATGACGACGCGTTGCGGCATAAGAAACGATGTTTGCGCAACGTATCTGAGGACTTTTAAATAAGGATCCAGTTATGTGTGTTCTTTTCTATACTAATATAATA
Organism: Catocala nupta; assembly: GCA_963675205.1. Lineage (NCBI taxonomy): Eukaryota > Metazoa > Arthropoda > Insecta > Lepidoptera > Erebidae > Catocala > Catocala nupta. The sequence goes on from OY776105.1 coordinate 5,313,486, forward strand.
AATAGTAAATAATAGTAATTTTGTTTGTTTAGTATAATATTATAAAGAAGAAAGATTTCATTTTATCTCAAAAACAACATATCCGATTTTAAAAATTATTTTGCTATTAAATTGCTATATTATCACCGAGTAACATAGGCTATATTTTATTTAAAAGAGAAGTACTGTTACTGACGCAACCTAACCTACTTTTGCGCGGGCGAAGCCACGGAAAAAAGCTAGTTATTAATCAACTACTACAGAATTGATATAAAAAAATCTTTCACCTTTAGGAAGCTACTTTATCCAGAAGGAACAAAGGCTATGTAACACCACGCTACGAGCCATTCCTATGGCGGAGGTGGAATCATAAAAGTGGGTGAAACCGTGAAGTCAGTAGAATAAGATACAGAGAGCTAGCGACCGGTCCCGGCTTCGCATGGGTAATACTAAACCTTAGCAAAACCTTCCTCATAAATCTCTTCGCCTATTGGTGAAAACCGTCAGTATCCGTTCAGTAGTTTTTGAGTTTTGAGAACAAGCTTACAGGCGCGGCGGGAGACTTTGTTTTATAATATACTAGCGGACTCGACAGACGTTGTCCTGTACAGACGAAAAAAGAAAAAAGAAAAACCAAATCTAAACCATCCTCGAATCCACTTGAACACACAAAAAAATTCATTTAAATCGGTCCAGCCGTTTAGGAGGAGTTCACTGTCAACACACGTACAGAAGAATTATATATATAAATAAGATAGTAATATGATCTTCTATCGCATACTTCTAGAAGTTTCCTAAACAGAGATAAAGCTTATATTCCCTTTATAAAGCTTTAAAGACTAAACTATGGAGTAAATAGAGTTTGGAATACATGTTATTTCGATATCCTGTACTGATTAGTCGATTTTATTTTGTATAGTGTTTAGTTGGTTAGTCGATTATCTCATATCGATTTAAGTGACAACGGACGTTACTAATCGTAATTGTAGCCCAAGATATCAAAATTAATGTGCGTAATTATGACTGTTTACCTTCGAAAGTGAGGGCAGAGATGTATTTGATCCATATTACGCAAGACATATTTTTGATCCTATATAGTATGTGCTGTCCACCGGGCATTTTACCACATTTCGTACTGTTAGTAAGAATTTTACTACACACCAAAACCCAACAGCAATTGGTCGAAAATTAAATCCAAACCTTTATGATCGACTGTGAGCAGCGAAAACTTATTCCAGGGGACCAACGCAAATAATCGACTAACCAACTAAAACCACGGAATTATACTATGAACAACTAATTATCAACTTTAGTAATATATTAAATAGTTATAGCATCATAATAATCAACGTTAACAATAGCCATATTATAAATATTATATAGACATAGAAAATGGACTGATTCGACTTCAACCATTAAATTTCTCTTACAGGAAGCAAGTTTACTGCTATCTTTAACTTGGTGAAAAAGACAGGGATAGAAGTACATATATTTGTTTCAAGAAACTTGCCTCGTGTAAAGGTAGATGGCGGTTTGGTAGTGTCTTTAGTATTGCTTCTACAATGCAAAGGAAACGCAGTTAGTCAGCCAGTATCTAAAACGTAAATACGAGTGAAATAGTGTGAAAGAGGCAAAACGAACGTGCGGCCAATAGTTATATCTTTCTATAATTCTGATTGCTATGATGCAGGCTTGTAGAGCTAATCTTAGACATCTAAATAATGTTTATAAGTCGATCTGAGCTAGATTTACCAAATAATCGATTATTTAGGGTTAGAGAATCGTTTTAAGATCAGGTTAGAACTGGTTAGCTCGATTTCTCGGTCTAAAACTTGTCGAATGTTTATGATGTTACGTAAAAACAGAAATGTATTAGGAAATAAAGTACAGTTCTAATCAATAGACACTATTCCTAATTCGATTAAACGAAGATCGATTCTGCTTGATATAATCGATAATTGATTCTTTAATCCTCGTTTTAAATCGAATCGAGCATCAATATTAAGATTGAATTGACCCCTTTACAATGGTTAATCATCATAAGAAAGACACCGGTATAAGCTGCACAGATCTTTGCCTCTTTCTAAATAAAGCGCGGTTAACGTTGTGAAACAATCGTTCAGTATATTGTCTATGTCCATAAAATATTACAATCAAAACAATAATAAAATAATGTCACAAATAAATTATGATACACCAATGAATTGATTTACAATAAATTATTTTTTACAATTTTCATAGGATTATTTAACTGGAATTTTTTACTGTTTAAAGCAAGCGGTATATTAGAGATTTTACATTTAATAAATAAAACTGGTAAGATTTTATTTTATTCAAAGTATACCATATCAATTATAATAAAGAATTTCATGATCTTTGGTACTCTAACCAGGCTTAGTTACTGCTATCTGAGGCTATAACGCAATTTCTTAAAGGATAATGATATTCTAAGTACAGACAGCAACGCCGTATAAGCTCATGACAGCCGGCTTTGCAAGTTCTTTTCAAAATATAGGAGCTTACTTAAGTCATTGTCCTATCGGTCACGTGACAGAAAAACAGTAAAATGACTTAAATAAGTTCAGAACTCAAAACCACAATGTCTTAAAATGGACTTTCAACCCCTTTGTGATTCACGTGAACTTAGCCGCGGGCATAAGCTATAGTTTATATATTTTACTTCTAATACCACCGCTTGCTTGAACATAACAGAAAATAATCGATACATATATTGGACTCCTGTACTTTTCGTTTTATTACTCTCTAGTTGCTACGGTGGTTGCCCTCATACCCGACTATTCGACTAATACTAACCCTTCTAGCGTTGATTCGACTGAAACAGAAAAATCTACTAAATAAAACATCGACTAAAACTAAACAACAACGTCAAATGCTATATTTGAGTTTCTTAGCGAGAAAATCAGATCACGATCGTCACGGAGGTGAATTACACCCACATTTCACTAGTTATGCTTAGGTCCCGCGTAATAAAAGGCAAGCCTATTACCTATATGGCCTCTACTGGCACAGCTCCAGATTTTGGGGTTGGGCACTAACACTTCTGATTCGAGAAACGAATTCATAACCTCGTGCCGTGCAATAGGGTAGTAGACACACAACTTTTTTATATTCAAGTCGAATCGGCACATTACCCAAATTGTAAAATACAAAATAATTTTAAATCTCAGTTATAAATAAGCTGCAATCCTTTCAAATCTTGTAGTAGGCGTAATTGTCAAATGGCAGAAAAGAGATGCACGATACAAACTAACTGACGTAACCGCTATTTAAACGCAGCTGTCCGAGGGAGATAGCGAGATATCCCCATTACTTTTTCCTATATCCAAAATGAAAATATTTATAACCTACTCCCTTATTTTGCAACCAATATTGATACTGTTTGCACAATTTGAGATTTTTTTTATTGCCATTTGCTCTTTGTGTGTCAAATAATATACAAAATCAAAGATCACAACTACTCTATTACTTAAGAATTAAATTAGTTAAGAATATATAATTACCTTTGTATTCGGTTATAGCTATGTTGCGTTTTTTAATGTGGTTTTTGGTTCTTCTACTTTGTCTGATAGATCCTGGCAACAATAGAAAAATTTTATTAGCAAAAGTCCAGCCTATTATTTCGTAAACGGTCCTTATACACACATAACATGCAAATGACTGACTGCATGGATGATGTGGTAATTTAAGTGGTCACCTTAATACTGCGTTGAGGATAGCGATGTCGATCACCACACGGGACAAAAAATTGTGTGATCCACATATACTTATTCAAGGTCTGGGTGTTCTTTGTGTCTGTTGTTTGTATCTTTGCGATGCCTGCTATGACATCGGCATTATACCTAGTTGTCTTTTGTAAAGAGAAGAAAGCGAAAAGAGAACATATACATTACCTCTTCTAATAGTTCAGAGGCGTGGCCGTTCCTCAGAGATTCCCGAAGAGTATCATCTTCATCCTCATCCGTGGGGACGTCGTAGAACTCTTCACTGTCCATCTCACTTTCTGTTAAACGAAAATATAACAAATATAATAAAAAATAAATTCAGATTTGCTGGTTATATTTAGATTTACAATTCTAAACATAAGTTTATAATGTACTATATTGAGTCCGCGGCTTCGCTCGCGTAAATGTAGGTTAGGTTACTAACAGAAGGTCACTGACGTGAAAAATATAAAATGAAAGTGTTTATTTAGTATTTAAAAACATGTTACAATAATTTCATACTTCTGCCAAACTGCACAGCAGTTTGTTGGCAGACGCAGCTCCATGCTAAACTTTCTCATAAATAAATGAATATAAAAATTTTGTTTGACTAAATATAAAAGTAGTGCAGTATAAAATAAATAACATCCATAATTACTATAATGATCACATACATACATATTACAAAATATTTTCAGCATCTATCATGTTTGCAATGATGACATTTACAAGAAATTTCGTTGTTTTATATTGAAACGACCGTTTTAAAACCGAAGTACTTTCAATGTCTGCAGGTAAACTATTCAATATAGTTGGAACTAAATATTTATTACATCTTTGTCCATAATAATTATTACAAGTGGGCACCTCAAACGTTTTACAATGTTTTGCACCTCGAGACCTTAGCTGTACAGTCCTGTTTTTCTACTCTTGGTGGCAGTAATCCAATGCTACTAATAGCGCAACCTTCTCATGCACTGGCAGGATATTACACTCGACAAACAATTCCACAAAGTTGGGCATTTTACATCGTGATTTTGTTTCACTGTCTACTAATTAAAAAAAAAAATATTATAATGCTTTAATATTGTCCAAGTATGTTTCAAACTTGCGTCCATAGCACGCCAGTCCATAGGAAAGCAGCAAATCTACCAGCGCATGGTATACGACAAAGTAGCCCAGTCCAGTACGACACTGAGGTGGTGGAACTTTGCAAGGACAGATCGTAATTTATCACAAAGTTTTATAATGTGCGTTTTCCAAGAATAATTGGTGTCTATTACTAGGCCTAAGTATTTGTACTCCACCACCACCTCTATAACCGCGCACTCACATTATGATATACTGCCGTCGTGCTCGCTATGAAGACATTCATAGCTGTGTCCTATAATGCGCGGCGAGCGTCCAATGCTTTTATGATAAAGTGAGTGTATATGCATACATTTTGTTTTGTTTATGTTAATAACTATTCCATTATCATGTGCCCACCCTATAATATTTGTGAAATTGGAATGAATTTGATTTTCTATTATATTTAGATCGTTATCAGCGTATACCAGACATGTATCATCTACATACATATACATATATATGACAGTTATGCACCACATTGCACATGCTGTTAACATGCATTATAAAGCCTACCGGCCCATACACCAATCTGTTGGGCACGCCACAAGTGATATGTTTAGCTTCCCCCACTCCTCCATTAACTACAGTTCTCAGCGTCCTACATGTGAGGTAAGCGTGGAGCCATGTATTAAGAGGCCTCGCTTTCTGCATAGCTTGAAGCATCTGGTAGTGCTCCATAGTCTCAAATGCCTTTTTGAAATCAATAGAGATCGCCACCACCTGCATTCGCTGACCTAGGTAATCTTAATATCATTAGAGAACTGTGCCAGAGCTGTAGCCGTACTCCTACCATGTCTAAAAACGTGTTGAGCATTTGGTAAGATATTATTTTCTCCAAAAACGTACTTATTTAGCCTACATATATTGTAGACCAAATAACTTTTCCACAATTTTATTTATTACTGAAAGTATAGCTATTGGCCTATAGTTCGAGTAATCTGTGTGTGCATCTTGCTATAAATAGGCTTCATCAGTGCAGTTTTTAATTGTTCCGAATATTGTCCTTTTTCTACTCACAAATTGATAAATAAGGCTAATACAGGAGTTAATTGAGACTTTAGATGTTTTATTTCCTTTGCCCTTATATTATCTCCATCTGCAGAAATTTCACAGCTTAGCAAATTGATCATTATATAAACATCTTATGGACAAGCTTTCTGAAATCTTATTGACATTTGGCTATTGTTCACATAACTAGACCTATCCATAAACTTACGACAACATACATGTTTCAGATCTGAGATTTCTCGAGTGAAAGTAGTCGAAAACTTATTGCATATATCAATTTTGCTGTCTATTCTACCTATCTACCTAGGTGTTTCATAATAATGTTATCTAAGCCAGCCACGGATCCTGAATTTTTAGGTCGGGCAAAACTGAAAATGCCGCCCCCGCCCGCCTATATTTTTATGTATTTTCATTATTTCAGCAATTTAACGCGCACTGATAGATTTGGGCCTCCCGGAGAGAACGCCACAACGATCGGTCTAGTGCTATTCATTCTGTGTTAAGCCTATTTTTTTTTTCTAAATATTCTTACATGGATTTGCAGAACAGATATTTTAATTTCATGCACGGACAGAATTTTAGTATGCATATTGCCATGCCATTTATTTTAAAAATTACTCTAGTTCGAGTAATCTTGCGCCGTTGCGACTTTTTACTTTTGATTTACAAATTTGTATTCTTTCGATGAGTATAAATAAATTGTGTGAATATTTAATCAAAATTACTAGTAAAAATTACACCTAGCGCCTATTAAAGGAAACACTTTTTAATTCAATTTTATTCATAGGTTATCACAAAAAGCTTATGACCCATTTTTTTTAATTTATATAAATTTGAGATTAAATTTGTATTAAATTATGATAAAATTTACAATCAATAGTTTGACATTTCTATAAAATTCATCCGATCACATCAGAATGACGTGAAATAAATATAAAGAAAAGAAAAGAAAAATAGAACTAAAACGATTTAGAGTAAAATATCTACTCCTTTTAAGGTTAGCTATTTCGTTAATGATGAGTTGTGTATTCGTCTGCCAAGTTTGAATTCGCCACTCTCTGAATTTGCCGCCCGGGGCATGGGCCCCGGCTTGTACCCCCTAGATCCGGGGCTGATCTAAGCTAATTTTCCCCTCCCTACCCATGAGTTTATTTTGCCCCAGATTTTTCTGATATTCTTGTTACATTTTTTTACATCTTCTACTTATTTTTAGCCTTATATATATATATTTGTTCATTCTATTCCTATATTTATTGTATTGTAATCTTAAAATCAAATCATTAGAATTGGACTTGCATTTTTTAAAAAGTTTATCCCTTGTATAAATCATTTTTCCAATTGATTCAGTGATCCATGGCTTATTCTGCCTACTGTTACGTAGGTATAGTTATTTGTATTTTCGACTTATTATAAACATCACAAAAAGTTAAGTAAAGGGCATTATATAAATCAATTGGGCAAATGCCCAATCGATTTATTTTTTCATTGGAGTGTGTTTTGTTAATGGTACCATAAATTCCGTAAGTAATAAAAAATCTCAACGAACAATTTTAAGTGATAAAAATATTATTGGATTATTGGACAATATTGCATGATGCTGAACTGTACTTACAGTTCAGAATTGTACTTAAGAATATGAAGACACAATGCACCGAGTTCGAAGTTACGAACCCACACATGGTCTATACACGATCGCGTTACTGTGCCGCCGTAAACCTCCTCCCGTGTTACGTCACGGATGGCGCATTCCATCCCTATCTCACACATATTGTTTTCGAAGTTGCTGATAACGCTGCCGGAACCGGTTTTGCACAAAAGATTCACGTTCGTGTCGCCGATTAGTAATAAATAATAATTCACAGCCAACTGGTATCTCATCTATCGACTTCTTCAACAAAACCTTGTTTATTTGTTTTTGGGGGCCGGTATATGACAAAGACATGTACTATTTTTCTTTTGTCTTGGTAAAACTGTCCATGAATCAATTCACAGTAATTAGTATTTAGTATTTTTGCTGTAAAGTTTAATTTGTTATTAACATATAACAGTATCCCCTGCCTCTTCTATTTTCCCTCGTATTTATATATGTGTCATATCCTTCTATGGTATATAAAGGTAGTTCTTGTTGTCTTATGTTTATTTCACTTAGTGCAATGAAGTCTAAAGTCTAAAGTTCCTTGCAGTTATTAATTAAGACTTGGAATTGATAAATTTTTTTCTCAGTGTCCTTATATTTAAGTGTATAATGTTCAAGTTTTTGTCACATGTAATATTTCCTCTTGCCAGCTATCTATAGATGTAAATTTATTGTATTTGATATTATTGTTTATATATAATACGTGATCATCGAACTTTCGTGCAATTATTTAACTGAGTGTGCCACACGCTGACCCATTATTGATTGCACATGGTTTCGTTTATGTATATATTTATGTCACTCGTACTCGTATGTACGGCTCGATCTTATTTTGGTATCATTTGGATCATCTTTTTTTATTAGCACCCTACCGTTTTGTATCCAAAAAGGTATTAGCTCATTTTTCGCCGTCCAGAGAATATTGCGTATTGTACTTCGTAAGATCCTCATTAACATAAATGCTTTGTTTGTTTCCATTGGCAAAAACATCATCATTGGTTAGTTGGTGGGTTTTTCTTATCGCTAGATAAGAAAAACCCACCAACTAACTGGTCGCGGGCGGCACGCGTAGATAGCGTGATAAAAACTGGCCATGGTTTTTGTTTGTTGGTGTCAGCTGAGTCGCCACGCACAGTGCTGGTATTGCGCGCAGCGCCGCGCTTATTTTTTTTCACCTACCCTTTTAATTTTATATATATTACTGTCATCAACGATCATACGATTTTTCTTCCAATCCAAATATTTTGCATTCCTTTCTTTTTTATGTGTCTCTAAATAGGCTATTCTTTCTTCTAGGGACTTGTTACACGTTTCTAAATGCAAGTTTTTATGTTCTAATGCTTTAATCTTTTTGTCTGTTTTTCCCTTCTCTTCTTTTTCTCGTCTATCAATTCTTGGTACTTCTCCGCATGGAAGCTTATACCTTCAGACATATATTCTAATAGCTTTTTCATGTTGAAAACGATTGCTAGCTTTTCATTAACTTCGGCTAACAGTTTTCTGGAGTTGTTTTGGATAGATCAACGTCGATAGAAGGTTGACCTGCTTGCGTGATTTGGCATTCGTCACAAGCCGGTATCGGTAAATGTCTTGATTTTGAGGGCACACTTTTGTATACATCCTCACAGTCACCCTTACACTTCAAAATACTATCTCCTTTCACTCGCGCTAGCGATATCTTGCACAATTTGCACTGCATCATCGCAATGTACGTATTGTTATAGCTGTTGAATGATAATTTTATAATTTCCCGTAAACAGTCTGTCACGACTAGCGCAACAACAGATGTCACGTTCGCACGGTAGGAGTGCACGCGTCGTGTGTTTAGTTTTAGTTCCAGCGACCCACCCACCATTCAAGGCAGGAGTAGGTACACAGTGGTAGGTTTATTTGGTAGTACCCGGGAAGTTCCATCTTTTCCCAGATGAGCCCGACATAACTTCTCCGCTCCCCTTTTCCGCGAGTAAAGTACGCGTCAATGCATTCCATCAAGTTAAAAAAAAGGTTAGTAACAGTACTTTTTCTGGAGAAAGGTTACGTACGTATTATGTCTTTCTGTACCACTGACAATATACATGCCATTTTTTATGATGACCGGTCGATTAGTTAAGGCGTAAAAGCGTAACAAACAAACAAACTCACATTCGCATTTATAATATTAGTTAAGATTTGCTACGTTGTTAATCGGAACAGGCCGCAATAGTTTTGAACCTATTTAGTTTAAAATGGCTGGTAGTAACATAACTATTTGATTTATTATAGTTTATACTGTCTTTAAGTATAAGTGACTATAAAACGTTATCGGTTGCACAAGGTTTATCAACCCAAATAAATAAAACATACACACATATTCTCACGCCTATTCCCCTGAAGGGGTTTAGAGAAGGAAAGCCTCGCTGATTTCAGCATAAATGTGCCGGCTCGACCGGCGAAGGACTACCCTCTCACAGAATATCGACGTCAAATAGCAGTATTCCTACTGTTGTGTTTCGTTCGTTGAGTGAGAGTACCGCATGCCCAATCACCCTCTTTCCACCTTCCTGCTCCTTCTCCTTCCCACTTTTGTTCCTAAAGGGTCAGCAACGCGCAAGTGAAGCCTCTGGTGTTGCAAGCGTTCATAGGCTACGGTGACCACTTACCATCAGATGGGCCGTATGTTTGCCACCTTAGTAGTATAAAATAGGGGTGTATTAGACCCAATTTTTACCCAGTATAGTTTTAGGACCTACAATATAGGGATATAATACAGGCAAGGCTATATCGTGAACTTTGCCAAACTTGGTGCTGCTCCTGAGAATTTCCTAATAGAATAACTCTTTACGCAGACACCGAACCGTACTCTCACTGTTGTATTTGCATGCGATAACATGTCGTCAGTCACCGGCATAGATTGTTTGCACGGCCGACGTGCCATACTCTCGCCAGAGCCAAGTCCCCAGTGTGCCGCACCTTAGAGGTGATCAACGCTCTTCTGTACGCCAGCCCTAACAGTGATTTTTTTGCGGATGAATCGAAGATTTAATAATCATAATGCAACATGAAAACATTTTTCATTAATAAATCTCACACAAGTAAGATACATGCAGCCATTATCCAGAATGACATTAACTATACTGCCCTTAATCTTTGCACTCAGTTAAATATACAAGCCCCTAATACTAATAACCCACAATCATATAAAATCGACAATTGGAAAAAGAATATTCTTCATGGGAGACACCCCAATGATTTGGACCAGCCTCATATAGATTCAATATCATCAAATAAATGGTTAAAATTGGGCATATTATTTCCAGAAACAGAAGGATTTATGATAGCAATTCAAGATCAAGCAATAAATACTAAAAATTACAGAATACACATAATAAAAGACCACCATATTACCATAACAAATGACAAATGCCGAAAATGTCACACTCAACCCGAAACCAACATATACCAGGAGCATGCACAACACTCACAGAGACGGGCTACACACACCGCCATAACCAAATAGCTAATATCATCCATCAAAGACTAGCACATAAACACAAACTCACACAAGACGATAATACGCAATACGTATTACAAATACACGCCTCATCTATACTTGAAAATACCACTACAGACAGAACCATCCATTATAACAGATCGGATATAACACTAGAAGTTAAAATCAATAAAACCACATACCTAATAGATATTGCAGTCCCCAATACGCATAACTTACAAAAGGCAATTCGTGAGAAAATAGGTAAATATGCAGAGCTGAAGGATGAAGTAACAAGAATATGGAAACAAGACAAAGTTTACATAGTGCCCATAGTTCTTTCCACCACCGGTATCATTCCTAAACATCTTCACCATAGCCTGAAATTAATAGACCTTAAAGATTCCCTATAAATTATGCTCCAAAAAGCCGCTATTCTTAACACCTGCAGAATAGTTAGAAAGTTCATGTCTCTAGATGAAAACGAGGTTACACACCACACGCTACATTTACTTGGTTTCGGCTCGTAAATGTAGTCAAAACCAGCCCTGAGCTGAGAACAATAAAAGTACTCCAAATAATAATAATAATTGTAATAATTGGTCTGGTTTCTCTTATCTGGCATATTATTATTATTTCGTGTATTAAAGGAGCATGCCCATTTCTGGGCCCACGTGTTACAGCCAAATTTTTACTGCAAAAGCAGCGTCATTTCATCACTAAACAAAATCAATATTTTATGTTAATTAATTACAACTTAATTTGTAGTTAAAGTCATGTATTATAATATAATCAATATTTTTACTGTAAAATGTTTGTCATTTTATCAATACACAAAATCTCAAAGAACAATATTCAATTTACGTTGGTAAAATATTTTATGTTAATTAATTACACTGCATTAATTATATCTAGCTAAAAAGACACGATGTTAGATTTTTTATCTTTAAACTTCAAGTTTGAAAATGACGTTTAACGTCAAAAAATCAAACGTACTGTTGTATATCCAAAATGCTAATAGAAAAACTAATATCACATAAATCTAGCTGACAACCCTAACTACACTGTAACATCGTTTTGCTACATCAGCAGTACGGTATTCGAGCAGCGCGCTCTTACTCCGAGAGCTAGTCTTCTCCAGTCTCTCGTCGTGGCTTATCTTTTTCTAATTCTACCTGTGCCAATTATAATAATTCTATTTCATTCAATATCAGTGCCGAAACTTGTATTTTAACCTTGTGTTTTGTGAGGAACAATATACTTTATTTTAGCCGTATTAATTAGTTTTTTTTAAAGCCTTTCGAAAGGACTCGTGTTACATTTGGTGGCAGCGGTGGGATACGAAAATTTCTTGAATATTTTTCCTAATACGTCTCCGAAACGCTCTCCGTGAATTCTTTATTACGGCAAAGTTATCGTGTCGAACCTATACTTTTATCGTGCCACGTTGTGCTCCTGTGTCGTCGTGTTTGTTTGCGAACAAACGTGGCCAAACAACACCCGTCTCCATGTAGCAGAAGAGGCCTTGCTGAAGGCTTTCTGGCAGGCCTTGTCGTCGGGTGAGCGGTGCTACCCATCCTCTCATCGATACGGTCGTGATGGTGCCGACAGTTTTCACTACGGTTGTGGCGACCCTACTGTGAGTAGTATTAATTACCAATTCTGTGCTCAGTGACATAGTGAACTCATATATCTACAATCTTTTCCAACGTACAACATCAAATACTTACTGAACTTTATTTTGATTCTAAAATAGAAACATTGAACAACTTAAGTTTAACTATAGAGACTCGAGGCAGCGTCGAATACTGTTTATATTATACATCCGTCGATTTACTACGAACTGATAAGCTCGCAACCTAAACAGACTCTGTATCCGCCTGACTGGGTCACAAAGCTGACCCTTGTTCATTATTCTATAACTGTGTTATTCTATTTTGTAATTGTTTTGTTCTGTTTTGTGTAACTTGTTCTTTGTATGTATTGCTTTCGTGTGTATAATACTAGTCGATATCCAAAATGACTTCCAAACATGAGCCCGAAGAGGAAAATCCCACTGCATCTAAAAACATTACCCCTCGAGTAGAACCCGAGGATAAGATAGAATTAAATGTCCTATTACAGTTCATCAAACCCTTTGACGGCACGAGAGATAAATTAAACTCGTTCATTGCCAATTGTCAAAATGCCTATGGCTTAGCAACCAAATCGCAAAAACCTATATTATTTAATCCCAGTAAAGTAGAAGGCAGAACGGAATCTACCTGTAATATCAAAGAATTCGATACACTCGAGCAATTCCTAGAATTTCTCAAACACCAGTTCGGTGAGAAAAACACTATGCACACCTCTTGTCCGAACTGCAGGATTGTAAATAGGGCCCATCCGAACCTGTAAACCAATTTGCTCTTAAAATAGAAACGTGTCTCGCCGAACTTTTGACCGAAATAAATATTTCTATACCTACCAAGAAAAATACTGAGTTGGCAGGTCGTGTAGCAGCAATGCAAGACCTCGCTGTACACACTTTTGTAATAGGGTTACATCCGCGGATCTCACAATTCGTCAGATGCCGTGACCCTGACTCGCTCAACGCAGCAGTTAATTTTGCCGTCGCCGAAGAAAAGATTCTAGCTAGTATCACGAAGAAACCCTTACAACCTTTCTTTAATAACTAGACCAAAATTCCTACCTCGACGTGAACCTCAGAGTAATCGGCTTCCCGCACCACAAAACTCTCGTGTGGCAGACGCACACAAGAAAGTAAACACCAGCGATCTAAATCTTATAAAATATCGGGCACACTATCGAGAACTGCCGATATCAGCAATATAAAAACAATCGTAAGCAATATTACAACCAACCCTCGACTTCTGGTCGTCAATATAATCAGGTACAAGACTCCTCTCGCAAAGTTCATTATTTCAACCAATTACGAAATGATAGTGTTGACGAAGTAGACCATTTAAACGAGTAGATTTTCCCGAACGGTATTGCACGGGAAATACACCAACGAAAGCCCATACTTCCAAATCCTCTGCATCCAATTCCAAATCCTCTGCATCCAATTCTAAACCCACTGTATCCACGAAAATAGCTATTAAACACTCTGTATCCAATTCCAAGTCCTCTGTATCGTATACCAAATCTGCTGTATCACTCTCTGTATCGCACTCCGAGCTCTCTATATCCACTGTATCCTTGAAAAAACTTACCAAACCCTCTGCGTCCACTGAACCCTCTACATCTAAATCTAGCACCCCTGACTCCCCTTCTAAATTCTATAAGATATCACCGCATCCTAATACTAAATCAAGTAACAAACCATCTAAATTGAGTTTGTCTCCAATCCTTAACTATCCCAAAAACAAAACCAGGAGCACCCTCTCCTCCACATCTCAGAATAGAAAAAGAAAACATAAAAATCTATAAACTTTATCTATAAAAATAATAATATAGAAAAGAGATACCTACCTTATGTAAAAATCCAAACCTCAGTCGCCTCACACCCTTTATCTTTCCTAGTTGACACTGGTTCCTGCATCTGTTTACTGAAATCAAGTTCTACGTCAAAAATTCCAACTCTAAGCGACAATGTAATCACCTTAAAAGGCATCGATGCTGGTGACGATGTACTTTAGGCAGTTTCCAAATGGAAATATTTCGGAAAAACAATGAACCATACTTTCACGAATTTCACGTAGTTGAAGACATTAGTTTGAGTCACGATGGTATAATAGGCAACGACCTTTTTAAAAGCTTAAAATGTCAAATTGATTACAGCCGAAGTACCTTATAAATAGGCGACTACTCTGTCGAACTGATATTCTCCGTTCCTCTATATACAATAATTCCTCGAACGGAAACTGTGATAGAATGCTCTGTTAAGAATTCAACTATTAAAGAAGGCATTATTGTTGATCAACATATTTCAGAAACACTACTAGTCGCTAACTACATTGTGACGATAAAAGAAAATGGGCGAGTAAACATAATCGTTGTCAATATCTCCGAAGACCCTATCACGATTCATTCTAACTTCAACCTTGACAAAGAACCTTTCGAAACTCAATCCAGTATGTGCATGCCTCTATCTGAAACGATTCCAAATCCAAACACTTTAGCTAGGACAAACGAAGTCCTTAAACAACTCCGAATCTCCCACCTTAATGATGAAGAAACAACCACTCTATTACAAATTTGTTCGGATTACTCTGACATTTTCTACCTCTCGGGTGATCAACTTTCAACCCTCTACTACAACTGCCGAACACAAAATAAGGACAACCACAAACATACCAATTCAAACCAAATCCTGCAGATTCTCCGAGTGTCAAAAGAAAGTAGTTGAAAATCAAATTAATAAAATGCTAGAACAAAACATAGTAACCCCGTCTGACTCACCGTGGTCATCTCCTATTTGGGTAGTCCCCAAAAAATTAGACGCGTCCGGCCAACGTAAATGGAGAGTAGTAATCGACTATAGGAAATTAAATGACATCACGATAGGCGAAACATATCCAATACCACAAATAACAGAAATATTAGACCAATTAGAAAAAAGTCAGTATTTCACTACATTAGATCTGGCATCTGGATTCCATCAAATACCGATGTGTCCACAAGACGTGGCTAAAACAGCATTTTCCATCCCCCAGGGTCATTTCCATTCATACACGCGAACGCCGTTCGGATTAAAGAACGCCCCTTCCACATAAATTAATGAATACTTGTCTTTCTGGCCTTCAAGAATCCCGCTATTTCGTTTATTTAGACGACATTGTAGTTTATGGACCTGACCTCATTTCAAGCATCCAAAACCTAACTTCTGTCTTTGAAAGAATCAGGAAGTATTATTTGAAGTTACAACCAGAAAAATGCAACTTTTTGCGTACAGAAGTCGCATATCTTGGTCACATTATTAATAGCGAAGGCGAAAAGCCAAACCCAAAAAAAAATTAAAGCCGTCATCGAATTCCCTATACCAAAGAATCCTAAAGATGTAAAATCATTCTTAGGATTAGTATCATATTATAGACGCTTCATCCCTGATTTCTCCAAAACTGCTAAACCACTAACGACTCTCTTGAAAAAGGACAAAGTATTCAAATGGGGCAATGAACAACAATTAGCTTTTGAAAACTTGCAGAACAAACTCGTAACGTCTCCTATCCTAGCATACCCTGACTTTTCTAAACCCTTTTTACTTACCTGTGACGCTTTTAATTACGCTTCCTTTTCCGCGATCGTATCCCAAGGACCAATAGGAAAAGATCTACCAATCGCCTACGCATCCCGAACGCTCAATAAGGCCGAATGTAACTATAGCGTTACTGAAAAAGAGTGCCTCGCCATTGTCTTTGGCACCAAAGCCTTTCGTCCCTATCTTTACGGACACCGATTCACAATAGTTACAGACCATTAACCGCTTCAATGGTTATTCAATTGTAAAGACCCTGGATCTAGACTCATTCGCTGGCGTCTAAAATTAGAAGAATTTGACTATGATATTGTTCATAAGAAAGGGAAAATAAATTCTAATGCCAACGCACTGTCGCGTTTCCCTGTCAATCCAGTAGAAGGCAGTTCACCATCATTTCCTAATCTAGAATTACCAAATGACGCCGATGAACATAGTAACCCATTAGAAGATCCTCTAGTGGAATTACCACCTCATATCCCATTCACCTTCGATGACGAGGACCTCCTACATCCAAATGCTAACCCAGTAACACAAAACCCTTTACCAACAAGATTCGATGATACCCCAATTAGGTCCCATAGATTGGGGAACATATGATACTAGCCCTCAAAGCGCTGATCTGAATCTTGACTTTGACTCTTTACAAATTCCTTCGCCTAACGAAAATGACACAGACTCAATCATTTGATTAACCTTTCCGGCCCCGCGCGCACTTAAACGACGACGATTACTCCCAATTTCTGAAACAAATGTCTGACAAAAATTTCACTTGCGATACCAAACTACTAGAAAAAAATACAAATTCCTACATCAATAGACATAGACGAATCAAATCCATACATATACGAGATCTTATCAAACTTCGAAAACAAAGACGAAATCTTTAATGCTGAAAAGGAACTGCATTCTTCCCTGAAAATAAAATACAACGATAAAATGATTTATCTTATTTTACCAAAGTTCACCATTTCGATGAGTTATCCTATCCAGCCATATACACAACTCAAAAAGAAGTAAGAAACGAACTTATGAAGTTAGAAAACCCCGTTGACGTCGCAATCTCCGATTTCAGACATCCCTTTGATCACCACTTATATACTAAAATTTACAATATGCTCACCTATATATTCCATAAAACAAAAATCTGCATTCACATATATCTTAATAAAATTATATATCCTACCCCTAGCGAAATATCTAAAATACTACATGAAAACCACGACCTTCCAATTGCTGGCCATTTAGGGTCATCGCGTATGTATAACCGAATAAAAGAGCAATTCTATTGGAAAATAATGAGGAGTGACATAGAAGACTATGTCAAGAAATGCAAATCATGCCAAGAAAATAAAGCCTTACGAAAGTTGAATAGAGCCCCTATGGAAATCACTACTACTTCCACTTCCCCGTTTCAGCGTATAGCCTCAGACATTGTCGGACCTCTACCCGAGTCCGGACCTGGAAAACTTAAGTATATACTCACCTTACAAGACGATCTGACAAAGTATTCTGTAGCCTACCCCATACGTAGTACGACTGCAGAAGAAACAAGTGATTGCCTCATTCATTTCATTTCATTATTCGGCATTCCTAAATCAATCTTGAGCGATCAAGGTATTAATTTTACCTCAGACCTCTTTAAAACTACTTGTCAATTTCTGAAAATAAAACAACTCTGGTCTTCACCGTATCACCCTCAAACTCAAGGCGCTTTAGAACGCAGCCAATCTACTCTTAAAGAGTACCTGAAATCATTTATTAACGAAAATCAAGACAATTGGCCCACTTATGTTTATACTGCCATGCTAACATATAATACTACAATACATTCTACTACAAAATTCTCCCCTTACGAATTAGTTTTTGGTCACTTACCTTATCTACCATCTTCTGTTTATGAACAAACACTTGGTACAACTTATAGCAACTATATTAAAATATTACAACACAAACTCAAATATACAAGGGAGAAAGCATTACAAAATATTCTAAAATCTATGATAACCATACTAAGACTCCTCCCAAATATAAAGTCGGTGATTACGTCTACCTGAGAAATCATTTGAGGTTAAGAAAGGCTCTGTCACCCCTTTGGAAAGCATATAAGATCATCAAGGTTCATAATAATCATACGGCGACTCTCCTCATAAATAGACGCCACGTTATTCATCACTTTGAACAACTAAAACCTGCTTACATCACACACGTCTCGTAACCTATGAATATTATGTACATTAAAATGCTATTAATGTATTTAACAGTCTCATTACAGTATATTTACGCCAACTATTCAGGGTCAAGATTTCATCACACCCATGACGAATAGCCCTGGAATATACTTCGACCCCTTAGGCTCTTAAAGTTTAGTTAATCATTATCTTAGCGTAGTAACTCCATTCGATATATCGTTTATAAGTCCTCATATAGATAACCTTCAAACATTTCTAAATATATCTAGTGTACTTTGCGAAGGTAGTCTAGTTTTCGACCACCTGGAATGCGGAAATATTCTTGAACCTTTATATACTCGTTTACATGATGTAATTCACGATAATGAAGCCATATCCCATCTCACGTCTCGCCATCTCTCTAAACGATCCGTTCCATTTGGCATCATTGGCTCTGTTTCCAAGAAATTATTCGGTACTATGAATGAAGAAAACTCTATCTGTTACGATAATGCCATAAGAGCAGTCGAAACAAATCAAAAGAAAATAGCCAGTTTAATGAAGGAAAATATCCTAGTTACCACTTCTACCCTTAAGTCGCTTAACAAAACCTTGAACAATATAATTATTAATGAAGAACAATTAAAATGCGCTATCACTGAATTCTCTGAAGATATTCGAAATTTAAGCCATGTATCTCGAGTATTAGGATTAAGATCCCGCATGTTAGAGGTAATTTCAACGATAGAAAATAATCTACTAGCCTTGTCATTCAAGGTCAGCGATGCCATTAATTCTATTATGTTTAGTAAATCATATGTCCTATATCCAACCATACTCACCCCTAAAGAACTCTATACTGAATTAGTTGCTAATTATCGATTCTTACCTAGTTCGCAACAACTGCCAGTTCTTCTTAGCCTTGAGAATATGTATACTATCTTGAACATATCCGAAATATCTTCCTGCTTCAATAGAGACATAAATAAATAAATATTAAATAAATATTCTACCACATACACACAACACCATCTAGCCCAAACTAAGCAGAGCTTGTACTATGGGTACTAGACAATGGATAAACATACATATATACATTTTTTTTTGTAAATACATACATATTATACATAGAAACACCCAGACCAAGACAAACATCCATGTTCATTCACACAAATGTTTGACTTGTGCGGGAATCGAACCCGCGACCTCAGGCGTAGCAGTTGGTTACACTAACCACTACGCCATCGAGGCCGACGAACCTCTCGTACACACTACAGACCTGAACCTATATCATAACTTACCTTCACCGGCTTCTCATGACGTTAACAACCCAGTCTCCTATGTCACCATCATCCCATCCTCTAAATACATTGGTATCAGTAGAGATAGATCCATTTACTGTAAACTGGATAGTTTAGAATCATGCAAAATGATCGACAACGATCATTATCTCTATGAAGGCTCTACAACCTATTCCCCATTAGCTACTCCATCATGCGAAACAGAAATAGTTGTAAATGTAATCACCTCAATTTCAAATATTTGTGAAGCTAAATTTATTCATGGTAATATAAATATATGGCAACCGCTTCGCAATAACAGATGGTTATATGTAATTTCAGAAAAAACAAAATAAATATTGTATGCAACGACACTCATTCGAGTGAGATAGATATAAGCGGTAATGGAATGTTATATTTTCCTCCTAGTTGTATTGCTTATTGTAAGGATACTCGTTTAATATCCAAAGATAGTTTTAGGATACAATTGAAACCCATTGTATCTAACTTTAATATTTTGAATGACTCATGTTGTAATACTCTAGCTTATAAGAATATTGTAAATAATTTACCTGTAGTAAATCTGAAAAATATCAACTTAGATTCTATAGCCTACGATAACCCAGAAATGTTAAAGGACTTAGAGGAAATTATAGAGAATCCTCATATTGTTCTATATCAAGACTACTATTCCAGTATTGTCATTGTTATTATTACTTTAATTGGTATTCCTATTATATTCAAACTTTGTAAAATTGGCATACGTAGAAAATTATTTAGATTTCAAAGAAATAACACTCCTCGTGACAATGAACCTCAACCAGTAGATGAGATCGAAATGGTTGAAACAATTCCACCACCTTGTTTGCGAATTGGATAGACTATAATATCTGTTTTTACGTAAACTCACATACAAAATACCGTGTAGTTTACTCTAAACCGAGGGGCTGTTATATATCAAAAATGTTAGTAGAAAAACTAACATCACATAAATCTAGCTGACAACCCTAACTACACTGTAACATCGTTTTGCTACATCAGCAGTACGGTATTCGAGCAGCGCGCTCTTACTCCGAGAGCTAGTCTTCTCCAGTCTCTCATCGTGGCATATCATTTTTCTAATTCTACCTGTGCCAATTATAATAATTCTATTTCATAATATTGTCTTCTGTTTACGCGAATGTTATTCATTGAAATTAAACTACTATATACGGATTTTATCGCGTTGTTTATTTATCACTGTATTACAAAATTTTGAAAATATTACTCTACTACTACTATTGATTTTATTTGACTAATTTATAAGCTAATAAAATTATTTAAACTATTAAATCTATTTATTTTTGTTTTTGGTTTACACTTTCCCCGACGTTTCGGGTGCTTTTCAGCAGCCATGGTCACGGGGAGACTAAGATGGTAGTTGTCTCAATGTTCCAGTGTAGTTATTTCAAAGTACCTGAACATAATTGAGACAACTACCATCTTAGTCTCCCCGTGACCATGGCTGCTGAAAAGCACCCGAAACGTCGGGGAAAGTGTAAACCAAAAATAAATAGATTTAATAGTTTAAATAATTTTATTAGCTTATAAATTAGTCAAATAAAATCAATAGTAGTAGTAGAGTAATATTTTCAAAATTTTGTAATACAGTGATAAATAAACAACGCGATAAAATCCGTATATAGTAGTTTAATTTCAATGAATTCTATTTCATTCAATATCAGTGCCGAAACTTGTTTTTTAATCTTGTGTTTTGTAAGGAATTTTGCAATATACTTTATTTTAGCCGTATAAATTAGTTTTTTTTAAAAGCCTTTCGGAAGGACTCGTGTCGCAGTACGTTATTTCGGTTGTGCTTGCGCCGGTAATGTGTTCTGTTATGTTATTCGCATTTTCGTATTAAGTATCGGTGCTATTTGGTTCCTGTTCAATTTCTCATTACAAATCAGCTGAAAAATAATTATTTTTATTTTTAATGTACCGCGACTTGTAATCTTATCTATTAACTAACCTAACCTAGTTACGCATTCGAATAAAAAAATCTTATTATTGCAATTGCCAATTTTAATAAAATAAATCAGAAGTATAATTAGTGTATTTCACTAACACATGCCACCAATTTCATGACTGTAACAAGTAGGCCCAAATATGTAGGAAAAATGGGGTATCTCCTTTACTATTATAATTTTGTTCTTATTGTATGTGTTTCTAAGTTAATTAATGGAAATGGTTTTGTATTGTTTTAAATAACTATAAATTATATATAAAAAATAACATGCCATGGAACGAACTATAGTACCTAACTATAAACCTGGGTTGCCACTGCGAAATGTTAATGAGCGAGAAATAGTCGAGTGGAACGGAGGCCAAGTAACTAAAATATAGGTAATATACATACATACATCACGCCTATGTCTCCAAAGGGCTGGATAGATGTGTATTACACACACATTTCGCCAGGAGTGGCTTTAGATCCCATAAGACATATCTTAAGTATATAATATAATATCAGATTTATATAAACTGTCCTACTGCTGGGCACGGGCTTCTCCTCAGTGTGAGAAGGGTTAGGCCATAGTTCACCACGCTGGCCCAGGGCGGGTTGGCAGACTTCACACATCTTCGAGAACATTATGCAAATCTCTTACACATATAGGTTTCCTCACGATCTTTTCCTTCGCCGTTTAAAGCGAGCGATAATTAACTATTTAAATACGCATATAATTTCGTAAAATTATATTAAAATTTGGATCGGTTAAAGCGAGCGATATTTATTTAAAAAGGAAACATGTTATGGTAGTAACAGTACTTTCTTAAAATAAATATAGCCTATGTTACTCCGTGATAACTGATAATATAGCTTTCTAATGACAAAATATTTTTTTAAATCGGTTGCGTAATTTTTATTGCTTTAAATCCTGTCTATAATAATAATCTATCACATACGACACCATGTAGCCCAAACTAAGCAGAGCTTGTACTATGGGTACGTACTAGACAGTGGATAAACATACATATATACTTTTTTTTTTGTAAATACATACATATTATACATAGAAACACCCAGACCAAGTCAAACATCCATGTTCATGTACACAAATGTTTGACTTGTGCGGGAATCGAACCCGCGACCTCAGGCGCGGCAGTCGGTTGCACTGACCACTCATCGAGGCCGACAAATATTAGTATAAATATAAAAATACTGGTAGGTACGTCTTTTTCCCTTATGACTACAGTAGGTATAGGAGACTCGCTACGACGATACGCAAGGCCCGTTTTTATTGTTCACGCAACATTAATTTCTATTTAAATAAAGAAAAACAATAGGACATAATTATTACCTATTGACATGGCGACGGACCAATTGACATGAAGGTATATAATACAGTCATAAGAGCGTTTAGGCTTTAGGCCACAAAGCGAACGAATGGCAATGGCAACATCGCAAAGGACGACATATAATTTTATGTACAGAGTGTTTTAAAAATAAATCCCATATAATTAATGTCATATAAATATCTCAAAATATGAAACATATTTGCGAACAGAGCACAAGTTGTAAACGTTCTATAATAATAAAAAGATAAATAAGTACTTTGAGTTAAGGAGCCCGCTGTACATTCCTTACACGAGGCGAGTACACGAGGCGTCGAACCCGACTTATTATGTTAGAACTAGATTCAAGGAACAGCCGCTCAAACGAAGATGTCGAGATGAGTTAGACTCGCTGCTTTTAATAGAGAGCGAAATTGAAGGAGAATGGAGAGGCCTTTGGCATGCAGTGAGAAAGACAGACTTACAACAATTTTAGCTCAAGGCTTCATCTGTTATTGTCCATAATACATTTAAAATAAGTATTTATGCTTAATAAGCAAATGAGGTTAAACGTTATGCTATCTGTATGATTTATCCTTTGTGAATAACCTCGGAGATTATCTATGTATACTGTGGAAGCTCGGTTCCGCACGCACATCAAAGTGCATCGCTACCCTTGCACAAGCGGGTCACTGCCACTGGGTTATCGGTTAACCAAACATTTTTTATCTCAATCACTCGGTCCGATTCTTTTATTGTCTTATGACTTGAGCCAAGTAAAGACATAAGAACAAATGTGACGTTCCACGGGTAAAGGAAATATAGAAATATGTACTGTTTGTAAGTTTACCTAACAAACCATCCATAACTTTCCTTTCATTCCCCGACCGGATAAAAACGAAATTCCTTATCCACAATACGCATACAATTTCGACCCATAACTTACATGCATATACATATCACAAACTACTAATTACAAATATAATTATAATTAATTTGTGGTATAATTTTCCTTGATCTATAGTGTTCTAAGAACATTAATTTAATAAAGTCCAAATATTTTAATTACGTCGACGACGTCATTACATGACGTCGCTAATCGTAAACGGCCACAGACGTAAACCCTTTAATGCCGTATCGCTCATTCCATTTCCTAGGAATGACAGCGCGCGAACATCGTGAATGACACCCCTGAAATAGTAATACCAGAAACCCTATAAATGGAATAAGAGAAAAGGTAAGTAGCTATTTAAACTCACTTCTCATGTCTTCGAATTTCTTACGCAGCAGTCAACGTAATAACTACTTTAAGGTTACCTCAAAGAAGGTGGTACTTTAATAGAGCCAGCTCCTTCAGGCCATCAACAAATTATGTTCCCACTCGATTTTTCCATGCATAAATACCATGCTAAATAAATGTATTATACAAACCTAGCTCACCTAACACAGAAGCGTAGTCAGTCATGTACTCGGAGTCAGAAGCATAACTCTTCTCAACAGCGTCGATGTTATCGCCCGTCGGGTGTGCCTTTACATGCTTCTCCTTACGGACTTTCTTGTGCTTCTGACGGCGCAAGTTTCTGTTAACAAATTTATATTAAGCTTTTATAAGCGAGAACCAATAGTGGGCCAATCAGAAAGATATGTCGCCAGGTGTACTAGGCACATTGCCAGACTCTGAGACTAAGATTTTCATAACGACCATATTGATTTTCGGCTTGAGATGTGCGAAAATAAATTCGAATATTCGAAAATTGTATCGTACCGCATCCGATTGTTGATCAATTTGTTGTAAATGATTATAATTCGAATAATAATCAAATATTGGAAACTTATTTTGATGATGGCATGAACGCGAATGTATTTGTAAAATTGCGTATTTTCCGACTTGTTTGAAGATCCGTATAATTCAAATTATTAATCGATTATCGCTACTTTTGGATACAACGCTTTTATAAATGTGTCTACATATAATACAATATACATATTTTTAGGCTTCAAGACATAGTCAGTCTTACTAAACATACAATGCAAGAGTTCAATAAATGTATACATAATTACATGTCCTCATTGAGTATTACTTAATTCATTGGCTTTAGTGTGATCAGAATACTTATTAATTAAAACCCAACAACAAACATTATGGGTGTCTTGGAGAAAGTTGTATAGAATCTGTATATAATGGTATGATATTTTTTATTTGGCAACATAGTTGCTATAGCGGTTGACCCATCATTTTGTGATGAATATATATTTGTTACCGATACATGGTGTTTTAGTGTGGACACAAAGGATCACTTGTCTTTTCATTTCACCAAATATATTAAATTATTTTAATTTAAAAGTTATTACATATGAAATCATCTGCCTTTATTTTTAATAAAATTGGCAATTTTATCCTTTTTAATCTCCTTAAATTAAACTTGACTTAACTATAGTGAACACGCTCTACTAATACTACACAACTAAATTACATACAGGGTCTGTTAATAAATAGGCATTATATTAATATAAAACGATAATGACTTACGCTTCCTTCTGTAATTCTCTAATAGATTCCAATTCTGTTCGCATTGAAGCTACTTGTTTGTCCAGCCTTGCTACTTCTCGCACTGAAATTAATAAATTATCACAACTATGCAATATTTATTTGGCCCCCAATTCTAAGTCTGCCTGTGGTCAAGTGTTGGCTTGTTTGGGTAAAGAAAAAACAGTTAGACTATTTAGGTTTTATAAGGTGTGGACTACATTTTTATTTATTATTATTGTAGGAACATATATACATTAATGGTTACACAATAATCTAGTAAATGTTTTACCTAATGATATAAAATAATTATTTATTTATATTAAACATGGTAGTAAATTTGATTACATTACATAAAATAATACAAATCATATATTTCACTAATGTAGCAGGCATGGAAAATTTGTAATTAAGTAATAAAGTAATAATAGAAGTGATTAGGTGGATGTGATGGGGAGATCTTATGGATGTATGGTACTTAGAGATTGACAAACAAGCAAAAAGTTATTCTGAATCCTGAAATTTGTGATTTATTTAACTATGACCACAGAATCAATTTATTTCTTGTCTACGAGACAAGGTTTCTAACATCCAGTTAAGTGTATTAAAAAGATATTTTAGAAGACATTTATTTCAAATTACATATCTTCCCAAGCACCATGCCATTCAAAATAATAAACCTGTAAATTGTTGGAGTGCCAGACATATTTGCAAACCTATTTTTTTTGGTTGCTGGTGTGCTTCTGAGACTCAAGAGGTTAAAATATTTTTATAGAATTGTTGTTCATGTGTAGAAGTAGAGAGAGAGGGATAGAGTAACAGAGGATAGAGGCAAGCGAGGCATATATTGTTAACTATACTGTTTCCCATTAGATTAATTGTTGCTATTATAGAATAACCTTTACTATTGACATTTCAAAGTTCAAACACATTTTTTCAATATGTATATTTTATTCATCATTTTATTAAAATTTTTACTCAACAAGTATTACACTTGTTAGGGTAGCTCCATAATTTG
The DNA here is from genome assembly GCA_963675205.1 of Catocala nupta. NCBI lineage: Eukaryota > Metazoa > Arthropoda > Insecta > Lepidoptera > Erebidae > Catocala > Catocala nupta. The sequence goes on from OY776105.1 coordinate 5,339,942, forward strand.
CTGGAGAATCCAGTCAAATAAAGATTAAGCAAAAGAAAATAGGCGTTTATTTGGTAAGGACTAAAAATTTTGGAATATACGAACCCAACATGCTTCTCCGCTTTTCAGCATAAATCTGTTCGTATATAAACACTCCAGCAGCACCCACAATGCCGACGATTGCTGCCCCAACCACCACACGAGGAGATAAATAGCTGTTATTCATTGTGAATACACCAAAATTACTCTGCCCCAACTTGTATAGAATTTGATCTTAGCACTCCGATTTACTTTCAAATACACCAATTTGCAAGGGTAGCGATCATTAACGGCTCAAAATCTATTTCATGGCAATGATATTAAGAAAACTGCAATATCTGCAAATAATTGCAGCTAATTACTTGAATTACATACGAAATTTAAAAGACCGATACGTCAATTACAATAATTTCTGTAGGTAGTTCAAAATTATTAATATTGCTTTATATAACTATAAGCACATTGAAATAAGAAAGAATATCACATAATTCAACTATATTTGCAGGTGAAATCGGCAGTCAATCAAAGCAAACAAAATATTTATATTTGCGTTCCAGGTTACATGACAAGTCGAAAGGCTGGTAAACGAAATGTTTGAAATCTATGCAATATTTTGTCAACACTCACAAAACAGCTCTGGAACTTTGCGAACTAAATATAATAATCGACTAAAGCAACTTAAGGAGTCTTCAATGGCAACATTTGCAATAAAAACTGTCAAACTTCAATGACATTTTCAATGCAATGCCGTGCAAAGTAGATGCTTGTTATTCAAATAGATTCTCGCAATAATAAAACAACTATCTCAAACAGTGAATCCTTATTATAACCGCTATATATCACTACCAATGTGAAATCAAATCCCAATACGTTTATTCCACATAGTTTAACGTTTTGTCTGAATGTAATTTTCAAAACAAGTTGTTTTTGCCGAATAATCATTAAGTTTTTATTTACCATGAGTGATAAAGACGATACCAACAGCATTAAAGATAAGGGAGACTTCTTAAAAGAAAATTCAGACAGTCCAAACACGGGTCAAGTCTCTGAGGACAACAATATTTCAATAAAAGATTCTCTTGAAAAAGCAGATGATCTTGGTAGTTTATCTATAGTTATGGCTGAAGCTTCTAGTAAAAAGATCCTAAAAGACAGCAATAACGAATCTGTTGAAAAAAAAATGGATACTTCTCAAGATAAAACTACGAAAAAATCTTCTAAAGCTACTGATGAAGGCAGTGGTGACTGTTCATCATTCAGTAAGGAAATGACAAAAGAGGTTAGTGACTTTATTGCCCAACAAGAGAAATCTCTAGAGAATATAGCAGAGAGCATAAAAACAAGCACTCCAAATGTCGAAGCGGATGAAAAACATACTAAAAATGTTACTAACACCATGAGTGATGATGAAATAGATGAAGAGAATTTAACACTGAGATGGGAAGATGATGACGGCAATGACATATCTTCTGATAATCATACTGAGAGCCCCGATACCAAAAATGATAATGGGGCAATAGAAGATCCATCTAAATTAAATAGAGAGCCCAAATCACCTGAAAATAAACTTGATGCCACTGAAACTGAGACTGAAATAAAAATGCCGGTAGTTAAAGAAGTCACATCTACTCAAAATAATTCTGAAATGACAGCTAAAGAAAACAATGCTGAAGCTATCTTAGAAGAGAAACTTCTAGAAGATGACGATGTAGAAACTACTGATGGCTTTAAAATACCAGCAACTGTGGAATTAAATGAAGAAGACTTGCTTAAAGATGATGTTGTGGAAGACTCAGATGCTATGGATATAGATACTTTTGACAAAAACATTGAAGAAGTACCAGAAATTGTTGAGAAAAACTTAGAAACTGCAGATAATAAAATACAAGAGCATTCTTTAGAAAAAGATGAACCTAAAAGTCTTGTAGAAGCAGAAAAGCAAGTTGATTCAGACAAATCTAATATTGGTGAACAAGATGAACACTTAGACAATGTTGATTCTGTACCTCAAAATATAAATAATGAAAATACTGGAAACAATTCTAATTGTAATAACAATGATAATAATCAAGAAGAAAATCAAATGGATGAAGACAATTCTATCAATATTTCATTGGGAGGCTCTCCATTACATATCAAAACTAATCACGGTCTTCACAAGCCCGATGTTATGTTAGAAATACCAACGCAAGAGTTGATAGATATTGATGATGTATTAGATAGTCCAGATGTTAGTAAAATTGATGATGATGCTGTAAATGATAGCATATTTGATGACAACAATGTTAACAATAGCAAATTAGATGATGTGAATGATAATTCAAAGAAAGAAGATGAAGTAATAGATGGTATGGGTGAAGAAATTGTTGAGCCTCTAAAAGAAGGTATAAGTGAAATAGATGAAGTGAATATGGAGAAAGATACTTCTGAGGCTCATGTAGAACCTATTGTTTCTAAAGGTAAGTAAAATCTGTTTATTAATAAATGGCTTAACATTATGCTCTAAATCTTTAAAGGTTTAAGCCGAAGCAAATCTTTCTTTCTTAGTTATACCTACTTGCGTAATGAGCAGCAGGCCCAATGCTATCAGCCAGGCACATTACCAGACTCTACTCTACTCTTTAGAACTTATTATTATTATTTATTATCATGCAAGCAGTTGTGTACAACTGATAAAATCTTCTACCCGGCTACTGCATTACATACTCATCAGTTTGAGTTGAGTAGATGTTTATCTAATCTACTTTTCAATTGGTTTATAGTTTCGGCTGCTACTACAACTCTTGGAAGCTCAAATTCAATTTACCAAAAATATCCTGTAACATTGGCTGACATGGAAATTATCGTTTACTAGCTGACCCGCACAGTTTTGTCTGCTTGACATAATCCATTGTTGTAACATTTTTCATTGATGCTCCGCTCCTATTGTTCATATTTCAGGTTATAAGTTATAAAACATCATGCTTATATAACTTATAACCTTCTTCAATAAATGGGCTATCCAATACCTAAATAGCTTTTTCAATTTGAACCAGTAGTTCCTGAGATTAGTGCATTCAACCAAACTAATAAACTCTTCAGCTTTATAATATTAGTGTAGATAAGTCTGAACACTTGGCAAACTTATGCTTCAGTAATAATAGTATTAAAAAGCAGTTATATGGTTGCATTGTAGTTACATTATTTATTTATGATTTAGTTAGGCAATGCAAGTGTTACTTCATAATTTAATATGGTATTTGCTAGTATATTATCATAAACTACAATGGACTAAAATTATAGTGTAATATTTTGAATGAATGATTGATGATGAGAATGATTTCATAAGCACTGTGAGTTAATTGTACATGGAGTTATTTAATTATAATAAGCGATGCCATACATAGTAAACAAAAAATTTACTTCTTAGTAAGACTCTCTCTTCTCCTAGCTTAAGTGTGACTAAGTACGTCCAATCACTTAGTAAAACTAAGGAGTCAATTTAATAATTATTTAGATTGCATGAAACAGGAGAAGAGCCTATTGCTTTGTACAAAACCGTGCTCCAGACATGTGTAACTAAATTATTGCCGCTGATAATTTCTTTTAAGGAAATGCTTAAACTTTGTGATTGATTGCCTGCCAAGGTAGTCATATAACTAATAATAATATAATATAATATAATTTTCTACCACATAAACACAACACCATCTAACCCAAACTAAGCAGAGCTTGTACACACAGCGACACACCAACCTAGACTGTTTGGACTTTGAACAATTAGAAGTTGAACGCTGTGAATTGTGCGAGAGAATGCGTTATATTTTTGTTACGCTCTATCCTTACCATTATATCGACACCACTATGCACTGTCCCTTACCGACGATTCTCTATACGTATCGTAGTTATGCATATATAGTGTGTCTAACTTGATGTGTAGCCGTGTGTACTATGTAAATGAAAACAAACAAGTCCACAAAAAAATGTTGTACATACTGGATTTTTGTTCCTAATTGGTTATAATTAAAGTTATATATATAAGAAATAATATGTTTTATATCTATACTAATATTATAGAGAAAATATTTTTTTAACATGTAACATAGGCTATATTTTATTTTAAAAAAGTACTGTTACTAACATAACCTAACCTACTTTTACGCGAGCGAAGCCGCGAGCAAAAGCTAGTTCTAATTTTTCTTTCAGCCTGTATTGTCCCACTTTAAATTTTTAATAATGACTAGCACTCCGCCCACGGCTTTGCCCGCGTGGAATTTGGTTATATCGCGCCTTTTCACCCCTTTCACTTTAGGGTGGAATTTCCAAATATCCTCTCTTAGTGCTCCCCTACACTCTCCAAGGAACATACATGCCAAATTTCAGCTTCTTACGTTCAGTAGTTTCGGCTGTGCGTTGTCTGTCAGTCACTCAGTAACGGAATAGTTTTATATATACAGATTATGGTTGTACTTTGACCACAAGGCTAGTACCTACACTAGTGAAGAACACTAGTAAATCAATCAAAAATAAATTTATTCAGGTTAGGATACGGTAAATCGGTATACGGTAATCAAAGTATAAATATATAGTAATAGTATAAAAAGTTAATAGTAATACTAGATTCTGCTGACGGCTCCGCTTGCGTAAATGTAGGCAATTTTAATTCCTCGGGACCAGTACCTTTTCTTGATAAAAGGTACCCTATATCCTTTTCTGTACCCCTGACGACGTGTATACAAAATTTCATGATGATCGGTCAAGTAGTTTTAACCTGTCAAATACCGCTAACGCCGATCGCCGATCGCCGATTGTGTAATGTTTACGTTAGCTCAAATAAGTAATGCAAACGTTAACAATACACTATCGAGTGTGCTCGACGCCATATCGCGTCACCGGGGTTTGACGTGTACAAATCTGAAGACCCGATTTTACGCCCATGGGCGTCAACGGGGTTTGAGCGGCGGCGTATGAGATTTTTTGTTTATTACAAAAAATCTCATTTTCGCATTAATAATATTACTAGATTTTGCCTGCGGCTTCGCTAGCGTAAATATAGTTTAGTTTAGGTTAGGAACATTAGTTTTTCTGGATGAAAGGTACCCTATATCCTTTTGTTCTTTGGAAAACGTAGCGAAATTTCATATTGATCGGTCAAATAGTTATGGCAACAAAATGTAACAAATAAACCCACATTTGCTTTTATAATATTAGTAAGGAAGTTAGGATATTGATGTAAAATTAACAACTCAATAAAATCTGTATAAAGTAGTTTAATTTAAAAATCTTTTTATTATTATTTCCAGCTGTAATCGCAGAAGCACAACCACCAACATCATCGGTCCAACCACAACCGTCCACATCAACGGCCAGCAACCAAATGATCCCGGACAATTCTGATGAGGTGCCCAACGTGTCAGATAGCCTAGGGCTGCTGGCAGAGTCTCATAGGGTGGTGGATGATGACGAGGATCAAGATGATGATGAAGATCCGGATGACGATGATGATTCTGATTTAGACGGTATGTATATAATAGAAGATTTTACCCGCGGCTTCGCACGCGTTAAGATAAGTTAATATAATATTTATTTGCATAAACATGTGTATACATACAATTTCAGGAATGTAGGATGTTACAGTGTATTTATATTTCTTACATCTTTACCATAGACAGTGGCATGAAAATGTTGTTTAGTTTAAACATTTTACAGATAAAGATAAAAATAAATAATAAAGAAAAATAATTTAATAATATTTATAATAATTATCAATACAATGTTACAATGAAACATAATTAAAAAATCTAAGAAAATAAAATAAAAATTGTTGTTTAAATTAAACAAATGTCATGAAATATTAATAAATACAAATGTAAAAGTAATGAAAGTTGCTGTATATTTTAAGGTTGCGTGATCACTGTATGTAATAATTTGTCTGACTGTCCACTGCGTGTTTGCTGAGTTACGGTGGCTAGGGTAAATTATTGGGATAGAATTAAACTTAGAGTCTGGTCAAAACACGAAGTCTATTCGCTCTCACAATAGTTCTTACGCTAACACGTTATTTACGTTAGGAGGTTTAGGGACGACACTGGCGTTGCTATGGCTCATCGGTGCGGAGGAAATTCAAAATGTGTTCTCAGCAAAATATGATACAATGTTGCACCCACAACAAATTATTTAAAAGGTAATAAATACCTATTGATTATGTAAGACCCGTTACCTAGTATTATATTAAGTATGTTTACAAATCGCGAAAGTCTAAAAACATTTACTTAAATGCTATTTTGTTATATTTAAAAGGTTTAATGTTGGTTATGTCAAAAAAATTATATCCCTCAGTACTATTTTCTTGATGAAAGGTACTTTATGTCCTTCTCTGTACTCCTGACAACATGTATGCGAAATATCATGATAGCTTTACCCTTCTCATACGGCGAGAAGAACCGTGCCCAGCAGTGGGACAATTTATAAACAGGGCTAATATTATATTATTAACTTAAAGTAAATCTTCTTTTCGTAGAAGACTCAAATGATCAACACTCGGAGACAGAGCGAATTAGAGAAGAACAAGAGAAAGAGTCAGAGGACAACGCAGAAGAGAGAGAAGATATATTTAATAAATGTGAAGAAGACTTTGAATATATACTTAATGATGTTGGCACTGAGGAACAGACGGATGATACTGACAAAATCCGCACTTTCAAAAGAGAAGTATTAAGCACAGAAGAGATACAAACAGAAGAAATAAATCAAGAAGAAGTAAATAATGCAGAAGTAGAACTGACAAACGTAGAAAATGAAGAAGTTAAAACGGAACATATAAAATATGAAGAAGTATTATCTGAGATGGTAAAAAGTGAAAGTGTAAAATCTGAAAAAGTTAAAACTGAAAAAGTTAAATCAGAAGAGCTAAAGAAAGAAGATTTAAAAAGAGAAATAGTAACTGCCAAAGTTGAAAAAACTGAGGTACGTCTTTTTTTGTTTATGATATTAATTATTATAATAAATAGGCAGGTAGTTGAAGCAGCTGATGTGATGTGCCTGTATTCTGCTAAATACCCACTAAGTAGTCTTTTGTCGTTGAAGGTATTTGTCGAGGTTATTTAAAAAATGTTTGTATTTTGAACTGAGACATCTACTGGCAATTTGTTCCACGTTCGTTTTTGTGGGGATTATTATTTGAGTAGCGGGTCACCCCTGGTAGATGAACATTAGTATTATGTGTAAAAATGTTTTTAATTTCGTGAAGGTCGTAGTGCTCCTTTAAGTTTCATCTAGGTCTTACTTAATAAGGTCTTTGTGTAAATTGACTATATATAACTGCACAGATAGCGTAGTGCCCGTGCCACTGCCCCAGGAGTTGTAGGTTCCACAACGAGAAAAATTTCTGTGCCTGGATGTTCTTTGTGTCCGTTGTTTTAATGTTTATAAAGCCTCCCGTGACAGGAATTGAGCCTAAAGCGAGGGTATTTTAAAATATTAATTAACGGCAATGAATTGCCGTAAACCTTAGTTTGAAAAAATGGTTCAAGTAATATGCAAACGTCACGTGATATCACGTAACCTTGAGATCAAAGGTCATAGTCATTTCGGGGATATATCGACTATGCTGAGTCGAATGGCGTAGACCGCGAGTCTTTAGTAGCTCTTACGGTTCTTGAGTTGAAAGTTATATAACAGACAGACGGACGGACAAAGCTGTTGTATAAGAGTTATTTCGAACTCTAAAAAAGAAAAAGATAAATCGGATATATCAAAGATAGTATATTGTCTCCTATTTTTAGGAGAGTATATCAAGTCTTAGTGGGGTTATACAGTAATATTTAAGGGTTTGCTAATTTTAACATTTTAATAAACTTGTTCTTGTATCCACTTTTCTGGAGCAGAAACTATTTAAAACCTTATTTTCATGATAATCAGTCGAGTAGTTAAGGCGTGAAAGCGTAACAAGCAAACAAACGCACATTAGCATTTATATGAGACTAGAATTTGCCCGGGGCTTCGCTACCAACAATAGTAATAACAGTACTTTTTTCTGGGGTACAGAAAAAGGACACAAGGTCCCTTGTGTCCCTGACAAAGTGTATGTAAATTTCGTAATGATATATATGAATGAAGCGAAACATATAAACTCACATTTGCATTTGTATTAGCTAATATAATTTATTTTATTTCCAGCCATTGCTACCAGAACTTAAACATGCAGCGGCACAAGATGTAAAAGTGAAAGATGAAGCAGCATCCAGTGTTGAAAGCAAAGTAAAGATAGAGAAAACAGATGCTGAAATGAGTGAGAGGTCCAAGAAGTTTGCGGCTCGTAAAGCGATCCTCGCTAAAAGGTTCACTGAAGTTCCAGTGTCCAGTCCATCTGTGAGTATTTTTCTTTTACTTTCTTTGTCTGTGGTGTGTGGCTTTTATCTTTTTTACAGGCTTGGTTATCTAAATGTTTCCAGAATTAAGACATTCTTACAGAAACAGTTTCGAATAAGTGTATTCAGCGCTCGATACCAAAGCGCGTGTCGCTGATTTTTCGAAGTTATGTGCGTATTTCTCGTAATTAAAGTAAGGCCAACATTAAGCATTACACATTTTGCTTACTCCATATACCGCCTTCTGTTCAATTGTATTTATTATCATATCTTTTAAGATGATATACATACATATGTATGGAGATACAATTAAAACATTTTTCATTCTTTCTTTACTTATCACCAGTGATCGGAGTAGGTAGATTGATTTTTGGTACTTGTATCATAAATGCACACAGAAAGAATAACATGGATAAGCCATTTTCCCGGAAAGTAATTCCGGTATTTCCGGATTCAATTAAATATTGTTAATGTTGGTAGTGATATTATTCCTACTCAATTCAAAATTTAAAGGAAGGTATCAAAACTAAATTAATTCATTATTTATCTGTTGAATAATAAAAACAATCGAATTCCGATCGAAGCTTTAATTTTTATTTTTAGCCTTTTATGGCTAGAACTTTTATAGATAGACATAAATTGTTGCACTTAAATTTAAATATTTTCATAGGGGTCATGGTAATTTGCATTAAGGGTAGAATAAATGACGGGGCCCCATAGAGGGCCAATGCCTGCTGGGGTCGTGAGACTGTTCTAAGGATGCACCACGACTCTGAAACGTAAAGGGCATACGAAGGAACAGGTTGATTTTAGTCAGATTTTAGGACCAAAAAAAAGGGGTAGAATAAAGAAAAAAGATAAAAATCAAGATTGTTTATTGTTAAATATGTACATTTTACATTTATTCACATTTTTAATCTTCATCGATTACAATGTCAGCATCCTGGTAATCCTGATCTTTACAATTAAAATATATAACTATGAGTTTCTCTATATTTTCTATTTTCAACCTATTTCTTTTAACATCTAAAGTCCATTTATAAATGGAAAAAGACCGTTCTACATCTGACGATGTCAAAGGAGCAAATTTTAAAAAAGGTATTAAATGATGTGCTTCATTTTTTTCAATGGCCTCACTATATTCTCTAAGTGTGTCTAAATCTGGGTTTCGTTCCATAACACGTTCTATTTTATTTTTTATATTTTCTGAATTGCACTGATTTATAGCATCTCTGACGTTGTCAAATGCTAAAAGTGAATCTGTCAACGATAAATTATGCTTTTGCAATTCTTTTAAAGACAAATGAATTATAAAATAATTGTCTTTAATGTAATTTAAATCTTCTTTTAAATTTTCTTTTTCTATAATATTTTTTGCCTCTCGAATAGATACCGCATCAGAGCTGCTTAAACAAGATAATACTTCTTTTATTTTTTCAAAGTTTTGAGCGTAATAAAATGCTGCCTCTAACCAAGTGCCCCATCTTGTAACAACTGGTTGGGGAGGTAGCGGCAAATCTGGATATTTTTCTTTTAAAATTTTGACTCTACTTGGGGCTTTCAAAAATACCTTTTTAACATTTGCTATTAAAATGTTAACATCGTGATATTCTAACCTAATTTGCTCAGATACGCGATGAAGAGAGTGCGCCAAACATGTTACGTGCTTCATTTCAGGTAAGTATTGTTTTAAATTTCGTCCTGCAGACAGCATATATGCAACGCTATCAGTGCAGAGGACAAGAATGTTACCTACCTTCGATTCAAAAGAATCTTCCCAAAAGTTTTCCAAACATTCTAACACAAATTGCGTGATTGTTTGTCCATTAACTACAGTTAGCATTTTACATGCTACCAAATAAGGTCTAGTCAAATTGCTAGGATGTAATGGTTTTATTAAAAAATGGACTATATAGCGACCTAAAAAGTCTGTCGTTTCATCTAATGATATCCATAGTTTCTCATTTTTATAATTTTGCCGAATCGAATTGATTTTATTCTTAAAAAACTTGTCCAAGTTAACTTTCCGTAACTGTGATTCATCTGGCAGAGTACGATTAGTACACGTACAACAACAGGTACTACACATATATCTTTTAAAGAAATCTTGAAAAGTAGTATTTTTCATCTGAGACCACGGAATATTGCACAAAATGAGAAATTTTATAAGATCGAAATAAAATTCCTCTTCGGGCCGCTTAAACTTTCCCTGGTGTACTGCTCCTTCGATATGTCTTTTAACGTTTCCTTTATTTATGGTTTTCAAATGGCTTTCACATTTTGAACAGTATATTGTACCACTAGCGTGATCGTAAAGTAGTTCGGGATGACCGGATATCCATTTTTCTACAGTTTCAGCCTTGACGTTTGCCATATCTGAACTTTGTTTTAGAGATGGAACCTCGTATATATCACCTAAAACAAAGACATGAAAAAATTACATTTTATTTAGTTTATTTAGCTTACTCCGTTTGTTTTATTTTTCGTGGATCAAATTTAGTCATTGAAATTTCACCCTCTTCCTGTCAATCCAAAATGGCTGCCGCTACAAGATGGCGGACAATTTTTTTTTTTTTACAATTCCATCAATATATATATTGTAACCTTTAGAGTGGTTTCTACAGGAGATCTGTTGATCTAGAAGGAACAGGCTACGCCGTAGGGGCGTGGTGTCCCAAGGTGAATTTAATGAGAGAGAATAATAATAGATGGTATGACAATTACACTTTTAATATATTTAGAATACAGTATAGGAAATAATAATCTTTACTATATAACAATAGTCAGGGCGTGGTTCGTTAAAGACTTGCTTCGTGGTCCTTGTAGAATCAGGACACTTAGCTGAAGATGTGGAGCCGGGCCGCAAGGAGCACGTCCAGGACGCGATCGGGGCTTATATACCGCTACCGCCGGGCAGGAGGGGAAGGGGGGGGCGACAGCCACCACTCCGACTCGCGCGCAGCCGTCAAGGTCGCGCGGTCCGCGTTACCCACCCCCCTCGTTAGGGGAGAATTTTTCCTCGGGAAAATTCGGTCTCCCGAGGACTCCCCTCTCCTCCGGCAGCAGCTTCCGATCGGCATCCTGAAACAGGTAGTAGAAGTGGTGTCAGTCCTTTAAATGATCAATGGTATTTAATAGACGAGAATCTATAATAGATAACACCGTAGCTGCGAACAGATCATAATAAAAGCAGCAGATAACAATAAAAAAACACGTTAAAGGCAAGGTGATTCATTCATTAGGAATGCGAACTCGACAGCTGGCCGTTAGATAATAACACGTTTTGAATGTCAACAAAGTAATTAGCTAATGAGTTTGTTATGAAGATCAATAACGACAACTACGGTGAAATTGTACAATACAAAAATATAGCGATTAGTACGCTAGCAAGCAGATAAGAAGAACCACTATGAATGCAAAAAAATATGTTGGGAACAAAAAGACTGAACCTGTAGACCGACTTGACCGTGGCAATTTAACCACTGAACCACTGGTGAAAAAATGAAATGATTAGATTTCGATTAGTATTTTCGAAAGCAATAATTGATATGAAGATAGAATGCGTAATTAAGACACAATTTATTGTCTAAAAAATTTTATAATACATAAAAAAAAAATTATAGACAGATACACGCATTGAAGTACGCAGTTTAGAAGCGTATATTTTCTAGTGTTACGCTAGGAAGTATTACTTTTGTAGTTAAGTAATTAGATTAAATATAAACAAATCACAAAAGAAAAAAAAATCAAGACAATGTCGTGATCTAGCTAGCCCTACGACGAAGTCTTGGGTTTGGTACAACAAAAGTCCACTAGCTAGAATCACCAAACTATTCCTTATAGTTAATTAGTTTCAAGTCTTTAACATGCCACTCACCGAGAGGTTTACCAGACATATCAGACAGTATATATACTAACGGAGACTTCTTGGAAACAATTTTACATTTAATAAATTTAGGTGCCAACTTTTTACTAAAGTATTTATCTTTATCACTAAGGTAAAACGTTCTTCTCCACACAATATCACCAACATTAAACTCGACCGGTTTACTACGTAAATTATATTGTTTACAATTAGGTTGGCGTGCGATGCAAGAATCGCACGAGTTTACGCACTTTATGACGTCAGAGCCCATGCCCGGCCAATAATAATTAAGTGCTAGACGCTTATAAGTTTTAAAAATGCCAAGATGGCCAGCTGTGCGCGAAGAATGGATTTTTGTTAGGATGTTAGACCGTTGCTCAGACGGCACAACCTCTTTCCATTGAAAATCTCTAGTGAGAGGGTTAAGACATTTTTTAAAACGATATAATTTATTGTTTATGACTTGATAGTCGACAAACGAACTCGGGGAATTAGTACACCCGTTATAGATATTTAAATACCAAGAATCGTTAGTGGAAACTGGCGTATTAAGAGAACAATTAGTATGTTCATTAATATCGTTTGTAATAGCAGAAATAGGTATTGAGCAAGAAAGACCACCAAGATCACCTGCATCAATAGTACGTGAAATACGTTTTGTGCAACCGAGACCCCGCTTCTGAGAAGAATTATCGATGAACTTAGGGATTAGGTTGACAGCGGTAGCTCTCTGATTGGCTTTTAGAAGACCATAAGAGACGAGATGAGTACCGACATTCGTCTGTATCTCAGCGACGTGCGCGTCAGACTTGTTTAAGAGCAAGACTGATTCCAAGTGTTTAGGAAACAGACCAAAGTTTCTCCAAAAATTCATACCAAGAATTAAAGAATTTTGCATATCAGGAACAATATGAACGACCAAGTTAATTACTTTATTTTGAAATTCAATCGGTATAGAAACCGAGCCTAATGTACTTAGTTTGTGTCCGCTCGCGGTTATCAATTTTAATTGTTTAGAATTATCGAGTTGATAGCTATTTAGAAAGTATTTATGAGAATTGTTTCCAAGAATTGTCACAGAAGAACCCGTGTCTAGAAGGCCAACGGCGCTTTTGCCATTTACGGTAAGAGAAATATAAGGGGTATCTTCGATATTAGAATCGGGGGTTGAGGACGAGCGACAATGGTTAAAGAATTCAGAAATATAAGTTAACCAATCAGACCACTCAGTTTTATTGAATTTAGAGTGATTATTATTTCCCCAATCTTTGTCAATTAGTTTCTTTGGCGGAGTAGTAAGTTTAGACTTACAATTAGGACAATCAGAAACACGGAAACCCTTCAAACCGCATTTAAAACAGATTAAATATCTCGGCTGGCGACAAGCGTCGAGTGAGTGTGACGTACTCCTACAGCGAGGACAATATCGATTATTACAATTAGGTGCAGATCGAATAACATTCACGTGTGCCTTTGAATTAAAATATGTACTAGGCTGATTATTAAAGTTTTTACTTTTATAATTAGGAGACTTATTATAAAAGTGTTTATTATTGAAACTGCCCTTATAAGGACTAGAAGAATTATAAGAAGGATAATTGTACGCAAAATCAGGTGCCAGGGTACTAGGGGACACTTTAGGTGGTTCCTTAAAGTCCTTAGCACGGCTATCAAACCTTTCAAAGTTTCTGCACACGTTAATTAGAGAAGGAATATCTACTACGTTGGTAGTTAAAAGGCAATTAGTGTAGCACGGCCTAATGTTATTTAATAAAATTTCTAATTTATCAGATTCACTAATTGGCACATCAAGACGAGAAAATAAACCTTGCATTTTTGCTATATATAAGGTTATGTTCTCAGATTCGCCCTGAGAACGTTGTCTTATTTCAGACATCAGTTTGTAATCAAAATTATGAGGACTAAAGTCTCTTTTCAACAACTGACATAATTGACCCCAAGAAGTAACGCTATCCCGAATACTACGAAACCAAGTCAACGCGTCATCGGAAAAGATCTCAAATGCAAAAGAGAATAACTTATCCTCAGGTATGTTCCTAGCTGACATAAATTCATTAACCTTCTGAATAAAAGCACGCACACAAGACTTGCCATTATATTTAAATTTAGAAAGTTCTGAGAAAAGTTTTCGCTCATAGAATAATACATTTACAGGCTCGATCTGCTCGCAAGCTCTAGTGCTATAATTTTGAGAAGTTGATTCCTCCGGCTGAGAAACTAACGATCTAAACGAAGCATATAAGCCGTGGAACTCATCCCAAATAGATTTTAAATTATTTTGAATCGACGGTTCGTCGAGACAAACGCGGTTTAGTCTATGAAAAATATGATGTAATAGTGACTCAGTTCTAGCTGATAAATTACTGTCTAATCTATTACGCAATACTCTGACATTATTTGATGCTCTGAATAATGAGGTCTTTAGAGCCGCGATATCGTCTTCCGGAGACAAATGAGACTCCAAAATGCTCTCAGAAGGAGAACCTGGTGCGAGCTTGGCGATTGATTTTCGAAGTTCATCGACCGTGTTAGCTTCACCACCACGCAAAGTAACTTCATAAAGTAATTCTGATTTATTCAGTAACGGAAACTTAATCTCGTACGCCATCTTGTTTAGAAGGATCGCGACGCGCACGAGGTACCGAACGACCGAGAAATATTACTAATTACGCAATATAACACGACAAGCAGCGAAATAAAAACACTATCAATAGAACACAGTGAAATACAAGCGTATGATTCTGGCCAAGGATGCAAGGAGAAAAAACGCGATAGCTAATAAGCGTAATAAATGTAGCATGTGCAATAGAATTATCTTGAATATAATAATAACACGACGTGGGTAATGAAACTGTTAGTAATTTCACTACGCGATCACGCACGTGGTTGGTTAGGCACTTAAAAAAATAAAACTTACATACCCTTTGAGCAGAATACACACGCACAGTACACAGTATATAGCAATAATATAAAAAATACCACGTAGCAAGCCTTTAAACTTAATAGCCGGGCGCCATTGTAACCTTTAGAGTGGTTTCTACAGGAGATCTGTTGATCTAGAAGGAACAGGCTACGCCGTAGGGGCGTGGTGTCCCAAGGTGAATTTAATGAGAGAGAATAATAATAGATGGTATGACAATTACACTTTTAATATATTTAGAATACAGTATAGGAAATAATAATCTTTACTATATAACAATAGTCAGGGCGTGGTTCGTTAAAGACTTGCTTCGTGGTCCTTGTAGAATCAGGACACTTAGCTGAAGATGTGGAGCCGGGCCGCAAGGAGCACGTCCAGGACGCGATCGGGGCTTATATACCGCTACCGCCGGGCAGGAGGGGAAGGGGGGGGGCGACAGCCACCACTCCGACTCGCGCGCAGCCGTCAAGGTCGCGCGGTCCGCGTTACAATATATATCAAATGAAAGGGCTTGTTACGTAGAATATTTTGTAGAGAAGTAGATAAGGCCTATAGTAATTTATTTTACCAATACATTGCAAGAGGACACAGGGCATTCAAATTATATACGGATTCCAGTAAAATGTCGGTTAATAGTGGAGTTAGCTGAATTGCGACTACATTACTAGAATATCATAATTTTGTTTCGCACTAAGCTCACTGGTTCATACTCTATTAAAGATTTAACAATATTAAGACTCATGGTATGTTCAGCAGGTTAAGCGAACAAACACAATACTAAAAATATTCTTATAGTACATCCAAACATGCTTTATACTCCTTGTAACTAGTAAAATATTACTTACCAAAGCTTGGTTTAAATATGTAGATCCAATTCAATAGTGAAAAATCTGAGTCCGTATATTCGAGCCAAATCGTGGTTTAGAGCAGATTCCAGAAGTCAGTATGTACACAAGCCAGGGTCAAGTAACGTTTTCACAACACAGTAACAAACAAAGATGCGCACTCTACGAACCGAAGTAAACGAGTGAGCTACCTGGCATGTCGTCGGCGGGCGTACGCATTGTTCTGATAACCGGTTATTGTACCACCCATGATCCTTTGTTCTGATTGGTCGTTGGGTTTTGTCAAATCGTGACTGTGTGCCGTTAAAAAAAATATGAAGAATAATAAAGAATAATATTGCTCATTTTATTACAACTCCTACCTTTTTTTGAGGATGGCAAATCATCAAATGACTCCTTCCACTCTGGCAGAATAAAATTCCTACATAAGTTCCGGTTTTTTTTTAATAATCCACCAATTTCGGAGGAATGTCCATATTAATATATACGTTTCGGATCAATGACCCCATTTCAATCTACCTACTCCGATCACTGCTTATCACCAGCTCAAAATGTTACAGTTCATTTTACCAGTCCAAAATTTTACATTAAACGATATGCGAAATTTTCTTCGGATCAAAGCTCTACCAGGCCAAAACATTAATTATACATAACAATTTTCCAGAATGATGACGTTATAGTACAAATTGAAGAGATAGAAACGGTCAAGTTGTCAGACGATGAAGATGAAGATGTGCCGCCTCCTTTGGAAGACCAAGTAGACGTTAAAGACCAGCCTGCGCCAGTAGAGACTACCGAAGACCAGGATAAACCAGCTGAAGGTATGTACTTGTTAATACTAGCTTTTTCTCTCAGCTCGCTCGCGTAAATGTAGGGTAGGTTAAATTAGTAACAGTAGTTTCTCTGGATGAAATATACTCTATGTCCTTTTCTGTTCGCCTGACAACGTATATGTGAATTTTATGATGATCGGTCGAGTAGTTAAGGCGTAAAAGTGCAACAAACAAACTCACATTCGCGTTTATAATAATAGTTAGGATACTAGCTTTGGGTTTCGTTCGCGTGGAACAGTCAGCAACATAAGTAACTGAATATTAAACAAATTTGTTAAAGACTGATTAGTGGGGAAGCGTTGGATTGCCACGCATAGATCTCGGGTTTGATCTCTAAGCACCAATGGCGTAGCGTGGGTGTCAGCCGCCCGGGGCGGAAGAAAAATCGCCGTCAATTATCATCGACCAACACGAATTGGTTACCATAATTTATCCTGAATGGTCTGATGATGCCATCAATAACAGCTATCTTGTACAAATTAGCTGTCATAGAGTTTTAATACGGGATCAAAGGCTTTCAAGTTACAAACATTATTTCGCCCCAAAAAGATACCGATTTGTCAGAATGCGATTTGAACGGTTCCAGTGGCAGATCTTTGCCTTTCGGAATTCCCAGTCCGTCTCTAAACTCGGACATGTCGGTTATCAGGGTGCGTACTAGTCCATGACAATTACGCCAGTCATCTTCTTCTTCTTCATCGTTTTGACGCTGCCTGGCCCTCTGCAATCTGCGTCGCTGTCTTTCCCGTGTATTCAAAGGTGCTCGCCAGGATCTCCTTGGTCGTAATCTAAAGCGGTGTAAACAATTACGAATGGCCTGAGTGCTTACATCTAGTCCAGTAGCAGCTCGCAGCTCTAATCTCAGTTTGGTAGCGTTAATTATTGGATCACGGACGGCAAGAATTCTGATATAGCGCTTCTGAACACTGATTGCCAGTGATTTTACTATACATATAAACACTTACAATTATTTATGGCAACTCACAATCATGAGGGTCTGATTGCTAGAGACCAGCTCCACCAGGATTATTTTCAATATTTTCTCGTATGTTTTGGACACTAAGGAAGCTACATAATAACCTTTTAACGAGATATGGAAGAACTCCATCCCTCGGGTGTACAGGGTGGCCTAACCTTCACACAGCCCAGCAGGGGAACAGTTTATATACAGAGCTGATATAATACTGGGTGTAAGGGACAGCGTACCCAAAACTGAAATAGTAGATTTGGACCATTATTCTGATTTAAAATTCGTTGGAATTTTCTTTAGGAAAAATCACATTTGTTTTCTGCAATTTTTCAGACTGTGAATCATTATGCATAAACCATCAATATAATTAAATCGTCGTGGTTTAAACAAAACAGCTGTTTATGCGCGCGTAGCGCAGAGGTAATTCACCGCTCGTACGTTGTATTGGTAGCAATCCATTGCGTATCGTGTAATAATGCTAATCAATATAAAATCGTAATGTTGCCTTTTTATGATTAATAGAAGTTTGCGTTAAGAGCGTATACGCCACGCGCGGCGGATCGAGTTTAGGTATTTGTAGAACCGCGGCAACCCGCGCACCGCCAGTTTGAAACCCAGGTTTGAACATCATGACGATGTCGCGTGGAATAATGATCTTGATCCTTTTTGCCATTCATGAAAAGTCTTTATCTACGTATACGTCGATTATGCCAATATTCAAATTAATTATTTTCAATGCAAATTTGCATATAAATATATTAAATGAAGCTAGTTATTACTTGTTTAGTAGGAGGATGTTTCTCAGAATAATAACATTTTTTTATAAATTTACCTTGCGCAGTTTTTATTATCTGATACTTCTTATAGAATTAATTTGTTTTCATCTAATTAATTGTCACATTTTTAAATATACATATACTGTGTCATTATGTAAAAGGCATGAAAACCTACGAATAACACTAAATACAAAACCAAAAAAGGAAGAAATAATTCACGTTAAAAAAATATTTATTCACTCATTTACAATTTAGTTATAGAATTTATATTTTATTGATTCTACATTTACATTTACTGCCACGTTCTCAAGAGGTAGTAGAACCATGAGAAAGAACGGGCAATAAAATAAAACTCACGGACCCTCTTTTTAATTGCCAAAATTATCAATATTTCTGATTTTATTATACATATATCAGTTAACATTGAAAGGAGCTACAAAACATCTTTTATTTACTTTACTATGATTATACTCAAGCAATTAATCTTGTTTGATAAGAAGTGTTATTAGCCTCTAAAAGTAAATATAGTGAAACAGGAGCATCCACTTACAATGCAAGCAACTTATGATGCAAGCAACATGCGATTAC
The DNA here is from genome assembly GCA_963675205.1 of Catocala nupta. NCBI lineage: Eukaryota > Metazoa > Arthropoda > Insecta > Lepidoptera > Erebidae > Catocala > Catocala nupta. Next base: position 5,359,126 of record OY776105.1, read on the forward strand.
GCCCAGAACCATTATGGAATTTGATGTTGTAGATAGAAAAGGATGATTGCAAGGCCATAAAACCTAGATCGACCAGTCTTTTTTATTAAATAGTATTTCTTTTGCCACTCCATTCCACTCCATCCCTTTTATCTGTACCGGGCCTCACTTACAATATTGATAAGCCGGCTTGTAAATACAATTAGATTGGCGGTATTTTGCTCTCGCCGCTGCGCCGAGTGTTATGGGTTCGATCCTCATACAAGACAACACTTTGTGTGATCCACAAATTGTTGTTTCGAGTCTGGGTGTACTTTGTGTCCGTTAATTGAATGTCTGTAAAGTCCCCCGCGACAACATGAATAAACACTCTCAATAAACTGTGTCTCTTAGAGGCATTGACCGCGCCTTTCTGGGATCTACAATCTCAGGTAAGAGACATTTATTGTAAAAATTTATCAATTTTCCATATCAGAATATGGAAGCAAAATTGATAAAATCTCCAAAATTCATCGTCTTTGTAAATTTTTGCTATTTTCATTTGAAAGGCTTTGCCTGTCCATACTGCAAAGAGGCAAATATGTTTTTGGATAATATGTAATTGCCCCTGAATTTGATAAAACCAATCGTGTGATTCATTCACGGAACCATCTTGGTTCCAAAATTTTATTTATTCTGTACAATTGCTTCATCTGCTTTATTCCAAATGCAGAACTGGGCACTTTATTTCTACAATGCCCTTTTCATACAGACCACCCGAGGCTCCCAAAAAAAACAGCTGTTGATCGACAAAAAGACCACATTGCTGAATTTTTATTTTTTGTTCTTTTTCTAATTGTTCCAGTGCTATTTATTATTTTATAATACAATACCAAATATTTACAACTAAAATCGCGAAGTGGAACGCATATAAAGAAAAGCATATCAAAATTTTATCAAAAATTACTTGGTTTTGTAGAATCGCATCTGTACAATTTATTGCCTTTGAGTTTGCTAAATTAGAGAGTATTTTTCTGTAATAAAATAATTTGATGTAAGACATATAATACATATATAACACTATTACTTAGAAAAGATTGACTCTAACAAATAAAATTCACTTCTTTTTAGCCTCTCTTACCAGTTTCAAATTATTCGCCAAAGTACTCATTTTTCTTTTAGTATACCCATACGTTTTGGCTTTGTTCTTTTTACCCATATTTTTTGTAATCTGAAAATAACACATAATTACGTTTTATTTCACGTGGTTTCACCCACGTTTACAGTTACTGCGCCCGCCCTGTGGGTCATAGAGTAATGTTTTATAGCCTATAACCTACCTCAATAAATACAAAACCACTGTACTTATGAACAGCGCAAAAATATTTTTTGAAATCGAAATGATAGTTCCAGAGGTTATCGCATTCAACCAAACAAACAAACAAACTCTTCAGCTTTATAATATTACTATTTGATTTTTACAACAAGGTATTTTATTTAATGAGAGACATGAGTACGTGGATACTGCTTATCATGTATCCACGAACTCATGTCTCTCTGTCTCGGAGTAGAACTGATAAATATACTTATGTTTACTTAGATTCCATAACCCATACAAATTATTCATCTCTACATCAGTCCTCTTTTACACAAAGATTACTAGAAATATACTTGATGAATATGACACATACGTCGAACGTTTTCTATACAATTCTAGCGGATATCCGGTGTGAGCTACTACGCTATAAAAAGAAAATGTTTTTGTTTTAAAACCATCTTCTCATTACAGCCTTTCTAATGAAACCGGATTGGAGAATACGTCGGTTGGATGGTAACAAAGACTATAACAGACATACATATGTAGGATCATTTTTTGGGTTTATTATATATGGTTCAAGGTGCGATATATAGATAGTAGGTACATTACAAATCCCGTCCGGTCCGTGTTTGATCGCGCCACAATACTAATCGCTAGACTCTAGACCAACACGTCAGTCAAATACATCATATAATAATAATAATATATTCTATCACATGTACACACATCACCATCTAGCCCAAATGGACAATGGATAAACATACTTATTTTTTTTTTTTGTAAATACGTACATATTATACATAGAAACACCCAGACCAAGACAAACATCCGTGTTCATGCACACAAATGTTAGACTTTTGTAGGAATCGAACCCGCGACCTCAGGCGTGGCAGTCAGTTACACTAACCACTACGCCATCGAGGCCGACAATATGTATATCAAGACACATCAACTTTTCATATGTATAAAAAAATAAGTTGTGAAAATCTTACGGATCAAGAAGGCTCAGCCGCGCTATTAAGGTACTAAAATTCTTTTTTTACGTAATATGGCGGGCGCGGTGACAAGCGTTACGTCCACCTCCTGAGAGCGCCTAGCGCGGTATGGCCCCGTATATAAAAAGGTACTCTGTGGGTATGGCCGAGATGGCATCGCGCTTCGAGATTTATAGATCGTTTTAAAAAAATCATATCAATTACAAATAAAACGTTTAGATTCCAATTTTTTTTATATGACGTTATATAAATCTTATCGTTCCTAAATATGTATGTATCTATTTTATAATCACAGTAGTTTTTTAGAAATAAGAGCAGTTTTGCGCGCCAATATTGTGCTAAAAGCTCTGTTTTGACCTAATGTTTTCTTAAAAATAATGAATGAATGTACACATTTTTTTTAATACATTGTCCTGTACAACTTGTGGTTGTATAGTTCACATTTACGGAATTATAGAACGATTAGTTTTTATTGCTCTAGCGAGCAATTAACTCGCCCTATACTACAGATTTTACGAAAAAGCTCAATTTAAATTCATCCGTTTTAAAATATTTATTATGAAAGCTCATATATTTCTCTTTAACATTCCATTAATAAACAATGGAACTTTCAGATTTTTAATTTCTTTTTTATTCATTGTTATTTATTTGTAACATAATAGGACAATAAAAAACCCGCGAAATCGGCTCCGTCGGAATAAACGCTCTTAAGATAAGTATCTACAGAAAGACGTCTTGGTAAAGCTTTCGGGACGCCGTTCCTTACACCCAGTATATTGCCATTCGGAACAGGCCACAAGGCGTATCTTTTTTAATTTCAATGATTTTTGTATGTTTGTTCAGAACAACAGTCTAAACTGGAGTCTGAGAAGCCATCACCCAAGTCTTCGCCTTCCAAACTCAAAGATTTGACTATATCAAGCGTGCAGAGTAGCAGCATACTCAACTTTGTGGAGTTGGAAGAAAGTTCTTCCGAAGACGGTGAGTTTCGTCACATTATCTGCTAGCTTTTACTCGCGGCTTTCCTCAAGAACAGTACTTTTTCTGGATGAAAATTGCATGATGATCCTTTGAGAAGTTAAAGGGTTATCTATACTATCTATACTAATATTATAAAGCCAAAGAGTTTGTTTGTTTGTTTGGTTGAACGCGCTAATCTCAGGAACTACTGGTTCGAATTGAAAAATTATTTTAGTGTTGGATAGCTTATTTATCGAGGAAGGCTATAGGCTATATAACATCACGCTACGACCAATAGTAGCGGAGCAGCAATGGGGTAAATTCTCTTATATGAAGCAGACGAAGTTGTGTAGGTCAGCTAGTTTTAAATATTATGTTAAACATTTATGCGAGGTTCTTCGAGTTCTTATGCTCAGTATTGGTGATAAAAAGGGAAGGAAGAGGTGGAAAAGGACTGAAATGCACGTATTTAGTATTACGTAAGCATTACTTAATGTGTGAAAACGTGACATACGAATTATCTCATTACTAGCTGCTGTTCGTGGCTTCGCTCGAGAATATGTTCTTTTTGTACCTGACAACGCGTACAACATGTACGCGAAATTTCATAAAGATCGGTAAAGTCTGCTTATTCAAGCCGTACCGATTCCCTACAAAGGAATTATACCAGTATAGCGAGGTCCTTACAGTACGACAGATGTTTATCCTCCAATCGATATTTAGGTATCATATTGTTAACATTGGCCAACTTCGTTCGTCATCTTATTCACTCCCTAGAACACGTCCAGAACGTAGAATTGCAAATCCTTATACCGATACATATAAAACATCTTTTGGACAAAGATTTCACTTCTTTCTTGGAAGATATTTCCTTTACTGTCATGAATGAATCTAGGCATGAATGTAAAATAATAATTACAAAATATCTACTAAATCTCTCTTATGATGAGACCGAGGCATTAAGCTATCATTTTACATTATGACATACACACATACATACACACAAATACACACACACGTAAACATACATAAGTAAACATACACAGATATAATTTAACCTGCATTGAGTGAGACTTATTTGATTTTCTTTGTTATCTCTTTTTTTTGCCTCTTAGTTTTTCTTTTCTCTTTGTATCCATAACTAAAATTAAATATAAATGTGAGCAATGTATATAGGACTGTGTACTGCTTGTTTAATAATGTTACGTGTTGGGCTCGACTGATAAGAATATAAAACAATATTACCGACAAAAACGTTTTATTCTAGCACAATTAAATTTAAAACACAACAAACACTATACTACATTTTTTCACTGTAACTACTTCAAGCTCCGTAGTATTTTCGCTTCCGTTCGCTTCGATGAATACTTGACCGCTTACGAATGTAAACTGACTCGGCGGTGCGCGTGCGCTCTATTTATACGAGGGTAAAGCGTTTCTAGAGTTTTCTAGAAAAGTCATACCCGGTATGTTACAGTACGATGATTCGAGAATGTGCTAGCGTTCTCTCTACTGTACTCGTACCGACAACTACGTAGTTCCGTAGGATGTATAGATGTTGCTGTAATAAATTATTAGAAGGGACTGCCGAGTCTTCCCCACAGTGCCGACAGATGGCACTAGCCGTAACAATAATACAGCATAAAAGGAAGGTTGCTGGTGCTTATAGTACAGATTCTCCTTTTTTAAGCATCAGCCGCACACATGTACACACGGCTACACATCAAGTTAGACACCCTATATACGCATAACTACGCTACATACAAAATAGAGAATTGTCGAAAAGGGACAGTGCATAGTGGTGTCGATGTAATGGTAAGAATAGAGTGTAACAAAAATATAAAGCACTCTCTCGCACGATTCGCAGTGTTCATCTTCTAATAGTTCAAAGTCCAAACAGTCTAGGTTGATGAGTCGCTGTGTGTACCAACAGCAATGTATAATATTAAAATATTGCAGTTAAGGCAAATGAACAAACTAAAGTTTGCATTTATAATATTAGTTAGGACGTATACGACGTGTACACCACGAAATTGAATGGGAATTTAGCAGTTGTATAGCCGGAGGTCTAAATTAAAATCTGATGTATGTTTCATCCTGATACGCTGCATAGAAGTAGAGTATTACGTGTGTAGATCAGATTCTCATTACACACAAAGAAAACAAAAATCTAGGTAAGTACTTTCCATTTCTTCGCGCAGGCAGTTGCAGGCAAAAACAAATTATAATTAAAAATGTTCAACGATTTACGTGTGATAGTGTATCAATCGTTAAATAAATTTGGATGTAGAAGCAGAGGTGTAATAAACCCACATTTTGCCATATACAGGATGTAACAGAAAGGAATGGTCATATTTTAGGGTCGCTATTGTAGGTAATGTGGCTACGTTAGGGTGTATAGAATAAAAAATGACTCCACTCACGGTTACATCATATATATTGTCCAGGTCCGTAGACACATACACTAAAGTTCAAAAGGCACTAAAGAGTAGAATAGACTAGCACAAGCACAAGCACAGAATACAGTTCAAAGTCAAAGCACTAAGATATAGAAGATATAATGTTTATAGTGGAAGAAATACGAAAGATACATAGGCGTTTACATAAGCGAGTGACAAGCGCTCCGCGTCGTGGTCCTTTAATGACTGTTTTGACCTCTGCGCATGCACACGCGGTTAGTAAAAATATAACCGCTATGTACTCAGGAGTGGTAATATTTATTTATTTATTTATTACTATATTGACACACCAACAGCTTTTAGGCGATGCAATCACAATAAAATTAAATCCAGCACCACAGACTGGCCTACGAGCTAATAATAGGTGTGAGACAGCATTTTTAGATGACAAGTAATTAGTGAGAATTACAAAATAAGGTTAAAACACAAAAAAAAAATAAGAAATTGAAATGAAAAAACTTCAGAATTGCAAGTATAAGCTAATACAACATTGGTTTACTTAAACTGTGCTATGGTTGCAGTATTTGACGCTTCCATTGGGATAACGTGTCCTTAAAAATATCTAAATTAAATGTCTTGTGAGAAATATTGTATCTGTATTGGAGTCTTCGAATAGGAGAAAATTTACCGACATTGGTTCTGCTTCGAAGAGACCGGAATGTATCATTGCAGGATAAACGACTATTAATTTTTGGAACGTTTAAATTTAGATGGGCCAATAAATGCGGCTCAGCTACGACCCCATTAATCAATTTATGCAAGAATGATAGTTCAAGATACGAACGTCTTTTATGTAATGAGTTCATTTTAAAATATTTGAGTCTCTCATTGTAACCAGCCCGCCAGTTAATACGATCTGTGCCATTACCACTTTGCTTATGCACTAGGTATCTTGTGAAAGATCTTTGTACTCTCTCCAATCGATCTATGTGGACTTGATAGGTTGGATTCCAAACTTGACTGCAGTATTTAAGACGACTACGAACGAGCGCGCAATAAAGAATCTGTAAAGTCTTAATATTTTTAAACCGTTTTCCCACACGTTTTATTAGACCGAGCATTTTGTGACTGTCCTTTACAACATTATCAATATGAGTGATAAAATTCAGTTTGCTATCCATAGTGACCCCGAGGTTTCTTATGGTACTAACTTCTTCTAGTATAGTCTCGCCTAGACTATATATCGAACTATATGGAAGTCTTTTTTTTGTAAACTTAATATGATAACATTTGCTGGGGTTTATTGTCATCTTATTCACGACGCACCAGTTGTGAATGATTGTCAAATCTGCCTGCAACAATTTATAATCCAACTCTGAGCTTACAGTCCTATATAACTTTAAGTCGTCAGCAAAAAGTAAGCACTTTGAATGCTTTATCTGTGTCACTATGTCGTCTATAAATAGAACGAATAATAAGGGCCCAAGGTGTGAGCCTTGCGGCACCCCAGACGTAGCTTTGTAAGGATCGGAAAAATATCCATCTTTAACAACAGTTTGATACCTATTTGATAAATAACTCTTAAGCCATGACTTGACATTACCAGTAAATCCAAAATTGTGTTCTAATTTGTGTAATAGTATATTATGGTCCACTTTGTCAAAAGCGCTGGAAAAATCAGTATAAATTGCATCTGTCTGAAGTCCAGAATCTAATGCCGAAGATATGTCACTGACGTAACACATCAAATTTGTGTTGGTAGATTTTTGCGCTATAAATCCGTGTTGGAAAGGTGATATCATCTCCTTAACGTGCCAGTACAATAAAGGGTGGACGAGAGACTCGAAAACCTTTGAGAACACACACAAGAGAGATACCGGTCTATAATTTTTTATTACACTGTTATCTCCTTTTTTATAAATAGGTACAACATTCGACTTTTTCCAATACTCAGGAAATGTGCCAGTTTTTAGAGATTTGTTATATATTATTGTGAGAGGAGTAGAAAGACTTTGCGCGCATGATTTAATAAAAAGAGGAGGAATGCCATCGGGACCGGAACTTTTGTTCACGTTTATAGCTTTTAATGCCTTTAAGACGGACTTTTTCTCAAAATGCATGTTTGTAATTACTTGGGGACATTTGGAATCAGAAGATATGATCGGTGTATCTTGTGAGTTCAATAAGAATGTTGATGAAAAGTGTGCGGCAAACATGTTACACATTTCTGCGTGGGTTTGAACAGATTTATTTTCTAAGTACATAATAGGCGGGTAAACCGATTTTCTATTTTTTAAATCTTTCATAAAAGACCATAATAGTTTAGAATTAGACAAAATTCTACTTTCAATGGTATCTAAATAACTATTATAATCCTGCCTTATCCTTCTATCTACTCTCTCTCGTAATATTTGGAATTCGAAGTGATCACGAGGGTTCCGTGTCACTTTATATTTTAAACGTTTCTTATTTTTTTCACTAATCATCCTAATCAAAGCTGAAGAAAACCATATGGGATATTTCCACTGTCTTTGTTTTGACTTTGAAACATTACATTTAATACACTCACGCAAGTGAACGTAAAACACTGCAACCATTTCATCTACAGTAACGCATGCTGCCAGTTCATCATGCCAGTCTATCTTATCTATATAAGCGTTGATAGCATCATAGTCTGATTTCTTATAGTTTAACGTACCAAATTGATTTGGCACTAAAGGCCGTTCACGAGGGTGACTGGCATGATCAACCGTCACTTCCAGTGGAGGGTGATGATTGTCGATAGTACACAGGGGGCTTAACGCTTGGGTTAGAGTTAATCCTACAAAACTACTTAATACTAAGTCTAATATTCTGCTATTTTCGTTTTTAATATAATTTAATTGATTAAGATTATTTTGAGAAATAAATTCAAACAATAACAATGCTGCTTGCGATCTGCATTCTGAATAATTGCTAAACAAACCCATTTCATCCTTCCTCCACTGTATAGATGGTATGTTAAAATCCCCAAATAATATAAAATCACACTCACGTGAGCTTAATTTTTCATTGACATTTTCAAAAAAGTTACCATATACTGTAGAAGCTACGCTCGGTGGTATGTACACTGCACCCAGAACAACGTTTCGGCCAGGTGAGACTGTCACTGATATCCAAATGTCCTCAATTTCACTCTGCCAATGTAGAAGTCTGAACGATGATAGATGCTTGGAGACTGCGATAAAACATCCACCTCCTTCCTTCTTTGAGCTGTTGCTGGAGGCTCTGTCGCGCCGGTATACCGTATATCTCGCATCCAATATCTCATTATCGTAGATGTAATAGGGTCTTGGCCTTGTCGATAGCCCATTATCGATATTGGTGTATCGACAAACCGGTATCGCCAGGATGTACGGAATGTTATATTAATAATATAATATGTAAATAGATAGATATGTAATGTAAAATATGTAAATAGTGAAGTGTAAAGTAAAGTTTATATATTAATATCACATAAATATGGTAAAATTAACTCAGGGAGCCTACACTATGTATATCAGATAAATAACCCATGTGATCTAACCCCATATCAAAATATCGATACAAAACGAGTTACAACAACTGTGCAACATCTGTGGGGTCACCGATCTATGTTAGAATGACCAGCTGTATTGTAAATAATGAATAGTTAACAGTATCCACATGTGGAGTAATGGTCAATGGCTCTATTAAGATAGCAAAAGTGAACAAAACTTCAAAAAAAGTATTTTGTTATTCTTAGAAACAAATATACGTGCATGCAGTATAGTGTTGTTTATGTATCGATTAGAATATGCTGATATTTATAAGTCGATAAAAAATCAATATCTTCGTGAAAATAATGTATACAAATTTAATTCTCACGGTTTTCCATTGGACATGGGCTATATTATGTGACCCTTAAATATGACCACACCTTTCTGTTACATACTGTATATTTTAGATGCCATGTAATAGGGGTCGAACCTATTCCGTCCACCACATTTCTAGACTCCGTCTACTACTATAAATTAATTCTTAACAAAAAAACCTAATTATACTCCGCCCGACCCCGAAATCGAACCGGTAGCCCCATGACCAACAATCGCATACTACCGCTGCGCCTCCGAGATAGACTATGTGGTGTTCCTGCGATTTGAATAGAGATCTCAAGATCTCTATTAAAATCGCAGGAACACCATAGAGTATTCGGTAGTGTTCTTGAGAACACTGCCTGAACAGAGTCGAATCAATCGAAAATCGCAAAATCGCATGCAAACTTACTAAAGAACCAACGAGCGAATGACTTAAGTAGAATAAATACAAAATAATCTTTACAGATCTTCAAGAAACGAAAAAAGTTTCAAAACTGAGGTTACTTCTTGTGTCTGAAACTACCCAACACAAATCTCCTGCAACGCCGCTGGAAGAAGACACTGACGTCACTTCCGTGAACATACCGACGGGTATTGAGATAATGTCGACTTCCGCCGCCGGTAACACGTCAGAGATCGTCGTTAAGGAGGGAGAGGTCGTTATCAGTGGTGTGCCGAAGCCACCTCCTCATAAACCAGTAAGTCTTAAAGTGGCAACATTTTTATTTTTCTAATTTTTGTCGTTATCTGTTTTATATAAGTCTTTAATCATTTAATTAACTAATTATAAAGTTCTAGTTATCCTTCGGTAACAGTAGTTTTTCTAGGTTAAAGTTACCCTATGTCTTTTTCTGTATTCCAGACAAAGATGATTGGTGTAGTTTTTAAAGCGTAAAAGTGTAACAAAAAAACAAACTGACATTCGCATTTATAATATTAGTTAGAATTTGCGCGCCAAATTACCAGAATATGCAGAACTGTTTAAATAATTATCTGTATTTATTTTAATTGATTTTCGACTTTATTTCAATGCTTACAATATTGATAATGGTTTGGCAATAGATTTTGCTTTGCACTACGCAGGCTTTCAGAAAGCCAGGCGTGGATGAACCACTTCGTTAACCTGTCATTAATAGGAATGCCAGACGTAATTAGAAATCTATTGTATCTAGCCGTCAGTGTGCCGCGGCGGCTCAATAGTCTAAGCGAGAATTTCTTAAAAGAGTGTCTCAAGCTATGTGAGGTCACCAAGTAGTAGAGCCTCGCTGATCAGCATGAATGTGCCGGCTCGCCCGAGGAAGGGTTACCCTCTCACAGAATATCGACGTGAAATAGCAGTATTCCTGCTGTTGTGTTTCGTTCGGTGATTGAGAGTGCCGGAGGCCCGATCAACCTCTTTCCCCCTTCCCGCTCCTTCTCCTTCCCACTTACTTTTTCTCTCCTTACTTTTCTAAAGGGTTGGCAATGTGCAAGTGTTGCCTCTGGTGTTGCAGGCGTCCTAATGCTACGGTGACCACTTACCATCAGGTGGAGGCGTATGCCTGTTTGCCACCTTAGATGTATAATCAGGTGGAGGCGTATGCCTGTTTGCCACCTTAGATGTATAAAAAAACCAAACTTACAAATGTCTTCCTAAATACTATATACAGGCGAGGATGTTCTTAAGACAGGTTTTTACTTTTACTATTGGTGTAAAAGTAGTTTTTGTCTGTCTGTTTGTTTGTACCGACATCACGTGAAAGTGACTTAACGGATGTTGATGCGATTTTCACAGTTTGGTAGCTTGATATTCAACTGAGAATCTAAATTACGTAATAATTAGTGTTTATAATATAGCTTGCTGCGTTGATTGTTGGACGCAACCCGTGCCTCGGTGCACACGTTGCGCCGTTGGTCCTGTCCCTGATCTCTTTTCGGTCGTGTCGGATTGCCGTCCCATCGGATCATGAGAGTTAGGGAACAGAGAGTGCACTTGTGTTTGCGCACACACTTGTGCACTATAATATCTCCTGCGCAGATGGCATGTCTCCGTTAAGTTAGGCCGCCGTGACTGAAATTTGGTCTCCAGGGTATTGTAATAATTATGTAACTTGTTGCGTAGTAGATTGTGTATATGTATCATATTTAATATTATGTATATTCCAGGCGCGCCTGAATACCAGTGAGGTGACAATCAAGACTGCAAGCCCTTCAGAACAGACCTTGTACATACCTGAAGTGAGTGAACACCTTATTTCTTGTGTCTAAATGTTTATAATTAATCATAGATCATATTTAAATATATTAGGTTATTCAATTATTGATTGACAATTGTTGGACGATTGATTGATAGTAATTTGACGATGGATGAAAGATTAATTGGTGACTGATTAATTTTTGATTGGTGATTGATTGATCACTGTTTGTTGTTTGATATATTGGCAATTGATGCAAGATTGTTTGTTGACTGATTAATAACTGTTTGTTGTTTGATTCATGGGCGATTGATGCAATATTGTTTAATGATTGATTAACTATTGATTGGTGATTAAATGAGCATTATTTTTTGTTTGATTCATTGGCTATTTATGTAGATTAACGACGTAGATTAATTGATTACTGATTAACTCTTATTTGTTAACTAAATGATAATTATTTATTGTTAATTAATTGGCAACAACGTTGCATCAATGCAAGGTTGATTAACTCTTGATTGGTGATTGTTTGATCACTGTTTGTTGTTCTATTCTTTGGAGATTGATGTAAGATTGTTTGATGACTACTTGACTCTTAATTGGTCATAACTTACAGATCAACGAACAAGGTCAGACCGAGGCGAAAAGCAAACCGAAGCTCAGTCTGGAAATATTCAGCTTGGATTCAGATGAAGAAGACACACCTCCAGGTTAGAAGTTATACCTCTATCTAGTCTCACTCTTTCTTTCTGATATAATGCTCTGAATAAAAAGTTGGCGACGGACGAGTTAGCCCATCTGACAGTAAGCAGTAACCGCCGCTCATGTACTTGGCTGTTCCTGATACTTATTTTAATGTTTTTCTTTTTATTAAAAGATACGAAGACACAATTTCCGCACTAGGAATGAATCCTGTGTTGCTGTGTCCGACCGGGTCCGTAATTGTTACCAAATTTAACTATAAGATCTTTTGTACATTATGGTAAGCAATAAAATTGAAATTAAAATTGGTTATATTCGGCTTGACTCTCAATCCGTGACCACGATTGAAGCAAGTCGGGTAAAAACGTCGGGCAATCAATAAGTATTTATGACCTTTTAACCCGTTGAGCGTCTGATTAAAAAAGTGAAAGGAAGGCTTTGAAGGTTATAAACACCTGGTGTTCACACGACATACGAGAGATTAAATACTTAATCGCGAGGAAGACCCGTTGCCTATCATTATTTTAAGTATGTGTACTAATCGCGAAAGTCTAAAACGTTTATATTCTTGTTGTTTAGCACCAAGTGAGCTGCCAGAGCCAGAAGAAGCCAAGAAGAGAAGAAGGAGATGTATCAACTACATGTGCGACAGCGGCGCGAGCGTGTTCCTCGCGGCGGACAACGCCACGGCGGCGTACTACGACGCCAGCAGGAAGAGGCGCCCCATGGTCTGCCAGCGCTGCGCCGCCGCTGTCAGGGACAGGCAGCAGGTAACCATATCCTATATTTTCTTGTCTTATTAACCTCGTGAGTCTTCTTCGAAGAGGTTAATGAAAACACTATGTGGGTCTGTGTCTGTCTGTTAGTGACAGTTTGTTAGTGACAAGCATAGCTCCAGAACCACTGGATCGATTGACTTGTAACTTGGTGTACAGACACCTTGGCGTCATCCCTCAGTCGGGTTTGAATATGGGCCCTGTGGGTCAAAAGACTCCCGAGATATAGGGGTCATAGGGTCGGGGGATATCCACAAACAGAGTGATAATGTACCTCCCAGAATACCGACTAAACCTACCACAGTGTTCCTCGACAAAACCACTATCGACAGGACCGCGCGAACCGCTTTCGCATGCGGTCGCGACCCCACCGAGTCGTTCGCGTAAATGTAGATTAAAGCCGTAATAACAATAACAGTTAATAACAGCTGTTTTTCTGAAACCAGAAAAAGTACTGTTGTTGAATGATCTTTTTTGTTCCCCTGACAACGTGTTTGCGAATATCATGATGATCGGTCGAGTAGTTAGGACGAGAAAGCGTAACAAACGAACAAAGTCACATTGTTATTTATAATATTACTAGATTTTTGACCGCGGCTTCGCTCGCGCAAATTAAGGGTTACATTAGTAATTGTACTTCTTTTAAAAAGACTGACTAAGAAAGTTTGTAAGGCTAGTGTGAATGGAACAGTCGCGAGAGGCAGACCTAGGCGAACGTTTCTTGATCAAATCGGAGATGTTCTGGATAAAGGCCAGGTTAAGAGCGCCTTAAACTGGCGAGCGTGTATGAGGAATGTGATATGAGGAAAGTGAATGAAGCCAGGGAAGCGTTTCAGGATCGTAGCAAATGGAAATCCCTAGTCTCTGCCTATCCCTCTGGGAAACAGGCGTGAATCTATGTATGTATGTATTGTACTTCTTTCTGAATGAAAGGTTTCCTATGTCCTATTTTGTAACCTGACGTGTATGTGAAATTTCATGATAATCGGTGGAGTAGTTAACGTAAAAGCGTAACAGACAAACAAACTCACATTTGCATTTATAATATTAGTTAGGATGTATGTCCTTTATCCAGTAATCCTTGTTTCCTTACTAATATTATAAATTCGAAAGTAATTCTGTCTGTCTGTCTGCTAATTACCTTTTCACGGCTAAACCACTCAACCGATTTAGATGAAATTTAGTACAGATATAGTTTAAAATCTGGGGTAGAACATAGTCTACATTATATTGATATAGGTACCACGCGGGTAGAACCGCGCGCAAAAGTAAATCGAATATAAAGGTTTGATATTGTTTACAGAGGCTGATCGAAGGCATCAAGGATATGACTCCGTTACTGCAGCTGGACATGACCAGCATATCTCAGGACCTGGTAGAGATACTGGACTCGGATTCTGAAGATGAAGACCCGTTGCCACAGCCAGACAGCAAGGATGTCATCGGAGAAGAAGCGGCCGAGTAAGTCACTAATATAATAAAATTGGCCCTGTATTAAACTGTCGAACGAGAAACGAGATATACGAGATACGAACGTTACGAGAACTGGTTCTTAGGATTTGGGGACAAGACCTGTCTATCACTGGTCCCTGAAGGTGCTCTCGGGCACTGGAAGGTACAGCGGCTCTCACTTATATACCTAACAGGTGGGAAAGTGGGAACGCTATATCATAAACTAGTCTGTAGAGAGAAGGGTCTGTCCAACTGCTAAACACGGGCCTCTTCTCAGTGTGAGAAGGCCATAGACCACCACGCTGGCCCAGTGCATATTGGCAGAGATCAGATATTTTCGCAAACTTAGAGAACTTTAAGACATGCAGGTTTCCTCACGCTGTTTTCATCCGTTAAAGCGAGCGATAATTAATTATTTAATACGCACATAACTTCGAAAGTGATGTGCGTATTAAATAGTTAAGTTAGTGACATTGAGTTCTTCTTCTTCTTTATTTTCGTGTGGTTAGTGGCCAACCTGTTGTCAAGAGTTGTTCAAGCCTCTGACATGGCTTAACGACTGCTGGCAATTTGGCAACAACCGGCACCGACTTTTTACGTGCCCTCCAAAGCATGGAGACGCTCAAATGAAATACCACTAAGCGGTCACCCATCTATAGACTGACCGCACCCAACGTTGCTTAACCTCGCTTATCGTTTACCGATCCTGTGCAACTGGCTATGAGCAATATATATATAATAATATAAGAAGCGACATTGAGTTGACCGTACGGATAGTGAAATGGTTTAAGCGGTTGTTTCGACATCGCCACTATGGTGAATGTTAAGGAATCGATCCCCACTCGGGATAAAAATTGGAGGCCCGTGCCCAGCAGTGGGACAGTTTAATACAGGTCTGATATTATAGATGTAAGACTTGACAGTCAACGATTTAGGTTGATAAACGTTCGCTAGATTTTGAATTGCTTTATTAAGACTGCGCCGAGTGTAAGACGCGTTTGTACTGAATGACAGATATTCAAATCGTCGGCGGCGCGCGGCCGCCATAGTAAAATTGTATGGAGAATTTGAAGTGGATTTTTGATAAATATCTTTATTGTCAACCAATAACTTAAATATTTGGGACGGATAAATTGTAATTTATGTTTTGTTTAAGCTGTAAAATAGGATAGATTTCTAAGATTCTACTATTATAATCTAAAAATCACTTAACACGAGCGTACGTTTTTGCATTTTTCGTGCAAATTTACGTAATTTTGTAGGCGCAAATATTAATTATTTTAAGTTTTTTGACGGAGTAATTGTAAACACATTCATTGTTATGGTAAATGTATATTTTATATTTTTATTAAACCAAAAGTGTTGATTAAATCAACTTAACTGTGACCGCCTGTTTTGGCACATTTCGCTCGGCGCAGTCTTAAACACAAAAATGGTAATAGGTATGTCTTCTTTTACTGCAGTAACTGTTAAGCCTTGTATCCATTAGGCAACATTTGGCGCACGACATGTTGCGCAACATGTTGCTCAATGTGTTGAAAGTCAGCGCGGAACTTTTGTTTAGCAACGTTGTCTGTCTACACATGATTTCGCTCGCGTCATTCGTCGACAACATGTCGCCAGAGGAACTAGTGTTGATTTCAGCGGCTTTTAAACGTCTCCACTTGTCAACATTTGATGCTCAACTGCACTTGCACGGAAACAAAGAGTAAGTCGCGCGTCATGTTGCGCGTCAGCTAGCAACGTCGCGCGTTGTTGTGCAACTTTAATGATCTTGTTGAGCGCCACATGTTGTGGATACGAGGCTTTAAAGGATATTGCCTATTGTATAAGGCACAAGTGCGCCCTTGCGTGGAGTACTGTTCTCATCTTTGGGATGGCTCCGCGCAGTACTTGCTGGACGCTCTCGACAGGTTACAGCGGCGGACTGTCCGTATCATCGGAGATCCAGAGGTCACAGTTCACTGGAACCTCTGCAACTCCGTAGGGATATTGCCTCATTGGCATGTTTCTACAGAATATACCACGGGGAGTGCTCTGAAGAGTTATTCCAGCTTATCCCGCCCTCCCCTTTCCTATCCAGAACAACGCGTGCTGGGCTCAGATGCCATCCTTACACGGTGGAGTCGACTAGAGTGCGTACCAACAAGTTTGGGTCCTCATACCTCTGCCGAACGATCAAGGCATGGAATTCGCTGCCGAGGCACGTGTTTCCTTCTTCCTTCAACCCTTTAAGCGGGGCGTGGAAAAGCACCTTCTCAGGTCGTCAAAGTAGAGACCTCAACATCGCCTCGGCTACTATGAGTACGATGTGGAGGCCACTGCTCTTAGACCACATGACTGCTTATCATCAGGCGGGGAGTGGTCATGTTGACGAGCAAAAGAAAAGAAAACTTTATTCACTATGTATTGGCATAAAAAATTGTTCATAATATACGGTTACAAAATTCTTTAATGTTCCGCTACTTATGTCGCTGACTATACGACCACACTTTTCTGATGCACGCGTTGTATAAGCTAGCTTTGAATGGCATAGTGATTTAAGTGGTCGCTTCCCTATCTTCAGGACCCGAGTAGATAGGGTTTCGGGGGGAGAACTACGGGTCTCCCCCTTTGGACCAGGGTACTGCGGAGTCAGGAAGCCCACTGCGCCTCGAAAGGCGTGTTCTATCGACGTCTAGTGCGCGGTGCCTGACATTGGAGTTGGACTCGCAGGGGTATGTGGTTGGCCGCTGAGGACGACATGTTCGTTTGCTCGGCAAGCACGTTGCGTTCGAGCGTCGGACTCAGACGCGGCCAGTGCGAACCAGTCGGTCGCATGAGGCACAGAGTTGCCTTTAGCGAAGTGGCAGTGTGGTGTCACTGCCGCAACGCATCTCGGGAGCGTGCCTGCTCAGCAAGTAAGAGTCATAGCTGGAGTGACTCGGGCCACACCCGGCTTGTAGGCCTATTTGGGTAGGCATACGGATGTATGTCGGGAAGTGAGCGTGCCTTACGCAGCTCCGGTACCATACTGGAGATATGGGAGGCGGCTTCTCCGTCGGCTTCAGCGAGGTTATCGTTAGCAACTCCTTTGAGTTGCGAGTAGTGAGCGGCTTTATTGCTCCGGTACCTATCTGGAGAATAGGTAGTGTCACTTGGGCACGAGGTAGCTCGCTTACGAGAACCGGATCTCTGAGGTTAGGGTGGAGAGTCGGGATTTGGGGACAAGACCTGTCTATAACTGGTCCCGGAAGGTGCTCTCGGGCACTGGAAGGTACAGCGGCTCCTCTATTATAACCTAATCGGTTGGTGTAGGGGAAAGCTATATCATAAACTGGGATAGTCGTAGAGGAAGGGATGTGTTGCCGCGCCGAGTGTTGTGAGTTCGATCTCCACACGGGACAAAACTTTGTGTAATCGACAAACGGTTGTAACGAGTCTGGGCGTTCTTTGTATCCTTTGTTTCAACGTTTGTAAATTCCCTCGCGGCACACCGCGTCTCTATATACAACATGTAACATAATAAACGCACATCCTGAAAGTAGTTTGTTCAAAATCGGCTACTGAATCAATTCCAGCAATTTTTAATATAGGTTATTGTTTATACCTAAAATAATTAAAAGGAATTAAATTA
This sequence comes from Catocala nupta, assembly GCA_963675205.1. Classification (NCBI taxonomy): domain Eukaryota; kingdom Metazoa; phylum Arthropoda; class Insecta; order Lepidoptera; family Erebidae; genus Catocala; species Catocala nupta. The sequence continues at coordinate 5,377,351 of OY776105.1, forward strand.
TAGTCACCCATTTATTAAACAGCTGAAATAAACGAAAATGTATCATAATTCAAGGCAATAAGGTTTTTGATGCAATAAAGGCAATAATGTTACATTTATTGTAAAATACTCATACTATCCGCGCACAATAAGGCGAACTAATTCGTTAAATTAAAATATTTAAATAGGTACACACAGCTACACATCAAGTTAGACACCCTATATACGCATAACTACGCTATATACAAAATAGAGAATTGTCGGAAAGGGACAGTGCATAGTGGTGTCGATGTAATGGTAAGGATAGACCGTAACATAAATATAACGCACTCTCTCGCACGATTCGCAGCGTTCAACTTCTAATAGTTCAAAGTCCAAACAGCCTAGGTTGATACGTCGCTGTGTGTACATAAAAGTAACATTTTAATGATTATATTATTATTACGATTTAATAATATAATTGGGGTGTTTGAGGTTGTGCGTTATATCTGGGACATGTTGTATACGAAAAAAAACTGTATATCTAATCACCGTTTTTCCATACAGGTTCTTAGAGAAGCACCTAGCAGATTGTTTGAACAAGTCATGGAAGATGTACAATTTAGATGATCGCTTGAAAGATACACAAGATGAACTTGGTGATGAAATAGAGAAGTTGGAAAGTAAGTCACTTATACATATTATACTAGCTTTAGCCCGCGGGTTCCCTTGAGAACAGTACTTTTTTCTGGCTGAAAAGGTGCACCATGTCCTTTTCTGTACCCTTAATAACATGTATTTGTTTCATGATAATCGGTCAAGTTAAAGCGTGAAGGCTTTACAAACAAATTAACATTTATAATATTGGTCAGGATGTTTACATAGATAGTCTCACGCCAATATCCTCAAAAGGATAGGCAGATATTACACCCATATTTTGCCGACTACTTTAAGGTCACATAGTCTATTGCCATTTATCAGATACGATTCTAGAAACGATTACCACTTTACTTATTATTTTTTATTTATTTTATTATTATACGTTTTTACTTATTACTAGAATCTTCTTGACTGTAAAACCTAATAACACTGCCTGATCCGTGAGTCAAATCCGAGATCCCAAGCACAGCAATTGTTTATGCTCGTAGCTCAAAAAGCAAGTTATTTAATAAAATTATTTGGACTGTTAACAATTTGGTGTAATAACGAGTATAAGGGTACAAAATAAAATATTTAGAGTGAACGCGGTATCGCCGTCGCCGTCGTGGTGAGATGAGTAGTGGCGGCGCCCGCGGGCGCGCTGCCAAACTCGACGAACCGCCCGCGCGCCCCTCGCTCCCCGCGCCCCTCGCTCCCCGCGCCCCTCGCTCCCTGCGCCCCTCGCTCCCCGCGCCCCTCGCTCCCCGCGCCTCTCGCTCCCCGCGCCCCTCGCTCCCTGCGCCCCTCGCTCCCCGCGCCCCTCGCTCCCCGCGCCCCTCGCTCCCTGCGCCCCTCGCTCCCCGCGCCCCTCGCTCCCCGCGCCTCTCGCTCCCCGCGCGCCTCAGCCACCGCTAACTCCCGCACCTAGCACTTCAGCCACCGCTGCACAACTCAGCAGGGTTTTTAAAAGCTGTAACGTCAGCAGTCAGCTCTGCTCCGTCACTATTTTCAATAGATGGAAATGATGCAAATAATGAAACACGCCTTCGATAATAAACACTTATAATTCTTAAGCACAATCATAATCTTAACTTCGTAAAGCAACACAGTAAAAATCAATATTAAATTTAGTGCCCACAAGATTACAATTTGTGAAGCGCTCTTACCTCGGAGAGAACTCGTAATAGAATGCTTGACTTCACAACGCCAAACGCGATCAAGATGGTGGGCGTTGGGAGGTCAATACACAATCACAATATTTCACTATTAACAAAACACACTTCCTTAATAGCTAATTTAATTACGTTAATTCTTTACAAAAATCAACAGACTGTTTTTAATATTTAGAACTTTTTAATTTCAGTTGAAATGTGTTAATAACCGCCTGTTTGACACTTCAATTTAATCTTGAACTTGAAAGTTTTCGAATTACTATAAACTTAACAAAAATATCTGAAAATTAATTTGTTATTGCTTAAAAATCAAGTCATGAATTTAGGAATTGCTTAATGACTTAAATAAATAAAGACCTGATTATAAGTCAACGGTAAATTAATGTATTAAAATAATTGTTTATATGGTCTTGCGCCGACATATATATATATATATATATATATATATATATATATATATTGCATTGTGTACGACAATATTCAAATACCATTCGAATTTAAATACACTCAACATTATTCGAATGCAGATATAAATAACTTAAGACTGCAGTTACACGAATAACAAAATTATATGCCAACATTATTCGAATACAATTATAGATAGGTATCACTAATTGCATTCGAATACCACTCGACTGCAATTAAACGCATCATTTAGTTGTATTCCAACATCATTCGACTGCAGTTTGACATATCACATAATTGTATTCTAACATCATCAAAGGACAATATACGCATCATAAAATTGTATTCAAATATAACTCGACTACAGTTGCACGTATCACTTAATTCTATTCCAACATCATTCAAATGCCAATATACGCATTACAAGAGTGTATTCGAATAAAATTCGACTGCAGTTACTCGCACAACAAAATTTTATGCCAACATTATTTGAATACAATTATAGATTCGTATCACTAATTGCATTCGACTGCAATTACATGCATCAATAAATTGTATTCCAACATTATTCAAATGCAAATATCCTCATTACTAGATTGTTTTCGAATATAATAATATTATTTAACTGCAGTTACAAGCATAACAAAATTGTACTTAAATATCGCTTGAAAACAATTACACGTATTACTATATTGTATTTGACAATCACTCAATCGCGTATGACTAAATTGAATTTAAATAAAGATATATTTTCCAGCCTCGACAGTTAAGCAATACCAATCGAACACAATTATACTCATTACGAATGTGTATTTGAAGCCATTCGAATAAAAGCGTGCCAATGACTAATGAAAAGAAATGTGTATTATTTGTCGGCGAACCAAATAAATAAACATCATTCGAATACAAAATATACGCATTACTAAATTGTATTCGAAAATTATTCGAATACAATAATAATTAGTATTTGTTACATCCAGACGCGAGTAAGGAGATAAACGACATGCTGAACGAGTGTCAACGTGCAACAGACCGGCTTCGCACCGAACTGTATGCCACCTTCGAGCAACGCATACATGAGATGCCACCCATACTCATCTATGAGACACCTGAGTTTAATGTGAGTACCTATAATTTATATTTTATTGTTTTTTTTTGAAGACTGCCTGCTCTATGAATAATTCATGTTTCGTGGGGGACTTTCCATTTATTCAAACAACAAGAACGCCGAGACCCGGAACACATTTTAGCAAATTTAAAATTGCGTCTCGGTGTGTTGCTTAGTTACACCGCTGCATAAAAACCAAATATTGAATTATGAATAGTGGTAAAATAAATGCTGTTAAGTCAGGTATATATAATAATAATAATAATGTCCTCCTGACCGAATTTCGGTCACGGCGGCCAATCTTAACAGAGACTGGCCATCGGCGCAGGAGATATTATAGTGCACAAGTGTGTGCGCAAACACAAGTGCACTCTCTGTTCCCTAACTCTCATGATCCGATGGGACGATTAATCCGACACGACCGGAGAGAGATCAGGCGCAGGACCAACGGTTTTATGTGCTTTCCGAGGCACGGAGATGTCTAACACCGCCAACTTCCTAACTCCGGGCTCGTATTGAGATTTATTAACAGAAAAACCCAATAACTTTTTGTTGGCTTGACCCGGGATTCGAACCCGAGACCTCATGCACAGCAGTCGCATACACTACCGCTGCACCACGGAGGCAGTTATATATAAGGTATATATAAGTCATAAGTAAAAGGTTATTAATATTTTTTCATTTATCTTGTATATCTTGCGGGATATACATATACATAATATACACTATGGATCACACAGATGAATGATTTGAATCAACAAATGATAGTTCTCAATCTAGGTGTACTTTTTGTCTGTCAATCTGTAAAGAGGTTTTTTGTTTAGTTTCTAACAACTATCTTCCATTATTTTGTGGTGTTATGAAAAATGATGTCTGTTTTTAAAATCATTTAAGTATTTCATTAGAAAAGAAAACGCACTGATATACACTGATAAAGAGAATTGCTCACTTTGTTAGGGTGCTTGGGCTTGGCGTGGACATTAATTATAGTAATAAATGCATTGCTTTTTGAATATCTTATACCCAAAACAAACTAAATATGATAATAAAACTGCAGCAAGTTGTTAAAATTTCCCTTTTTTTTACTATACATAATATTGCAGTATTGTCACTTATAATTGACTGAAAATGAGCATTTCATTGATTGAATAATATCTATATTTATCATAAAAAGATACTTTATTTATTATGTAATAAAGAAGAACAAGTTAAGGAAAACAAGTATCTTATTAAAAATGCATGTTTATTTATATGGTAACCCAGAATGGAGAGCAAAAGAAGAAAAATGGCGGTGCCTATGATTGTTATCAGTTTAAATATTTATTTATGCGTCCTATTTTACCGAAATATTTCCTGATAGTTTAATATTTTTTATTTATTAATTATTTGTAAATAGATTTTTTACTGAGCAATTTGTAACAAAAAGTAGCTATTCCCTTTGTAGATTAATGGCCAGTCCTACAACGAACAAGTACAAGTTATCCGAAAGATAAATCGCATGCTGTCTCACTCATGTTAGGTTAAAGAAGAGAGATGGCAAGACGTTTTATCTTATAGATAAATGCTATTTTGAGGAGAAGCCCTTAAACTGTCAAAACGCTTGTTCCGGCAATATGGCGTCGATTCGTCAAGTGATGTAACACGTTTGTAAATCAACAGTTGGTAAAACAACAGAAGATGTTTACAAACGAGTGACGTCAAAATAAATGAACTCAATCAAAATCGATTACGATCACATAACAACTAAAAATAAATTAGTTTTATTTGGACGTTGTGATATATTATTGCAAATTACTTTTAAAATAAATAATCTACACAGATGGCAATGAATAAATTTTTGGAAGAATCATTATGAAGGAAACTTCATAACGAGGAAAAATCCTAAGGAAATCTCAAAGATGTATGTGAAGACTGCCAACCCGCACTGGCACACGCCAGCGTGCTGGACTATGACCTAACCCTTCTTATATTCAAAAACCCTTCTTATCGTGTAGTTACGAATCGCCTTTAAATATAACATTTATATGATGTTGTTCGCAGTATATCGGGCCTGAAATGGACAATGCCGTACCTATAACCATCAGTGATGTAAGTATTGCCAAACTATTGAACTTTATACTTTATTTAGAGTTAAGACTTGCTTTTGCCCGCGATTTCGTCAGCGCCATATTTGAAAGAAGGTCCTGTCTGTTTCGCTTTCTTTGCATTTTCAGAAGGACAAAGGTGAAACTATCTTATGCCTCTCTTTTCAACCTTCCAATTATTACTTGTTGTTACATCTCCTAGACGGTGTATATAGACGAAACATGCAGCTGATTTTAAGTTAGACCTTCAGCTTTTTCTGGATGAAAGTTACGCTATGTCCTATTCGGTACCACTGACAACGCGTACACAAAATTTCATGACGATCGGTTGAGTAGTTAAGGCGTGAAAGCGTCACGAACAAACTCACATTCGCATTTATAATATTAGTTAAGATGTATCTTATCTTATCTTGTGTGGGGGCCAGTCAGTACAGACCGGCGACACTTCGACCCAGTGGGATCTTTTGTGTCGACTTCTGCAATAACGAGTGCCATAGATGTTCATGACAGCCGGGACCGACGACTTAACCTGCTCTCCGAGGCACGGAGCAGGCGATAATTGTCAATCAATACGCACATCATTCCGAAAAATTATATAACTTCCGAAAGTCAGAGGAGCGCGACGTGGGTTCGAACCCGAGACCCTCTGCATTGCAGTCTGTTGGTCTCCCCACTGAGCTATCGCTGCTCATGTTAAGATGTATAGATGATGTCGTGTATTATAATAATTATTTTGTTTGTATTTCCTATAGTCACCAAATCGTCTGAACGCCAAAAGGAAAATGGCTTCAGACAATGACATGCCGGCGAAGCGACCCGCTATACCGCTGGGATATGCCCCATTGGAGGATCCTAAACAAAAAGCACAGGTAATGTTATATTGCTTCAATACTAAAGATGGGTGTTAAAAGTTGCAACAAATAAATAAAGATGTCAAAATAAAATTATCATTAACATTGTTAAAATAAATGACACTAAAATGTTATTCTTAACATAAAGTAATTTTTTTTACGTCTTTGCCAAGATACTTCATTTTAAACATTTTAATTTGATTTCTGATATTTAAAATATTCAGGCAGGCCTGTAAACGTATAAAGGAAATTTCATTGATCTAACTAATTATGTCGCATGTTAAATTTATATAAGCACTTCAACAAAATCAGGAAATAGAAACATATCAACATTCACAATTTTAACATCATGTAAGTCACAATCTAATATGCTAACATGACTAATAGTTAAAATGTATATAACACATTATTATAACTCAATAGTTAAATCAACGTATTACGTACGTTTAACTATTTAACATGTTATAAGAATTAACACTTTAAATAATGTGTAATTAAAATGTTATTTTTGTTATACAGTTAAATGCTAATGTTAAATAAAAATTAGCATTTAACTGTATAACAAAAATAACATTTTAGCCCACCGCTATTCAGTACAACCTAGCCTTAGTCGCGCAGCAGTTGCGAATGACGGAGATTCGATTCGAGATTCTATTCGACCCTGGTCGAGCAAAATGTTACGTTCTACCAGCTCATATACAAAAAATAAACGTAATATATTATATTCAATTGATAATATAATTGAAAACAGAGGCCATGAGTTTCTTGCCTGTTGCTTTTCTACATCTGGCACTGGCTTTTTTAATATTCAATTAGTTCTTGTGTTACTCTTTTTTTTGGAGCTTGTTTTCCAGTCAAGAAATTCTCTGTAATATTATAAAGTGTTAAGTTATGGTGCGTTCCCATTATGTCCTGACGATTAATTCATCGTTGGATGACTGTCGTCTCTAGCTGTTCCCTGTATTTTCAAAATCATTACTTTTGTGTTATTCTTTAGTTTAAATACATGTATATTTATATTGCTATTGTATGCGTACTTATTTTTATCCCTGCCTCACTTCATCATCTTGGCATTAAGTTGCCTGAAGTCTTCAGGGTTTGAAAATGCCAATCCCATCAGATCCATTCTCAATCCAGCCAACGCGTCACATTTACACAGTAGGTGCGATATGGACTCGCCTTTTCATCACAGGCTCTGCAGATTTGTATGTGTTAGTAGGTTCTTAAGGATCAATAAAAAGACTAGCAACCAGTTTTAACTTAAAATCCATGGGGTATAGGAATAAAATAAAATTTAAAATATCATTTTATTTATTAGTTCCAATTCGTTACAAACATGTTATAAAAATATCTTATGAAGCGTATATAGGTACATACACAGAACGCTGTGCGACGTCCAACATTGAAAACATACATGCAGGGGTCAGTCTATCTGAAACAAGCTGAAAACGCACAGAAAAACAACGACGTTTTATTTACAAAGTTTTAGTGTATTCAATGACGATGCTGTTACTCGTTTTACTGATTTATTGCTGAACAGTGTGCAATGTTATAAACAAGAAATATATAAATAACAAAGATAATGGGTAATTATAATAATACTTTGAAACACAAACATCTTGTAGCAAAAAAATAATAATATTAAAACATGATTTTCTCATAATATTGTCTGCTGTTTACGCGAATGTTATTCATCGAAATTAAACTACTATATACGGATTTTATCGCGTTCTTTATTTATCACTGTATTACAAAATTTTGAAACTATTACACTACTACTACTATTGAATTTTACTAAGCACTAAGCAAGCTAAGCCACTAAGCAGCCATGGTCACGGGGAGACTCTGGTCTCTCCCCGTGACCATGGCTGCTGAAAAGCAACCGAAACGTCGGGGAAAGTGTAAACCTAAATATAAATAGATTTAATAGTTTAAATAATTTTAATAGCTTATAAATTAGTCAAATTCAATAGTAGTAGTAGTATAATAGTTTCAAAATTATGTAATACAGTGATAAATAAACAACGCGGTAAAATCCGTATATAGTAGTGTAATTTCAATGATTTTCTCGTTATATCCCGCACTTTTGAGAGATGTCGTCATAGTAAAAAACTATCACCTTACTAACATTATTTGATTGAGATACATTTCAAATCTGTTGGTCGATGTAAGAGTTGGGAGGACGTTTTCACACATCGTCCTTTCAGGCTAGTTTTTAAATATGTTCATATTTTGTTACAGGACCTCAAAGCTGTAGACCTCAAATCATCATTAGATGACGATGTAAGTATTCTTCTTTTGTTGTTCTCTTAGCAAAGAGAGTGAGAACTTCTGCGCCGAGGGCTCGAACCCGATAATAAAATAAAAGTAGTTGTTTCGAGAGTGTGTGTTTTTTGAGTCCGTTGTTTGAATGTTTGAGTCCGTTGTTTGAATGTTTGAGTCCGTTGTTCGTAGGAGAGTTCTCCGCGACACAGGAATAACTGTCTTAATTACGCGACTCGTACACACAGCGACACATCAACCTAGACTGTTTGGACTTTGAACTATTAGAAGTTGAACGCTGCGAATCGTGCGAGAGAGTGCGTTACATTTTTGTAACGCTCTATCCTTACCATTACATCGACACCACTATGCACTGTCCCTTGTCGACAATACTCTATTTTATATGTAGCGTAGTTATGCGTATATAGGGTGTCTAACTTGATGTGTAGCCGTGTGTACCTACTTAATAAACATGTTATATGCTGAATTTTTTTTAATGTAATTTATTGATGTGTATCACTCCACTCAAGTGATATTCGAATACAGTTGTGACTAAGCTGTAACCTACAGTCTATTTGAAGCCAATAAAAAAAAAGGTAAACAATCGATTCATTGACCATAAACATTTTAGTGATGTCCAATTGTAGCGTCAATTGTATAACAATTAATTACCTAATCGAATCATTCGATTTAATGCACCGAAAGTGTTAGAATGATATAGACACTGTTACAAATATGTATGTCGTATAGCGCTATTATTGTACCCATCATTCGATGTCTGCTGTTCAGCAACAGACTATATGTAGTATTCGGTAAAAAAGCATTTGTAAGGCATTTTTTATTGCAATTTTTCACTGTAAGAGAAACCTAAGGAATAATTACTAATTATAGGTGATCAAAGTTATTTATCACTTACAATTAAAGGAAACATTCAAACAACGGATATAAAAAAATCTCTTACTCGGAATAACGACATGTGTGTCCCGTGTGTGATTCGAACTCGTAGCATAGTCAACCTTTTTCAAAATGAGCTTTAGAGCCTCTCTTTCGGCACACGGTGTCGGCAACAGTGAACTTTTCTGTAGCACGTAAGTACTTATTAGTTGCTTGGTAATTACAGAAATTGACAGATCAATTTTAATTTTAAATCTCTTTAAATACCGTGCATTTAATTGCAAATTAATTTTAACTATTCTTTTGTTTACCAAATTTCGATTAACTAATCGATTACTAAAACTCTTAAGACTTGTACGAATTATTATTTGTCGTGTATGCAATCATAAATTATAGATATTATTTCATTTGTTAAATAATCTCAGTTTTGGACTAAGATTTTCAAATTAAATAATAATTATTAATCAAACGGCAGTTGCTTTAAAATGCCTTGAGGTAGCATATGAAAACCTTGAAAATACAGATAAATGGTTAGCTATTCTATTAAGTAAGTAATTATGATAAATTCAACAAAATTTGGTTTGTGTACATTTTCATCAGGTTGGATTGGAATAGATTATAATAAGTAATTTTCATGTCGATAGATTATCAAAAATTATCTCTTCCTCGGAATTATTTTCGATTTTGCCCTTTATAGCCCGGTTGCTATTTCAGAAACCAGTCGTTTTATTCACAAACAGTTAATTTTTTACAAATATTCTATGGAAAAACATCTCGTTTAAATATTTATTTATTTAAAAGGCACATCTACAGTTGATACAACACAACATTTGATAAATAATCATAATATAATAGGGTAGCTAACTATCGGTACAAATAATCTATACTAATATAGCTAGAGAAGTGTGTCAGGATCCGTATCCGAAAATCCGTAGTCTCTGCCTACCCCTCTGGGAAACAGTCGTGAATCTATGTATGTATGTAATATTATAAAGCTGAAAAGTTTATTTATTTGGTTGAACGCGCTAATCTCAGGAACTACTGGTTCGAATTGAAAGAATATTTTATTGCTGGATAACTTATTTATCGAGGAAGGCTATATTATATAACATCACGCTCCGACCCACGGCAGCGGCGCCGTAAAAATAAACTCGGGTAAAACCGCGGGCACATCTAGTATTATATAAATGAAAACGTCGAATTAAAAATAATGTCGAAGTGAAATAAGAACTGGGCATATATATATATATGTATTTAATATTTCAGAAGGACATATCAGTAGTGAAGCTATCGGCGGAGTCGGCGCCGGCCGACCTGCCGGCCATGGGCGAGCTGTCCCGGCCGCCGCTGCGGGCCGGCATGTCTGTGTTCGCCATGAAGAATGCCTTCGGGCCCTGGTTCACCGGCAAGATCATGGAGATCATGCTCAAGACTAACACTGTGAGTTGTTCTTACAATTTACTACTTTCTAGACCAGAAATAGTTGGTGATAGGCCGTTGGGCTGCCAAGCAGAGATCTCGAATTCGGTCTCGAGGCATGCACCTCTGATTCTTCGATATACCTAGTTAATTATCGCTCGCTGAAAATATGAGAAAACTGAATGTCTGAGAGATTTTGAAAATATGTGAAGTCTGCTAATCGGCACAGGGCCAGCGTGGTAGACTTTGGTCTAACCCTTCTCACGCTGAGAAAAGGCCCGTGCTAAGCAATGGGACACTTTATATATTGAGCTAATATTTTATACTAGACTAGAAACCATTATTTACGAAATGTATGTCCCACATCTCTGCCTACCCCTTCAGCGATGTGACGATGTGACGTGAGACTATATATTTATATTTGTTGCAGTCCGCGTACACATCGTGCCGTGTCAAGTTCGACCACAAGGCGAAGAATAACTGCAAGATCTTACCGGGGAGGTGCATCGCTTATGCTGAGCCAGCCGATGCCAGGCTAACTATCGGTAAGTGTTTCCTTGAAAGTGGCATTAGCGATCATGTACGGATAGATTAGTGGGAGAATGTTGGACTGCCGCGCAGGAGTCTCGAGTTTGATCCGCAGGTACACACAGCGACACATCGACCTAGACTGTTTAGACTTTGAAATATTAGAAGTTGAACGCTGCGAATCGTGCGAGAGAGTGCGTTATATTATTGTTATTTTGTCTCACTCATGCTGAACGGGATGCGACGCTGTAACCTTACCATTACATAGACACTACTATGCACTGTCTGTATGTAGCGTAGTTATGCGTATAAAGGGTGTCTAACTTGATGTGTAGCCGTGTGTACCTCTGACTTTTTGAAGTTATATCCGTTTTAAATAGAAGCTTGTGTTCGCCCAGTGGTTGAAACTTGCCCATGATCATTATTGAAATCTTGACAAAACCGATATGCAAATTTACAATAATGCATAATTAAAAAATACTTATAGTTTCCATTTTTTTTTTGTATTGGTAACACTAAAGCTCTTCAATAGATCTTCTCCCTAGCCTTTATTATTTCCAAGTCACTTGGGGTTGGCTTTTCTAGTCTAAACGGATTTGACTGGATATCAGTTTTTACACGGAGCGGCTGCCACCTGACCTCCGCAACGCGAAGGCTAACGATACCCTAAGGCTAGACCAGTGTCAAGATATTATAGGGCAGAGAATTCCCAATAACGAGTGCCATAGATGTTCATGGCAGCCGGGACCGACGGCTTAACGTGCTCTCCGAGGCACGGAGCAGGCGATCATTGTCAATCAATACGCACATCATTTCGAAAAGTCATATAATTTCCGAAAGTCAGAGGTGCGTGACGTGGGTTCGAACCTGAGACCCTTTGCATTGCAGTCTGTTGGTCTCTTCAATAGATACTAAACAAAAAAATATCGGTTGACAAATAGATGAGAAAAAGGTATTGAACTTTTTTGTCTTTACCCATTTATATATAGATCTCTAACACTAGAAATCAAGCAAGAATAGCTTAGTGGGGACCACTGTATTACTAAGCAAAGGTCTCAAGTTCGAACTCGCCTCTCTTTCCCTTTCATCAAATTATTAGGAATAACATAGTTAAAAATGTAATCACAGTAAATATATGATATTCCAGCTTAAAATGTCGTTTATTTACCATGAATGAATAGTTTCTGTTTATATGTATTTGTATTGTTTTGTCATTCTTGTAAATATCTGTTGAAAATAACAAACGTTTTAAATGTTACTGTATCATATTAATAATACTGAACTTTATTTTTTACGGATGGAACTGTAACCTTCGACATGAAATATTGAAAAAAACGTACCAAATAGTGTAAACATATTTCGAATATTAATAATGAGTAGACCACAACCAACAAAATACAGTAATACCGCGAAGAAGATTGCGTAAATAAAAAATATGAGTAAAAAGAGACAGAGAGAGAGACAGAGAGAGAGACAGAGAGATTGAGAGGCATACACTATATAACGATCAGCATATTTCGTTGCGGTTTCACTTTTCCTCTCTAGCTCTCATCTGCCGAGCGTCTGAAGTGATAAGGAACTTTATTCGAAAATTGATTTAGAACTGGTGAACGTTTGTCTTAATTTTTTATGTCGGCTTATTGGCCTTATTATTAAATTTTTCTGTTTCCAGGTACCCGTCTGGTGGCTTTATTCAAAGACTCTAATAATAAGAAGGAGTCTTTTTACTCGGGTATAGTCGCCGAGGTACCCAACCCAGTCAACAGCTATAGGTAAGTATTAAGTACAACACACAGATAGCGGCAGCGACATTTTTCTATTGTTCGAATTAGGAGCCATCCAAAAATTACGTCACACGTTACGGTGGAGGAAGGGGGTCGACGAAGTGTGATATTGTGTGACAAGAGGTACGAGGTGCCCTAAATTTCCAGAGGTCACATTTCAAAATAGATATATGTATACAGTAATACCCCGCTTTACTCGAGGGATACGTTTCGCATTCTTTCGGAGCTGCTCTTTAAATTTAATAATTTCTAGATGTTAAATTGCAAAATATGTGACGTCACACTAGGGAGCTCCCCTCCCTCAGTCTCACAAATGTGACAAGCTTATACAGACGATCGACCCCCTACCTCCTCCCATCCCTATCGCAGGAGAGGGTCGATCGTCTGTGTAAAACGCCACCCGTATCGCTCCGCCTCCGTTGTCTGTGAGTGGCGAGCTTTAGTTTTGAAATCGTGGCTTTTCCTTATATCTAATTGCGTTATTCCTATACAAAATACAATGGATGACGCGCAAATTTTAAATCAGTATATGTTAGATATAAGCAGCGATAGTCTGGCGGGAGACCTGTAAACCGTCACGCAGAGGTCTAAATTTCTATTGCACACACTTCTGGCTTTTAGAAATTATGCGTATATTCTAGTCCTTTTCAAATACGAAGTCCTATTTGACATATGATCGTTGAACAGCAATAGTGAAGAGACTGTTTCAATCGACACATTACGAAATCGATTACCGATTAACTTGCCGAACTAACTATAATCGCGGGTTTAGAATCAAAACAGAAATTATAGAAACAGAAAAACAAAAGAGTCAACCCAAGCTTGAGATATTGAAATAATAGTCACATTAAAGGAAAATATAACGTGCTCACTTGTAAAAAAAAAACTGTTCATATCCTTGATTAATTTCTAGTATGACATACTTACTCCACAGTTAGTATAAGGGTGAAATAAATGTGGTATAGCTGACTTTGATTGGCAGAACGGTTACTCTTTAAAAATTATGGGTTATTAAACCATACGTCTAATATCACATCTTCAAATACCTTTTGTTGATAAAGAAAATATATTAAGGATTCGCAAAATGGGATTTAAGATACGTTGCAAACTAATTATAATTAATATCAAATACAAATTTACAAAAGTATTTCTTGGACAATTGTTTTACCTCGAATTAGCTCGATTTTATCCGATTCATACAGTCGCGTCACTATGACTGAAAGTAAAATAATTACCCTAGTGCGTAACCATGGTATTATAGTAAAATGTTCTTCTGTTTTGAAGTTTAAATTATATAACACTAATATCAATACAAATTACTAGGCTTCTAATTATTTTTAAATAGTCTTAAGTAGCATAAGCAATAATTGTTTATTTTAGCAATTTATATGAAATGTGAAGAGTTACGTGTTATGAAGTGTCAAAAGAGACTTCATACAGACTATAAGTAGTTCTTTATCGCACGCTTTACCCGTTAAGGACAACATTGTGAGAAGATTTGTATGTCTAAAAGTCGAGTAAGAGTTATCATTACAATACATATGTAACAATAATATCAGCCCTGTTATAAAAATCACGCTGCTGGGCACGGTCCTCAGACTTAAAAGGGTCAAGTCTACCACGATGGCCCAGTGCGCGTTGTCACATATCTTCGAGAACATTGAGTAGAACTCTCAGATATGCAGATCTCTGGTTGCTTTTCTTTACTGTTATCTTATCTTCTCTTGTGTGGGGGGCCAGTCAGTACAGACCGGCGACACTTTGACCCAGTGGGAACTTTTGTGTCGACTTCACAAATAACGACGGCCATAGATGTTCATGACAGCCGGGACCGACGGCTTAACGTGCTCTCCGAGGCACGGAGCAGGCGATAATTGTCAATCACACACGCACACACAAACATACACACGCGCGCACACACACGCATGCACACACATACAAATACACACAAACACACACACACACTGCACATTCTCTCTAACAACATATTGTCACTAGGAATTATGAATTGGTCATATTTTGTGGCTGCATGTATCTCTTTATTCTAATATTGAATATTCTGGTTGGGGGCCTAGAGATCTGTCACACAGGGTTATCCCTCGTATAGACTCCAGCCTCTCACGAAGAAAATAGCTTTACATACACTGCTATAACCAATTTATAGTACTAATATTCTTTGTGAAGAGAGAAATAAGTAAACTTATTATTATTATTAATCACTACGCACATAATTTCGGAAAGTCATATAATTTCCGAAAGTCAGAGGTGCGCGACGTGGGTTCGAACCCGAGACCCTCTGCATTGCAGTCTGTTGGTCTCCCCACTGAGCTATCGCTGCTCTCTTCTTTACTGTTAAAGCGATCGATAATTGTATATTTAATACGCACATAGCGTCGAAACATAGATGCGTATTCAAGACCTCTACGTAGCAATTAAACGGTACACTATTATATCGAGACAGGCTACTCTTAACACTTTTTATTCACCGTTAAAGCGAGCGATAATTAACCATTTAATTCGCACATAACTTCGAAATCGA
This sequence comes from Catocala nupta, assembly GCA_963675205.1. NCBI lineage: Eukaryota > Metazoa > Arthropoda > Insecta > Lepidoptera > Erebidae > Catocala > Catocala nupta. The sequence continues at coordinate 5,392,994 of OY776105.1, forward strand.
AATCGAAGTCTCCCATTGTACTATCGCAGCTATAGACGGCAGACAGAACACATTCCGGTCCATAACAACGTGCTGTAACACACTTTCCTTATCACCAGGTACCTGGTATTCTTCGACGATGGCTACGCGCAGTACGTATCACATCCGAACACCCGGCTCGTGTGTGAGAGCTCAGCATTTGTGTGGGAGGAGGTGCACCCGAACTCCCGCGAGTTTGTGCGCGAGTACCTCATGGCGTACCCCGAGCGACCCATGGTGCGGCTCCACGAGGGACAGTTTCTCAAGACTGAGTGGGACAGTGAGTCTCTGTTCTTATTAACTACTAGATTTTGCTCGCGGCGTCGCTTGCGTAAATGTAGGTTAGGCTAGTAACAAAAGTATATACCGACGGTAATAGAGTTAGGGTAACAGAAATATTATACAGGGTGCCAATTTTATCGCCTGCATAACTTCAGTTATATAGGTTTACATAGTACTAGATTTAGTAGGTTATATGAATAAATTTTGTATCTCTCGGGAACAGTTTTTTTTTTAGATGAAAGGTACCCTATGTGCTTTTCTGTTACTTTGACAAAGTGTATACGAAATTTCATGGTGATCGGTATAGTAGTTAAGGCGTGACAGCGTTACAAATAAACTCAGATTCGCATTTATAAAGTTTGTTAGGAATAAGATTAATCAGCGTGATCATGCCAAAAACAAATTTGCTATCCTATATTTTATCTTATAACACCGCATGCGATGCTTGTACCACAACGTAAATATACCTGTTTGCGGCGAGTATCTTCGACTTGGAAAGAGTTTTCCTTCAGAAGAAATAGAAATCACTTCTCCGATTTCCCATCATCATCATCATTTCAGCCTATTGCAGTCCACTGCTGGACATAAGCCTCCCCCAGGGTGCGCCACAAGGCCCGATCTCCCGTTTTCGCCATCCAGTCACCACCAGCCACTTTTTTCAGGTCGTCGGTCCATCTGGCCGGAGGGCGTCCTACACTACGCTTGCCGAGTCGTGGTCTCCACTCGAGAACCCGTCTGCTCCAACGCTCATCGGTTCTGCGACAGATGTGACCGGCCCACTGCCACTTCAGCCTGCTACACTTCTGAACTACGTCAGTAGCTTTGGTTTTTTGTCGGATAATCTCGTTCCGGACTTTGTCCCTTAACGAGATTCCGAGCATACACCTTTCCATAGCTCGCTGAGTGACATGCAATCGGTGCGCTAGTTTCACTGTTAGGTTCCACGTCTCGGCTCCGTATGTCATGACCGGCAGGACGCATTGATTGAATACCTTGGTCTTCAGGCATTGTGGCAAGGGTGACTCGAAGATGTGACGCAACTTTCCAAACGCTGCCCAGCCAAGCTGCACTCTTCTGGTGATTTCACCCTCAAAGTTGTCTCTACCCAGCTGTAACTTTTGTCCTAGGTAGACGTACCCCTGGACAACTTCAAGGGCTACACCTTCGACGAAAACGGGCTCAGGTACGATGTGCTCGTTGAACATGACCTTAGTCTTGTCCAAGTTCATCCCGAGCCCAACGCGTCTCGAGGCAGCATTAAGACCGGACAGCATTGTCTGCAGGTCTTGCAGCGATTCTGCCATTACAACTATGTCGTCAGCAAAGCGGAGGTGTGTGAGATATTCACCATTGACATTGATGCCCATTCCATTCCACCGCAGGGTCTTGAAGACATCCTCCAGAGCATTGGTGAAGAGTTTCGGGGAAATAACGTCACCCTGTCTTACACCTCTGAGCAACTGGATGGGTCTTGTTTGGTGGTTCTGCACTTGGACGGACATCGTCGCCATTTGGTGGAGATTTCTCAGCACCTCCACGTACCGCCAGTCGACTTGGCATCGCTGCAAAGACTCCAGAACAGCCCAGGTTTCGATGGAGTCGAAGGCCTTCTCGTAGTCCACAAACGCCAGACACAGCGGTTGGTTATACTCTTCGGACTTCTGTATAACCTGCCGAACAGTATGGATGTGATCTACGGTGCTATAGCCTTTACGAAACCCAGCCTGTTCCGGTGGCTGAAAGGCGTCAAATCTTGATGCCAGACGATTCGTGACGACTCTCGAGAACAGCTTATAGACGTGGCTCAGAAGCGTGATCGGCCTATAGTTTTTAAGGAGCGTTTTGTCTCCTTTCTTGAAAAACAATGCCACTACACCTCTGTTCCACGCCTTCGGGGTAGCCCCATTGGTTATTACAGAGTTGAAGAGCCTCCTCAACTCCCCAAGAACAGGTTTACCCCCAGCCTTGAGGAGCTCAGAGGCTACTCCATCTTCACCGGGAGCCTTCCCATTACTAAGCTGTTTGTCTGTGTTTCTCCGATTTCCCAATTTAGTTAAATTGCCCTTAACTGAATGTTCAAGCTTAAAATGTTAAGATGAAAGTGCGATCAGCCTGTTAATGATTTTTCAAAGCTAGTTTCTGTAAGAAGTTGAATTTTTACACAAACCATAGATCATTTCGCATCTCTTCTACATAAGCTGCAGCGACTACAGAAAGCGTTGATTGGTTTTCTATGCATCGCAATTCGCATTTGATTTTCGCTTTACCGCATAGATAATTACTAGATTATAACTTGTTGGTCAACGTTAATTGTAGTTTCCTATAATTAGGAATTGCAGTTTAAACTAAAATATTTTATATTATATATATTATACATATAAGCGGAAACGTGGTAGATCAAAACGTCGATGGCAAGACGAATTAATTAGCTATAGGAGAGACTGGTGCAAACTAGCGCATAAAAGGGATATGTGGAAAGCTAGAGGGAGGCCTTTGCTTTACAGTGGGACAATACAGGCTAAAATAATAATATACTACAGATAGTGCAATCCACTAAGACGCGCCCCACCAATCTTTGGTTGAGTGGATCGCGGGGTGCGGGGAGTTTGAGACTCACGAAAGTTGCTCTACTTTATATGTTATATTGTTTAGAAGTTTGTAGTTACTGAAACACATGAAATAAGTAGAGGAAAGTAATTTAATTTTGAAAGTAGCAAAATTTATTATAAATTTAAAAATAATATAAAAATGGTAATTTTATCGTATATTAACTTATAATCACATAAAACATACAAACGTAAAATAAAAAAGTATATAATATTGAAGTAGAGCATCTTTCCCTTTGACCGTGACGCTCTCTCCTGATTAGTCTATTCATTGTAGCGTGCGCGTGCACTCATAGGTAATTAGACTGTACCGATAACATTTGAGTTTCATTGTCATTGGCGGAAACTTGCATACATATACTATAAACGTTTAGGAGGAATAGTGGGGCGCGTCTTCGTGGATTATATCCGTATATTATTTTTCATGCATGCGTTAACTATTTGGAAACGTCAAATTTAAATAGTAAAATAATTTAATAATGAAAACGAAAAGTCCATTCAAGGAATTAGCTGCTTTCATGAGAACAACTAGGAAATATACATGTCGACTCTTTTCAATCGCCAATAGAGAGCATAATGATACGGCCTACTTCATGAAAAAATCGTATAGTATTTTATATTTCTTTTTTCAATTTAGTCCTCCTCAAGTGAAATACACTTTTTACATCGAGAATATAATGCCTTTATACCACTGAAAAAATATTCGGATGATTTCGCTTGAAAATGGTTTTCCACGGCCGCCTTCATCTCATTGTCGCACGAGAATTGCCCTCAAAACTCCTTTTTAAAATTAGAAAAAGGAAAATCTCACTGGGAGCCAAGTCCGGACTGTAGGATGGATGGTTAATTACTGTAAACGCCGTGGCTTTTGAGGCATCTCTCGCAACACGAGCAGTGTAAACGTGTGCGTTGTCTTGCAGAAACAGCACTCTGCGCGCCAACTTGCCACGTCTTTTCTGTACGACTGCCTCACGTGCCTGACCCCATAAACTAGCTTAGTACTGGCCATTCATTTTAATCCATTTAGGCAAGTAACCAATAAGTAAAATTCGTTAGGTATTACAGAAAATGGTTGCCATAATCTTAGAGGCCGACTTTTCTACTTTAAACTTCTTTGGTGACATTTCTTCCTTTTTATCCACTGCATCGACTCTTGTTTGTACTCGGGATCATACTGACGAATTCAGGTTTTATCTACAGTCACTATACGGTTACAAATTTCGTCCAAATCACTCCGACACGACTCCAGAAAAATCCTTACAACTCGCCGGTCGTCGCTGTTTGTCGAGCGGTGTGAGCATTCGCGGTACCCAACGCGCACTCATTGTTTTCATATGCAAATGTTGATGTAAAATTTCGCCAATTTGTTCCTTACTAATCTGCTCTTCAGCTATCTGCCATAATTTAATTCTACTATCGGCCAGTACTTACCAATTTTAACTTTTTGAACATTTTCTTCGGTCACTACCATCTCTGGTCGTGGGCGAAGGTCGTCTTCACAGATTTGTCTTCCTTGTTGAAATAGCCGAAACTATTTTTTTACTTGAAGAACTGACGAGATTTCTCCAAAAATTTCTGTCGGCGTATTTCCTTTTTCATAAGAAACTTAATCACTGCGCGGTGCTCAAAACTGCGAGAATGTTTAGTTTCCGTTGACGTGGTTGTTGCTTATTCCAGGAATGAAGTGTTAATGAACCAAATAAAAAAGGGTGTTATTTATACTATCAATTAGTCAGGCAACTAGTGTTATCAGTAACGAGATGATGAGTCATCGCTAAGTACCTGGTCGCGAATTTATCAACCGCCCCTCCTATATAGTACAATCGCTGTCTGTTTCTTCAGGATTTGCTGCTTATACTTCACCGTAGAACAGCATCTATATCATTCTGTGTAGTAAAAAATGTACTTAAATTATCAGAGCTTTATATCATGGTATCATCTTACAGGCAATATCTAAATCTATACTAATATTATAAATGTGAAAGTTTGTGAGGATGTATAGATGTTTGTTACTCTTCCACGTAAAATCTACTGAACCGATTGCGATGAAACTTGGTATGTAGATAGCTGGAGATCTGGATTCACACATAGGCTACTTTTTATCCCGATATTCTCTCGGTAACGGGACTTACGCGGGTGAAATCGCAGGCAAAATCTAGTCTTCAATATTGGATACATAAACGAAATCAAATGGTTTAATCATGGCATGCTTAATTATAATATTTATAAGTTATTTTAAATGTACGTTCGTATAAACACTCAAATTGTTTTTATCCATATACGGTTTGGGTTCATTTGGTAGCAGGAGAGATTGCCTGTTGTGGCAGTGTTTTTTTCCGCATACGTCTCGACAATAGGCTTGACCATTAATAATTACTCCGAGTCTGGTTGATCTTTAATTTAATTTAATTTAATTTAAAAAAAAAGTACTGCCACATCACAAACATTTATCATTGAGAATAACTTATACTATTTAGTTTATGGCCTGATGCATGTGACAATAATGGCGTACATAACATTGGCAATTCATCGGCTTGAAGATGGAATACAATAATTAATTAAAAAAGAAAAATAAAGAAAAAGAACAACAGTTTCAACAGTAATAACAAGTCAGTTCTCCTCGTTTAAATATTTGTAAACTCCCCCGCGACACAGATATAATTTCTAGTTCTGCACTTGCACTTTACACTGCATGCGTTTAGAATGAATACTAATTATGTCTGGTGACGAGTTATGACAGCGCCGAGCGAAATGTGCAAAAACAGGTGGTCACAGTTAAGTTGATAAAATCAACAATTTTTGTTTAATACAAATATAAAATATATGTACATTTATCATAACAATGAATGTGTTTACAATTATTCCGGGTAAAAAAACTTAAAATAATTAATACTTTCGTCTACAAAATTACGTAAATTTGCACGAAAAATGCAAAAACGTAAGCTCGTGTTACGTGATTTTTAGATTATAACAGTAGAAATCTATCCTATTTTAGAGCTTAAACGAAACATAAATAGTTATATTACAATTTAACCGTCCCAAATATTTAAGTTATTGGTTGACAATAAAGATACATATTTATCAAAAAAGCACTTCATATCCTCCATACAATGTTACTATGGCGGCCGCGCGCCGATTTGAATATCGAGCTCTGTCATTCAGTCCAACCGCGTCTTATGCTCGGCGCAGTCTTAAGGTTGATTATTGTTTGAAGTACTAAATGTAATATTTTTTTAATAGAAGGTAGAACACTACTGTTTCGTAGCTTTGTATTGAGGCAACTGATTTGACATAAAACGATCGGACAATGTCTTTAAAGTAAAAGGGAGAAATATTCCAAGTGGGCCGTTCTCTCTGGGGCTAGGTAGGCTAGCCAGTGAGGTGAAGTGAGGTGAAGTGAGGTGACGTGTTGCAGACAAGTGGTGGTCGTCGCGCGTGCTGAAGGTGGACGCGTCGCTGGCGCAGGTGGTGTTCACGGGCGACGGGCGGCGCGAGTGGGTGTACCGCGGCTCCACGCGCCTGGCGCCGCTCTACCTGGAGCTGCAGGCCGCCGAGCGCCACCGCCCGCGCCCCATGCCCCGCAGCAAGCACGCCAGGGTGAACACATATCTCCTCTCTCCTATCTGTCTCTACCCACTTCTCTTTCTGTACCTTCCAAAGGGAAGGATAATGGATAAAGAGAGGGAAAACCCTCTTTCTATGCCTTCCATTAACTTTCACTCTTCTCTCTTTTACCTCTCCTCTTCTATCTCTCTTGTACTGCACTCCCTACCTCTTTCATATGGTTTTTTACCTTACATGTTCCTACTATTTCCCTTTTCCCTCAATTTTGTCGTAGCGTATTAACTATGCCACTGCTGTTAGAGTTTTCTTAGTGTCTTTGACTGAGAAGAGACCGAGGGCATTGAAAGGGTCCGTGACCGGCGTTAGGACACGGTTATATAATTTAATTAGTTATTTATTATCAGCCCTGTATTAAACTGACTCACTGCTGGGCATGGGCCTCTTCTCAGTGTAAGAAGAATTAGGCCATAGTCCACCACGCTGGCCTAATGCGGGTTGACAGACTTCACATATCTTTGAGAACATTATATAGAACTCTTAGACATACAGGTTTCCTCACGATGTTTTCTTTTACCGTTAAAGCAAACGACAATTAATTATTCAATACGCATATAACTTCAAAAAGTCAGAAATGCGAGTCTCGGGTTCGAACCCGAGATCTCTGCGTGGCAGTCCAATGGTTTCCCACTAGACTATCGCTGCTATCTATTTATTAATAATAATCAAATTTTAATTATTGTAATTAACCTATTGAGTCGCAGCGACACATCGGCGGCCAGACACAATTATTTTTCAAGTGTGTCTGGTTCCAAGAATTTTCACGTTAATAATAGAAAATAACTAATAATCCATGTTGTTTCCAGTCTGATATGCCATACGTGGAATACACGAGATCTGACGAGCAGCCGTCTGTCAATCAAGAACGGCCTGCGGGACAGATGACAGCACAGCAACAGAATGAGGTAACGATTAACCCTTATGATCAATATGTTGTAAAATTATTATTCGAATATTAAACGATTACTACGAATAAATCGAAATTCGATTGCGTGATTGTCACGGACAAATAATCATTTAATGTGGTTGAACTAAAATTTTTAAATATAATTTTATTAGGTTACAGGTTATAAGTATTTATAATTGTCCCTGTATATAATACATAATATTATGCGTAAACTATTTGAAGCTTTGTAGGAGCAACACAGGTTCCATAGTTGTCGTGTAAACGCTTATGCAGCAACGTGGAGGTACAAGACGCATAGCACTAAGTGCTGTAGAGTTAACGAGGCTAAAGAACTGAAATTTAATTAATATGATACTGCGTAGTCCTTTAAATGGTCGCTTCGCCACTGCCGTTCGCCGAATATAGCGAGTTTGATACCCACACGTGACGAAAATTTATATGACTTACAAATGTTCAGAGTTTAGTTTAAGTTTTTGTGGCATCGGCATTTTTCCCAGCGAAGGGGCTGTCTCTCACAGAAATCAAGAGGCCGCATAACTAAGCTCGTTGGACTAAATAAGGTATATTATAGGAGGCTTATATAAAACTGAAATGTATCGAACACGAATAGCGTTAAGCTTGTTCCTCTCAGGAGAAGATCCGTCGCCAGCGCGCGGTCGCCCGCAAGTCCACTGCGTTACCCCCCGCGCCCGCGCCCCCCGCCGCCGCAGGGACTCTGGATACCGTCACCAGCAGGGTCGTCGTGAGTATACCATCAAAATATCTTTATTCATATAGGTCACAATGTAACACTTATGAACATACATCCCCACTTTATTTATATCCAAAATTTAAAATAATAATTACTCCCTTAATTGCATCGAATTTTGATACGATTTGAACAAAAAAATCTTTTTTTTGTGATTGCTATTTGCTTTGAGAGTAAAATAATATACACAATCAAACAGGCAACGAACCTATTGATAAATTCGTTATATGAAAAGATTTTTAACAGTAATGTAAACTTGGCAATTAAAAAGAGTGGCCGTGAGTGTCTTGTCAGTTCTTCTCATTGGTTCTACGCTCTTGCATAGCTGAACATGGCACGTGCTAATGTAAATGTAAAGTTACATTATTAATGGCCACTCCAACAACTAACAAGTAAAAGTTATCCGAAAGATAAATCGCATGCTGTCTCACTCATGTTAGTTTAAAAAAGAGAGATGGCGAGACTTTTATATTATAGATAAATGCTATCTGGAGGTGGTAGGACAAGCCCTAAGTGTAACTTTGACGTTCATAAGTGTTACTTTGTGACCTATATGAATAAAATATATTAATATTTATTTTATTTTGAAATATAGTCAAATTTAACCAATATATTTCCTAATATAACCCGTCAATATATTTTTCGCAGTACTACACTCCCAAGAACGCAGAGAAGCCTTTCAAATTGGTCCCACACAAGTGTTCTCCCAAATGTAAACGCGAGAAGGCGCTGTCTCTCAAGGACCTACGGACCTACAACCCTCTGGCGAAACCTTTGCTTAGTGGCTGGGAGAGGTAAGTTATTAAGAGATAATGTATAAGACATATTGAATAGAAGATACTGTATAAGAAATAATGTATATTGTGTCCGTTAACCTATTGAATAACGGTGGCACACCGGCGGTCCGACACAATAGGTTTTCCATGTCAGGCATCACAACAAGTGTCCGTTTAACCGTATGTTTGTAAAGTTTCACGCTACAAATTGTGTAGCGACTCCACATAGGCAAAGAAGTTACGGCATTTGACAAAAGATGGCGTTGTACACAATTACACACTAAAGTTCCTGAATCTCGCAAATGAAGTTAACTCCATAAGCGACTCGTATCAATCGTCGGGTCGTATCATCAATCGCGCTGCCCACCAGGCACGATAACCCAGCTTGTTCGTTCGGTGACCTTTTAAATTTTGTGTTGAAGGTGTAACACATCACGTTTCTCTACGTTTGGCTGATTTGCTTCGTAAATATGACATATAAAACAGAAGTTTTATTCAAAGATATCTTTACGAAGAGAAGTACCGCCTAGGTTGGTGTTATCGAACTCCTCTGGTAGTGGATAGCCGCGTCGTGGGATCCAGGCGTACTCAATACTCGTAATATTTCGCTTCGAAATAAAAATCTTGGCCGCGTGTTTCAGGGGAAACATAAGCGTGTGCGTTTAAGTGAATCCTGCGAACTAGTGTTGGGATATATATTAAGATATAATATATGTTCTTTGTACAGGCAAATAGTTCGCTACAAAGGCCAAAGGGAGGTGATGTACCGCTCCCCGTGCGGCCGGCGCCTGCGCAACATGCAGGAGCTGCACCGCTACCTGCGCATGACGGAGAGCGAACTGCCCGTGGACCTGTTCGACTTCTACCACGGCACGCACTGTCTCGCTGAGTTCGTGCTTAACAAGTGTCTCGTCGGGAAGAAGGTAAGTGTGCTGGGGTACAGATGACCCCTGGGGTGCAGATGACCCCTGGGGTGCAGATGACCCCTGGGGTGCAGATGATCTCTAGGTACTGAGGACGCCTGGGGTGCACATTACTAACAGGTAGATATAACTCAGTACATATACTCTCTACTAATACTACTCATGTACATATGACTCATAGGAGACTGGGGTACATATGACCCCTAGGTACGAGGGTGCGTTTTTAAGTTCGCGGAATGGAATAGAAAGGGATGAAATAATATTACAAAATTATTTTTCCTTTTCAATATATTCACCTGAAACCCTAATACATTTCTCAGATCTATGAATTAACTTATGAATACCTTCATAAAAAAATGTTTTCTTTCTCTGAAAAATACGCCGAAACTGCATCCTTCACTTCTTCATCGGTTGAAAATTTCTTTCCTCGAAGCTCTTTTTTCAGATTTGGAAAGAGATAATAGTCGCTGGGAGCCAAGTCTGGGCTATAAGGTGGGTGATCAATGATATCGAAGCCCACCTTGTGCAAAGCAGCCAACGCAACTCAACTCTTGTGAACAGGAGCATTGTCGTGCAAGAGCAGGACACCTTTGGTCAATTTTCCTCTTCTTTTTTCTCTGATTGCCTCTTTTAACTGCTCTAAAATTGAAGCGTAGTGTTCTCCGGTTATGGAAACACCTTTTTCTTTGTAATCAACCAACAAAATTCCTTCTGTGTCCCAAAAAACTGTCGCCATGAGCTTTCCCGCCGATTGCGACACCTTGAATTTCTTAGGCGGTGGTGTACCCTTTTTATGCCACTGCATGGAATCTTGTTTAGACTCAGGTTCATAGTGATGAACCCAAGTTTCATCCCCAGTAACAATTCGCTCCAAAAAACCATCCTTGTCTTCATTACACTGGCTCAAAAACGCACGCGAACACTCGACGCGCTTCTGTTTTTGAGGCGGTGTGAGCATTCTAGGCACCCATCTTGCACTGACTTTTGTCATGCCGAGATGATCATGGAGAACCTTGAAAATGGTCGTTTCAGATACTCCAACCATCTCTGCGATTTGTTTTTTCTTCAAACGTGCATCCTCCAATATTAATTTTTCGATTTTTTCGATAAGATCTGGAGTGGTGACCTCAACAGACCGCCCAGGCCGGGAATCGTCTTCAATTGATTCCCTGCCTTGCTTAAAGAGGTTGTGCCACTTGTATACCATGGTTTTTCCTGGACAAGAGTCCCCGCATACAGATGACATCTCTTCCAAAATGGTTTGAACATTTTTTCCTTGCTTGGTAAGGAACTTTATAACGGCGCGGAACTCGATTTTCAAATATAGAGATCTCCCGAGATTAAGTTCCAAGTTAATTGCTAATTAATTCACCGGGTTTGATTGCCGGAGTCGGGTTAGCAAAAACATATTGGATTTTTCCCGTTCCATATATGTCATGCACGCATAGGCCGCATGAGTTAGCTAATAATATATGTATATATAAAAAAACATTAATAAATAATTTGTCACCCAAATTGCTTATATCGTTACCAAAAAAATGATTACTAATAGGAACACTTCATCATCTTAGCCGAAAGACGTCCACTGCTGGACATAGGCCTCCCCCAAGGTTTTCCACACAGACTAGTCTTGTGCCACCTGCATCCAACCAAAGTAACAATTATGAATGAAAAAGATCAATCGAAGCAAAATGTATTCATTTTTGTTCACAGGATCTCTCACATGGCAAAGAGAATGTCCCTGTCCCCTGCGTGAACTACTATGACGACTCCCTGCCGGAGTTCTGTTCGTACAACACAGAGAGGACCCCGACCGCCGGGGTGCCGCTCAACTTGGACCCCGAGTTCCTGTGCGGCTGTGATTGTACCGACGACTGTCAGGTATGTATGCGTGCTCTATATCAAGTGTTTAATTGAATATGTAGTTTAACTAGATTTTGCCCGCGGTTTCGCGCAAATGTAGGTTAGGTTAGGTTAGTATCACTACTTTTACTGGATAAATTTCATGACGATCGGTCTAGTCGTTAAGGCGTGAAAGTGTAAAAAACAAACATACATTCGCATTTTTAAAATTAGTTAGAACTTTCAAAATATTGACATACGTTAAATGTTATATATTGAAATTAGACTTCTATTGAATAATTTAAACTTTAAAGTATTGCTATTTAAAGTAATGCACTATTATTGATGATTTATATTTACACTTTCCCCGACGTTTTGGTTGCTTTTCAACAGCCATAGTCACGGGGTGCCTAAGATGTGGTGTTTGTCTCATTTTCTGGAAATGTAGTTATGTTAAAGTACCCGAACATTATCATCAAAGAGTACTGATCTCAAACGAAGCCGCGGGCAAAAGTTAGTATAATATATATAACTGACTTACTTTCCAACTTGTGTATTTCTATCTGTTTATATTGTGTCTCTTTCAGTATATAAGTAATAAATTGTGCATTTCCATACCTTGTTTAAACACTCCGCTAGGCATTTCCCTAAGAACCCGTATGAAAAATAAATCATCCAGAATAAAAGTATTGTTCTTAAAGCCGCAGGCAAAACCTAATACTATATCACTTTTGTCCCAGGATAAAACAAAATGCGCGTGTTGGAAGATGACTTTAGAAGGCGCACGTACTATCGGCATGGACGACACGAAAGTTGGCTACGAGTTCAAACGCCTCCCCGAACCGTTACCCTCTGGCATCTATGAATGTAACTCCCGCTGCAAGTGTAAAGAGACGTGTCTTAACCGAGTAGCACAGCATCCGTTACAGCTCAAACTGCAGGTGTTCAAGACTCTGAACCGCGGGTGGGGTATTCGAGCGCTGAATGATGTACCGAAGGGTGCATTCCTGTGTGTGTATGCGGGGAACTTGCTGACTGATGCGACGGCTAATTTGGTAATTATATTTGTGTTAACCTTTTAATTGTTGAGTGAACACATGGGTGTTCATGAATTTTAGATGTTGGGTGTCGGGTGAACACACAAGGGCTTTATGCTGTGCAAATTGCCAATGTACCCAACGTTGGCAATTTGCTTAGTGCTACTGTCAAATTGGTAATTATAATTATTTTAAGCTTTTGATTTTGAAGTGAACACATGGGTGTTCATGATTCTTAGACATTGAATGTTTATTTATTTATTAAGGATCTCCAACAAAGAATATACACAAAATTGCACAGACAAATAAACATTAGTTTTGTATAGTGTAGTCCTTTAGTTATAGAAGACCACAGCATGCACATACATATAACAACGAAGCATAAAATAGAAAATTTAAAATAAACTACACGTTAGGAATTAAATTAACAAAATAAATAATGTGTCTACGTTATGAACTTGCTTACTAACGCTATTTCCAATATGGTAATTATATTTATGTTAACCCCTTGATTTTTAAGTAAACACATGGGTGCTCATAAAGTTTTGAGTGTCGAATGAACATACGACGGTTTATTAGAGTGTCCTAGAACTTTACCTACTTTTACTTGACTACCAACCTGGCAACTACACATATAAGTCGATATCGTAGGATTTTAAACAGAGTTTCATTCCTGTGTGGTTACGCGGCAAATTTGCATACTGACGTTACTGCCAACCTTAAAGTTACTATAATACATTTGACTAAAAAAATTCAAAGGTTCATAAAAATCTCAAGATCAACTGACGTAAAAGTAGTATATACTGTTACAGATTTTAGCCCGGCAAATGAAAGTTTGTCTCTCCTCTGAAAAATCTCCTCAAAATCTCAAATTTATAGTTTAACAATTATTACACTTGCAATGTTCATGTTCAAGCAGCAAAAAAATATTAATTAACTAATAATGTCCTCCAGACCGATTTTCGGTCACGGCGGCCAATCTTAACGGAGACTGGCCATCTGCTCAGGAGATATTATAGTGCACAAGTATGTGCGCAAACACATGTGCACTCTCTGTTCCTTTACCCTCATGATCCGATGGGACGGATAATCCGACACGACCGGAGAGAGATCAGGCGCAGGACCAACGGCTTTACGTGCTTTCCGAGGCACGGGGGTGTCTAACACCGCCAACTTCCTAACTCCGGGCTCGTATTGAGATTTCTTAACAGAAAAACCCAATACCTTTATGTTGGCCCGACCCGGGATTCGAACCCGAGACCTCATGCACAGCAGTCGCATATTATTAATTAACTATTGCATAAGTAATTGAAAAATTGTGATAAAACTTTTTCCCGACGGATTATTGTTCATTTATGTATCCAGTAGGCACCTGAATATTTCATTTTTAAATTTATATTTAATGTTTTTAAATAGTATTATTGATAAATGTCCGAAGTAGGCGTTGGTTTGCGCAAGCCAGAGTACTCGTTTTCGGCCATATTTTCATCCCTCTGGGAAAATTACAAATATTGGTTCTATAATTCCGGGAGACGAGACTAGTTTTTAAGAAATTTCCTCCTCTTTTTGAATCTATTTTTAGATCCGGAAAACCCAATTAATTTTTGAGATATTTGCAAAAAACTAAACACCATGCTTTTTTAGTAATTTTTTATAACTTTTGCAATTTTTGCAAGAGGAACTTGATTTTTTTCAAAAATCATCTATATTCCATTCCGAATCGAATGACACCTCGTTCATATTTTTCCGACACTGCTGAAAAAAGTTGACCAAAAAAGCACTTGTTGACTAGACTATACCTTATACCTGCCAATCTATACAACAAATACATTTCGCGTTATTAAATTCAATATCAAAACATCAACAAATTTTTTTCATTTAAAATACCATAAAAAATTTTGACATTTCCCGTGGACTTTTTGCAAATTTTGGTTCATACGAGTCGAGCTGTGCTTAGTGATGCTCCGTCATACAAGTGGCGATTGGTTTTTATTTATATACACGTTTAAAAGATTCTTAGACTGTAGTAACTTTTTTAGTTCAAATACTTGAGAAAATATTAATCTACCCTATTGCTCATTTTCTAGGATGGTTTAAACGAAGGTGACGAATACTTGGCTGAGCTGGATTACATAGAAGTAGTAGAACAGATGAAAGAAGGATATGAAGAAGACATTCCAGAGGCTGACAAGAAAATGATCAAGGTACTGTATGGACCCATTGGGATCTTACATAAATCCTTAACACCGAATTTCAGACTCAGCGGTCAATTTATAGCTGTATTAGATTTTGTCCGCGGTTTTGGTCGCGTAAATGTAAGTAAGGTTAGATTAGTAAGTTTCAGTTCCAGCGACACACCCATCATACAAGGTAGCGAGTTGGCACACCGGGGTAGGTTTAGTCGGTAGTACCCGGGACATTCCATCTTTTCCCGCGTGAGCCTGACATAAGCCCTCCGCTGCCCTTTTCCTTGGAAAGGTAAGCGTCAATGCAGTCCAAAAAGTTAAAAAAAAAACAAAAGGATCGGTTAGATTAGTAAAAGTACTTTTTCTGGATGAAAGGTACCATATGACCTTTTCTGTTCCCCTGAAACCGTGTATGCGTTTCACGACGATCGGTCGAGAAGTTAAGACGTCAAAGCATAACAAACAAACAAACTCACATTCGCATTTATAATATTAGTTAAGATCTGAACGGAAAGAGGTACATATTTTAGATCACGTTATGTATAGGTTCTTTTTCAGATTGTGTTGTTTGTTTACATGTTTAAAAGTAAGAATGGCTTTGTGGTTGAAGTTGTCTTTTTTTTTACACAACTATTGTGTCAAACAGGCATACGGCCCACCTGATGGTAAGTGGTCACCGTAGCCTATGGACGTCTGCAATACCAGAGGCATCACTTACGCGTTGCCGACCCTTTAGGAAAGGAAGTGGGAAGGAGAAGGAGCGGGAAGGGGGAAAGAGGGTGATTGGGCCTTTGGAACTTTCACTCACTGAACGAAACACAACAGTAGGAATACTGCTATTTCACGTCGATATTCTGTGAGAGGGTTGTCCTTCCCCGGTCGAGCCAGCCCATTCATGCTAAAATCAACAAGGCTCTAATACTGGATAACTCATTGTGGATCCGATCCGAGAAGATATAAATTGTGTGATTCACAAATTGTTGTTTTGAATCTGGATGTTTTGTGTCCTTTGTTTGAATGTTTGTAAAGGCCCCCGCGACACAAGAATAATTTCTAGTGCGGGAAGTGTCTTTTAAAGTTGAAGAGTTGTTTTTTTGCAAGCTCCTTCTCATATGCTCAGCCCTTTGTCTGAACGTAACAACTAACCTAATGTAGCTTCAGTAATTTAGTAAACTCACTAACCTATAGATTTTGACGATCATAAGTTTTTCTTTGTAACCTAAATGAATTAATTAAATGATTTTATAATTTGACTATGTAATAACTACAAAATGTGTTTATTTCTATAGTTTTTAATATTATAATAAAAAATAACTTATTTAAAATAATATATAGTTGAAATCGTTTGTGGTGGTGATAATGATTGTAATCAAATATTTCAGTTAGGGATATAAATGTAGATAGAATCCTAAGTAATATTATATATGCGAATGTGAGTTTCTTCATCATGTTACCGGTTATCATGAAATGTCCCTACGCGTTGTCAGGGGTACAGAAAAGAAAATAGGGTACCTTTCAACCAGAAAAAAGTACTGTTACGAACCTTACTCAAGTTAACCTACATTTATGTGAGCGAAGCCGCTAAAATGCTAGTTATTGAATATTGATACTTCACCGTCGATATATTTGACTATTAATAAATAATTGGTTCACAAATGACTAGTGTTATTCTTGTTAACTTCCATCTTAGCTAATATGCTTGTGGGAATGGGGCAATTTCTGACTTAGACTTAAGCGTGAAAATAATAATAATAACAAAACAATACATCATAATAGACCGGACATCACACTACACGACAAGCAAAATAAAGTTGTATATCTCATTGACGTAGCCATACCCAACACACACAACTTAAGTTCTACTCATACTAACAAACTTTCCAAGTACGCAGATTTGACTATTGAACTCAAAACCCAGTGGCGAGTGCATATGGTCAAGACCATCCCCATAATCATATCCAGCACAGGCGTCATACCTAAAACACTCCATACAAGCCTAAAAACACTAAACATCCATCCTCTCACATACACACTACTACAGAAAGCAGTTATCTTAAATACATGCAGAATTGTCAGAAAGTTTTTATCTATAGATTAATTACTACACCACCAGAATTGTTTTGGCCAAAAGCCCGCAATTCTGGCGAATTTCCCCAGTAATGGGCGAGGATAAAACCAATAAAATATAATAATAATAATAATATTCTACCACATACACACAACACCATCTAGCCCAAACTAAGCAGAGCTTGTACTATGGGTACTAGACAATGGATAAATATACATATATACTCTTTTTTTGTAAATACATACATATTATACATAGAAACACTCAGACCAAGACAAACATGCACACAAATATTTGTCTTGTGCGGGAATCGAACCCGCGACCTCAGGCGTGGCAGTCTTATGCACTAGCCTAATCATAATAGTTATTTTGTTTACAGAAGGACACTGCTAACGCAGAAGGTTCGGGTGAGGAGTCATCGTCGTCAGAAGAAGATGAGAACGCGTCCAAGACTGACAAAGAAGATGATGACTTCAGACCTGGGTACATAGGACTTGGAGTCATGGAGTTTAAGTGAGTACCACGGCTGTATCAATAATAATCTATCCCGGTATTAAGAATTTTCTAATAAAGATTAGATACTTTGAAATTAAACTACGTGTTACAGATCTTTTCCCGATGTATTTAATAAATTTTAGATAATTTTAACTATAGACTATTTAAATTTACATTTTCTAGGCGCCAAGGTTACGAGGAAACTAAAGATTTTGGTCGTCTCATTGTCGTGAAGTGTGACAAATCAAATCAATAGTTTAAAAAATCAAATCAATAGTTTAAAGTTTATAATATCATCTGAAACTAGTAATTTTACATAAATCGTGACAAAATCCTTAAACAGTAGTCCCCAAAGAGTTCATTTTAACCCTTTGGGATGCTTAAGTGCCATTGAATGAATAGTTTAGTTGTCAATTTTTGATTACCTATGTACATTATATTACACAGACAAAAATCAATTAAAAGATTTTGTGCGAACAGTATCAAAATTAATATTTGAAATTTGGATGTAATAAAAAGTGGGGTTGTAGTACAACATCTTGCTATCTCCCTTGGACTGCAGCATTTAAATAGCGGTTACGTCATAGTTTATATTGTGCATACTTTTTCTGCCATAAGACATTTACCCCTACTACCAGATTTTAGTCACTTATATCTTATTTACGAGTATAAAAATAAAAATTGTGATTCAACTAATCTATTTAGGTATCTTATCTCGTCTTACGCTTACGCGACTATTATGCAGATGTGTATTTGACCTACATTTCATTAGATATTTTCTAATAATTATATATTCTTATGCCTTGCCTTATCCCATGGCTTCAATACAGTGTTTGTCTGGAAAAGAAATCTAAGTATCTTTATTCATTTATTGTTCAAAATAACTTATGAACGCCAAAATTACACTAACAAAACTGTAATATGAATTTACATTTACTTGTTGCCACGTTCAGCAAAGCAAGGGCTTAGAATCATTGAGAAGGAAACTTAACCATAGGAAATTCGCAGCCACTCTTTTTCATCGCCAATTTTACAATGCTGCTTATTATACAAATTATATTTGTAAGGAGCTGCAATCATTTTATCATTGGCCTACTTCAGAATTGAACACATTAAAGCAATGAAAAGAAGAATTGGACTAAGTAATAAACATGATTTATTTTACCTGAGCGAGAATAAACATTTTCCACAGCAAACGCCTACGCAGACGCAACAAAATAAAAAAGGAGGAAATGGAGGCTTTACAAAAAAGTAAAGAAGACAAGGAGAAAGATAAGGAAACCAATCCTGAAGATGACTGCATCACGATCAGCGACGATGAGGAGATCCGGGAGCCGTCGCGGTTCGCCGCGCAGCCCGGGATGGGTGGCAATGACTTCATCTCCAAGTACAAGTCTGTGCGCGTGCTGTTCGGCGAGGACGAGGCGTGCTACATCATGGACGCTAAAGTGCAGGGCAACATCGGACGGTACCTCAATGTGAGTCACTGTCCCGCTTTATCTCTCTATTTATCTCTCACCAATCCTGTTTGTCTTTCTCCCCTTTTCTTTTTCACACTACAGTCCCCCTCTCGTATTCCAATCTCCACTCTTTCTCGCTACCTCGTCTCTTAACCTCCCTACCACCTCCCACCACTTGCTCCTTACTCTAGATAGTATGGAAAAAGAAAGAAAACCAGAGAAAAGAAGTCGCTGCCAGCGCCTGCTTGTTTATTTGTTTAATTCTTCTAAACTCTGATCTGCCGAAGAGAGACAGAAAAGGCGGCGCAGCAGAATTGAGTATAGTGTAGCAGTGCTAATGCGCTTCTCGGTAAAGGAATTCTCAGTACCATCATGAAGTCGATATAAAACCGAGACTACATGCACTTCAGTCGCATTCACTGCCACTGCGCCAAGGTACCTGAGCAGCATATCACTTAAAATTCTTTTTTGTTTCCAGCACTCGTGTTCACCCAATGTCTTCGTGCAGAACGTATTTGTGGACACGCACGACCCAAGGTTTCCCTGGGTGGCATTCTTCGCATTGTCCCACATAAAGGCCGGCACAGAACTCACCTGGAATTACAACTATGACGTGGGTTCAGTTCCCGGGAAAGTACTTTACTGCTACTGCGAAGCGCCTAACTGTAGAGGACGATTATTGTAAGCGATGTCCTTTATAACGGACAGTATGTAACTGACTGAAGGCTGTCGTACTTGAATTCACCGCTAGAAGGTGCTAGTGGCTAGTAAGGTCTAGAGCTCACCTCTATAGTCACTTCAACAGTAACCATAGCAACTAACAAATAAGGCTTTTGACAGCTATTACAGAATTGACAGGACTTACTCGCTAGTGGCGCCCTCTGGTGAGAACAAAAACGATAGCCACTGCGTTTTTTTTTTCAGTATGGTTATAAAGTGTTTAAGTCTTGATTATAGCATATGTGCCTGTTATTATTTGTTTCTAGTTATTAAATAATTGAGTAAATAAGATTCAGGTATTAAAATTATTTATAATATGTCTGTTGAAATAAAATAACTCTTTGGATTAGTAGGAAAAGTGTTAATGCGACTAACTATAGTGGGGTTTCAAAAAATACCTGTTCTGTGTTAAAAGTACATTTTAGTCTAGTTATTTTGAGAAAATAGTGTTTCATTTACCTAAATAGTGTCGTTAATTATTTTTCTATTTTACAAACTGCTTCTACCCTCAAGGATTTACGTTGATAGGGTAGTTTTAACGATAACTACCCACTTCTAGTCTTGTATATCTGACATTCTATCCATACATTAAAATATCAACCCTTCAAAGATGAAATATAGTAAAAGCCAAAACACTACTTTTCTGGAGAGCCAATAATACAAATCTCAGGTTTACCTACACTTCTTTTTTTTTTTTTCTTTAGTAGCTATAGTTTGTATAGCTCTTTATTTTTTATATAGAATTATATGTTTTACAGTATTTGTGGCGAGTTAAAGTATTACCTATGCCAATATTTAAAAATACAGTTTTATGCTTCGGTATTTTCTAAGTAGTAAAACTATTTTTGCGAATATCATCATTTTAAATATATAGGTCGGTGCAACTCAAAAACTTGAATAACGTTACATCAATAACTCATTGTGTAGGTGTGGGTTCAAGGACCCCAGCCTTGTTCAGTGTGTCTGTGGTAAGCTGGAGCAGACAATGGCACATTAGTTGGTATGTCATTCTTGCCCGAGCGCTTGCACAATATCTGAGCTTCTTCCTGCCACTAGAATGGCCGAATTTTATGCAAATAACATATAGTTCACACAAGAAGAACCATTGACACGAAGAAGAAGAATAACGCATTTTTGACATATTGGCTTTTACAATATTTTATCTTTAAAAGGTCGATATTTCGATATGATATGCACATATGCTATTTTAAGAACAGACTTATATAAAGGACGGCGCGTTTAGTTAATGTTACTCCTATATAATGTATTACTGAGCTATTTATATTTAGTACTGAAAAGTGATATTGTTTTAGGATCTTATCAGTCCATGATTACTCGCCGAATAACAAATATGTCGAATGTTTCTTTAAAGAAACTCTTTAAATATTTGTGTAAGTATTAATCCGTAGTCACTGTACATATAAACTGTCCCACTGCTGGGCACGGGCCTCTTCTCACTGTGAAAAAAGTTAGACAATAGTCGAATTTATTCTTGATATGATTTTTATAATTTAAATATTTGTATTATTAATAATTTTATATTATTTATGTCTAGCTCCATACATGTAGATTTCGGCAAGTCTGGTATTCCTAAATCAGGCAAATTGCTATTCGGCTTTGCAGCACGACTCTGATAGTATTTTGGTGAACTCAACTCCTATTACGAGACCTTAACAGGTAGCTCGCATGTGAGTCTTCTGCACCCAATCGTTTTGAAATATACAAGCGTTGGGCTAAGTATGAGCGTTTTTATATATTTTTTAATAAATACTAAAATACCAAATACTTTTTCTTTTATCGTCTAGCCACATTTACTATTAATGGTTATTTATGCCTGATAGTAAATTGTAATTTTAGGAACTAGAGGAAGGAACTAGGAACTTAGTAATACTAGGTACAGTCAGCGACATACGATTAAATTAATAAAAAGATTAGTCAAATATCTTATACGTTTCTCTCAAAAGATTAGTCAAATATTTTTTGTCTGTAGCTAAATAATTATTCGATTGTAACTTTGTGTGTAGGAGTTATACCCAATATAAATGTTGTAGTTTTAGTTATAAGTAGTATTTGTCAATGTATTTTATAAGTCACTCTGTAAATATCTGTCTTAAATAAATAAACGAAAGTACAGGCATTCTACGTTTTCTTTTCCATTTTTAGAAGTGCTGTGTTGATTTTGTCTTACCTTTAAATATTTTCGAATATAATCTCTCGCTCGAATTTTAGTTAAGGCGGCCAATCTTATCGCAGACTGGCCATCTGCGCAGGAGATATTATAATGCGCGAGTGTGTGCGCAAACACAAGTGCACTCTCTGTTCTCTGACTGCCATGGTCCGATGGGACAGCAATCCGACACGACCGGAGAGATCAGGCGCAGGAACAACGGCAATGCGTGCCGCCAACTTCTTCGACTCCGAGGTGCCGCCGAGATCTCGGGTCAGCAGTCACATACACAACCGCTGCGCCACGCAAGCAGCCGGCGAGTTGGGTCATGTGATCACTGCGCCTCGGTGGCGCAACAATAGTGAATACGACTGCTGTGCATGTTGTCTCGAATTCGATTCCCAACCCAGACAGCCATATTATTCAAGAAGAAAAATTACAAATAAAAACCACATAATTAATCCAAGTGTTTATTATAATAAACATGTTTCACACAGAACGACATAATAACTAATTACTCTGATACCTCTAAATGTACTTATATATAATTAAGACACAAACATTTAGATATTATCTAAGAGAAAATTTTATTACGAAAATATCTACATATTCTTGAAAAGGTAATAAAAATATATGTACAATACATTTCATATGTTTAATTTGAAAGATATCTACGTCATCAAATGTTCATTTGATCAAATATTTAAATCATAGATGCGCCGCGCCCTACGTCAGTTCCAAACCAATTTAATGAAAAGATAACAAACCATATTTTGTTAAAACCATATAATTACTTACTTGAATAAGTCACACATTTATCTGAATTTTAAAATAATAACTTGATACTTCAACGAATTAAAGCAAATTCCATATGAACAACAAATAAAATAAAATTTGGAAATTTGATTAACTTGTCAGATAAAAAATATCTATAATTTATTATTGCATAGAGCTGTACGACACAAATATAATGAATCCATCTCGCACAGGGCCAGCGTGCTGGACTCTGCGCATATCCTTCCCACACGGAGAAAAGGCCCGTGTACTGCAGAGGGACAGTTTATAAACAGAACTGATATTATTATATTTAAATATTAAATCTATCACTCGGTGTAGACATATCTAAGATTTAAATAATTGCATTTGAAAGTATTTTCTAGAATTCGTCTGGAGTTTTTGATATTACATACTATTTGTTTTCCTACTAGTTAAAAATCTTATTAAGTCAGAATTATAACTACCGTGTGTTTTACAAATCCTACATAATATTAAGAAGCGAAAATTTGTATATATAATCAGGAACTGAAAGCCATGATCTTTTTATGTTTGTCTGTATATTTCTTCCGCTTCCACGTTAAAACCATTCAACGAATTTTGATTCAATTTTCACAACTTACTGGGACGCATAGTATGCCGTGCTCTATGAAAAAACCAAATCAGTAAGTCGCTCGTGTAGTTTATAAGCCGGGTCAGCAAGAGGATCCTGTAGCTTACAAGTCGATTGTGTAGTTTACAAGTCGGGTCAGCAATTCGATCGTGTAGTTTACAAGCCGGGTAACCAAGTCTGTCGTGTAATTTACAATCCGGGTCAGCAAGACAGTGTTATTTACAATCCGGGCATGATGTAGGCGATGTTGTGCAGCGTGTCCTGTAGGAGGCGCTGGGGGGGCGCGATGGCGGGGATGGCGCGGGACACGGACAGCAGCGGCGCCAGGGAACACAGCAACGTGTCCAGTAGCACCGACACTGAACCTGATACTGCGATCTGACCCTGAGGGCAACATTCAGTGTTATACCTGGATTAATTAATTAAAGGAATTACAACAGGTAACAAACAAAGCATCGTGATTATAACAATATTATAGGTTTAGTTCTTATTGCGTATCTTATTTATTTTGGAACATATTTCAAAATTTATTTGAATTTTAGAGCTTAGGTAATGTAATCATTTGACCTACATAGACAACTACCCTATTTTAAGTTGAATCCAAACTTTCTGGAAAAGTCATTTTTGGATCGGTACGGCCTACCTGGCCTTCCCTTACATACAGACATGCTTGCTAGTATACGCTTGAAACACTTTTGCTGGGTCGGTGGTTGCGGCACATGTTACTCCACTTGGGTCATGGGGTTTGATTCGAGTTGAATTCCTGGATCAGGATTTTCTGTCAGAAAACTCAGTAAACCAATGTTACCATCCATGCAGT
Organism: Catocala nupta; assembly: GCA_963675205.1. Classification (NCBI taxonomy): domain Eukaryota; kingdom Metazoa; phylum Arthropoda; class Insecta; order Lepidoptera; family Erebidae; genus Catocala; species Catocala nupta. The sequence continues at coordinate 5,417,057 of OY776105.1, forward strand.
TTTGAAGCCATGGGCACGTTACTGGTATTGTACCATACCTCAGTCATCTTCATCTATGCAGTTCTGGAGCCTGGGCCCGTTACTAGCAGTGTATATTATACCTCAGTCATCCATGCAGTCATAAAATGATATATACCATATTTATAAATTACGTGAAAATTATAGAGGTCTAGAGAGTTCTTGGCCTAAACTACGCGTGGTCCAGGTGGGAGAGGGGAGGGTAAAAATTGTGAGCAATGGGTCACGTGGTATAGATTTTCCCCTTACTGGTGGTGTCACATACCTCATGCTCCTTGAGCCGCTCGCCGATGATGGCCAGGCTCTCGCCCAGCAGGCGCAGGTGCGCCGCCACCTCCACGGCGCCGCAGCCCGTCACGCGGTACATGCCCGCCGCGCTCGCAGGGGAACTCGCCACCGGCTGGTGATGTGCCGTTAAGGAGTGTTATAGCGGTTACTTTTGAGATGGGTGGTCATTTTCTGTTAGTATTTTGTAATAAAGATTTGGCGATTGAAGAGTGGTTATGAGTTTCTTGCCTGCTTCTTTTCATGAAAGCTCGGCTCAAACACGCATTTTTCATTGACGTTTCACTCAGTCGCAGAATTTAAAGCTTCTCAAAATGACTAGGTACATGTCGCAAAATGTCCATTTCTTAAAATGTAGTTACGTAAAATGTCACTTTCGCAGAATGTCCCTGGGACATTCTGCGAAAGAGACATTCTAAGAAAGGGACTTTTGTGAAAAAGCCATTCTGAGAAAGGGACTTTTGTGAAAGAGATATTCTGAGAAAGGGACTTTAGTGAAAGAGATATTCTGAGAAAGGGACTTTTGTGAAAGATACATTTCTGAGAAAGGGCGGCGTTAACACATTTTTATGGAATTAAGGACTGACTCTTGTTGCCTAAGAGTCCCTGTTTGGATTTTAGGATCCAGATACAATGCAATTGATTAGATTGACGCGTTTAAGAACTTTTCGATAAACTTAACTTAAATGGAATAAAGCAACTGATAAGATAGTTGTGTGTCCCACAGGCACAGGTCCTACCCTTGCCCTACTTCTTTCGTTACACATTTTTATTGCATTTCTTAACAAGATAAAAGCAGAGCAAAAATGTTTAAATAGGACATTTAATAAGTCAACTATTTCCGAAAATTTAATGTCAATTATCGGAAATAGTTATTATTCCATTTAAATTGAGTTTATCGAAAAGTTCGAGTGCTTTACATGAAAAGGTTAACACGTATTTGATTCAGTTTTCTAACAACTCTTATCATAAACACTATCGGAAATAGGTTACCGGCATTTAGGCATCTCAGTGTTTTTGATAAGAGTTGTTATAAAACCTAATCAAATTACGTGCAATAGATTTTGTGTGATGAGCGTACAAACATACAGACAAACAAGCAACAATTCTTAAACGAATTGTTTTGGCTTCTATAGTTCTCTCTCATCTTAATTTTCTTATATTTCAGAGATCTCTTCTCCTCGAACAGGCTTTTTAATGCAAAATTTTTATTCCTTTTAATTTATATATTAATTAACGTGTCCAAGAAGTATTTACAGAATTATATAGAGCTTAGATTTATATATTATCTCCTATGTATAGCCATCAACCAGATATAAGTTTATTATATGTGTAAATATCTATAACTTACCACGAGTTGTTGTTGCGGCGGCGTGGGTGGCGCGGGCTGCGGCTTGGGCGGCGCGCGCGCGGGCGGCCGGCCCGGGCCCGGCGCTGACAACGGGCGACCTACGGAAGGACGACAAGTAAAATAAATTAAAACTCATGTATAACAGCATATTGTGCGATAAACGGTCTTTAATTCTGGACACACTTGTCCAGACTAGCTCCCAAACATACGTGATATTGTTTTTAGGTGTTGTACACCCACACACTCATCACATAGGTATATTATTAGATTTGCAGTCATTTTATTTTCACTGTTTTATTTAATGCCAACATTTCTTTGTTTAACTTCATTATTTGTTTTACAAACTGTTTTGCTTTTTATTATTGTTATTCTTTTTATATTTATATAGTCAGTAATGTATGGTATAATGGCTGCAACACATTGTTGAAATAAGTTGTAAATTACTAAAATATTTTTTATTTTATTTATTTATTTATTATTATTACTGCCTCCGTACTATGAATAATTCCGGTATCGCGGGAGGCTTGACAATCATTCAAACAACGGACATAAAGCAAACTAGCTTCATTAATTTAGTAAACTCACTAAACAATACATTTTGACGTCCATAAGTGTTACTTTCTTACCTAAATGAAAAACTGATTTTGTCTCTGGCATTAGATGTTTATGTTATTCTTGAATCGTGTCACGGTGAACTATGTATTTATATAGGCGTCCAAAATACAGGATTGCTTAGTCTGGTCAATGTTATATGGTATTTTGTATTCTTCTTCTCTCAACCAATCAATCAGCCCACCGCAGTCCACTGCTGGACATAGGCAATTGTATTCCCTATTTGGTAATAAATAAGTAACTATAATTATAATATAATTTTACATTTTATTATTAATGTATATAAAATACATATTATAAAATTTTATAATATGTAAATCTAGGTTAAGGTATTGTATAATTTATGAAATGATATTGTATAATTTAAAAAAAAATATACACAGTTTACCTATCAAAACTCATTGATTTTCATTTAATAATAAAATAAATAGACTTGTATCTTATTTATATTTTTTTATTAATTATTTAAACAAGAAGTATTCTTCCTCTATTAGGTACAATGTTCCAGAAAACTGTTTTAAACAATTCGTCTGTCAAATAAGACATATAATCTTATATATTTTAAGCTTAATAAACTAATTTTAATCTAAATCATAGATTGCACACTAAAAAGAGTGAGCTCACACATTACAAGATAGAGAATGATAGTGAACAATTTTAATACTATATTTATAATTCAGAAGTCATGTTGGCATTACGTGTTATATGACAACTTAACGTACAGAAAGGTGACCATATTTAAAGGTAGTAGGGCACATAGGATTAAATTCTTTAGTAATGAATATACAGGATGTCCGGTAATTAATGGATAACTTTGAAATGTCTTAGAGTAGAATTGAAGGCCGTTCAGAAAAAAGAAAAATTAAAATTAAAAAAATAATAATTAAAAATATATTAAAAAGTGCAAGCTATATTAGCATATCATACTTTTGACTGTCTATCTATTAGCATAATTAGTGTTTAATAATAAAACAACAAAAGACCGATGGATTTCATTCATTTATGGTCGTAGTATACAAGAAAGTTATACATGGTAATTTAAAAAAAAAACATATCTCAGGTAGTAGTAAGGATAGATTTTTTCATATTTTTTCTGAACGGCCATCAGTTCCACTATAAGACATTTCCAGGTTACCTATGAATTACCGGACAACCTGTATATTTGTAGTAATAATATTAAATGCTTTTTTAATATAATATCTGCATAAGTGTTAATTTTTGTGTCGCGTACAAACATTCAAACAACGGACAAAAAGAAGATCCAGACTTACCAACTATATGAGGATCACACAAATTTTGTGCCATGTGAGGCTCAACTCTCGACGTGACAGTGTCGAGATGAATACTTAAAGTACTACGTTATCTGTGCAGTCAACTTGCATTTATAACACATAATTTAAAACGAATTTTATTAATATCGTCAAGGTACATAACATTATACATAACTTATAATTACAATAGGAAATACATTAAAGCAAACATCAACATTGCATTGTAAAAAAAAAATTGTGACCAATATTTTTTGGTAATCTAAAGGGCGAGCTAATTCTTTTTAGTCATCATGCCTATTGTTACACCTACACGAGAAAATGAGAAAAGAAAAATGATTATGAAGTGGATTATGCAACGCGAAAGTACTCAAACACCACCCAGGCTAAGAACAACTACGCAGGTGTGGATCATATTTTGTTGCTCCAAGAATAAAAAGTTATCGTTTAAACCAAAGAATCATATAGTTTCTTTATTTTTTATCGTTACGCGACGAAGTGTTTGTAACGGATCTGATGGTAAGCCCAATTACAGTCCAGAGACAGTGACGACGAGGGGAAGATATATGTCTTCTAGTCGTCGTCAGCGTTAGGCCGGTCTGACCGGATGCTTCTTCACACATGTGCCGGAAGACTGTTCCAAAGTTGTATGGTATTGCATAAAGCTGAAGAGTTTGTTTGTTTGTTTGGTTGAACGCGATGCTAACCTCAGGAACTCGATACTGGTTCGAATTGAAAAATTCTTTCAGTGTTGGATAGCCAATTTATCGAGTAAGGCTATAGGCTACATAACATCACGCTACGACCAATAGGACCGGCGCATCGAAGATAAATGTAGGCAAAAACGGGTCAAATTCTCTTAAATGAAGCAGACGAAGTTGCGCTGGTCAGCTAGTGTAAAATAATAATAAATTGTGTCAAATTTATAAGTTATTATTAGCCTCTTTACCAGACCATACCTATTAATATTACGAGTTTAATTATTAATTTAAGTTTCATTTATTGTTATTTACATTTTAATATAGTTACTTTATTACTATAACTAGATTGTGCCCGCGGCTTCGCTCGCGTAAATGAAGGTCATGTCTATTTTCTATGCCTCGAGAACAGTACTTTTTCCTGGATAAAAGATACGATTTAAGAATTTTTGTGTAGTTTTATATTATTATTAACCTTTGAATCTTATTCGAAGAGGTTAATGAAAATACTATGTGGGTCTGTGTGTCTGTTAGTTAGTGACAGGCTCCGGAACCACTGCACCGATTGACTTGTAACTTGGTATGCAGACACCATGGTGTCATCCCTCAGTCGAGTTTGAATATGGGCCCTATTACAAACTCTTATTATACCTGTCAAGTTCCAGGCAGTTCAAATAACTGCCAGGTTTTGTTTCGTATTATGACATGTGAATAGTTGATCGTCTTCATGCTGGCTAGTTTGTCGCTGGCCGATTTGTGACTTATCAGTGCATCGTTCAAAAATAACGTAACGTCGGTAAATAACGGTTTTAATTTTATCGTATTATCTATGATAATAAAATTAAAACTATTATTTTTAGGCAAAAATAAAATAAATATATCTTTATGCTATCATATCATAAATTTTATTATTATATTTGCAGCATTAAACAAAATATTATAAGTAACTAATATTCGGTTTCAAAACGTCGCGCGTTGCCGATTGATTTGTTATTTCCAGACACATTAAAAGTTGCTCTACATACATTGACTTATTTATTACTATACATAATTATTATCTAGTTTTGATATCAATATTATATACCTAACATGTATAAATAAATTGTTGTTTTATAAATAATCTTCAATAATTATCATACGTTCTTTTTTTAACAATTGAACTTGTCTACAATACAAAGAAACGTCTACAAAACAGACGATTATCAGAAAGTGATCAGCCATCGGTAGGGCTTATAAAAAATAGGTGCATGCGATTTTCGACCTTATTGACATTGGTCAGAATTTATCATTTTATTAACGTATTAATAAATTAGAAGGCAAAAAAATATAAAAGAAAAGTCTATCATGAATTGTCTATAAGGTCCAAAATCGCATGCACCTGTTTTTTGTAAGCACTCGCTGGCTGATCACTTTCTGATAGTCATTTGTTTTGTAGACGTTCATTTGTTTTGTAGACACGTTCATTAGATTTACACAAAAAAAACGGATTTATTTTAGGTACCTATCCCTGTGGTACAACTAGTTGGACATAATTCCACAGTTGTACTACGGGTCATAATGATAAATTGACTGAATTTTATTGACTTACCATAGGAAAACATTATTTTATACATAAATAAAGCAATACAAAATGTACATAACACATGTAAAAAATATAGAATAAAATACAAATATCTTATTCGGTCTTCACACTTTTGGAAACATTTAACACTTTTAGCAAAAATTGATAAAATTATACAGAACACTCTTATTAAACTTTTAAATGTGGACATTAACGACCGGGCGTGGCTACAAGCGAGCTTGCCAGTAAGCTTGGGCGGCCTCGGCATTCGAAAAATTACTGATGTAAGTTTACCAGCGTTCCTATCTTCGGTCCATAGCACGGAGGAATTGACCAGGAAAATCTTGGCACCTACACTGGTTAATTCTGAAGTGCTGTACATGACCGACGCCGTGAACGCTTGGAGACTTGCTTGCCCAAGCACTGAGTTACCCGAAAACCGCCTCTCTCAGAGACAGTGGGATGGGCCGTTATGCAGCATAGTTCGATAAAATCTCATAAATACATCGTCCTGTGCTGCTGAACGTGCTCGCTTGCTGGCTGTGGGAGAGTGGGAGTCGGGCCTTTGGCTTCAGGCGCTCCCGTCGTCCAACATAGGTACTATGATGGACGATACGACCTTCCGCATTGCTTCTTGTTTGCGCTTAGGTTCTCCTTGTGTTTCTCCGCATCGGTGTCTTTGTGGAGAAGCCGTCGACAGTCTTGGTCACCATGGCCTATCATGCAGCAGGAGTGCTGGTCGTATATCACGACACGCCAGCCTGAATAACATACTCCGTCGAGCTCTTGTCACCGCTGGCGTCCCGGCTCAGCTTGAACCTCACGGCTTGGTAGGCGACGATGGCAAGAGACCAGATGGTATGTCATTACTGCCATGGAAAATGGGTAGGCCTTTGGTGTGGGACGCAACTTGTGTCGACACCCTTGCGCCATCACATCTTTCTAGCACAGCGGGTTGCGCTGGTGCTGCTGCTGCATCAGCGGAGACGCTCAAACGGCGTAAATATCAAAACCTTATTGGTGAGTACATATTTGAGCCGTTTGGTGTCGAAACGCTGGGGCCATGGGGTCCAAGTGCTAGGTCTGTTTATAGAGACCTAGCTAAGCGGCTCATCGACGCTTCGCGTGACCAGAGGGCTGGTATTTTCTTTGCACAAAGAATAAGTATTGCCATTCAACGTGACAATACTGCCAGTCTTCTGGGCACGTTGCCAATTGACGACGATGCGGAGGAATATTATGACGCTTTTTGATTTTATTTGATTTTGCAGTTTTATTTTTGTGTTTAGTTTATATTTTTCTTGTAAATAATTTGTGTATATATTATACTGATGGAATAAAAAAAAAAAATATACAGGGTGATTTTGAAATCGTGTAATTCCTTTTAACCACGCATTCTACTGGTGATATAGAATAACCCTGACCATATTTTTATTTAATTAGAATTATTTTTTTTGAAAAATTATTGTACAGTTTTTTTCGTGAAATGGTGTCAGATAGTCATATGTTAACCAACCGAGGCAATTTTAATTTTTTACTAATTAAAATAAAAAAAACATATTAATAATTAATGTCGTAAATAATAACGGGCGGTCCTTTTTATTGCCCCTTATTATTTACGACATCAGTTATTGTTATGTTATTATTTTTAAATTAGTAAAATATTAAGATTGTGTCAGGTGGTTAAAATATGACTATTTGAAATCATTTCATGAAAAAAATCTGTACTCTAATTTTGCCGAAACCATTATTCTAATTAAGAAAAAATATGGTCAGGGTTATTCTATATCACCAGTAGAATGCGTGGTTAAAAGGAATTACACGATTTCAAAATCACCTGTATATATATATATTGATATTTGTATTTTATTCTATATTTTTTATTAAGTAAGGTAAGTGGAGCATTTATCATGGCGTTATATTAAAATTTAAATCGGTGGCACGAAGAGGAAATGAAATTCCTTCTCGTACCTAATGTGCCTATCATCCCAAATTTACTAGAAAACCTGAAAAGCATATTTAAATCAAATAATAATAGTTCATCGTCACAGATTTCATAAATTATCTAAAACTAGGTATATTACATAAAAATAAAAACAATAATTAATGTAGCTATTCAAAAAATGCTACTCCAGCATAGTGTAAACTGAATGGTTTGTTTTGTTTACAATATGGCGACTTTAATATGAAACGAAATGTCTGTCACGTGACCGCTGACTGGCTGGAGTTAGCACGTTTATAATACGAAATTGCAAGGCAGTTAACTTTACGCCGTATACTGGCTGGAAATAAGAGTTTGTAATAAGGCCCCAGGGGATATCCACCAACAGAGCGATTTGGAAGTACAAGGGAGAGGTTTTTGCCTAGCAGTGGGAAACTACAAAAGGCTGATGAAAAAAAAAGGCACGTAAAAACGAAGGGTTGTATCCTGAGTTTTTACACCCATCTCTCATTTTTTTAACTACATTAAATCTATCAGCACTTATAGGTACATAATCCGCAAAACGAAATTGTTTCGAGGGGTGGGAACCTGGCGTCCTGAAACACAGGCCTCGAGCCTAGCTTAGGCACCAGTCTCCCACAATATATGTTGTAAACCGAATAATGTAATATTTTTTAATACTTTTTATATAATATGTGTATATTGTGGTGAGAAAATAAACGTTTATTCTTATTATCATATCCTTCTCTGTACAACAGACAATGCGTATGAGAAATTTCGTGATGCTCGGTCGAGTAGTTAAGGCGTACAAGCGTGACAAACAAACTCACATTCTTATTTATAATATTAATTAGGATTATCCTAGTTTGTTGATTGTGGATACCATTATTTTTTAAATTGTGCGCTCCTGTATTAGTTGTGAACACCAGTCTTAAGCAAAAGTCATGGTAACATTGTGCGTTTGTATTTACATTGTACAACGAGATGGGTGTAAAACCAGGATTCAACCTCTTCGTCTTAAATGTAAAAGTAATGAAAAGAAATGACCACTATATCTCGGGGGTCTTTTGACTCACGGGGCCCGTATTGAAACTTGACCGAGGTATGACCCCAAGGTGTCTGCACACCAAGTTACAAGTCAAACCGATTGATTTGTAACTTGGTGTGCAGACACCTTGGAGTCATCCCTCGGTCGAGTTTGAATATGGGCCCTGTGGGTCAAAAGAACCCCGAGATATAGGGGTTACAAAGACATACGGTCAGGGGATATCCACCAACAGAGTGATTTGGAAGTCCAAGGGAGAGGCTTTTGCCCAGCAGTGGAACATTACAAAAAGCTGATAAAAATAAAAGGTCACATGAAGACGAAGAGGTTGAATCCTGGGTTTTTACACCCATCTCGTTATGTTAGAACGTGCGCAGAGAACCATCTTATAGGTAGCCACATTTCGCCCTTTCACATTCCCTACCTATAAACTGTACCAATCAACTAACATTTTAGCGATACGACAACTATTTATCCTGCACACTGTCCTTAAAGACATTCACTTCTACCTTTTTTACCTACAAATTAAATAAGTTATTAGATATACACAGGGTGTCCGGTAATTAATGGATAACCTTGAAATGTCTTATAGTAGAAATGAAGGCCGATCAGAAAAAATGAAAAAAATAAAATATATAAGTATATATATATTAAAAAGTGCAAGATATATTAGCATAGCATACTTTTGACTGTCTATCTATTAGCATAATTAGTGTTTAATGATAAAACAACAAAAATCCGATGGATTTCATTCATTTATGGTCGTAGTATACAAGAAAATTATACATGGTAATTAAAAAAAAACCACATATCTCAGGTATTAGTTAGGATAGATCTTTTCATATTTTCTTCTGAACAGCCATCAGTTCCACTATAAGACATTTCCAGGTTATCCATTAATTACCGTACACCCTGTATAGCATTAATCATAATCAATGTCACATAGTTTTAAGTACCTAAAAACGCTTACATATTCAGATACAGAGAAATTGCTAGTAGTTAAATAATTTCTTATTGTTCAAGCAATTTTTAATTTATGAATTTTATTGTTTAAAACTATTTTAATTGTATACTTAACTATAGATGTTTGCAGTACTTACATATATAAATGTTTTTTGTAGACCGTTACTTTATTAACAGTAGAATAAAAATGTAATATTAGAAATAGCCCGAAACACAGGTCTCTGACGTAGTCAAGGTAATACTATGTAAAAACAGACTTCATAAACAAGTCTTTTCGTATTAAGTGTCCAATATTTAAATTGTAAATGATTTCCTTTAGATTACATATAGTTTTAATGTGAATTTAAAGGCTCCTACACACAACGCCGGCGGCACGTGCCGCAGAAACTTGCACAAAGCCGGTGACGGTAGTGTAGAACGCTAGTGAGGTACACTTTGTGATTGGTTATCGATTACGATGAATAACGAAGTCGTCAACATTGCCATAGTAGCATTTATTTTATTATGTAAAAAAATTAAAAGAAGAAGGTTTTGGGTGCACCCGAGTTTACAATATAGAAAATGGCAAAACGGTAGATACAGTAATGACAGAAAATTAAAAAAAAGATGTGTGTGTCGACAATTGCGCAACAGTATGTTTTTTGGGTTTCTAAGAATGACATATGAAGATTTTGAATTTTTGTTGACTATTACTGAAGTGTACATTAGCAAATAATGGTTGGAGAGAATCTATACCTGCTAAAGAGAGGTTAGCAGTAACCTTGAGTTTTTAGCTACAGGAGAAAGTTATTTCAGCCTTGGAGAACTGTTTAAAATCTCACCACAACTTCTTTCTTCTTTGATTCCCGAAGTTTGTCAAGCAACTTTAAATTAAGGTAAATATTGATATTTTATGCATAAATCATAATCATCATTTATTAGGTTTTTAACTCGTTCATTTGTTAAACTATTATTATTATACACAATTCCCTTTTTTTAAATATTATTAGAATTCTCATACAATTTTTTTTTCTTATCCCAATTAAACATGATTTTTCGTAAACACGCACCGCGTGCATGTGCATGCACCACACACAACACTACCTCGTGAATGCCGGGAGCGAAATGACCCTGGGGCACTGTGTGTAGGAGTACAATAAGTAATAAAAAAAATATTATTATTATAGATTGCGAAGATCCCACTACACACCCTCAGATTACCCACCGCGAATATTCAATTTACCTCAATTTGCGCTAGAACCGCTCCCTAGAGGCACAAAGTTGCATAATTACCACATATAGGATATACACGAAATAAAACACACATACATTTTTTTTTTTAACAACGATAACTACCACTATTGATAATTCCTGTATTGCGGGTTAACATAAAAATAAAACACCCAGACTCGGAACAATAATTTTTGAATCAATGAAATGCTTCTCCCGTGTGTGATTCACTTGCAACAACCATTTATGAATCACAGTAATGCACTCAAAACAACAATTAATACAACACAAAAATGCTTGTCCCGTGTGGGATTCACTCGAAACAACCATTGATGCATCATAGAAATGCTTGTTCCGTGTGAGATACACTCGGCACAATCATATTTGAATCACAGAAATACTTGTCCCGTGTGGGATTCACTCGGAACAACCATTTAAGAATCACAGAAATGTTTGTCCCGTGTGGGATTCGAACCCACTATCGGCGTAGTGGTAGGCTGTTAACCACTACGCCATCTAAACCAATTTAGTACTGATCTTTTTCATTTCGTTTACTGCCTCTCTCAGTATGCCGCAGAGGTCTGTTAAGGCAGTCTTGATGCCGGCCAACTCCTGGTTCCTTTGAGATTCCACTTTTAGGGTCCGTTCTTCGAAAGTCTCTTCCACTGGTTCAGGGGTCTTAAGTACCCGAGAGTGGGTTGCCTCTGGAACAAGCATATACATATAAAATTTCACACATAGTAGGAAACCGTTGGAGTGCCATGCAGAGGTCTTGAGTTGGATCCTAAAGTACCTCTGACTTGTGCATATTAAATAGTTAATTGTCGCTCACTTTAACGGTGAATGAAAACATCGTGAGGTAAGCTGCAGTTCTGAGATATGTGAGGTCTACCAACCCGCACTGGGCCAGCGTGATGGACTATGGCCTAACCCTTCTCACACTGAGAAGAGGCCCGTGCCCAGCAGTGGGACAGTCTAATACAGTAAACATTGAAGGCACTAGGTTATTCATTAAGTGACAAAATAATATACCTACATCAGTAGTGATTATTTACTACAAATAAGTAGGTACTTAATGATTGAACACGATGTATTTACTAACGTAATCACACTTATTTATCTCAACTTTATTTATCAAACTGACATTCGTATTGATATCATCAGTAAGGATTACCAAAGACATTTGAATATGCATATAGTTATTCCAGCGTGGTGAACTAACCTTACCCTTCTCACACTGAGAAGAGGCCTGTGCCCAGCAGTGGGGCAGTTTATACGGAGGACAATTTTTTTTAATATGTAAATTTATATCGATATGTTAGTTAATAGTGGTGTCCAAGAAGCATTTGCACATATTTATAGAAATAAAGATTTTTGATTTTGTAATGTGTGAGCTCACTCTTCTTACTGCGGACACTTTTTGTAAAAAAAGTTCGTTGAGGTCGCATCTATGGTTTAAATATTTGTTCTGAGTAATAAAGACAACATCTTGCGGAGTTAGTTGTAGTTTTTCTTACCAGGTTCATGTATTTCTGGTTTACTTGACGGAGAAGACGAATCACAACGACGTACCGGCAGGCTCACTGCAAACACACGGAAATATAACTTTTTGTTAACAAAAAAGACGACTTCCTGTGCAGATTGAGATTGTCAAACAATTCGATCTGCAGAGCCTGTGGTGAACAGGACGAGTCCATATCACACCTACTGTGTGAATGTGAGCGCGTTGGCCGGACTAAGGATGGGTCTGATGGGATTGGCATATCCGAACCCTGAAGACTTCAGGCTTCTCCCTCTGAGGTGTACGCTGCGACTGATGCAGTACATTCATAGGGAGATAGCTCAAGGATAAAGCTCGGGGCCGACACAAAAGATCCCACTGGGTCGAAGTGTCGCCGGTCTACAATGACTGGCCCCCGGATCAAGATAAGATAAGATAAGATAAGATAACAAAAAAGACTATCCCTTCACTAAAGAATAATTTTTGTGTTGCAGGGGACTTTACAAACATTCAAACAACTGACACCAAGACTCGACACCCAAACTCGGAACAGACTAATAGTAGATTACACAAATTCTTGTCCCGTGTGAGGATCGAATCCTCAGCCGTCAGCGTACTGGCAGCGACCAACTCACTCACAAAGCTATTCGTATAGTCCAAAACACCTTCACGAAAAAGGCTACATCAAAATGCAACTCTCGGCGCATGGCATGGCGACCACATAAACCTTCATCATCTATGTAGTCTAATACTTCAGAAAGGCTACATCGATATGAAATCATGGTTCTGAGTAACGAAGAATTCCGGTGTGGAGATCGAACCCGCATCACTCGGCGCAGTAGAAAGGAGACGTAAACCACAAAGCTATCCTTGCAGTCTAATACCGCTTCGTCAGAAAATGAAATCATGGTTCTGACTATCGAAGAATGCTATATGAGGATCGAACCCGCATCACTCAGCGCCATCTATATAGACTACTAGTTTTCCCCGCGGTTTCACCCGCTTAAATCCCTTTCCCATGGGAATATCGGGATAAAAAGTAGCCTATGTGTGAATTCAGGTCTCCAGCTATCTACATACCAAGTTTCATCGCAATCGGTCCAGTCGTTTTTGCGTGAAAGAGTAACAAACACCCATACATCCATACAAACTTTCGCGTTTATAATATTAGTAAGGAATACATCAGGAAGGATACACCTCAATGTAATCCACTATACCATTCGCGCTGTCTAATACGACAGAAAGGCGGACACAAATATGGAATTACGGTAACGTTTTGAGGAGTTAGTTGTCATGCGTTTTTCTTACCAGGCTCATGACGTATTTCTGGTTTCCTTGATGGAGAAGATGAATCACAACGAGGGACTGGCAGGCTCACTGCAAACATAAGGAAATTCTTTATTAGGCTGTACTAAAACTAAGAGTATAACGAGCAAATTTTTATGCTGTACAGGAATTGAACGCACTGCGAGACTATGATGAGTCAACGCGAATAATTATTCTGTGGAGAGACAGAGGGAGGATCATCCGACCAGGCTGGGTGATTGACTGTTGATAATAATAATATTCTATCATATACACACAACACCATCTAGCCCAAACAGCTTGTACTATGGGTACTAGACAATGGACGAACATACATATATTTTTTTTTGTAAATACATACATATTATACATAGAAACACCCAGATCAAGACAAACATCCATGTTCATGCACAGAAATATTTGTGTAGGAATCGTACCCGCGACCTCAGGCGCGGCAGTCTGTTACACTAACCACTACGCCATCGAGAACTTGTTAGCTTGCTGTGTAAACTTCGCTTGCGCGATTCAGGATTATATGGCCAAATGTGTAATTGAGTACAGCGCCATCTCTACGACTTGTTTAGTAGATTCCCGCACTAGGAACAATTCCTGTGCCACGGGGGACTTTACATACATTCAAACAACGGACACCAGGAACACCCAGACTCATAATAACTATTTACGGATCACACTATTTTATTTTTCGCCTGTGTGGTTCGAACCCACAACACTCACCGCAGTAAAAGCATAAACATCTATGGCAGTCATTATTGGGAAGTCAGTGCCCTATATTATCCTGACACTGGTCTAGCCTTAGGGTATCGTTAGCCTTCAGGTTGCGGAGGTCAGGTGGCAGCCGCTCCGCGTAAAACTGATATCCAGTCAAATCCGGTTAGACTAGAAAAGCCGACCCCAAGTGACTTGGGAATAATAAAGGCTAGGGAGAAGAACACTCACCGCAGTAAAGGCGACCACCTAAACCACTTTGCTATCAATGCAGTCTAATACTTGAGAAAGACTACGAAAATAAAATAATGTTGACAAATAATAAAAACATCCGTATGGGAATCGAACCTACATCACAAAAGTGTTCAACCTTTCCACTGAATACTTTTCCACAGCGGTAGCTATGCGGTCTTAAACCCCATCTTCAGAAAGGCTACACCAAAATGTAATCATGGTCCTGAGTAACAAAGAAGACAACTTGAAGAGTTCATGCGTTTTGCTTACCCGGTTCATGCCGTTGATCTAGTATCCTGGATTGAGAAGTGGAAACTCGGCGTAGTACCGGCAGGTTGACGGCAAACACACGGCATTTCTTCGGTACCTCTACTTCATCAGACTACATGGAAGAGAAACAATGTCTTCATTTATTTTGTAACATCTATACGTATAAATAAAACTGAAGTATCTGTTTGTAGTATCGAAACAGCTTTTTACTAAATGCATATGAAAGTATAAAATAAAATATTTTTGTTTCTCTGTTTATCTGTTGGTTACGGCTAATCTCTGAAACGGCTGGACCGACTTTGATGGGACTTTCACATGCAGATAGATGTAGTAATAAGGAATAACTTAGGCAATAGGCAGACATAAAAGGGTATTAAAACAACGGACACCAAGAACACCCATACGCGGAACACACAATTTTTTATCCCGTGAGGTAGTCGAACCCACAACACTCGCAGTGCCAGTGACTACTTAAAACCACCAATACACCGTGCAAATTCCATATGACTCCAATTTAAATTAATATACTTACATCAGAAGAATCCTGAATTTTGAGAGCCCTTTGGTTAGCAGATATCTTCTTTAATATGCGCAAGATCTTCTGGTCAATCTTGTGTGGTTCATACGCCCCGCCACACTCGTTCGGACCTCTACGACGAACTTCGTTCAACGCTTTTCGTGTGAGATATTTTTTATCTGCCCACACCTACAACATAGATAATTCACATCAATACAAATAAATAAAATGGAAGTTTCTATTTTTAATGTCAAAATAACAGCTTTTTAGTTAATTCATATATCAACAAAACAATTAAACGGCTGGACCGATTTTTTTTAGCAAAGCGTTATTCAATGTTTTCGTCGAGAAATTCTCAGTGGCAACACGGACATGCGCTAATAAAGAAATACAGTAGAGAGAAAACCTGCATGTCTGAGAGTTCTCAAGAATATTCTCGAAGATATAGGAAGTCTGCCAACCCACACTGGGCCAGCGTGGTAGAATATGGCCGACACGCCTCACGCTGAGAAGAGGCCCGTGCCCAGCAGGAGGACAGTTTATATACAAGGCTGATGTCCCTCGCCACGTCTATCTGTCTGTCTGTTCGCGATAAACTCAAAAACTACTGAACGAATTTTCATGCGGTTTTTCATTTCATTCACACTAATAGACAGAGTGATTTATAAGGAAGGCTTGGGTATAGGGTAGTATATAGATAAAACATACCTTTTGCCATTGCTGAACGCTTTTAACACAGCCATCCATAGAGTTCAATATATCAGTTATTTCTCTCCATAGTCTCTGGGCACGGATTCTCTGAGGCACACTTCTCAATTTGCCTTGTGCCAGATCTGACTGGTCATAGAGAAACTCTAGAAATACTTCCATTTGATCCTTAGAAGGTACGAGGGTTTCTAAAAGAAAAGGCATTTTTATAAGGTACAGTAGCTTAAAGACAAGTATGATTGCCGACCATGCGATCCCAGATTCGATAGCCTCCACCAGCCTCTTTTGAATGTAGCCTATGTCCTTCACTAATTTAAAATCTATCTCTATATGAAATTTTATGAAAATTTGTTCGGCAATTTAACGTGAAAACGTAATGAACAGACAGAGTTAGTGTTACATCTATCCTACTACTATTATGTATATACAAGCTATCACTTGGGAAAAGTAGTTTTTCTAGATGAAAGGTACCCTACGTTCTTTTCTGTACCCCTGACAACGTATATGCGAAATTTTATGATGATCGGTCGAGTAGTTAAGCGTGAAAGCTTCACAAACAAACTCACATTCGCTTTTATAATATTAAGTTAGGATGTAAAAGATTTAGATTTTTGTTACTTAATCACGCGAAAACAGACGAACAGATTTGGATGAAACTTTGCACATAGATAGACCATGTCCTGGGTTAAGTGTGGGATTCAGGCGAAAGTCGCATGCAGTATTGTCAGCAGTATAAGTAGATACACACTTCAAGAGATTTTGATTTGTATCGTTTAAAAATATAACAAATATTTAGTTTTAATAGCAATAACAGTTTCTGCTAAACTACAGATAATAGTTTTTTTTAAAAACAACTCTGGCTTTTGGTATTTTTCCTGCATTGCTAGGACACTACAAACATTCAAACAACGGACCAAACACCCAGACTTGAAACAACTACACACACCGGCAAAATTAGAGGAACACAGAAAAAAGGTGCCTTTTTTTAAAAACATGTGGGTATTTCGACATGCGGTTTTATTATTTGAATGATTACCCTTTTTTCATACAAAATTAAGGGGATTTTTGATAGTTTTCAACCTTCTAACATAAATTATACCCTCTTATGCGTTTGTTTATAATTTACGCTTTGGAGTGTTTTTGATAAGAAATTTGGTTTAAGCAGTCAATGGTGGCCCTAGTTCATTTTCTTTGTTTTGTTTGGAGAGTTAACATTGAATTGCATACAGAATGAGTGATTTGCCAGCAACTGAAGTCGCCAGGGCTGTAACAATGATTGAGGAAAGTCACACTTACCGTTCAGTCAGTCGAACGTTGGGTGTACCAGTATCCGTGATCCACCGTAATATGCAACGATACAGACAGGGTCTTACGTGCGCAGGCGAGGCTAAGGTAGAAATCGTGCAACCAGTGCTGTAGACGACCGTTTTATAATGGTGCAAACTTTGAGAAATCGTCGTCAAACGGCTGTTCAGACCCGAAATCTTTTGAAGAAGTGTGTAACGTACGTGTTAGTGAACGAACAGTGAGGAGAAGGTTACATTGAGTTGGTTTGAAGTCATACGTGCCAGAAAAAGCGCCTAAACTTGAGATGAGCCATCGAGTAGCAAGATTTGTGTTCGCTCGTCAGCATCAAAATTGGTCCAATGAGTGGAGTCGAGTTTGATTCTCTGACGAAAGCCGTTTTTGTGTAAATTTCATCGACGGAAGGGAGATGTGGAGATATCGAGGAGAACGTTACCATCAAGCAAATTTTACCGAAACAACGTCTCACGGTGGAGGGTCTGTTATGGTGTGGGGTGGTATAAGTTTAACGGCACGCACCGCTCTGGTCATCATCGATGGCGGTTCTCTGACTGCACACAGGTACATAACTGAGATCCTAGAGCCCCATGTTATGCCTTTTGTCGCATTCATAGGATCAAATTTTGTGTTTATGCACGATAACGCACGGCTCCATTTGCGCACATAGTGTGTGACTACCTTAATGCGATCGGTAGCACGATCGCCAGACATGAATCCAATAGAACATGTCTGAGACATGATTGGACAAAGGATCCGGGCCAGAAATCCAGCTCCTAGAAATGTTGAAGAGCTTTAATTGGCGCTGGTTGAAGAATGGGACACTTTGCCTCAGGAAATGATTGAAGGTGTCATAAGGAGCATTGGTAGACGTATCCAAGCCCTTATAAAGGCAAGAAGAGGCAACACGCGCTATTAATTCTTTTTATTTTACTTTTTCTTTTAATTTTGCTCTGTCCTTACACATTAGAAAACATCAATATTTTCACTCTATACCACTTTTATTGTATATTTTTTATAAATCCCAATAAACCCTAAATTTTGTTTTTTTCTTACATCAAACAATCAATGTCAAATGAAGCGAAAACAATAAATAAAAGACATTAAATCTCAAAAACTAATGTATTTTTTTTGTGTTCCGCTTATTTTGCCGGTGTGTGTATTTGTGAATCACACAATTTTTTGAAATTTAAATGACTAACTATGACCACGATTTCGCCTGAAAGCTATGGTTAATTTATTGATGAGACGTATTAGTATATATGTTAAAAATGAAATGAAACTAGTTAGATACATCTTGTGTGAAGTTCTGACAAACAAATATTGATTTATTAAATACTTCTGACGTCACAAATTAGCATATTACGCGTTCAGTCAATAATACCTCAGATTTTGATATCGGTCTCAATTTCTCGCTTAAAATCACTGTCTTCCGTTTGCACACTTCTCAATACCTTGTGTCAACTCACGGCGTATTAACTCGAACAAGCTAACAGACATAAATAAAGACATATCTTTTTAGTTCTATAATAGTATGGACAAAGCGAATGGCTCAATTTTCCTATATAACTGAGAGATCCATACTAAACCATAGAGAAGACTCAATTTATTTTATTATTTCAATCAAAAAGTACTTTCACAAAATCTAAAAAGAAAGAATTATTTAAAAGCACTCAGACATAAATACAAAAAAAAACATTAAATATCCGGTTGGTAGGTAATTGTCAAATTACAGAAAAAGGACACACGACACACTTTGTGAGGTCCAGACCACTATTAAAGAAGCGTTTTCTTTTGAAGTCTGATTACTTTTAAGTACAAAATAATGTAGAAAATTTAATAGTGGCAACTACCTTATTTGAGGTATTATAGACCCTAAATAACTTGGTGTGCTAGGTAAGCGGTGAACAAACAACAATGCCGAAATGTAATTTTGTTAGCATATTTGTGGAGTAAAATTAGTTAAAATTAGTGACATGTGAAATTAAAGACTATAAAGGGCTCGGGTCGTTTATACATCATCCGTTGCATTAAAGGCATTGTGATTGTTACATATTATTTTATTACACACTAGCTTTTGCAAAATGCTTCGCTTGGAAACAGTATTTATTTCTGGACGCAAGGGGTACCTTGCATATGTCCTGTTTTTAACCCTGACAACGTAGGTATATGCAAAATTGCATGATGATCGGTTGAGTTGTAAATATGTGAAAGCGTAACACACAAATTCTCATTCACATTTATAATAGTAAGTTAGGATAAAGCATTTGCTACGCTTTGATTTTTTGCGTTGAACGCAGTGTCAGCGTCAATCGCAGCGTGAAACGTTTGTCATATTGAGAGATGCAGAGGTGAAAAATGGAGTATGTTTACCGCATGCTTCTAACGCAGCGTACATCGCATAAATGAACTTAGTCCTTAAATGGCTGACTTGTACCAAGGATTTGCGAGCTAGCTAAGCGGTGAGCGAAATGAATGTGCAGGTATTTTTACTCCTTACCTACTGAAGTTGTAACGATATCTATCTACATATATAAAAATGAATCCCTGTTTCCCTTGGTAACGCCATAACTTGAGAACGACTTTACCGATTTCATTCATCTTTATTTTTAAATTATCTTATGCTTTGTAAAAGGTTCTTGCGTAAAGAAAAGTTACGAAAATTGCGCATAAAATTGGATAATTTAGAAATCTTAGCGACAATTTTTTTATTTTATCCTCTCGAGATTAAGGCTTCGTGTAAGACAGAACAACGTCTGACAAATCAGCTAGTTATTTAAGTTACAAATGAATTTAGTAGAATAGTTAAATTATTAGTCAGGCATGAAGCTACGACATAAAAGCTCTGAGTTTTAAAGATAGATTCATTTATTAATAATAGCTTCCCGGGTTTTAACAGTCTCACTAAGGACACAGGCCTATTTTCAGTTCGAGAAGGATTAAGTTATAGTCTACCACGCTGGCCTAGTGCAGGTTTCAGCCAGTTCGTTCTATATTGAACCAAAAACAGGTTCAATAGAGCTTATTAAAATATACTAAGGATCTATATAAGACTGCCTCGGTGGCGCAGCAGCAGTGAATGCGATTACTGTACATGAGGTCTCCGATTCGATACCCAGATCGTGCAGTGTTATTGCGATTTACCGTCAATAATTTTTAGTAGCATATTACATGGACCTAAAACTATAAATGGTGAAAAATGGGTTTTATAATATACTCCAGACCGAATTTCGGCCACGGCGGCCAGTCTTAACGGAGACTGGCTAACTACGCAGGAGATATTACAGTGCACAAGTGAACTCTCTGTTCCCTAACTCTCATGATCCGATGGGACGGTAATCCGACACGACCGGAGAGAGATCAGGCGCAGGACTAACGGCTTTAAGTGCTTGCCGAGGCACGGGGGTGTCTTACACCGCCAACTTCCTAACGGGTTGCTATTGAGATTTCTTAACTGAAAAACCCAATAACTTTTTCTGGCCCGACCCGGGATATAAAGCCGAGACCTCATTCACAGCAGTCGCATTCAATACGACTGCGCCACAGAGGCAATTATATACACCTCCATCAAACCCCTAATTATGAGACTATGTATATATGTACTAAGAAATATATAACAGAGAATGTGGTATATTCTTCAAAACTAGCTCCATTTCATTGACATGCAAATTATAAATATAAATAATATAAATGATTACTTACTTTCAATTTATAACAGAGGAACACATTTTCCTTTTTCTGTTTCTTTTTAAACAGCTTGAAATGCACAAATACACGTTGTCGATGTGATCCAGAATCACTGTACACAAGCGTGTGCGTAAGTGCGTATATTCTCTCACGGTTAAAGTCGGCCTTAGTGATGCGTACAATTGCATTCGAAAGATATTCGAATACGAATCCAATATGTGCACTATGCGACACCTACTTTGTATGGTTAATGATATAGGGTATACTTATGTATAGTGTATGACTACACTATATACAATTCCATTCGAAGAATTCGAATTAAATATGTTCGAATGGGATATATTCGAATAAAATTCGAATGGTTTATTTTTCGAATGAATATCGAATGGGATACATTCGAATGAAAATCGAATGGGATATATTCGAATAAACTTTGAATGGGATATATTCGAATGGAATTGTGCACACCGCTGTTCACCACAAACTTTGAACCAGGTAAAAACAATGATATTGTACGGGTTTAAACGGTTCTATATTTATTCTTTCTTTTTAAAGATTACTTACAATTTGTGTTGCAAATTACTAATATTCTTGTTAACCCTCCCAGCTAAACTAAATAGTAGGTTGAATAGTAAATAGTAGGAGCATTTGAATGCTCCTAAAGTCATCCAACGGAAACTAAAAACATCCAGACTCAATACACCTATTAGTGCCAAAGATTTAAAACAATAGTGCATAACGCGATGTCTGCTTTGTGTGGTGAAGGAAACAGCTCAAGCACTTATATGTATAGTGTTGTCGATTCATTTGAATACAATTGTTCACATCACTAATATTGCGTTAGTTTAAAATCAAATGTAAAAATTATTAATTTTCTTTATTAATTATTTCTTTAAGTAAAACATAAAAATCAATACTATATGTGCAAATACATATAATTTGGTAAATATATTTATTTCAAAATTTTTGTTTGTTAGAACATCACACAAGAAAACATAATAAGGTATATATGTAGAATCAGTAAAATTATTGTGAAATATACCAATAGCTTTTTAAAATAAATCGTTAAAGTATCTTTACATATTATAAAATAAATATCTCTATCTGTCTGTCTGTCAGTCTGTATGCATATAACTCAAGAACCACTGGTCCAATTGACATGGTAAATTTTACTTTATAAGTAAATTATCTGATCAGGTTTAAGTATACTTCTGGTTACTATAAATAACTTAGGGTACTAGCAGTGAAGATTTAATTATGTCGAAAACAATATAGACCAGGATTCTGTTAGAATTACATAAAGTAAAAAAACTACTATGAATGAACGATAGATGCAATTAAATAGAATTAATTTGAGAATCGCGCGATAGTAACGAATAAAAAATATGTTACGAATTTAATTACGATTATTTTTAGTGAGCGCCAATATGGTCAAAATTCGACTGAAATATTTAAATTAAAAGTCAACATTTTTGCTATTTGCACTCCTTTCCCATTAACTACGCAAAATATCAAATTTCTCCGTGCGCATAATATATTATATATTAATATATCAATTGTTCAATATTTTTGTCAGAATCAGCCATTTATGGCTTAATCGAAGGTCCAAGTGGCTAAAGAATGACTTACTTGGGTTAGAAATAATCTTGTTAGCTTGCTGGTTGCTCTGTTCCTTCTGCATGGCGAACCGTTTCGCTTTGCGTTTCCACAGGTATCTCTCGTTGTAATTCACCTGCAAAAATTAAATACTTCAGATAAGGCAATGTACAACCAATACTAGCATACAGCCTGCTTGATGGTACATTGTTTCCATAGCCCATGGAAGTTTGCAATAGGGTATATGACTCAATCTTTAATTTTAATCAATAAATTATGAGACCCAAGATTTGAAGTGTGAATAACAAATATGATAAAAGATCTTCAAATGTGGTAGAATGGGTAATTGTAAAATGACAGAAAAGGACGTATATACTTAGTTGTGACGTAACTGCTGATTGTGAGTAGGCGCGCGAAAAAAGAAGCAGGGCTCCCCTTACTAAATGTACTGTTCTAGAAGTCTAATCTTTAATTAATAATAATATAATTTAATTAAAAATAAAAAAATAATAATTATTTGCTCCTTTATTTGGCGACCAATTTTGATGATGTTATCACTAAAACGTTTCTTATGAATGATATTTTATGTTGTGTATAAAAGAATGTGAAAAGTCAAATACCATGAAAAGACAGACCACCCTATACTAGATAGGCATCCTTAGTACACAAATTGTACTGAGGATGCCTCGCGCAAAGGCGAAACACGTGTCGACTCATATTGAATGTCTGAAGCGAAATACTACAAATTGGAGTACTGGATGTACAAAATATTACAAATGTCCATAGGTGCTGTTTCTTTGCAAGCCGTTGCACTGTAGTTAACTAAATTCAATGACAGGAGGAAAGAGCAATGACATAAAATTCAGGGTATAACTCACATTAGACCACATCTCCCCAAGACGCTTAGATATGGCGGAGAAATCCATGTCAGGATGCTTCCGCAGTAACTCGTTGCGGGCTTCTTTAGCCCACATCATGTAAGCAGTTATGCGGGTTTTACCTGATAATGAAAATATAATTTGTTATAATACTAAAAATAATGTATAAAAGGTAAATTACTGTAAATGTTACATAAATAAGGCATATGCCTTCAATACACTAATTATCTACTAAAAATTTGTGATACTAGTGCCAAGCTATTACCGTATCAATGACCACTTGCAATGCCACAGTTATCACTCATATGATGTAACCCTTAACACGTTGAGGGACACTCGGCTCCCATCGATAAATAGTGATATGACACAGCTAACTTCCATACAAAAAAAATAGATGGTGGTGGACGTCCTGTCACCTTACAAATGATTAAGTTGCTTGTGATAAAGAGGACGTCCTCAACCGCCCGACGGTTCACGACGTCCTGGCACAATACTAGTAAATATATATAAATGTGGTTCAAATTAAAATAAATATGCCCAAAAAAACGACGTGTACAGCCGCCCGCCGTATCAAAGTACTCTATTGATGACGTCCTCAGCAGTCGTGTCCCTCAACGTGTTAAGTATATTTCAGATGGTTTGAGGGGAAAGGAAAAGTAGAGGTAGGAAACAAGGGTTTACACTGTTGTACTCTTACATAAGAGTCATGGAGATGATACTTCTCCAGTTGAGGTTGCCTAATCATAGGGTCTTTAAATATCTGGCAATAACAGGTTCTTCCAGTCCAATAGTTTTACAAAACTTTATTCTTATTAATATTTTATATTACTAATATTTCTATTACCTTTATCCTTTCTCTGAGCTTTAGCTCTGCCAACGACTCTCCCATCTTTGACGATAAGCTTCTTCTTGCTGCTCTTCTCCATCATGTATAAGGAGTTAGCAGGAGTCCTGGTGGAACCCTCATCTGATGCTGAGCTGTCAGATTCCATGCTGAAATTGGACAAAATAGTTTGCTGTTTTGTACAAAGTTAACAGTTATGAAGTAATGGTAAGAACGTACAGGTGACATAGTGGTTTAAGAAGGTGCCTTGCCACTATCAGTAAGTTAAGTCATGTGGTTTGATTCCCATGTGGAACAAAAATTGGTGTGAATCACAAATAATTGTTTGGTGTGTAGGTGTTTTCTATGTCCTTGGTTTGAATGATTGTAACGTACAATGCTATATAAGGTTTACAACTAGAACAAGAGTTGTCTTTCTTTAAATGGTGAAAGTAAAAATATGATAACAGCATTCTGTCTGGATATTAGAATCCATCCTTCCTACTAATATTATAAATGTGAAGTTTGTGAGGTAGGGGTATTATTGTTTATACATCAGAATAACATATAGGTTACTGAAATCTATCTTAACATAAATCTACATTAACGCAAGCATAACCGTGGACGAAATATAGTATGCCATATGTTAGAATTTGTTAAATTAAGTAAACAAATCTTCTGCCTAATGTTTCAATTCTGTGATAATTCGTTTACATAGGCAGAGTTATATTTCAAGTCAAACATTATTGTAGGCAATTACTATTATAGCTACATAATCTAACCAGGAACAAAAATATTAATGCAAGAATATGACCAATTAAATATAGCTGTCAACATCTATATTTTTGCAATATGGCAAGTTAGAACAGTTAAAACATTATATTTGTTTTGTAAACATACATGATACATAAATGGATTATGTCTGTATTGTGGATTTAAACTTTAGTTTCCAGCAAGAGATACATATAATATCTGGTTAGTTCTAGATCCTGTGTATTTTGTATTGTAACTAATATTCAATGCACAAATATTCATATTTTATATTAGTTGGCCTCAATGGCGTAGTGGTCAGTGTAACCGACTGCGACGCCTGAGGTCGCATGTTCGATTCCCGCACAAGTCAAACATTTGTGTGCATGAGCAAGGATGTTTGTCTTGGTCTGGGTGTTTCTATGTATAATATGTATGTATTTACAAAAAAATAGTATATATGTATATTTATCCATTGTCTAGTATCCATAGTACAAGCTCTGCTTAGTTTGGGCTAGATAGTGTTGTGTGTATGTGAAAGAATATTATAATACTAAAAAAACAAAGAAAAACAAATAAAAATATTATATATTTCAGCTTTTACAAATAAGAATTTGGTTAGAGTGTAGAAAAGGGTGTGCAAGTGTATGAGACTTCAATGTGTGAAAATACTCTATGCTGCTAAAGTTTTTTTTTAAACTCTTTAGTATAAAATGACTAATGATAAGACAAATACCATCTATAAAGTTTTTGTTTACAACCAATGGTTAATTTGTAAATTACAGTTTTAGTGTGACACCTATGTACTAAAAAGACTACAAATTTTCACATACTTAAATCATATCAAATCAAAATCTTTATCAATGTTTGTATTTTGGTATTTTAAGGTTTAAATGTAAGCTATGCATCTTGGTAGTTTTCTTTATTAACTACAAATTATCACATGAACTTACCTGTCAGCGTTTTCTCCAGTATTTTCATAGTAATCAGACTCGCTTCCTGACGCAGTGCCGGCATCTTCAACCTGTCTCGTCGGAGCGGAGCTTTCCTGAGCCTGGAACTCTTGGCTTTCCTCATGCCTAAATCCTCCCGTGTAAGACTTCACGGGTGTTTGTCGACGGAAACGAGTCTCAATATCATCAGGAGACTCGAAGTCCATCAATTTAGAACTCTTCTTTCGAACGCGTCCACTACGAGATATGCCAGTGACTTCTAAATCTGAAATATGAAGAGCAATACAATTTTGGAGGGAAAATTTTCAGGTATGTAAATGGAAATAGTGCAATCCATAAATACCTTCTTGCATTTCTGTGGTTCTCCACACAATCTAGTTTTTATGTCGTATTGATTTGTTTGCTTCAAATACGACTCAAATCATCGGCGCATAAAGATTTGACAATTGAAAGATTAAATTTTGACTAACGCGTAAAATGAGGTGTTAGGGTTTGAGGGTTTTGAACTATAGAGTCTATGGTTAGGCAGTATGTAATGTAATGTGATACATGTAATACCATATTAATAAATAATAATAATAAATTCTTTATTGTAACAAAAAGGTATATACAATTTAAGTGTAAGCCCTGATTCCCAAACTAGCGTGAGTTCTCCAGTATGTATGTGAGATTATCTAATAGATGAATCCTTTCATTCGGTTTTGGTGATGCGGTGTAGTGTTTTAAGTTAAATTGGACAAAATTATATATTTTACCGTATTTTTTTCCTGAGAGCTCTTGTTGCCTATTAGGTATATCTGTTAAATTCGGGTTAACATTATATTCATACTTAGATAGACTCTGGCCTAAATCGCAAAATGTGCAGACAAAGGTATTAAAACAAAATTTCGTCTGGTATGGTTTTAAGTAAAGGTTAGGTACTAGGAAAATCCTGTCAGACAGATTACCAGGCTCCCTACATACATCGAATCACAGATAGTGGAAACTATGTGAACTATAAAGTGATTGAACTAATACCAAGTAAAATAGAAAGTGACGTTAAACAAATTTAAGTTACAAATATTAATGTGTGTGCGTGTTTATGTGTGTGTGTGTGCGTGTGTGTGTGTGTGTGTGTGTGTGTGTGTGTGTGTGTGTGTGTGGTGTGTGTGTGTATGCGCTCGCACGTGCACGCATGCTTGCTTGTTATGTAAGAGAGCGTGTGTGTGTGTGAGTGTATGAGTGCGTACTAGAGTGTGTGCGTGTGCATGGATGTATATGTTTATATCAATGTTTTCGGAAGATTTTCTGTTGCAACGTAACTGAGTTTGTGTAACCATTGGGAAACAATTTGCTTGCATTCATTTTTCGGAAGGGAATATATTTCAAGGGCTCAATTAATGTTGTTATACAAATGGCTACCCAGAAAACAGTACATTTTGTGGGACAGGCTATTTCTATTTAGAACAGGTGGACATATTCTGTTTCTACGTCTCTGTGGGTAGTTAGATGATATGAAATTGATTTCGGAATGTTTTTTTAATACTGAATAGAGAACATAGAGTTGGCGAACTGTGAGTACATTACAGAAACTGTATAAGTCAGATGTTGGATAATAGAACGGGAGGAAGTGCGATACTTTTAAAATTGCTCTTTGAGCTCGTTCCACTGGAAGAATCAAAGACTTTGCAGCCCCACCTCACACTTTAATACAGTACGTGAGGAGGGACTGACATAAAGCAAGATAAGTCATTTTAATTGTGTCTTTATCAACTATATTTCTGAGGTTTTTGAATACATAAATCAATTTTCTAATTCTTGACGCTACCAGAGTTAGGAGTGGTTTGAAAGTAAGATTTTTGACAATAATGACCCCTAAATATTAAGTGCTATTTTCCATTTATAGTCTAAGACATGTGCAGTTGGTATCAGCGCTATATAGAAAATTGTGAGCTTTTATATTAAAATTAGCTAAATCATGCGAGGGAACGGAGGATAGTGAAAATGCTATATACTTTGTCTTTTCTACATTGAGAGACAGAGAATTGTTGTAGAGCCAATTAGTGACTAGGTTAAAATCTGCTTGAACATAGCTAAATGTCTATTCCCAACGAGATGTGCTAAAGATGAATACCCGTGTCGTCAGCATATCTCACAATTTTCCCATTTGTGAGTTTGAGGTTACAAAGATTATTGATAAATACGAGGAACAGGGTTGGCAGTATACTTCCTTGTGGGACGCCGTAATGTACTTCTCGATCATCACTAATCCAATCGTCAATTTTGACGCACTGGTAGCGATCACTTAAATAATTTTTAAAAAGTTGAAGTTGCCGACTTCTTATGCCCAGATTATTTAACTTTTGCAAAAGTATTGGTGCAGAAACTGTATCAAAAGCCTTGGCTTAATCTAGAAATATAGCCAACACTTTGTCCTTTACTTCCAGTTTACTCACAATATGCCCTGTAAGCTCATGAACGGCATCATTAGTAGATTTCTTCCTACGAAATCCAAATTGACCATCTAATAAGCGGTTTTTAGATTCTAGACACTGAAGTAATCTGTTATTAATGGCTTTCTCCAGAATTTTGGAAAATGTAGGCAAAATAGAAATGGGTCTATAATTATTGATACAGTCCCTGACACCACTCTTAAATATAGGGTGAATAGCAATCGTTTAAAAGCTGCCGGGAAAACGCCTGTATTTATTGAGAGGTTGCAGACATGAGTAAATGGCGCCACAAGGAAGTCAATATATCTCTTTGTAAGACCACCAGATAAATTGTCGCATCCCGCAGAGCAATCATTTTTTAAGCTGAGAATTAGCGATCTGATTTCATTTTCATCTACAGGTAAAAGAACGAACGGTAAAGGTGATGTTGTGGAAGAGGGCAATGAAGGTGGAGTGAGGTTTATATTGATTGAGGTCGACAACTTATGACCTATCCCTTCAAAAAAGCTTTTTATTTTCTTCATTAACCGATTGGATAGGATTTATATTGCAAACCAATTCAGTGGCTGGTTTTTTAATTTTATTTAATTCACTAAATAGGTTGAGCCTATTGCTCTCTACCAAGCATGCAGACTGCTGACAATGCTGCTACTAAGACTTTCTAAATAGACAAACCAATAAAAATTTGATCAATCCAGGAATTTAACTTAAGACCTAGCCTACAGCAGTCGCTTTTACTAGGTTATTATAAATTCAATATTAATTAATTCTTTATATAATATATAAAGACTTATTAATAGAATATTTGCGACCGATGGGAGGTCTGGGTTCAACTTTTAGGTCTGTAGTGTCATTGAATTTATTTAAAAAAATTCTCATTAGCAATACCTACAGAATGTGCCTAGTATAAAACGTAGGACTAAAAACAGTGCCTCAATAGCGACAGTTACGCTTAGCCCTACCGGACACCTACCTAGAAATAAGTATAAAATAATATTTATTCCAGCCCAGTGGGGATAACTAGTAGAGCTAGTTATAACTGCCGCCGAAACGTGAGTATTATACGTAGCGCGTAGGTATCTGCACGTTCGGTAATCGTGATGTGAATCTATGTGTATTTATTATATTATCATCAGAGGTTAAAACGATAGTTTACTCCGCTGGCTCACTGTGAGTTGGTATAGATAACACCTCGGCTATCTTTAATTTTTTAAAAAGCATCTTTCGCTCTATGAAAGATTAGGGAGATTACATTCAAACAACGGATACAAAGAGCACCTAGACTCGGAACGTTTTTTGTGTCTCACACAAATGTTTGTCCTGTGTGGGTATCGAACCACAACACTCGTCGCAATGGCAATGGCGAAGCAACCATTAAGCCACTATACCATCGATGCAGTCTATCATCGATACCATTTGGCAAAACACAGGCATGGCTTGTTCACGGTTGTATTCTCCGTCGTTAAAGCGAGCGATAACTATTTAATACGCATTTTACTTCTAAGTAAATATCATAGGTATGCCCTCTGCGTGTCAGTGCAAAGGTCTGCCATTAGGCTATCACGCTGTAAAATGAAAAACTTTTTATATTTTAAATACAGTCCCGCTTTAGGAATACAACGGGGAACTTTACAAAAATTCCCACGATGAACACAAAGACCACCCGACTCGTCTGTGTGTTCTTTGTGTTTAATCATTAAATTTTGTGGATCTCATAAAGTTTTGTATAGTATTACTCAGAAATAAAACAAAATATGTACAACAATCATCATATATATAATAACTGTACGGTAATAAATATGCAAGTATTATATATTAACATCGGAATTGTGACGAAGTCGTTAACAATGAAAATACTTCTAAGGGTCAGTTCAGACAGAACGGAAAAATCCTCGCGCAGGCTCGAGCCTCCTCTAGCCGCAATTCACACAGAGAGCAACAATGCGCTTCGAGACGGCGACAGGCTCGAGCCCGCGCGAGTATCGGCGCGTCAATGCGAGGCTACGCGATCAAATTCACCGGAGTTGCCCGCCTTCGCATTGTTATCATCGCTCGATGCGAGCGCACGTGATAATGATTGACCGTGATATTGTAATTATTGCGCTTTTGGCAGAGGAAGAAAAGGAAGAATATATAATATGAATATGTAAGCGGCGGTACGTGAGCAAGTCAGAACCTGCTCGCGCGGTTTCGGGCATCCTCGAGGACTCCCGAGCGGGCACGAGGAAGCGCGAGACCGAGTCGCGAGCATACGCGAGCCGACTGCCTCGATGTTCATACAATTTTCTACTTAAGGCTATGGTAATACAGTCCTATTTTTAATTGAGCCAGTAAATTGCTCAGGCATTTTTGCGTTCGGTCTGAACTGACTCTAATAGTTACCTAAAATGCTACCGAAATACATACAGGTACAAAAATTAAAAATGGTTATGTGTTATAATGCTGAAAAAATACAGAAACATCATTTATTTGATCACTAAACAGAATAACATATATTAAAATGTTTGTCGTTTTGATTTTGTCGTTTTTACACACAAATTTATTATATTTAATATATTTGGATTGTTTTTATATATGTTTGTCGACAGTGTGATACAAAATTAGTGGATAAACGTGGCAAGATATTAACCCCAAGCTTATAAATGATCTAACGCTGTTCAGAATAACCAATGCGTAGGTAAGGCTAAGATTTGATTTCCACATTCTTGTCTTTGACAAAAAATCGGTCAATTATTTTTTTTACCACAATGGTGCATTTTCCAATATAGTTAATTTTTTGACCCATTCTGCATACACGTATACAAAATTACGCTTTTTACGCGCATCTCGTTCTATTTTCGTTTTCTATTTCGGCGTTAGGTTTCATTGTTTCTGTGTTTGTTATCCTGAACAACAGTTTATGCTTAGTATTCAGTAGGTATTAATATAAATTTAATATTGCGATTTTATGTTACTTAAGCTAAAGCAATCACAATATTTGGAGGTTCCTGTGTATGATATAAAATATCAAAAATATACCCTTTGGACAAACGACAGATAATCCACGGTGACCATTTTCACGGTATTTACTCACAAGACAGTATATACTCTTAAGTATAAAGACTTTAAACTCTAAAAGTTCGTAATAAAGTAACCATCATTCGTGGACATTTTAGGACATTTTAAGTACAAAATTCTCTTAATACCTGGACATGAATACCGCGAACTAAACGTCGTTTGTATAAAACCTTATTATTATTCTTTATTAACCGTTAATTAAAATCAGTTGCTATTGGACTAGTATTATTATATTATATTCGAATATAGATAACAAATTAACTTTTGTATTTTTAACATTAGTTTCAACAACCGTTATAAATAAAATCACAAATAATTTACGTTTAGGATGACACATAGGACACTGCACATTGGCTTAATTTAGGTAATTAAAGGAATTGACTTGTAGCACAAATTAGGCAAGTACAGATGGCCATGGAGATACAAAGCTCGGAAACAGACGCACCTACACATAGAAGCGTGTTTATAGCGAGCGAGGGGCAAATACTTCTAATGCTAAACACGGATGAATGTCAATTACATTGATTTTCCACTGCTTGTTTTAAGTCGGCCGTCTGTATTGATACTATTTTGTGCCAGAAATTAGTAATTCAGACCGATCCTATACAATTGCGAATACAGTTCAGTAAAAAACATATAAAACTCTAAATATATTATATTTGTACCAGTTCACACCTGTAGAACACAGATTATTATGTATAAAGACATAAAAAGAAATTCAAACTTCAAATAAAAAAGCTTCAATAAGATTTATTTTATTATTCAAAAGTGTCATTAATCATTATGCCAATCAAAACACTACTACACATTTCTAATGTAGCGAAACTATATTGTTTTAGAAAAAGTGCATTTTTCTGCCGACTACAGTGAGATCGGTCGAAAATTTTATCACTACCCGACTTTAGAACAAATAGAAGCAACAAAATTCTTTAAAAATTTAAGAAAAGTCTTCATGCGTCAGCCATCTTGGTAGATTTTTACCGCCAATAGCTTCATAAGTAGACCATCGACACAGATCTTGAACGACTTCCTAAACCTTGTATGTGTAACCCAATACCTACATAAACTAAAAAGACTAGTTCACATACACAGGAACCCCATACCAATTATAAAATCAACTAACTCTGCCAATAATGTTGCCCAAAATTATTGCCATGCACATTATAACACCTATTCCAGTTAATATCTGGTTCGGTTCCAGCAGAACTTTGGTCTGGTCTTCCATTTTGCCCTGGTCGTTGTCTTCGAGATCTTGGTGGACTACAGAGAGAGCTTTGGCGAGTTCCGCGTCAGATTGTGCACTGGACTGCGAGGCAAGGATGATTGAGCGTCTTAGCTCGCGAAGGTGGATGTCCATTGAGTTTTCTCGTTGGTGGAGATGTTCTGTGAAGAAATATAATTATGTAACAATATTAACTAACAAATATACGGTTTTAAAATTTATTTTTACATTTTTACCGTACTTACTAGGTAAGTACCTTCTTATAATATCTGTAGGAAAACCAAATAACTTTTGTTTGCCCGACCCGAGATTCGAACCTGAGATCTCATGCACTGCAGTCGCTTACACTATTGCTGCACGACCAAGGCAGTCAACTCTTTTTATAAAAAGTCTTTGATAAAATTTAAAACTACAGCAGGAAGTTAGAAACAAGTTGAACAGCTACGAAACGAAAATACGTACCTATTAAAGATGTCTGTTTGTTGACTAGGTGGTTAATGTTTTCCTGCATCGTTCGTAAGCTTTGTGCCAATTGTTCCTGTAAATAAACATATAAATGTTACTAAAATTATTATTGTCACATACAATAAAATAACTGTATAAGTAGGTCTAGCTAGCCTAAAATGCTTAGAAAAATACAGTGAGCTGCAAAAATGCATACCCATTTCAAAACTAAAATGGTATAAGCCGGTAATTGACGCCATCTAAAGGAAATCTACACAAGAACTGTTAACTAGTGTATTAATATTGTAATAGATGGCGGTGCACCTCTATAAAATAAAAAAAAGTAGATTTTTTAATAACTCAATTTTGATAAAGGAGACCTTTATATTGTAATAACAATATTAATTTTCAGTAGACTAAGTAGAAAACATTATTCTATGAAGTTTAGTATCAAGTTCCTTAAATAATATAATAAAACACAAAATCACGTCAAAATATCCACTATACGAGCGAACAAACGCTAAGCGAATGATGGAAACAGAATTGACAGATAAGTCAAGTGTTGCTAGAATATGAAAATAAATTACCCAACACACTTTACAATTTTGTTATATTTTATCAAATATCATTTCATTTTTACATAAATTATTGTTGTCGAATTCAAAATATAAATATAGTAAATAATGAAAAAAATATCAACGTAGTTTCAGATTTCGTTAATATTTCTAAATATTAATTTTTTAAGTACTTTGTTCCGGTTTTTGCCCATTGTTTTTTACTAGGCAACACAAACAAGCCATTTAGATTGTTTATTTCAGTTCCACGTTTAAAAACAAATGAAAATATTTTAAAATCATTTTTATTATACGTCAATTTCATACGACTGGATTATAATTTATAACCAATATTTATTATATATTAAAACAAAACTTTTAATATTTTACTTTGTTTATAAGACGATTGTCCACGTTCAAGCCGAATATGGACGGTCTCCTTTACCTTAAACTATTTTTTAAACTCTATTCACAACAGTTAATTTAACAAAGAACACGTTTCAGGGTAAGACATGAAACAAAGAATTACAAATGAATTTATAAATTTATTGTGGGTAGTTAATTTTATAGATACTTTCGATGACTCGCTATTCTGTTCGTACTCAACCATTATTCTGTCCCTGTATTCGAGTGCTGTTCCGGTTGAGATTATAATTTCTTATAAATTTCACCTATTACAACGCCATCTAGTTCATTAATATTCATTCTAATTCGAGTGTTCACAGGATTTTGGACCTTAAGGTATCCATGCACTATTACAGGTGACTGTACATTGGAATTAAACAAATGTATACGGATTTTATCGCCTTGTTTATTTTTTATAAAACACTATTCTACACTCGCAAAAGAACACCGAATTCCACGAGGGATGCTTCGCGAGGCTATTGAAATTAAAAAAACATCCTAATTTCAAAAGAGAAGATGGTTGGCATGTACCAACAGCTTGGGATCCAGTAACTCAGATAGTCAAACCCAAGAAGAAGCAAAACACAGCCAGACTATAGACTATATATACTATGATCTCATTCTGTGTAAATAGAAACACCAATTAAATTAAATTATATTCGCGTACTTTGAAAATAACTACTATGCTTAAAACATTGAGACAACCACCAAATTAGCCTCCCCGTGAACATGGCTGCTGAAAAGCAACCGAAACATCGAGGAAAGTGTAAACATAAATCTAAATAGTATTATAACTTAAATAGCTTAAATATAAGTAAACAGTAACTACCGTTTATTTTTTATAATATATGTAAACAAATATTTTTATACACTTGACAAAACTCAAAAATATTATTTTATATTTATTTTTTTCGTTCACTCTGACATTAATTCTGTAATATTAAGTATTTTTAGTAACGGTAACACTGCTTCGATCCACATTAGGATCGTCAAATTCGAAAATGGCGGCCAAAGTAAAAAATACTATATTCTGTTAGAACTTGTTCTCCTAAACATTCCCCATTATGGCAACAAAACTCTGGGACTGTTGAAAGTTGTAGTAAAAGTGTTTAACAATAGTAGTTTAAATTTTCAAAATTATATAATAATAGTGTTTTATAAAAAATAAACAACGCGATAAAATCCATATAAATTTGTTTAATTTCAATGTATAACATTCGCCTAAACGTAAGACAGTATAAAGTACATTGGTTTATTTGTTAAGATTCGATGTCTAAGAGTCTGTTCAAGTATCACGTACACTTAAGACTCCGCCGAGAGAAATGTGCCGAAACAGGCGGTTAATGTTAAGTTGATAAAATCAACACTTTTTGTTTAATACATATATAAAGTATACATTTACCATAACAATGAATGTGTTTACAATTACTCCGTGTAAAAACATAAAATAATTAATATTTTCGCCTACAGATTTGCGTAAATTTTCACGAAAAATACAAAATCGTAAGCTCGTGTTACGTGATTTTTAGATTATAACAGTTGAAATCTATCCTATTTTACAGCTTAAACGAAACATAAATAATTATATTATAATTTGTCCGTCCCAAATATTTAGGTTATTGGTTGACAATAAAGATACATATTTATCAAAAAAGCACGTCAAATCCTCCATACAATTTTAATATGGCGGCCGCGCGCCGATTTGTATATCGAGCTTTGTCATTCAGTACAACCGCGTCTTACGCTCGGCGCAGTCTTAATACAATACTAGGTAACGGATGTTACTCGCGATGAAGTATTTAAAATGTGATACATCTTGGAACCCAGACATCAGCAAATGTAAACGTCGCCGCAATGAGTTAGGCCGTCAGTGTGTCGACGTCGTTAGTGTTGTGCGTCGAAATATCCATAGTGTAAATGCAAATATAATAATGATCTAGTAGCTGGAACCCGCAGTTCACAATGGCGACGCTGAGCTTAAATCAGTCAACCCGTGACCATGATCGATTTAAGTCGGTCGAAACCTCGGGCAATCAATAGATATTGGTGCTTACGTAATACTTGATAGATCCTTAAACCACTAAACTTCTTCTCCCTAGCCTTTATTATTCCCAAGTCACTTGGGTTCGGCTTTTCTGGTCTAGCCGGATTTGACTGGATATCAGTTTTTACACGGAACGGCTGCCACCTGACCGCCGCTACCCGAAGGCTAACAATACCCTAAAGCTAGACCAGTGTCAGGATATTATAGGGCACTGATTTCCCAATAACGAGTGCCATAGATGTTCATGGCAGCCGGGACCGACGGCTTAACGTGCTCTCCGAGGTACGGAGCAGGCGATAATTGTTAATCAATACGCACATAATTTTATAAAAGTCAAAGTCAAAGTCCTTAAACCACTAAACTGAATTTGTTAAATATTCGTATTAGCTTCTACCCCAGTATTCAATCTCCATTCAAAAGTAACATAAAGGGAACTTGAATAAACGCAAGCAAGTTTATTCTAACATGTATCTATATCACAAGATATGGGCATATATCAAAAATGTAACATTGTCATCTAGGATTGTTTATATGCACTACATATTATTAAACAAAGTCACCTGCCGCGTCGGTCTGTCTGTTCGCAATAGATTCAAAATAAGACAGTTCAGCAAATTTTTATTTACATATTTGAAGTAACCAACTGCCACGCCTGAGGTCGCGGGTTCGATTGCCGCACAAGACAAACATTTGCGTGCATGAACATGGATGTTTGTCTTGGTCTGGGTGTTTCTATGTATAATAAATATTTACAAAAAGAAAAGTATATACGTATGTTTAGTTTGGGCCAGATGGTGTTGTGTGTATGTGGTAAAATATTATTATACAGGGTGATTTTGAAATCGTGTAATTCCTTTTAACCACGCATTCTACTGGTGATATAGAATAACCCTGACCATATTTTTTCTTAATTAGAATAATGGTTTCGGCAAAATTAGAGTACAGACTTTTTTCATGAAATGATTTCAATTAGTCATATTTTAACCACCTGACACAATTTTAATATTTTACTAATTTAAAAATAATAACATAACAATAACTGATGTCGTAAATAATAAGGGGCAATAAAAAGGACCGCCCGTTATTATTTACGACATTAATTATTAATATGTTTTTTTATTTTAATTAGTAAAAAATTAAAATTGCCTCGGTTGGTTAACATATGACTATCTGACACCATTTCACGAAAAAAACGGAATAACAATTTTTCAAAAAAAATAAATCTAATTAAATAAAAATGTGGTCAGGGTTATTCTATATCACCAGTAGAATGCGTGGTTAAAAGGAATTACACGATTTCAAAATCACCCTGTATATTATTATTATTTATTTTTGTTTATTTATTTGTTACGCTTCCACGCCTTAACTACTTGATCGATCGTCATGAAATTTCACATACATGTTGTCGGAGGCATTTCTGCCTATCAGGGTATAGGCGTGAGACTGTATGTGGAAGTTATCCTATGAAGTACGGGTATTACCTGATAAGCAAACTCAGTTTTCATAGCTTCAGTAATGTCTGCCCTGCTGGCCGAGCCTCCTCCAGCGATGGTATACAGCACGCTCGCACTGCGCGCCATCTGCTGTTCCATCATGTCACGGAACTCCGCCATTTTTAGATGGTTGTTCAATGTTGAACCTGCTATACCTAGGACTGTGCCTGTGGGTTGTGAAATAAGAAAAATATTTATTTCGAGCGACAGCTTTGTGGTTACGTGGGGATGTACTATCGACTTGAGCGACGGTTGACCACTCCTAAGGTTAAAATCGCATAGCAGGTCAACACTTGGTAGGCCACCCGTGACACGCTCCTTTTTTTTGTTTGAGTTTTTTTACACTTTACGTTTGTTTACTGATTCTAAGGCGATTGATTGATTGATTGGTTAACAAAATTAAGGGCGGAGTCACTTAAAGTCAACATGTGTAAGCGAATTTTTTTCTGAAATGGTCAACCGTCACTCAAGTCGATAGTACCTATAGTTTTTGTTTTAGATAGATGAAAAGAAGACGTGATTTTATTATACTTTTTAGACAGGTAAGGCTTAGGCAGGTAGGATTTGTAGGCAGGGGATGAGATAACAGCTTAATTCCGGATAGTAACTTTCATGGAGAACAGCTTTATTTCAGGCCGCTGCTTTATGCTTTGCTTCATTGCATACACAGTTTTTGTATAGAACTACAAAGAATAAAAGACGTGATTTCATTATACTTTATAACGTAGTATTTAAGTCGTACTATGTTGAAAACAAATTGATTAAGATATAATTTAATGTCATATTTACTATAAAAAAATCGACATTAATAAAAAGTATTTTAAAAAGTCAACTGCCGCACTAGGACGATTTCCTGTGTCGCGAAACCCAAATATTCAAACAACGGACACAATGAACACGCAGAACCGGAACAATCATTCATGGATCACACATTTTTTCAGTCCAGTGTAGGTATCGAATACACAACACTCGGCGCAGTGACTGTGCCGAGGCGACTACTGAAAACATTACGCCATCCGCCATTGTTCTCGATAAACGATTAAAACATATCTTAGTAAGCAGTAGCTCTATTTTAAGCACAAATGGTCAAAGATCAAAATTAATTAAGTCGCCGCGGCACACCGGTGGCCAGATAAAATAGATTTTAATTAAATTGAGTTAAGAATTGGCAGATTAAACAACATATTCACTAAAATTTTATCTATACTAATATTATAAAGAGAAAAGATAGATTTTTTGTTTGTTTGTAATGATTTAACTCAAAAACTACTCAACCGAATTTAAAAATTCTTTCACCAGTATAAAGCTGTATTATCACCGAGTAACATAAGTTACATATTTAAAAAAAAAGTACTGTTACACCAAACCTAACCTACTCTTACGCGAGCGATCGCGAGCCGCGGGCAAAAGCTAATAATTTATATTTTCTTCAAGACTGTCTCGGTGGCGTAGCGGTACTGTATGTGTCTACTGTGGGGTCTCGTGTTCCATAAATTGTATTAAAACAGTACTAAAAATTTACTATTATTAACTTACCAAATATAGAAGCGACAATATACCAATACTTGTTCCTCTCAGCATGTGCCCTTTCTCTTTCATGTCCTAATTTTACAGCGGCTGACATCGTCGCGAACAACTCACGCTCTTCGCGCTCAGCATCCGAAAATAACGCACGAAGAGCTCGTTCTTGAATAATAAGCTGCATAGAGATAAAATTAATTCTAAATTAGGAAAAATTTATGCAATGACAACACTGGTAAATTACTGTCATAAAATCTTGTCTATGGATATTTTTAAAAAGTAACGTATTACGTAAATAATTGTGCGCGTATTCAAAATATATAAAATAAATAAATAAATAAAAATGTTTTATTTTAGTAACTTAAACAACTACTACAGTTTATCTTACATAGGAGTCTCCTATTAAGTATTTTGAAATACTTGTGCTAGGAGGCTCCGCTCTTCATAGATCATTCAAATGTAGAAGTGTGTATTACATTACAGACATAAATTTATAATCAAATTTTATAGTAAGTTAAATGCTGACAAATAAATGAAAACTGAATATAATTTGTTTAGGGAAATATAGAATTTTAAACCGTGTTTGTTTCGATGTGTGTATGTGTGTGTGTGTGTGTGTTTGTGTGTGTGTGTGTGTGTGTGTGTGTGTGTGTATGTATGTTTGTGTGTGTGTGTGTGTGTGTGCGTGTGTGAGTGTTGTGTTACGTTGTGATGTGTAGCAGGGCTTCTATCTCATCATAAGTCCTAACTTTTAGCCATTCTGTTAAGCGCTTTTTACATTCGTAACTTGTTAGAGGATATAGATTAAGAATTTTATTGGTTTTATTATACAGGAAGGCTGATTGACATTTATACTGTCTCTGTGCGTAAGCTGTATGCGTTAAGGTACGTGGTACTACGTTTAGTATTCGTCTGGGTTTGCGAGCACTGGGTGTAAACGGAAGCTTCTTATGTACTTTCAGGATGATATGGAGAACATATAGTTTTCTGATTGTGAGGAGACCGCTTTGAGAATAAAGGTTTTCTGTTGAGAATCTATATGGCTTGAAATACATCACCTTTAGTAAAGCCCTCTGTGCTCTTTCGAGTTCTAAGAATTTAATTTTGGTAGCGCTACCCCACACCGGTATACAGTATGTTATGACTGATTGAGCTAGTGCAATATATATTTGGCGTAATAAAAACTTCGAAGCAACATGTCTCAGTGTTTTAAATAACCAAATGAGTTTTCTGGTGCGAGTCATAACCATGTCTATATGTACATGCCATGATAAACGTTGGTCGAGCATTACGCCTAAGTACTTTGTGCTAGAAACTTTTTCTATAGAATTACATGTACAGTTTGTGTCATTAATGTTGCCGCAAGTATGAATTTTGAGATTAAGGCTATTTTCAGGTTGAGAATTATTATAATTCGTAAAAGCAATGTAACTAGTTTTAGATATATTAAGCGTTAATAAATTAAGTTTTAGCCATTCAGCTATTTTAGCTAGCCCCTTTTTCGCTAGTTTAAATGTCGAGTTCCAAGTGTCGCCCGTGAATGTAACTGCTGTATCATCAGCGTAGGAAAATACTCTGCCGTTTTCAAGTTGCATTTTGCACAAATTATTGATATAAATCAAAAAGAGAGTGGGACTTAATACACTGCCTTGAGGGGTGCCGTAGTTGATATTCACGTCTTCACTTACATATTTTCCTATTTTTACGCACTGCCTACGGTTCTGGAGATAGTTTGATAATAGTGTAAGCGGGATACCTCTTATTCCTATACTCTCAAGACTGCGCACGAGGGTGGGAACAGACACAGTATCGAATGCCTTTTTGAGATCTAGGAACACAGTTAGACATTTTTTCTCTGTGTCTACCTGCTCAACAATGTGTGAGGTAAGCGATATGACTGCATCTACTGTAGATAGGCCTTTTCTGAATCCAAATTGTCTGTTTGATAAGATGTTATATTTTTCTAAATACGTAAGTAGCTGAGAGTTAATTAGCTTTTCTATGATTTTAGAAATAGTAGGCAAGACTGAGATCGGTCTATAGTTGCCCATCTCACCACTGTCACCACCTTTGTGCACAGGCGTGACAATTGCTTGTTTTAGGGCAGCGGGGAAAATACCCTTCTGGAAGCATAGATTAGCCATATAAATATTAAAAACAAATACATTAATCTGTTAGTGATTATTGATTATAAACTTTAGCATAAACTGTTAAACACTAATATGGCTATTATATCTATTTATGGGTAACAGAGGTTTCATATACGATGCCAAAACCATGATTCTCTTTTGGTTCAAAGTTCAGAACCTAAACTAGCCACAGCCTGAACCTAGATTCTTACGCGCAGTGATTGCTTAGTGTGAGACCGTTGGAATGCATTTGTTTCTAACACGCTTTTATTAGCTTGGTGTGTATCTATGAATCTATGTAACGGAATCTTTGAACGTGATTTCCACCCCTTTCAAACCGACGGATTTATTTGAAACTTTGCACACTTATCGAGGACCGATGACAATACAATAATTTAGAAAAAATAATAGTTCACGTAAAAATAAAAAATATTTAAAAAAATGAAAAATCGTTTTATTAAAAAAATTTGAAAATAATTAAATGATTTTAATGTAAAAAAGCGTGGTGTGCTTTCTAAGATATTTTGATAACCCCACGCTTTTTTACACTAAAATTATTATTATTTTTTCTACTTTTTTAGTAAAGCTTATTTATTAGTTTTTTTAATTTATCATTGCACCGCACGGGTAGTCAAAGCAATTTCTTTGTACTAAAAGTTTGACAGCGATAGTCTAGTGGGAGATCATTGGACTAACACGCAAACGATGTTTTCGGTCACCGTTAAAGCGAGCGATAAATTAAATATTTAATACGCACATTACTACGAAAAGACCGAGATGCGGCCTTGGAATCGAACTCGACACCTTTGCGTGGCAGTCCAATGCAGTGTACGGAAGAACTTGATATGTATAGTGAATATGTAAATGTTTCTAATAAAACAAAGTTTGGGAACAAATATGCTATATCTTTAAAGAAAAAATGAAGACCAAATAACAGGCAAATAAATATTATGGGATAAATATTGACTATTGAGTATTGCGACAAAGCACAAACGGTGCCATTTTTAAAGCGTTTTTATTAAATTTGTCGAAGAAGTGTTAAATGCAATAATTACAAAGAATTTTCTTTTTCATGTGGATCTGCTTAAAATAATTTAACTTTGGTTAAAACGGGCGTTTTACTCCTACATTAAGTACGCTAAGGTCTATTCAAAACTGAAGTTACTTGAAAATTTCCGATGTCAAGGTTCTTCCGTACACTGTGCAATGGTCTTTCAATAGGCTGAAGCTGTGAAATTTTAGTAAAAAAAATTGCTTTAACTGCCTGTGCAATGATAAAAAATAGAGGGGTATCAAAATAGAAAGCTGATTTTATTGTAAAAGTTTGGTGCAGAATATAATAGACAATAGGACAAACCTTATGTTCCTCCGTGCAAAGCTGTAAGTACTTTTCGTCTCCCTTCATGGTGTTCTGCATCTCAGCGTGTAATTCCTTCAGCCTGGCTTCCAAGTTAGCGAGCTGCCGACCCACATCCCTTCGCCGGTCTTGAGCCGATATGAACTTCTCCTGTAAATGAGAATGATTAATATTTATAAATGCATATATTTATAGTTTCTTTTACAAAAAGTTGATGACCCTAAATTAGGATTTAAGGTTATCAACTTTTTGTAAAAGAAAAAGCATATTAGGGATGGAGAGCTAAAACAAACAGTTGATATTTGAAAAACGAAACAGTATTTATTTTAATTAAATAATTCTAAACCTTTTTTTTTTGATAATTCAATAATCTCTTGTCATTTATGACTCCGGATCCGGCAATGAGAAAACACTGTTTCGTATCCTTTTTTTAATAGAACAGTAAAAAGGCAATAAATATTATAATACTGCTTTTGACTGAAAAGTTGGTAATCCTATATCCCCGAAGGAATAGGAAGGTACATAGCTTTCTAATGGGCACACATCCAGATTTCGGCCACTGAGATCTTTGTATGAATTGTGCAATATCAGTAAAGCTGGTGAAATGTAGGAGTTACTTTCTAACCTTTTATACATAAGAACGTGAATTATGCGTAAAAATGACAAGGAGCTGAAAGCATAAGGGTAAAAAAGAAAAATGAAAACGTATAACTCGCATTTTCGATTTTGTTGCGTTTTATTTTAATAGTCTTCTTAATGTTCTCTCAAAACGTGCTCAATAACTTTCGTCTCTCTCACTCAAGACGCAAGACCATGCGCAAGTAGAGCGAGTCACCCGCAAATGTAGCACGTACGGGAGGCTCGCGCATGCAGCCCGCGCGGGTAATATGCGCATATAGCCAGCACTTTAAGTTGTGTACAAACACCAGTAAGCTCGAAATCACAACCTCTTGATCTACCTTACCGACATGTTAGGGATTAGAATCCCATGTAGAAAAATTATTTATGTGAACCAGAATTGATTGTTCTGAGCCTAAAACTTTGTGTCTATTGCTTGTATGTTTAAAGAGACCTGGGACACATGGTATGTGGTCTAACCAAAATTACAGATTTCAGTCAAAAGCTTTTTTGCGCCAGTTTTT
The DNA here is from genome assembly GCA_963675205.1 of Catocala nupta. Classification (NCBI taxonomy): domain Eukaryota; kingdom Metazoa; phylum Arthropoda; class Insecta; order Lepidoptera; family Erebidae; genus Catocala; species Catocala nupta. Next base: position 5,461,059 of record OY776105.1, read on the forward strand.
AATAGACAACTCCAGCACTAGAAATAATGCCTATGTGTGAGATATAGATGCTGTTGGCCTGGTGCTGATGTTGATGTTGATAGAGAGATGGGGTCTTATTTATATTAGTTATTTTAGTAGTAATACTGAATTTTATTTAATTTAACCTAGTAACAATATTTACATTGTTTGGCTATAGGCTTAAAATAGAAACCCTATTTATAGCAGACAGACAGATGTGAAAGCCCACCAGATATAAACCCACCAGATATAAAAAATTACCCATTTTCTAACTAATGAGTATGGACGCGTTTTTTTAAGAGCCTCATATCATTCATTGCTTCTGTGTCGCAAGTTTACAAAAATTCAAACAATGGACACAAAGAACACCCAGATTTGGAACAACTATTTGTGGACCACACAATTTTTTGTGTCATTAGCAAGGTAACCACTTAACCCACTACTCCATTCATGCTGATATATAGGCTACTAGATTCAGATCAAGTACCAAACATTAAAACAATACTTTTGAAATATTTTTGTAGCAAATCATGATGACGACAATGTTAATCAATATTTACACTCAGATAAACCAAGTAAGACATTGATAAACATCTGTGATAAAGATATTTTTTATCTTTATATTAGCTTGTATCTGCAATTTCTTGTATCTAGACTTATGCAAGACCTTGAAATCTTGGGGAGAGGTAATACAGCGGTTCCCTATCCATTTGCATTTTTACATGGCACACTTTTGTTTATTGATCCTAATTATATTTACGCGTAACAGCTTACACATATTTTTAAATTGTATTTTAGCAGAACTAGCCACTTGGGGTCCAAGGCCCCCGTGGCAACCTAACAAACCTAATTGTCCAATTGTCTTCGCAATCAAGGTTGGGTAAGGGGATCTCACCAGATTTGCTGTATGCCAAAAATAATTCTGGCAAAGTATTATTATAAATATATTAAAAAATATATGCCAAAATAGTCATGCCAAAGTATATTAGTAAAAATCATTATGCGAAAAGAAGGGATCCCTAATATACCTAGCCACTTTTCTGCATCTATGCAAGGCCAAGTCTATTGCCATCTAACATCCCATTTTCAGACTCCATACAGCTAGCTATTAAGAATTGCTGGAACTTTGGAACCGAATCTGCGAGAACTTCAAGCCAACGACGGCGACGGGCGGGAAACGATTGAAGACCGAAGAAAGTGGCGTTTGTCGTATAGGCGGGCCAGGACACACTGTGTCTCTGGGCCAACAGAGGTTTTAAGTCAATGTCAAGTCACAAATTCTTACTTATTTAGATCACAAAGTAACACTTATAATATTATCAGATCTGTGTAAATAATAATTATGACCCACTCTTGGACATGAGTATCTTCTTAGTGTGACAATGGTTAGGCCATATTCTACCACACTGACCCAGTGCAGGTCTATTTATCCCACATGGTAGTGGGTTGAGCCTTTTTTATTTTATCTCTTATACTTCGTCCTGTCCTTGAGGTCTTCTTCAGAAGCATTGCATGCCTTCATGTCTCTATGCAACACATCTATCTGCATGGTCTTTCTTGCACTAATTCTTTGACCATGTGGATAGATATGTTACACAGAGAAACGAAGGCATGTAATGCACATGTAGTTTGCACAATATAATGTTTATAAAGTTCTCACCATATTAGTGCCCATTGGGACATCACAGGGAGAAGGAGATGGATCATTGAGTAAGTTGAGTCCAGCAAGCTGTCCTGATTTACACACCAGGATCTTTCTTTTCTAATAGTGCAATACAATGGTTGATCAGAAAATGTAAAAGAAAAATCTAAGGTAAATATTTAAAGAGGTGTATTTCTTGGATTTTTATTATACTTAAACTAGCAACCTCGCACAGGTACGGTATGTTTTGTTATATCTCAAAGAGACTGCTAGGATGGCGTAGTGGTTTAAGTGGTCGCCTCGTCACTGACCCTACGCCGAGTGTTGTGGGTTCGATCCCCATACAGAACAAAAATTTGTGTGAACCACAAATTGTTGTTCCAATTCTGGGTGTACTTTGTGACCATTGTCTCTATGTTTGTAAAGTTCCCTGTGACACAGGATTTATTCCTAGTATGGGGGTTATCTTTTTTAAATAAATAAAACAAAGCACCCAGTTGGCTCGACTTTTTCCAACATTTTCAACAATCATCCTCATATTTGAACCAACTAACACAAAACCTTAACAAATTATACACCTAATCTTTTCTCATGAATCACTCTGTTTATTGGTAAAAACCGCATGAAAATCTGCTCAGGAGTTTGTCCTTTGTTGTTTGGACTTTGTTTTATAATATGTAGTGATAGTGATGATAATCTATATCTATCTATACTACTATTGTAAATAGATAAAACTGGGAAACAAAATAAAATTTTCTTCTGCATTAATATTGTTAATGGTTTTAATAAACACCTTCATCAGTCATACCCAAAATGTATTTACTTTGTATGGGTTGACTCTGGTTCTTGCGATATACAATATAAAGAACAGTTCTATCATGACATTAGAACAATGAAAGAAAGATACCATATTATGATGGCAGACTATTGCTGAGTTTAATAAGGGTTTGTACTGAATATAAACACAATAGAAAAGCTTACAGATAAGGTTTTTTATAATATATTTTTTATGATTTTTGTTACTAGCTTATGTATTAAGTTTTCTTGTCTTTATTATATAGCCACTTCTAAAATATATATTTAACATGTAATTGTATTTTTATTTCGACCTTCTTTCAATCATATAGTTATAGTCTTATCTCATAAACTAGAGTCAATTTAACAAATCTGATATTTTCTCGTATTCAGCATACAGAGCAAAATTGACTTCAAGTTACCATACCGCAAAATGACTGTTCTCCATCTGTTTGTATTTAAGAGTTGAACTACTAATGTTCTAAGAGCTAACAGAAAATGATGTGATGGTAGCCCATTGGACAAGGCATAATATTTGTGACCATATTGGATGATAAGTCAAATCTCACTTATAACCAATGTAAACCCACATGTATCCTATCTTACCTGGAGGGGTTTATAAGAATTCTAATTCTTATAACCCAAAATTGCTAGATTTCTTACCACAAATGACAAAATACTATGCTTGAATAGAACAGGCTATGTTTTCAGGGCTTATAACCAGAGATTGGATATTTGGATGCATATTTACCTAAAGTATTTATCATATTAAAGTAAAGTATTTATTATATATATTGACTCACTCGAGGTCGCGGGTTCGATTCCCGCACAAGACAAATATTTGTGTGCATGAACATGGATGTTTGTCTTGGTCTGGGTGTTTCTATGTATAATATGTATGTATTTACAAAAAAAAAAAGTATATATGTATGTTTATCCATTGTCTAGTACCCATAGTACAAGCTCTGCTTAGTTTGGGCTAGATGGTGTTGTGTGTATGTGGTAGAATATTATATTATTATATATTATAGAAGCATGTTGTCAATAAGGTCGAAAATCGCATGCACCTGTTTTTTTGTAAGCAATATTGATGGCTGAACACTTTCTGATAGTCATTTGTTTTGTAGACATTCATGTCTTACGCATTTTTTTTCTTACTTATTTTAGGTACCTATCCCCGTGGTACAACTAGTTGGACATAATTCCACCATTGTACTACAGACCATAATCATAAATAGCAAAAAAATATGTTACAACAGTTGAACCATGGGTAACTTTACTCCCCCAACAATTAAATCAATTGAACATCGCAGTTGTACCACAGGTCGGGAGCGTAATTTTTTTTATTGAACTCAGTACTATTTATTTATTTGTTAAGGATATTTTACAAAATATTTAATTATTTTGTACATACAAAAAATACATAGAAAAGAAATGAAGCACTTGCCATAATAAACAACACCTGAACTTTAGGTAAATATGCACTCGAATATCAAATCTCTGCTTGTATATGAACTTTGACTATGATTAGAAGCTAGATATATATTTAAACATAAGACCTTTCAGAGCTAAGTTGGATTGTGACTTCTGAAAAAGAATCCCAGGTCAGCCATGTTACAAATACATAGATTCACAAGATGAAGAGTCAGAATTCTAAGTAGCAGCATGTTTAATAATAATAATAATATTCTACTACATACACACACAACACCATCCAGCCCAAACTAAGCAGAGCTTGTACTATTGGGACTAGACAATGGATAAACATACATATATACTTTTTTTTTGTAAATACATACATATTTTACAAAGAAACACCCAGACCAAGACAAACATCCATATTCATGCACACAAATGTTTGACTTGTGCGGGAATCGAACCCGCGACCTCAGGTGTGGCAGTCGGTTACACTAACCACTACACCATCAAGGCAGACAGAACTGAGCATAAAATACAGCTAAAGGATATCCAGAGCTTAACCCATTGAGTCACAGTGGCACACCAGTGGGTCAAACACAGTAGATTTATAATTCTGTCTGTCATTCCAAGACTCGTTAGGTAAAATTAGAGCTAACATAATAGAAAAACAACAGCTTTACCTAATTATTTAGGTATATAAGACTACATGTAATGTATAAAAGTCAATGCTACTATGTATATAAATAAATTATACACAAGACAAAGAATATATCTTAATACATCTACAGACTGATGGTTGAGTACTACTCCCAATATCTAGTACGCAAGATGACAGGTTAAAATATAAATACATAAAAATAGGATTAGGTTACAAGATCGTATATAGATAAGTATATATGGAAATCTTGCTTTGTTGCTCACTTGTAGGCATACGAGATTACAATACAATGTGCCCATGACCTTGCAGAAGCTGATGTAAGACCTATGGTATGTATATGATGACAACTAACCTGCGCATCAATGACCGTATTCTGAATCGCCATGATTTCCTCCACGCCCGTGAACTTCTCATATCTGCTGACTATGTCCCGAACTCTCTGTCTAACCGTCTCATATTTGAGCTTCTCCGCGATTTCACTAACCCTTGTAGCTGGGACATATTTGGTTACAATTCTATCCACCCTATCACGACCGCTAGCAGATATTTGTGGTAAATGCACTTTGTCTTTCAGCCTTTGAATGATCACCCGGATTTTGTCTGCCATATTTACATGTTATAATTGCTGTAGTAATTGTATATAATGGTTTTTAACATATTTTCTTTTTGTGTAATGATATCATCCCGGATGGGTTGGGATTACAGAATTTGACATTTAAAATAAATGACATAAGTAATTTGACATTACGATTTCGGATTCGAATTTGACAGATCATGAGTTGACGTATGAAAAAGTAGCGTTCGTAATTTTATTGATTATTTGTAAAAGAATCGACATGTGTGAAATAACTAAATTTAAAATTTAAAAAACCCCCGACACAATATTCATTTGATACCCATATTGAACAATTTTAATTTGTGGAAATATGTAATATTCTGGTGGCGGCCATCTTGGATTTGAAATTTATCATAGTGTATAGTATTCTACTAGTCAAGCCCTTTCATTTGATACCCATATTGAGGGAGTTGTGAAAAAATATGTAATCCGCCATTTTGTGGTGGCGGCCATCTTGGACCAATTTTTATCAAACGTAGCTAAGAACACTCCCGACTAATTCACCTTTCAAATAAAAAAAACAAAATTAAAATCGGTTCATACGTTCGGGAGCTACGATGCCACAGACAGACACACACACACACACACACACACACGCACACACACACACACACACACACACACACACACACTCACAGACACGTCAAACTTATAACATCCGTCGTTTTTGCGTCGGGGGTTAAAATGTTAACAAAAAAGAAAGAGTAATTCAGACCTGTGTTTTATTTCTTCATGAAATTTCTCTCCTAGTCTCGTAAATAATTTGTGGTGGCATCAGCACCGCGCCGTGCATTTATACAACACGACAAAATATTGTGACACGATGCCGTAGGTACATTTTACGGCTACAACGCTGTCGCCACACACAGGCGAAAAATCGACAAAACTTGGCAGAAATCTAGTGTATCCGTTTTTTGTTAATGTTAGTGTTAATTACCTATTATTGATAGTGCGTTATGTATGTATTGATAAAATGTAAATATATTGATTATTAATTTATACAAAGTATGAAATAAAACGACATACACATATTTTAAAAACAGATATTTATTCAAAATGTTCATTTATTAAATCAAGTTCTGCAGAACCGAAGCTTATTTGTTTTTTGGGTTGTAGTTCTGATAAATCTGGTAATAAACGGGTTCGAAGACACCATTGCCAATTGCCGTAAAAACTTCCTAGAAAATCTTTCTCTATATTTTCGAATATCTTTATTTCTACTCTCTTGAGTGTCTTCACTGAAGAGTCCTATGGCAATACCCATGTTTTGCGCTATCATAGTTCCATGTAGTAAAATTTTGTGTATTGTAATTAGCATGTTAAACCATGGATAGTTAAAAATAAAATATGATGCAGTTTGACGGCAGAATAAGCTGAATTTGGTTATGTTTATTCCATAACCACTTGAGATCACTTTTTACGAACGAAAATTGTGTGGAGTCTGTCTTTTACTGGTTTATTCAAACATGTTTTCAAATTATTAAAATCTTTGGATGTCATCTCACACAGATAGCATCGCCTTTCAGAGCTTGTGTTAGTGAGAGCGTTAATCATCTTTCCTTCCACCATGGTCATTTTTAAAACATGCTTCACGCAACATATCGACTCCAGCTTTGAAATTTCTTCTGTTTCGTGGACCATTTGTAGTCTTAAAGTTCGACAGTATCGTGGTGATGATGGGTGTAAATTTTGCCAGATAATATCTGTTTGGTTTAACTCATTTAGGCGTAATGCGTAACTCAAGGCGTAATGGCACTATCGATGTAATTAAGTATAATAGATTCGGCACATTCAAATTTTTGTTTATATTTTGCATGACTACCGGAACCATCACAGCCCCACTTTAAAATTAAACAAAGATTTTGACGTTGGGTCACTGTAAGCCTCTGAATTACTTCGGATAGTGATAATAATAACCTTTGAGCAGTGTGATTCACAAGGTTTTTAAGAGGCACTTCTGCTTTAGTCGCTCCACTTTTAATATTTATAGGGTAACACCTCTTTTTGGCTTCAGCTATCGCTTAATTTGGATACAAATTGCAGCCATCTTCTAATGCGCTTTTTCTTAATAAATTGTATTGGTACTTCGTAAGTTGTCCCTCTATAAACATCGATAACGCTTTATCAGGGCTGAGAGTGGCATGTTGTGGTGTGATTTCAGAAATATTATCCTGAGAAATGTCTTTAAGTAATTTGGATTTTTCTATTTCTCTGCAAGCTCTGTACTTCATTTGCGTGGCATAAGTTAATTCTGCTGAAGTTAATTGCAACCGCACATTTTCAGTTGATTGCCTTTTTGTTCGTTCAGAGCATTCTTCAAATTTCTTAATGGGACGACCTGCTGATCCAGATCTTTTCCGTGAGCGTGGGATGGCAAAAGAAACATATGCGTTAAACCAATATTTGTTCGTACTGACACACCTTTCAAAATGTATATTGCTTTGCCCAAGTTTTAATTTATAAACGTTTATTATTCTTCCCAAAACACCTTTTTCATCTTTTGAAATTACAGGTCATTTTCTACTTTTTTATAACAAAATTGCACTTTTCAGAGTCCTTTCGTGAAGTACATTCTCTATAGTATTCTACAAGAGTCCTTCTGCTTATAAAAATCTCTTCAGAGTTGGATCCTGATACAAAACAAAACGTTTGTTTAATTTATTTTATTTATCTCTGGCATATAAACCCTATGTTTTCTTAAATTAGCGCAAAAACGCGCATCAATTTCTACTTAATAACAATTATTTAATGTATGACGCATAAGTTAATTTATAGTAGGTACAGGATCAGACAAGAATTTGTACTTTTACGCTGTGCAAAGTTTGAAAAATTTTCAAATTGTGACTAACTTCAAAGGAAATAGAAAAGAAAATAGTAGGACGATAGAAATCTAAGCTAATAATACATTTTAATATAGTCGATTACCTCCTGGAGTAGAATCCATTATTGAATTTTGAACCACACAATTGAAACTTCACAAATACTGTTTTTAGAACTGTACTTAGTTAAAATCGCACAAACACATCCGCTGTTCAACAGGTCAAACTTTGGACTAAATTCTCTAATAGTTAAGCATAATGGCGCGCGGGGCGCTTGCGCAGGTAGCTAGCCCTATTCATCAAGAATCCTTTTTAAACAATAGGAACCGGTTTCGGACAAAATTTACTATTTCAATTTTTGCCAACAATTGTGTATTGTTGCCTGTCGCCATTACCTTAACCGTAATATTATAATCCGGATCATTACGATAATAAAAAAATTTACTTTCCGTGAGTATTGCTATATTAATGCGCATAATTCGTATGATATTCGAATACAGGTCTGCGTAACGTGCCCCCCTTTTAATTATCAATAATGCAGTGCACAAACTTACATATAGTGTTGTCAATACATTAGAATATAATTCGATTGCAATTGCACATCACTGAAATGTAGGGTAGCACTAAAAAGTGACGTGTGCTAATCAAATAATCTTTTAAATGATTTATATGCTTAATTGATATACCTAAGTAATTGTCTATATCTATTTCTCGGCTGGTAGATAAATAGTTACTGTAGGCAACAGACGAACATCAACAAAGCGTTTACCATGCCTAATAATAAAAAAAAATATGACGTATAATCGTAATTAACCCACTCTAAAAGCGTTTACGCAGTTTATCTAACGTTTTTCTAGCGGATATATCTGCGTTTATTTATTTTATATATATAGGTACCCTTGAACTTCGTAGATAAAACTTTTAAAACAAAATCAGATGTTTTTGTGATTCCGTTTTATGATCAACATCTTGTGTATTTGCTGACGTCATATTATCACGATTGTATGTCCATAAAGGCACGGTAATGTTATCTAACAGTATTGTAACTCGGCTCTGTTCTTGAAATAATTACCTATAGCCTACTTGAGTATCTTTCTAGTTTAGTGATAGCAAATATGATGTTTTATAAAAAAAATAAATGAAATTTGTTGTGAATGAAATAGGAAGTGTTCAATAAAAATCATGCATGGTTTTTTATTATTAGATTTAATAAAAAACAACCTTATTTATTTGAGACTGCAAAATATTTGCGTCTCGACTAAGACGTAAACTTAAATTTAATAGTACTTATAAAAAAATCCGCATTCGGATAAAATCTTTAATAAATAAATAATAGTTAAAATAACTACGTGGGGTAGAAAAAGTAAAATTTCTTAGAAGCACCCCACACTTTTTTACATTAAAATTATTTAATTATTTTCTACTTTTTAGTTTGGTTTTTTTAATTAAGCGTGTTTTTTAGTTCATTTAACTATTTTTTTTAATCAATTATTTATTTTTAATTCTTTTTATATATTTTCTAAATTATTGTATTGTCATCGGTCCTCGATAAGTGTGCAATGTTTCAAATCAATCCGTCGGTTTGAAAGAGGTGAAAATCACGTTCAAAGATTCCGTTACATAGATTCATAGATACATACATACCAAGCTAATAAAAATAGTTAGAAATACTTTTGCTTACAATTGCACTTTGTCATAATTAATTATTATGTAAGTACTTGTACTTATTTCAATTTTTTTTTTTTTTTTTCTATTTCGTTGGCAAACGAGCAGACGGATCACCTGGTGGTAAGCGATTACCGCCGCCCATGGACACCCGCAACACCAAAAGAGTTACAAGTGCGTTGCCAGCCCTTTAAAAAGGAATGAAGGAGGGAAAGGACCAAGGAAAGGATAGGAAAAGAGCCGGAGGCCCCGTTACCCCGTTGGTAACGGGGCCTCCGGCTCTCTCACTCACCGATACGAAACGCAACAGTACGGGTACCGTTACTTCACGCCGGTGTTATGTGAGAGGGTAGTACTACCCCGGTCGATCCGGCCCATTCATGCTGAAACCAGCTCGGATCTACTACCTTTAAAATATTAACAAAACGCTCGCTTACTGCTTATAAAACCATCACACCGTCCGTTCAGCGCTGCGGCGCATTCGCGACGGGTTGGGTATTGAGTGCATACCAACCTAGAGGTGCGTAGGTATGTCTCGCGTTCCGACCATTTGTATGAAGATAGAATACTGTTGGATAACATACATAGATTCACGCCTGTTTCCCAGAGGGATAGGCAGAGACTACGGATTTCCATTTGTTACGACCCTGACACACTTTTCTGGCTTCATTCACTTTCATAACATTCCTCATACACGCTCGCCGGTTTAAGGTGCTCTTAACCTGGCCTTTATTCATAACGTCCCCGATCTGATCAAGAAACGTTAGCCTAGGGTACCTAACAGTCTAACAGTCGCAAGGGGAACCTTGCGACTGTTCCATTCACACTAGCCTTATAAACTTTCTTAGTCAGTCTTTTCTCGTCCTTTCTTTCTACATGTCCAAACCAGCTTAACATACCCTTTTCGTTTCTCGTCACTATATCCACTTTCATGCCGCATCTCTCTCTAATCACACTGTTCCTTATTCTATCTTTCAGATTCACACCACATATATTTCTCAGCGCTCTCATTTCTACAGCATTTATTCTGCTCTCATGCTTCTTTTGCCATACCTAACTTTTACTTCCATGCATAAGTGTAGGCGCTAATAGTCCTCTATGAAAAGCCAAACGTGCCTTTTCGGATACATTTCGACTGTTCATAAAAGCGCGTAGAGCGCCATTCACTTTATTACCAGCAATCGTTCTCCTTTCAATATCTCCCTCATGTGTGCCATCCCTTGTAAACAAAGTACCCAAATATAGAAACTCATTCTTTAAATTGTATTTTTATTTTATAGGGTGGCAAACGAGCACACGGATCGCCTGATGGTAATCGCTTACCGCCGCCCATGGACACCCGCAACCCCAAAGGAGTTACAAGTGCGTTCCCGTAGCGTTGCGTTGGCGTAGGAGGCAAACGAGCGGACTGATCGCCTGATGGTAAGCGATTACCGCCGATTATAGACACCCGCAACACCAGAGGAGTTACAAGTGCGTTGCCGGCTTTTTAAAAAGGAGTACGCTCTTTTTTTAAAAGCTTGAAGGTTGTATTGGTTGCGAGTTTTTTTGCTGAGTGTTGCGTAATAATAATAATAATATTCTATCACATACACACAACACCATCTAGCCTTAACAAAGCAGAGCTTGTACTATGACAATTTATAAACATACATATACCTAAACATTTTTTTAAATACATGTAAACACATATTATAAATAGAAACACCCAGACCAAGGCAAACATCCATGTACATGCACAAAAATGTTTGACTTGTGCGGGAATCGAACCCGCGACCTCAGGGGTGGCAGTCGGTTACATTAACCACTACGCCATCGCGACCGCAAATAATCTATACTAATAATATTATAAATGTGAAAGTTTGTGAGCATGTATGGATGTTTGTTACTTTTTTACGTAAAATTGACTAAACCGATTGCGATGAAACTTGGTATGTAGATAGCTGAAGACCTGGATTCACACATAGGATTTTTATCCCGATACTCCCACGGCAACGGAACTTACGCGGGTGAAACCGCTGGCAAAATCTAGTATAAAATAATATAATAATAATATTATAATATACGCCACGAGTATATTATATTAGTTGAGTTTATGTACATGCACACTTAGTCTCACGCGTTTATCCTCTAAAGCCTAGGCAGAAGTGTATTACATTAAATGTAGACCATTTCGTCTGCTATAATCTCATATATTCTCTTCTCTTCTAATCGCTATCAATCTCATATTTAGATAATGTTAAGTCAGTGTACTAATACCTCACTGTTTGTCTCTTCACTGAGTAGTAATATGTAAAAACGTAGTGGTATTCGACCATGTTATACACGATATACTTTTAAATAAATTATATGCTTATGGTATCAGAGGGAATGTCCATAATTTAATAACATCATATCTGGCTAACCGACAACAAAGAATAGATGTATCTACAATCTGTCAAAAGTCAAAAACTCTCAAGGTGCATTCATCAAACCTAAAACAAGTGCTTGTGGCGTGCCACAAGGCAGCATACTGGGCCCATTACTATTTTTGATGTATATAATCGATATACCAACTGTAACTATTATTAGTTACAGTTGGTAATTGGTTTTTGTAATATTAATTTTAAGATTGTTATTAATAAGCCAATTAATCGTATTATCCAATGTCAAATTGATGTTATTAATTAAATCATTATTACAGTATTTGTGAAATAAAATAGTACTGTCATTGGCAAACAAAATCATGGGAAATAGTACTGTCATTGGCAAACAAAATCATGGAATTATTCCCATGATTTTGTTTGCCAATGACAGTACTATTTTATTTCACAAATACTGTAATAATGATTTAATTAATAACATCAATTTGACATTGGATAATACGATTAATTGGCTTATTAATAACAATCTTAAAATGAATATTACAAAAACCAAAGCTATAAATTTCAAACAAAGACAAACGCTACATGACATTAATCTCAAACTGACTTATAAATGTGATAATATAGAAGAGGTAGAATCGACAAAATTTTTAGGTTTTAAGTAATAAGTTAAACAGTTACTCTTTTGCTTTGCGTAATCTGAGAAAAGTCGTTGATATCTCAACAGCATTGACAGCATACCATGGATATGTATTGTCCATCCTTCGATATGGTGTGATGTTTTAGGTCAACTCAACTGGTGTAGACTGTACATTCAAAGCGCAAAAACGATGCGTGAGAGCTATTTGTTGCTTAGAGCAAGTAGATACCTGCCTATCTCATTTTAAAACTTTAACAATTTTAACTCAACCTTGCATATATATTTGAAACTGTTTTATTTATTAAAATGAATCTTCATTTCTTTGATCAACGGAAAAGAATACGGAATGCCGATAAATTATGTATTAGACCTTCAAAAACTGCTCTTTTACATAAGAGCGTGTTTATGCATGGGGCCTAAATTATACAATAAGATACCATTAGCTTTAAAAAATGAAAAATATTTACAAATATTTAATTTAATTTAATTTAGTTATGACATAATTTTATTACTTATTGATAATTAAGATTGACTGAATACTTTTAATTTTTATTTTTTGTAACTTGTATATTAATTTATTATTGATATTGTGATAAAATTTTAATAGAGCAATTTTTGCATGCTGGACGACTGAATATGGCGATACTATTAATGTTGTAATACCTATAGTTAAACCCATATTTTGCAAATAAATGAATTGAATTGAATTTATACTTTCTACTATTCGTCATATAAAATGGACAATTGTTTGTTTTCCTATAAAAGAAAAATATATAGGTCTAACATAATAGGTGTTAAGTCTGCTGTTGTCTGCCGGAAATAATTCCAGATTCTATGCTACTATTAAAATTTTCGTGCTAGCCAATGCTTCTTTTTTTTCTGTACAGCTAACCTGGCAAACAAGCATCCGGCCCACCCGATGGTAAGTGGTCACCGTAGCCTATAGACGCCTGCAACACCAGAGGCAACACTTGCACATTACCGACCCTTTAGGAAAGTAAGGAGAGAAAAAGTAAGTGGGAAGGAGAAGGAGCGGAAAGGGGGAATGAGGGTGATTGGGCCTCTGGCACTTTCACTCACCGAACGAAACACAACAATAGAAATATTGCTATTTCACGTCGATATTCTGTGAGACGGTAGTCTTTTCCCGGTCGCGCCGGCCCATTCATGCTGAATTCATCGAGGCTCTATTACTCAAAAATTATATCCTTATTATATTTGCCTGTCAACCCAGTAACACTTTTCACTCGGAAATTAAATCTCGGAATCGGTGATATCATGCACTGCAGCCTAATTCTCATAACATCGTACATTCTTACTTATATTATAAACGCGAGAGATTGTATGGGTGTGTGGATGTTTGTTACTTTTTCACGCAATAACTACTGGACCGATTGCGATGAAACTTGGTATGTAGAAAGCTGGAGACCTGGATTCACACATAGACTACATAAATTCCGACGTTCCCGCGGGAACGGGACTTACGCGGGTGAAACCGCGGGTAAAATTGTACCCTTATATAAGTGCATTAAACTTGGAACATTTCCTAACTAATATTATAAACGTGAATGTGAGTTTGTTTGCTTGTTATGCTTTAACGTCTCAGCTACATGACCGATCATCATGAACTTTCGCATTTCACACGTTGTCAGGGCACCTGAAAAGGACATAGCGTACCTTTCATCCAAAAATAAGTATTCTGACTAACCAACCTACTTTTACGTGAGCGAAGACGCGGGCAAAATCGAGTAAGTAAATAATAATACCCAAATTTTCAATGTTGGGTTTCAATTTTCCCAAATGCTTTTCTACAGAATGATCAATTCTCTCGTGGGAGAGCCATGCTTCGGCACGAATCGGCCGGCTCGACCGGAGTGATACCACGGCTTCACAGAAAACTAGCGTGAAATAGCGTTTGCGTTGTGTTTCGTGGAGTGAGTGAGGGTACCGGAGGCCCAACCGTTTCCCCCTTCAGGTGGTGGCAGATTTAAAAGGAACGCAACGCATTTGTGACTCCTCTGGTGTTGCGAGTGTCCATGGGCGGCGGTATTCGCTTACCATCAGGCGATCCGACTGTTAGTTTGAATAAAAGACCATAAAAAAAATTACATTGGAATTTTTTTCCTCATTTGGCTGCCTCTTTCGCGATCTGGCGCCTAGAGCGACCGCTTCTTTCATTTTGACCCAAAGCCCGCGCTGAAAGTAATACACAATGGTTGTTCCTAGTCTTGAGTATTATTTGTGTCCGTTGTTTCAATGTACCTAATCTAAAGATTCCCGCGAAACAGGCATCGTCCATAGAGCTAACATTTGCTTTTAAAAAAAAACGTTAATGACTATGATTGGTACATGGTTATGAGAGAGTCATTGCAGTTTAATTACCTACGTTTAAAAACTAAATGTTTACAATAGATAAGTTGACATAATATTATTCTGATAAACATAAACAATTTTTGTTCCGTAGTCAAATGTTATCGGTCTGGAATGTTATAGAATAAGTATCATGAGCTTTGCATTAATATTTTTATCTTATTCTTCGTTGTTTTGGTTAATTATTCATAGCTGATAACTTTGGCCAACGATAACGAAAACGAGATCAACGGTCGGCCATGACAACGATATTGAATTTGTATCTGTGGAACGCATTTAGACATTTTTCAAGTTATGTCGCAATAAGGAGTGGAAATTTGGCAGTGGCAGTGGCAGCAGCACACCGGCGGCCTAACGCTATAGGTTTTGCAGGTTTTTCGGTTTGCCTATTGAATCTGTCAAACGCATTTCTATACATATCCTCTCTTCTATATCCCAAAGGGGTAGGCAGAGCTTTATTATACCCATATTCTGTCAATTAGACGGTAGTACTAAATTAAGCTGCGGTAGCCCAATGGAAAAGGCATTGGATTTGCTACTCGTTTCAAGACTTAGTAGACGTTTCGCACGAATTTGTCCTCAAAAATGGTGCGAAAAGACACTTCTTTAAAATAAAAATTGATTTTTGTCGTTTCGCACACATGGAATATATTTGCATGCGAATCGTTCCCGTCTGAAAACGCAGGTGTCGTTTCGAATGGAGCGATTCGTACGAAAATATATTCCATGTGTGCGAAACGGTAACAACAAATATTAATTTTAAAAAGTGTCTTGTCTCACATTTTTTTGCGAACAAATTCGTGCGAGACGACTACTAAGTCCATTTAACTAGTGACGTGAATTCTGTGCCGAAACACTTCCTTCTTACTTCGATTCCCAGTCCTCGGAGCGTGCAAAGGTTTCTTAGGTCGTCAAAGTAGATACCTCGGCACCACTTCGGCTGTAATGAGGACGTGGTGTGGAGAGTTCTGTTCGTGGACTACATGACTGCTTATCATCAGAAGAAGTGTATTTCATTTAACAGGCTACAATGCAGCATGCACTGCAACGGGCGATTGATACCGCTGATATTACGAGCTATTATGATAGCTGGTAATATTCTGGGTACTAACCGCTTACCATCAGGTAGATCCTGTGGCGTAGAATGAGAACCAGGCGTACGAAGCAAAAAAAAATTTGCCGCCCTTTTTTTAGGTATTTCAATTTAAAAGACTAATTTTCAGTAATTCTAAAGAACTTGTAACGGTAGGTAACAGTCATAATTATTGTGTATTGTAAAGTTAAGATATTTATAAGATATTATTATTAATTATTGTGAAATTTTGCCGCCCCCTAAAAGTGCCGCCCGGGCGGGTAGCCTCTGCCGCCCCCACTACGCTACGCCACTGGGCAGGTCGTATGTTTGTTTATTACATCAGTAGTAGCTATAAAAATATTAACTCACATACATACAACTTAGCACGATATAAAACTGAGCTAATTTATAAAACAAATACTGAACAATAAGATATTTCATCAAATGAAGTTCTATTGTCAAACGTGAGAACAAGGTCTGAAAGTTCACAGAATGATTTCAATTTTGTGTAAGTGTGTTCTTATTTTGGTATTAACGTAATATCTGTACTTACTTAAATGATAAAGAGATAGTTTGTTTGTATGTATGTTACCTAACTAATATTATAAATGAGAATGTGAGTTTGTTTGCGACGCTTTCACGCCTTAACTACTCGACCGATCGTCATGCAATTTCTCATTCACTTTGTCAGGGGTACAAAAAAGAACATATACCTTTTATCCAAATAAAGGACTGATTTCGAGCTGTAGACAATTGTCATAACCTACATTTTTGCGAGCGGGGACGCAGGCAGAATCTCGTAGGTATGGAATATTTAAAACATCACAGGCGAAATCACGGTATGCAGTTAGTTTTTTAACAATTTCATAGTTCCATAATAACCAACCTTGAAACAAACGCACAGACCCACACAATTTATTATCAATGATTTGTAAATGGTGTTATTCTTGTTATAAAAGTTGTAAAATTAGACTCCATCAGTGGTGCAGTGATAGTGTATGCGACTGCCGCATGACGTCTTGGGTTCAATTATTGGACCGGGCATTGTTTTATTGGCTACACGAATTGTAGTATTGTGCCCGATAGAGGGCAATAAGCTCACCCTCTATTATGAGAGGCCTAAAACTACAGTTTTGTTTATTTATACAAAAGGATCTCCATCAAGTAATACACATATATTTCAATTAAAAGCTAAGTACCTACGATTACTTTTTTTATAATGTAATAGGCTTGAATTTGACCGCGATCTCACCTGATGTTAAGTGAAGATGTAGACGTAGAGTAGACGATGGAGCACGCTTGCTTGCCTAGAAGATACCTATTCACTCTCGACTTGAAGACACTCAGATTGTACTCATCGGGAAACACAGACTTAGGTAGCGAGTTCCACTCCTTTGCGGTACGCATTATAAAAGTGGAAGCAAAGCGCTTCGTGCGTAAATAGCGTTATAAGAGATCGCAGCATGCGATAAAGTAGTACATACATATATATATAATAATGCTGCTGGGCACGGGCCTCTTCTCAGTGTGAGAAGAGTAAGGCCATAGTTCACCACGCTGGTCCAGTGTAGATTGGCAGACTTCACATATCTTTAAGAAAATTATGGAGAACTTTCAGACATGCAGGTTTCCTCACGATGTGCGATAATTAACTATTTAATACGCACATAACTTCGACAAGGCAGATCCATGCCTTGGGATCGAACTCGAGACCTCTGCGTGGCATCCACCGCCTACATAGTTTTTGAATCTGTACCACTAGTGAGAATATCGTGACAGAAAAACTGAATAAGTCTTTGCCTGATCCTCGAGTCGGATCGCTTGCGATACCAAGATTATAATTCACACAATACCTATCCTAGGTAAAGAAATTAAAAATTGTATTAATAGAAAAGAATAACGGTCTTATTGTTAAAAAACATTTTACTAAAGGTTTATTACGATGTGTAGTTTAAAATCTTTGTAGATATAATCTAACCAATGTATATTAATTAAGTCCTAACCTATGTTCTACAAATAAATGATTACACAGGCCTACAAAAATATTTTTGAAGTGAAATCTTCTTTAGGCGCGTTGAGCACTTTTTGGGTGATTTGTTATGTTTGTGGTGAATACCTACCTACATATTGAAAAATCAGCGAAAATCAATTACAGACATTGTGATTCACTTGTATTTTAAATAGTTCGGCATTGCAATTTGAAATCAAGAAACAGTATGGGTGCAAGTCAGTGCAGTGCAGTCTCCAAGACAATTTCATTTAGGCTTTAAGACTTAACGTGTGACAGACGTGCTTGTGTACATCTAGTGTTTATAAAATCATAAAGACAGTAAAAACTGAACGATTCGGACAGTGTTATATACCGTATTGTACGTTGGACCAACAGCTACAAAACAGTGTAAAAATTACGTCAAAGTGCACACTGAGTGAAGCGCAATAGTGGAAAAACTTAATTATTCTACGAGTGTAAATAGTGGTTGTGGGTAACAGCAATAACATTTTAGTTATCAGTACACTCAATCTATTCAATAAATCATCTGTTCAATAAATGCTAACTGTATTATACTGAACGGTTATTTAGACTCAAACTGTAGAGTCGTCGTAGCGCAGGCGAATAAGACGGTGCTTCGCAGCGTACAAACTTGAGTTCGAATCCTGGTTCCAACTTTACTTTTTGAACTTTATCAAGCTTATAATAACGTCAAGGAAAACGGATACAAAAGTCATAAAAATTTCTACGAACTTAAACAATTTTTTTTTTTCTTTCTTAAATTTTTTTTTTTTCTTACCTATACTTCAAGATGCGTTGTCAGGGCTGTTCAAATGATATTAATGGCTCAAAATTTTTAAAATGTAATATTTGCTCTTCGGAATATTGTTACGAATGCTTAAATTTAACGGCCGAAGACTGCAAAAATTTAACTACTAAGCAGATTGCTACTTTAAGCTGCCCGTACTGTCAATATGTGACGAAACGGAAAACCAACGACAGCACGCCGTGTCGTCAACGCCGCGATGCCAAATCATTGGATGATACCATGAGCATGTCGCCGTGTCAAGACTTTGCGTCAATAGCATATAACGCAAGCGTTGCTAACATCATTCCATCAGGCGCTAACTTAGCAAATGAACCCGTCACTATGGAGAGTATTAGTAAACTTTTCGACGTAAAACTTGCTCCCGATTCAGCAATCATGATCAACCTTAGATCTGCGCTCAAAAAAGATGTTGAAGAAATGGTATCTATGGAAGTCAGTCGAGTGGTGGAGAAACTCAAAAGCGACTTCACCGCTACAACGGATTTTATCTCAGCCGAACAGATGGATATCAGATCTGATCTTAAAGAGCGGGACTCTCTAATAAAACAGCTGGAAGATGAAGTTTCCAAGTCAAAATATATCATACAAAAGTTGGAAACTAGATTGTCTAATATGGAGAAAATCTCCCGAAATTTGAATTTGGAGATACATGAGGTTCCCGAAAACAAAAATGAAAATTTGATGATATTGTTCAAGAAACTGTGTGAATGTCTGCAGGTCGTTATCCCCGACAGTGATATAAGATCATGTCGTCGCGTTGCTAAAATGGACTCGTCATCTAAACGACCACGCAATATTTTGATTAGTCTTTCCTCACAAAGACTTCGTGATCTCGTATTGTCGTCTGTAACAAGATTTAATAAGGCTCATTCTAATGATAAACTTGCAACAACACATATCGGGTTGACTGGCGAAACACGGCGAATCTAATTGTCCGAACATTTATCTCCCGAAACTAAAGAGTTACACAGCAGCGCTCGTAAGTTTTGTAAAGATAAGAAGTTTATGTTTGTTTGGGTACGCTTTGGGCAAATTTATGTTCGCAAAGATGAAAAAAACCCGGCAATACTTATAAAAAATCTCGATACCTTAAGTAAATTGAATTAAAGTGTATTCTCCTCTCTGTAATACATATTGATTTTATATTATATATTTATGTTTAACTAAATCAAAATGATTAGTATTTATTACCAAAATGTTAATCGTATACGTAGTAAACTTACACAGTTTTATATAAATGTATTAAATAGTAACTTTGATATTGTTTGTTTAACAGAAACTAACCTTAATTCAGGCGTGTTCGATGGAGAGATTATTGATCCTCGCTATAATATTTTTAGACGAGATCGTGAAAGCACAACCTCATCTAAATCTGAGGGAGGTGGCGTGCTGGTCGCTACTTTAAAAAGATTTAAAATTATTCACCAGCTGTCGTGGCAAACTGGGTTGGAGGATATCTGGATTACGTTAATTTCAGATCAGTGCAATGTCCCAAATCTGAATATTTGTGTCTGTTACTTGCCTCCTAACATTGATCTTACTAAGCTTGATAAATTCTATTTCAATTGTCAGAAAATAATGCTGCACGATCAGCCCGATGATAACTTTTTGCTTATAGGTGATTTCAATACTCCAGACTTTTTTATAAATTCCACTATTGACTCGAGTGCTGTGAAACATTCTAAAAAACTATCGTTACTGAATGAATTCATAGCACTTTGTAGTTTCAAACAATATAACAGTATCACTAATAAGAATGGGCGTGTCTTAGACTTTGTTTTTTCGAATTTAGATACCATCACCGTCGGCGATACCCTTCCCCTAAGTTTAATTGATAAACATCATCCAGCTCTTACAATTGGCGTTATATTGCCCTATAAAGCAAAAGGACTTGCTAAATGTACTCGCCAAGGATTATTGTTTTCCAAATGTAATTTAGACCGCATTAAGACCGAATTAGACTCGATACCTTGGCATGAACTCTTGTCTTCGGATGATGTTGACGTATGTACTGACATTTTCTATAAAAGGCTGTTCGACACAATAAATAAACACACACCCATGAAAAAGCTTAAAAGTCAAACTTACCCATGTTGGTACAGTAAAAGCTTAATCAGATGTAACCAAGAAAAGAAAAAATACCACAAGCTATTTAAAAAGTATAATAATCCTCGTGACTACGATACCTTCTCTTTACTTCGCTCTAGATGTCATAGACTAGCTAATGAGTGTTACAAACAATATTTATCTTCTATGGAAGACTCTATCAATAAGAATATTAAATCGTTTTGGAGATTTGTTAATAATAGAAAGGGCAACCAAACTTCCATGCCACGAGTAATGTCAATGGGTGATTCTTCTTTCTCATCGGGAGGCCAGGGTATTTGCGAACTATTTTCTGCTTATTTTGGATCTGTTTTTGACCCATCCAACTGTGATAATCCATCCTCATCATCGGATAATGATTCTGATTTTAACATCGCCAACTCTTATGTAGGTACCGTATTGTCTTCCATCTCATTTACAAATAAAGATGTTTTACACAAAGTGCAACAATTAGACATAAGCAAGGGTGCAGGCCCCGATCTCCTTCCTCCTTCTTTTATTAAGTCATGTGCTAAACAGTTATCAAGTCCTCTTTGTATTATATTTAATAAATCACTATGTAACGGTATTTTTCCACAACGTTGGAAAGTAGCCTATATTACTCCTATATTCAAGAATGGCGACAAATCACGATGCGAAAACTATAGACCAATAAGCATACTATCTTGTTTTGCCAAATTATTTGAGTCACTAGTGTATAATTATCTGTATAATCACGTTAAGCCCATTATATCAGAAAAACAGCATGGTTTCGTCAAAACCAGATCCACAGTCACTAATCTCTTGGAATACAAGAATTATCTTTGTAAGGGATTTGCAGTGGGTGGTCAAATAGACACTATTTACACCGATTTTTCTAAAGCGTTCGACAAAGTGAGCCATATTCTGCTTTGTAGGAAACTTGGAAACTATGGCATTCAAGGCAATCTACTTCGTTGGATATCTTCTTACCTTAGTAACCGAAGTCAACTAGTAGCTTTAAAAGGATATCTCTCTTTACCAGTGGTAGTATCTTCGGGCGTCCCGCAAGGGTCTCATTTGGGTCCCCTGTTTTTTGTCTTATTCATGAATGATCTGGTCGAGCGCCTGTCTTGTCAATGCCTTTTGTACGCCGACGACTTAAAAATATTTACGAGGATAATGTCGCTTAATGATTGTTTACAATTGCAGAAGGACTTGCATACTGTTTCGGACTGGTGCAATGCAAATAAAATGTACTTGAATGTTAGTAAATGTTTCATCATATCATTTTCTAATAAACGCAACAAAATAATAAACAATTATACAATCAATGGACAGGTCCTGAAAAGATCCACAGTCGCCAAAGACTTGGGTATATTGTTCGACGACGGGCTCTCTTTTAGACCTCATTATGAATATATTATTACAAAGGCTAACAAAGTGCTTGGTTTTGTTCTAAGATCCACTAAAGGCTTTAAAAAACCTCGTAGCGTACTTTATCCTTACTTTGCTCTAGTACGTAGCATTTTGGAATATGGTTCCCCAGTTTGGTCTCCATACTATAAAGTTCATATCGGCGATATAGAACGGGTTCAAAGGAAGTGCCTAAGAGTTTTGTGTTATCGGCGGCAAATGGTTCGCACATGCCCTGACTATGACCAGAGATTGTTAAAATTTAAAATCCAGTCACTGGAAATACGCCGCAAGTACTTTGACTTCGTTTACTTGTATAAAATAATGCATTCAATTATTGACTCCCCTGTATTGCTTTCTAATATATCATTGAATACCAGATATAGTGAGCGTAGATCAAATAATGTTAATCTCTTTGCATTAAAAATTTACAAAAACAATATTTCCTGTTTCAACCCCCTAGTAAGGATGGCACGTCAATATAACGAACTGGCGACAAATAATTTACATTTAGATATTTTTAATTCTAGATTTCTATCATATATAAAAATTGTCAAAGATATCCTCCATTCAAAACCACAACCTTCTCAGAAGGTATAATATTCAAACTGCCTGAATGTAGTATGACCGACACTTAATATTTTAAAATACACATATATACTTATATTGTTTTCCCTCTGTTTTTATTAATCTTGTATGTACACAGTAACTCATGCCGAAATTTATTAATAGTCACGTGAAACTATCATGTTTTTGTGTATGCACATATTGCTGAGTTACAATTTAGATCTAAGTTAGTTATAAGCTTTATATGTTTACGTAAAAAATTGTAACTTGTTTTGTGCATGAAATAAATAAATAAAATAAATAAATTTCATTCGAAAACATCACTCAAAAGACAATTAAATTGATATTTTTGTAAATATTGCACTTATTTTTATCTCATGAACTAGAGCTGATACAAAAAGATCATTAGCATTTCTAATATCACCGTATAAGATATTCTTAAAATCAAGTCTAAAATCCCAGGCACCAAAATGATGAGTACCTATTTATGTGTACATGTTTTATGATTATTTTCTGTAAACGTTTATTATACAAAGCTATACAACCGATCTTAAAAATTCTTTTATCATTTGAAACCTATATTTTCACTGAGTAACATAATGATTAAAAAAAAGTACTGTTACTAACATAACCTAACCTACTTTTACGCGAACGAAGCCGCGGGTAAAAGCTAGTCTTGTATCTACCCATTAAACAGCCGAATCAACGAGCTCCTCCTTTTTTTGAAGTCGTTCAGAATCCAAACTAAAAGTGCTAATATTATAAATGCGAATGTGAGTTTATTTGTTACGTTTTCACGGCAACTACTTGACCGATCATCATGAAATTTCGCAAACAGATTGTCAGGGGTACAGAAAAGGACATAAGGGACCTTTTATTAAGTTAAAACTTAACTTTTAAACTACTGTTACCGAGGGATGTATCCCTCAGGATCAGTTTTTCTACGTTTTGTCGATAAACTTGTAAGTTTATTAACAAAATGGTTAACGCGAGCTAAGCCGCGGGTTTAACCTAGTACGCAACGATTCTCTCCAATAACCGATATATAAAACAAAGCTTGACTTGTAGACGTAAACAGTGTAAACAGATTTATCAATGACGGACGTACCCTTGAAGGTTCACCTGCCCTCAACTCTGACAACGATATGGCAAGAGAGAGGGCCAGTCACCCTTATGAGTCATATATGTATATAACATGGGTGACATCACTATAAATTTCAGTCAAGAATTTCTCAATACTACTTATTAAGTAGCATCGGCACACCGTTGGTCAGTCTGGCCATGTCTAGTATTCTCAGACTCGAATAACTTGATAGATTAAAGTAGAGACTTCACTCTGGGGATGAAGTTACGTCACATGACAAGAGATGGCGCTGTACACAATAATCCCTTTGGCTATGCATTCTGAATCTCGCAAGCGAAGTTTACACAACGAGTTAGTATATATAAATGATCCCGACATCAATGGTGCTGCGGCCCGCCAGGCACTATTACCCAGCCCGCCCTATACGATATGAAAAAAAAAAAATTAAGTAAACATTCATTCATTAATGAACTTTCATTAAAAAATCCAAAGTATTCTCTTAGTGGCTATTAGACTTTCCGCTAGGCAGTGGCGTAGCGTAGTGGGCGGCAGGGGCGTCCCGCCCAGGGCGGCACTTTTAGGAGGCGGTAAAATTAATATCTTGTACATATTTCATCCATTTCACAACGAACGAGAGGAATGGGCAGATGTACAATACACATTAATGATTACTATTCTTGCCGAAAAGTTCTACAGAATGATTGTATATTATAGTCGTTTAAATTGAAATACCTAAATAAGAAGACGGCAGAATTTTCTTCCGCCCCGGGCGGCTGACACGCTACGCCACTGCCGCTAGACATCTTTGCATTCTCTTAACGCACACATCGCAAGGAGTTATATGCGTAAGGTACTATTATAATTTTGTTTTTATTCTGTTAGTATTTCTTACTTTATTCATGGTTTTATTATAAATGCGAATGTCAGTTCGTTTGTTTGTTACGGCTTCTCACCTTAACTGGTCGACGAATCATCATGAAATTGCGCTTACACGTTGTCTGGGCTACAGAAAAGGACGCAGGGTACCTTTCATCCAGAACAAAGAATCGATACGTTTTTCACGTGGCATGTAAAAAAAAATGTCAGTGCTATAGGCACGTATGCATTGACGCATACCCCTCCGCGGGGGTGGGCGGAGGGGTTATGTCGGTCATACTGACTGAGCCTACCACGGTTTTCCTGAACAAAACCAGTGTCGGCAGCGCCGCGCGAATCATTTTCACATGCAATCGCGATTCCGCCGAGGTTTCAGCACGCCGTGTGAAACGACGAGCCTCTGCACAAAACTTCTTCTTCTCCCTAGCCTTTATTATTCACAAGTCACTTAGGGTCGGCTTTTCTTTTTGATTTGACTGGATATCAGTTTTTACACGGAGCGGCTGCCACCTGTCCTCCACAACCCGAAGGCTAACGATACCCTAAGGCTAGACAAGTGTCAGGATATTATAGGGCACTGACTTTCCAATAACGACTGCCATTGATGTTCATGACAGCCAGGACCGACGGCTTAACGTGCTCTTCGAGGCACGCAGCAGGCGATAATTGTCAATCAATACGCACATAATTTCGAAAAGTCATATAACTTCCGAAAGTCAGAGGTGCACGACGCGGGTTTGATCCCGAGACCTTCTGCATTGCAGTCTGTTGGTCTCCCCACTGAGCTATCGCTGCTTCGCAGCCCCTACACAAAACTACCCTACCAAATAGCAAAGTCTAAATTTTGGCCTACACTTCTTGTTAACGTAGGACAATATTAATACACCTGGTATTGCAATCGTCTATAGTAGTCTATCGTCTGTAACCATTTATTATTAGGCCATATGCTTATTTACGACGAACATTAAATACGCATATTATGTTTATTATCTTGTCTCTGCGGTTGGCAGTTAAATTGATCATGCGTTGATATTCAACGCGCGCGGTGCGTCGCATCTCTAATTAAAACTGAAGGATACTGTACGCACTACTCTATTACATTGTCTAGGGTTGTCTATAAGCAATTAATCTGTCAAATGTTAGAATAATAATTGTAGCCATGTACATTGACCTATATGTTACCACTAGAACAGCAACTCAGAAAAATATTTATGATACACTCAACTGCGGTGCACGCACCGCACTTCAGTCAGCACAATAGCTCTGTCTCACTTTAACTTGCGATCATAGACTAGATTTTACAGAACAGTAGGTTCCTAATATTCTATTAAGAACTTTATGGAATAGTCATATGATATTAAATGGGAATAATCTTTATTTAATAAGTATTTCGGTAAAATAATATTTTCTAAAAACAGAAATAGATCTATTAAAATACAATATTTAATTATTTATTTTATTTCTTATCTCTTTGAAGCTACGTTCATTGATGTAATTTTGCCGTCATGTATACATTGATGTAATTTTGCGATCAAAATTTGATCATTGCGGCGTAAGACCTTATACCTAAAATATTATAAAACAAAAAACTAAAATCCTCAAATAGGCGTCATAGAATTACTCCGCATCACAGTCGACTGGCAGTGTGCCCATAAGACTGACAGCATGCCACGTTCAAAGGCAATGGCTAAATGAAAAAAATCTTTCCTTTTTATAATATTAATATAGATGAGACAGCCCTATAACTTACGCAACAGACAAAATCTACGCTGCATTAGTATTAGATACACACATTGATTGATGATGAGGAAGATCTAACTATAATGCATTTAGAATATAAATAAACTATAAACAAAGTGAGCAACGAACGCGTCATTTTAACAACATAGAGTCACTGGCCTATGCGGTAGTTATGTAGATTTGATCTGTTAATATATCGATTGTTTAGTATCGAATGAAATCTCGATTAAATCGACTAAATCCTTACTAATATTATAAATGTGAAAGTTTGTGAGGGGATGTATGGATGTTTGTTACTCTTTCACGCAAAAACTGGACCGATTGCGATGAAACTTGGTATGTAGATAACTGGAGACCTGGATTCACACATAGGCTGCTTTTTATCCCGATATTCCTACGGGAACGGGACTTACGCGGGTGAAACCGCGGGGTAAAACTAGTATGTATATATAAAAATCAATCTCTGTTTTCCTTGGTCACGTTATAACTTGAGAACGATTCAACCGATTTCAATCGTGTTTTTTTTAAATTTTCTAGTACTTTGTAGAACGTTCTTACGGAAAGAAAATTGCGCAGAAAATCGGATAATTTCAGAAAACTTAACGATTATTTTAACCTCGCTAGTTTGACAGTTCGACAGACTTCTTATCGACTGTCGGGTCAGGTAGTTAGCAATAATAGACATGACGACAGGGTTAAAATAAGTGATTTTAATGAGTCCATCTTTTAGATAAGCAGAAAATATTGGACACATATTTTTTCTTTACCAAGAAATAAAAATGTACTAATATGTAACGCGTTAAAGTTTGTGAGTAGGGCTTGTGACGTCACTCTTACGTAAAATTCGTACCGACAAGTAACGTAACACGAAATTTAAACGCTTTGTATCTTCGTTGTTATTTGTTTGTAGGACCAAAGAAAAATAAGTTACCAATATTTTTTGCTTAGCTAAAAGACGGGCTAATAACTTTTTTCAGTCATCACACCTATTCTTGGGTCGAGGGGGACTTCACAAACATTAAGATAAAATAACCAGACTCAAAACAACCATTTATGGAACACACAATCTTCTGTGTGGGGATCGAAACCACAACACGTAGCGCAGCGCCAGTGGCGAGGCGGTCGCTTTAACCACGATGCTATCCGTGCGCAGTCAATCTTATCAATTTTATAACTTGGTTTATTAACAAATATTATTATAATATTTATATATGTTGTAGTGGATAAGTGGTCGCCTCGGCATTTCTGCTAGCCTGATTGTTATACCGCGACATTAACCCGATCGATCCAGTGATTTGATCTCTGGATCCAATCCAATATAAGATGAAACTTGTAAGTTTGTCTTTATGCTTGTAGCCAATCATGCGTAAACATTGGCCATTTATTTACGCATGCAAAACCTTAAGTAATTTATGGTCAACGGGCAAATTTATCACTAGTAACATCGTGAGGAAACTTCGAACGATGCGACCTTTGATACAGACACATTCATCACACGGCACATGTGGCGATCGCACTTCACCTGCAAACTCAAGGTACACTGACAGAATAACAGGTAAAAAGGACAGAGAGTTCATCTTGATTGTAACCTGCCCTATACAGTGTGAGTCTTCATAATATGCAATTGTACGTATATTAAAATTAAGGGAAACTATCCTTAATTCTATCAACACAAACCATATCTACGCAAATTTAAAAAAAACGTTGAGTAATAACTAGAATTGGTATAAAAGGGCAGGTCACGGGGACGTTTTTTTTATAAATTCTTTAATTATTGTTAATATCGTATTTTTCAATTATGCAAAGTTTATTCCCCACTTTTGATTTTATAAATACGCTTAATTATTGCTAATCACTATTGAGTTTGTTTTGTCGTGATAGATCATATAGTTAAACGTTACACCGTTTTGTTTTCAAAGGGGTCACAATAACAAACAAAATGCCATATTTATTTTATGTTTTTTATTTATGAAAGTATATTTTTATCGATAAAATTAAGCATATTTTGCCTTATTTTATTATGTGCACATTATGAAAACTCACACCTTATAAGACCTCGGGTATACGATTCGAGTGCATTGATGTATTCATATTACGTATTTGGTCCCATCAACAATATTTAAGGCTGATATTATTTACATATATACGAGATATATACCATATCTCGTATATATGTAAATAATATCAGCCTTAAATATAAAATGTCCCACTGGATACGGGCTTCTTCTCAGTGTGAAAAGTGTTAGGCCAGCGGCGGGTTCGCATATTTCATATATCATCGAGAACATTATGGCGCATTGTGAATTATTTGGTTCTTGTTTAAATGGTTTTCCTTCACCATTAAAACGAGCAATAATTCATTATTTAATACCCACATAACTTCAAAAAGTCAGAGATGCACGCCTTGGGATCCAACTCGATACCTCTGCGTGGTAGTGGAACGGTCTCCCACTCGACAGCCACGCAGATAAATCGAGATGGATCCAATGCTTGTTCGCGTACCTCTCCGCGGGGCGACGGAGAGGTTATGTCGGACTCACCGGGTAAAGATGGTGAGTGACATCCCGGTAAAACCGACTAATCCTACCACGGTTTTCCTTGACATAAACGCAATCGGCGGGGCCGCACGAATTGCTTTCACATGCAATCGCGACCCCGTAGAGGTTTCGGCCCGACGTATGAAACGGCAGGCCACTACACAAATAGACTACCACTAATTTTATCCCTACTGTTCTCCTGAGGGGGGGACGGATACACGATACAGAGGCGCGCGTGGGAACATGGACGCCGCCTCTCGGACCTAATGCTGATCGGGTGGCGGGCAGGCCAACGAAGCCCACCTACTTATATTATACACAAAAATCTAATTATTCGAATCAAGCCAATCTTAAAATTCGATTACGTTTTAACCCTACGTCAATACGACGGTCATTGGATAGAGAAACGATAGGAGCATGAACTAAAAAAGGTTATAACTATTCTCCGTATCCATGAAAAACATTATTCGATGTACGATGAACCACATGTTCCATCTACCAGATCAAGGCTTTGAATATTCGATTATGATTCAAGTTACAATCAGTGATCGGGATCATTCAATTATCTAAACTAAAAATAATATCCTTCAGAGCCAATTTCGGTCACAGCGATCAATCTTAACGGGGACTGGTCATCAGCACCGTGTATGAAATATTATAGTGCGATTGACGTCAATCCAACACAACCGGAGAGAGATCAGGCGCAGGACCAACGGCTTTACGTCCTTTCGGACGGGGATGTGCAGCACCGCCAACTTCTTAACTTCGGGCTGCTATCAAGAAGTTCTTGGCAAAAAGACCCAATATTTTTTTGTTGACCAGCCTAGAATTCGAGCCCGAGACCTCAGGCACAGTCAATTTACAACCGCTGCGACACTGAAGCAATAAAATTAAATAAATCGATACAAGTTTCATGTAAACCAGTGGAAATTGGATGGAACTTGTGTCTATTTATTTGGTCACAGCAGCCAGTCTTAACGGAAACTGGACATCTGCATAGGAGATATTATAGTGCACAAGTGTGTGCGCAAACACAAGTGCTCCCTCTGTTCTCTAACTCTCATAATCCGATAGGACGGTAATCCGACACGACCGGACAGAGATCAGGCGCAGGACCAGCGGCTTTACGTGCTTTCGCGGCATAGGGTTGTTTAATACCGCCAACTTCCTAACTCCGGGTTGCTATTAAGATTTCTTAATAGAAAAGCTAATAACTTTATGTCGGCCCGGCCCGGAATTCGAGCCCGAGACCTCATGCACAGCAGTCAGTTATCATATTATTACAAAGTAATGAATGCCTATTCATCTTTTATTTATAATCTTATTAACACGTGTGTCACGCCTAAGCATATAATTAGTTACAATGAAGTTACTTTGTTGATATTTTAAATGACCTAGGGAACATATCCTAACTAATATTATAAATGAGAATGTGAGTTTGTTTGTTAGTACTTCATCCAGAAAAAGATACTAAGTCCGAGGGAAAGAAATTTGCGAGCGATGCCGCAAGCACAATTTAGTTGACTTATAAATCGTTTCTTTTGTTGTGTTTATTTTTTAGTAAATTTAGATTGGTTTGATAAGCATTTCCCATGTTAAGGTAGGATATAAATTACAATAGAGGGAAAAGACAATTCGTGAAGCAGGACTCGAACCTGCGACCTTGACAAACGAAATTATCGCTTTGCCAACTGAGCTATTAATGGTCCTTTTTTATAATATTGTCCTATGTTGACGCGAATGTTATACATTGAAATTAAACACTTTATACGGGTTTTGTCGATCTTCGCGAGGTTTTTGAAATTAAAATACATCCTAATTTCAATAGAGAAGATGGTTGGAATGTACAGCCTTTTTGGGATTTAGTCATTCAGATAGTCAAACCCAAGAAGAAGCAAAAGACAGTTAGACTTCATGATACTTTGAGCTCATTCTGCGTAAATAGAAACACCAAAGATTAAATTATGTTCGGGTACTTTGAAATAACTAGGTACACTTTAGAACATTGGGACAGCTACCATCTTAGTCTCCCCCTGAACATGGCTGCTGTAAAGCAACCGAAACGGCAAAGTGTAAACTTAAATATAAATAGATTTAATTAAATTAAATAGCATAGTAAAGTTCAATAATAGTAGAGTTAGAGTTTTCAAAATTAGAGACTGCGGGCCTACCGACTAAAACCACCACTGTGTGCCAGCTTGCTGCTTTGAATGGTGGGTGGGTCGCTGGAACTGAAACTACATCAGCGACTTACCCAGTAGTGCCCAATGCAGAGATGTTATGTCTCCTGCGACGACTCCTGGACGACGCCCCGATTCAACGGCTGGCGGGTGGGAGATCCTCGTACTCCTACCCGCGGCCTTCACCACGACGGCATTAGGCGCGCTTATGCGCGCCTTAGCCGCCCGGTTCGCCGGCGGCAGTATGAATCCGCAAAGCTATTAATGGTCCTACGTCAAGGGTTAAAATTTGCCTCTGTGTTTTGCTCGTATATTTACGCGAGTGTAACCGCGGGCAAATCTAGTTTTATTATATGTTAGATGGCATAGCATACATAGGAGTATGTTTAAATAATAGTAGGTTGGTGGTTAAGCTCTGCACACTGTAACGAGCGCCATCCGCTATATAAGATCTTTACTAGTCGTAGCCTTAGCGAGTGCTACGTACGTACATACATAGTCTCATTTTGAATAGAACTGTATGTATAATAATAATAATATCCATACATACATAAATAGATTCACGCCTGTTTCCCAGAGGAGTATGCAGAGACTACGGATTTTGATTTGCTACGCTCCTGACACACTTCTCTGGCTTCATTCATTTCCATCACATGCCTCAAACACGCTCGCCGGTTTAAGGTGCTCTTAACCTGGCTTTTGCCCAGAACGTCTCCGATCTGATCGAAAAACATTCGCCTTGCGACTGTTCCATTCACACTAGTCTTATAAACTTTCTTAGTCAGTCTTTCCTCGTCCATTCTTTCTACATGCCCAAACCAGCTTAACATACCCCTTTTCTATTTTCGTTACTATATCCACTTAAGTAATAATATCCGCCCTGTATTAAACCCACTGCTGGGCACGGGCCTCTTCTCAGTGTGAGGAGGATTAGGCCGTTGGCAAACTTCACATATTTTCGAGAACAGTATGGAGAACTTTCAGATATGCAGGTTCCTCACGATGTTTACCTACATCGTTAGGGTCCTTCCTCACCGAGAAGCTATGATGACGTCGCTGGTGACGGATCTTTCAATTCTTATGGCAACGTACGGCAGTTAACTCACTTTAGAATTTTGGAAGCCTCGACCAACGGCTCTGTATTCTTTCTATTTTTGAATGGGCCAGCTCGACCGAGGAAAGACTATTATCACAGAATATTGACGCGAAATAGCAGTATTCCTACTGTTGTGTTTCGTTCGGTGAGTGAGAGTGCTGGAGGCCAAATCACCCATCCCATTCCCGTTCCTTCTCCTTCCCACTTTCTTTTTCTCTTCTTCCTTTCCTAAAGGGTCGGCAACGCGCAACCGGCGATTTCACCATGGCTTCTCGATGAGGTAGGGCGCTTATAGCGAGCGATAATTAACTATTCAATACGCACATCATTTCGAAAAGTCAGAGATGCGTGCCTCGGATTCTAACCAAGACCTCTGCGTGGCAGTTGAGTGGTCTCCCACAAGGCTATCACTGCACCCCAGTACCTTGTTTTGGATGAAAGGTACCCTATGTCCTTTTCTGTACCCCTGACGACGTGCACCCGAAATTTTATGATGGTCGGTCAAGTAGTTGAGGCGTGAAAGCGTAACAAACAAACTCACATTCACATTTATAATATTAGTTAGGATTTGAATCTGGATAGAGATAGGGACGGGGACATTTCTGGTCTGCTAATGAGTATTTCATTACAATTTAGGTCTCGGAATCTACCTACGTGTAGTGTGTGTTAGTGCTCACTGGGTCTGTTTACGTGCGATGAGCCAATCTATCTCGATGTATGTATGTTGCACGCACAGAAATTTTATAATTGTTTTTAGTACCGTATATACTTTCATATGCATTTAGTAAAATGTTGTTATTTTGATATTACAAACAGACACCAGTTCTTTTTTATTTATTGACTGAACATTTAATAACAATACAATGGCTTAGACCACTCGCTTAAATCACTAGGATGTTTATGCGAGTGGGAGTTCATACGTTATATAAATTACAATAAATAAATAATATTCTATCACATACACACAACACCATCTAGCTCAAACTAAGCAGAGCGTGTACTGTGGGTACTAGACAATGGATAAACATACACATATACTTTTTTTTGGAAATACTTTCATATTATACATATAAACACCCAGACCAAGACAAACATCCATTTTCATGCACACAAATGTTTGACTTGTGCGGGAATCGAATCCGCGACCTCAGGCGTGGCAGTCGGTTACACTAACCACTACGCCATTGAGGCCGGCAATGTATGTATAAATTAATGTAATAAAAAACGACATTTTAACGTGGGTAAATGTCATTGGTGCATCCTTCTTTGCGGGAAAGTAGAGGATATGTCGGGCTTACCCGTGGAAAGATGAAAGTCCTGGGATCTACTGATGGAACCTATGGATCTAAAAATAGTTGTTCTAAATCTGGGTGTTCTTTGTGTCCATTATTTGAATATTTGTAAACTTGCGACACAGAAGCAATGAATGATATGAGGCTCTTAAAAAAACGCGTCCATACTCATTAGTTAGAAAATGGGTAATGTTTTTCCTATATCTGGTGGGCTTTCACATCTGTCTGTCTGCTATAAATAGGCTTAAAATAGGGTTTCTATTTTAAGCCTATAGCCAAACAATGTAAATATTGTTACTAGGTTAAATTAAATTAAATTCAGTATTACTATTAAAATAACTAATATAAATACAAGACCCCATCTCTCTATCAACAATCAGCACCAGAACAACAGCATCTATATCTCACACACAGGAATTATTCCTAGTGCTGGAGTTGTCTATTAAATTGACTAAAATCTGCGATTTTGGTTAGATCACATACCATGTTCTTTTTTTTTTTTTTGTAAGGTCCTTGATGATACCGGATTTGTTCCTAGTACGGAAGTAGTCTAACCACATCCCCCAGCACAGGGAATCCTAGTGTAGTGGCTAGTGCTTAAATGTAACATGAACAGTATTTTTATTGAGTTAATAAAGGAATTATTTATTACTAGCTTTCGACCGCAGCTTCGCTCGCGTAGAAGTAGTTTAGAAATAGAAATATTTATTTGCATAAAATGTAGGTTTACAAATTATGATGGTTACATGTTTGTCGGAATCCTTATACATTCTAAATTACGGTATACAAAAATTAATACAGTCATTTAAATAAAAGGGAGATAATAATGTACAAAGTAAAAATGCTGAAAATAAATACTAAAGTTAATCCGATAACGATACTTTTACAAATAGTGGCAAATTGGTGGTAACAATATTTATTATAATGTATCATTCAAAAAGTCTGTAATCGAGTAATAACATTTCTGAACCAGTAAGGCCTCAAGACGCTTTTTTAATAGAATAAAAGATTGCTCCTTAATATATTAACGTTAAAATTTTCGGCACTTTATTATAAATGACAGACGCCATGTGTGTGTGTGTGTGTGTGTGTGTGTGTGTGTGTGTGTGTGTGTCTGTCTGTGGCATCGTAGCTCCCGAACGGATGAACCGATTTTAATTTTGTTTTTTTTTTTTGAAAGGTGAATTAGTCGAGAGTGTTCTTAGTTATGTTTGATGAAAATCGGTCCAAGATAGCCGCCGCCACAAAATGGCGGGTTACATATTTTTCACAATTCCCTCAATATGGGTATCAAATGAAAGGGCTTGACTAGTAGAATACTATACACTATGATAAATTTCAAATCCAAGATGGCCGCCACCATAAAATGGCGAATTACATTTATTTTTCACAGCTCCCTCAATATGTGGTTTTTAAATTTTTAATTTATAAGTAGTGAAGTGTTATATCCACCTGTATAGAGTAAACTCTGACATTGAGTTCTTAGAGCCGTTGTTCGAGTTCTATTTTTAACCCCCGACGCAAAAACGACGGGGTGTTATAAGTTTGACGTGTCTGGGTGTGTGTGTGTGTGTGTGTGTGTGTCTGTCTGTGGCATCGTAGCTCCCGAACGGATGAACCGATTTTAATTTTATTTTTATTGTTTGAAAGGTGAATTAGTCGGGAGTGTTCTTAGTTATGTTTGAAGAATATCGGTCCAAGATTGCCACCGCCACAAAATGGCAGATTACATATTTAAAGGTTAACAATTTATAAGATTTAGAAACTTTAGGTTATGTTAGTAACAGTACTATTTTTAAAATAAAATATTGCCTATGTTACTTGGTAATAATACAGAGTTCTAATAGGGAAAGAATTTTTAAAATCGGTTAAGTAGTTTTTGATTTAAATCCTTATAAACAAACGAACAAAAAAACAAATCTTTCCTGTTTATAATATTAGTATAGATTTAACTAGGTGTTAGGTAGCTAAGCTTACGTTGCTAATATGCAGTCATTGACCTCGGGGAAACCACAAAACATTTGTGGGAGCGACTCATAAGGTCCGCGGTTAAAGTGCTTGTCCAAGTTTCAAAGCAATAACCATAACATATAAGATTTTGCTCGCGCTAATGTAGTTTTTGATAACAAATATTTATCCCTCGGAAATAGTAATTTTCCCTGAATGAACATACTACAGTAATAGTAGGTAACTGGTTGATCTTCTAATTCTAATTATGCTTTATTAGGAGGTTTACGAGCAGTAGCTTAAACTATTTCCTACGAAGTTAGATTAGCAATAATTAATTATATATACAGGGTGTCCGGTAATTAATGGATAACCTGGTAATGTATTATAGTGGAATTGATGGCCGTTTAGAAAAAATATGAAAAAAATCTATCCTAACTACTACCTGAGATATGTATTTTTTTTTAATTACCATGTATTACTTTCTTGTATACTGCGACCATAAATGAATGAAATCCATCGGTTTTTTGTTGTTTTATTATTAATCACTAATTATGCTAATAGTATGCTATGCTATAATAGCTTGCACTTTTTAATATATATTTCTTTTTTAAATATTTTTAATTTTTCTGGACGGCCTTCAGTTCTGCTATAAGACATTTCAAGGTTATCCATTAATTACCGGACAACCTGTATATATTAATATATTATATATATGTTTATGTTTGTATTGCTTTTCTTTTTGGTTTTTAATGTGTTAGGGGGTCCTTTAAACTTATGCTTTCATATTTTGTAACATTTTGTCTTCTTTGTGTATATTTATGTGCTATTAATATTAATTCAATTGTCAGGGCTCATCTGAAAAACCGGTGCTGTGCATGTGCGCAGCAAATACTGAGCTGGGCCTGGAACCCTTTGTTATGCATGTAACTATGCCAGTTTATATTTATTTTGTATGTGTAACCAGATAAATGTTGTCTTAATTCTATAAATATGTAAATTTTGTATGTATGTGTAACGAAAACAAATGGTTTATATCAAGAATTATTATAATTATACTTATTAATTTATTAATTTTATAAATTATCAAAATATAATTTGATTTGGTGTATTAATGTTACCTTTAGATTATGTTGAATTAGATCCATATTAGCAGAAGCTAATCGAACTCCTTTTGATTTTGCAGTATTTTGCGTACAGAATAGGACATAGGGTATATGTCCTATTCTGTACGCCTGACAACGAGTACGCGAAATATGATGATCGATGGGTAGTTTAGGCGTGAAAGCGTAACAAATAAACAAACTTACATTAGCATTTATAATATTAGTAAGGTTTATGATATCATGTCTACATATTATTATATCTGGTCACGGGTGGCGTAGCAGCGATAGCTCAGTGAGGAGACCAACAGACTGCAATGCAGAGGGTCTCGGGTTCGAACTCACGTCGCGCACCTCTGACTTTCAAAAGGTAAATGAATTTTCGAAATTATGTGCGTATTGATTGACAATTATCGCCTGCTCCGTGCCTCGGACAGCACGTTAAGTCGCGGTCCCGGCTGCCATGAACATCTATGGCAGTCGTTATTGGGAAGTCAGTGCCCTATAATATTCGGTTAGACTAGAAAAGCCGATCCCAAGTGACTGGAAAATAATAAAGGCTAGAGAGAAGATTGCATGGGTGGCGTAAACGTTGAAGTGATTGCTTCGCCACTGCCACTGATCCGAGTGTTGTGGGTTCCATCGCGACACAGGAATTACTCCAAGCGGAAGTTGTCTTGTCTTCTCCCTAGCCTTTATTATTCCCCAGTCACTTGGGGTCGGTTTTTCTAGTCTAACCGGATTTGACTGGATATCAGTTTTTACACGGAGCGGCTGCCACCTGACCTCCGCACCCCGTAGGCTTACGATACCCTAAGGCTAGACCAGTGTCAAGATATTATAGGGCACTGACTTCCCAATAACGACTGCCATAAATGTTCATGGCAGCCCGGACTGACGGCTTAACGTGCTCCCCGAGCACGGAGCAGGCGATAATTGTCAATTAATACGCACATAATTTCGATAAGTTATAAAACTTCCGAAAGTCACAGGAGCGAAACGTGGGTTCGAACCCGAGACCCTCTGCATTGAGCTATATGTCTTGTATAATACAAAATAAAATTCTTATGAGTATATATAATAAAGATCATTATGAGTAGTAGACCCTCGCTGATTTCAACATGAATGAGTCCGGCTCGACCGGGGAAGGACTACCCTCTCACAGAATATCGACAAGAAATAGCAGTATTTCTACTGTTGTTTCATTCGGTGAGCGAGAGTGACGGAGGCCCAGTCACTCTCTTTCTCCCTTCCCACTCCTTCTCCTTCCCACTTACTTTACCTTAAGGGTCGGCAACGCGCAAGTGATGCCTCTGGTGTCATAGGCTACGGTGACAACTTACCATCAGGGCCGTATGCGTGTTTGCCAGCTGAGTTGTACAAAAAAAAATCTTCGAAGTGGTAAACAAAGGTGTATTTTCCCACATTTAGCCAGCTATGACTATGCCCAATCTATTTTCCACATATGTATGTACCTATATAATATATATATAGATATATAAGTAAAGTGCAGTTTATGATTAGTGTATGTTGCTTAGAAGTAGGTTTAGAAAGTACAACGCGTCTGTCCTTGGCGTCTAGCTCTAAGCATTCTATGCAAGTAGCGCCCGGGAGCAAGGCTAGCTAATATTACACTATCAACTTACCAACCGAGGCACTCGTATTACAGAGACTCACGCCTACACCCCCGAAGGAGTAGGCAGAGGTGTTTTATACCTAGTTTTCACCAATCCTGGTTTTAGGTGCCACGTCATATAATAATATTCTAATAATTCACATACTCACAACACTATTTATCCCAAACTAAACAGAGCTTGTACTATGGGTACTAGACAATGGATAAACATACATATATACATTTTTTTTGTAAATACATTCATATTATACGTAAAAAAACACCAAGGCGAAGACAAATATCCATGTTCATGCACACAAATGTTTGACTTGTGCAGGAATCGAACCCGCGATCTCAGGCGTGGCAGTCGGTTATACTAACCACTACGCCATCGAGGCGTATATGTATATATAAAGCCTATTACTAGCTATCTCAGTTCCAGATTATGTGTTACTACTGACATGAAAGTGGATATAATGACAAGAATAGAAAAGGATACGCTATGCTGATTTGGCCATGTAGAAAGAAAGGACGAGAAAAGACTGTCTAAGAAACTTTATAAGGCTAGTGTGAATGGAACAGTCGCAAGGGCTTCCCCTTTTCGCCTACGTCTCCACTTAGGCGAACGTTTCTCGATCAGATCGGAGACGTTCTGGACAAAGGCCAGGTTAAGAGCACCTTAAATCGGCGAGCGTGTATGAGGCATGTGATGAAAGTGAATGAAGACCGAGAAGTGTGTCAGGATCGTAGCAACTGGAAATCCGTAGTGTCTTCCTACCCCTCTGAGAAACAGACGTGAATCTATGTATATATGTATGTACTGACAAATTTCAAACTAACACTGTCTGAGATTCGAACCAATTAATACCTACGGCCGGACGTAGGACTACCAGGCAGATACGATGTATCATCTTCAATACATAATATTATTATTTTAATGTCATATACAGCAGTAGGATCACCAGGTAGGCTTTTCAGTACTTATGTCCCATATATTCAGTATTATATCCCACAACGAACAATTAAAAGTTATCCGAAAGATAAATCGCATGCTGTCTCACTCAGATTAGGTTAAAGAAGAGAGATGGCGAGTCTTTTATCTTATATATAAATGCTGAGGTGAAGAAACAAGCCCTTAAAATATTTTAAATGTCAACTACCTTAATTTGAATTAACGATTCCTATATCGAAGGGAACTTTGCCAATATTTAAACAACGGACTCAAAAACTAGACTTGGAACAACTATTTCTCGATCACGCAATTTTACCATCTGGATTTGAACCCACAACATAAAGCCAATAGCGAGATGACCGCTTAAATTAACATCTAAAAGATTAATCACTATTGGCCCATAAGACACGCGTAGGCCGAAGGTTGCGCATGCGCAGTGTTTAAACCGCACGCGGTTTCTTAGCGGCTAATCATCTTGTGTGGCATTGAGTGGAAGATTAACGCAAAAAATGTACATAGCCATATTGCAGTGTCTAAGGACGGTATTTAAGAAGTATTACAAGTGACCTTAGTGAAGCGGTAGTGAATGTTATTGCTATGGATGAGGTCTCGAGTTCGATTCTCGGGCCGGGTTGGAAAAATCTGTAAATAAATTGTATTTAATTTTATTTATTTGCGATTGTGAGTTTGTTTGTTACGCTTTTACGCCTTAACTAATTGACCGATCATCATAAAATTCTGCATACAGATTGTCAGGGGCATAGAAAAGGACAGAGGGTACCTTTTCTCTGTAAAAAGTATTGTTAGTAACATAAACCTTATCTACATTTTTAGATTTCAAATGCTGCTCTTAATTAGATACGAATCATCCTTCTTTTATACGACTGTTAAGGGGACCGGCACTGTACCTCCTTATCACAGGCTAATCTGTAGCCTATTTAGGAGGACAGTACTACACCCATTTTTATTGTAATTAGTACCTATTTAAAACTTCATGTATACTACATTTTGTAAAACCTACAATCATATTTTTCTGCAAATATAAATATTATTATTATATTATATTTCTTTTATCACAGGTATTTTCTAACTTATTACATTAGAAAATACCTGGCCCTTTGGGAGGCTTACACGGAGACATGGGTCCTACGTGAAGAGGCCCTTCGAGAGTTTTAATCAAATGTGGTATGGAACACCTACAGCGGCATTAGCCGCAGCAGGCGTAAGACTATTGCTAAGTATGGATTTCTAATATATGGGTTATGGGTATGGTTGTTTGGTGTACCGGTATATTATATTATTATTATATTTATGCGAGCGAAGCTTAGGGCAAAATCTAGTATTATATGTATATTTTCAAACACTATTATTACAGGTGTACCAATGCGATTAAGTAGTAACAAACATGAATATGAAAACATACTGTTCACTTTGATAAACGGTCATTAGATAAGGGGATATAATAATAAAAACTAGCGGTCGCCTAGTGGTCAAAATTCGACCAAAATTCCTAAGCTTGTTACTTTGTTTTCTGTTTTTCTTTATTACATATAAATAAGGTATAGGTAACCATAGTTACAAAGAATTGTACGACGTCAGATGAACAATGCCGAAATGCGTGTGTCAAATGCATGGTTGTGTGCGTGTAGTGTTTTTCCATTAATTTAATGTATTTCTAATGAATATTTTATAAAAATATTAGGATTCGCCCCTCCTTCTGCATATAAACTTTACCTGTGCCAAATTTAATTCTCTTCCGTCCGCGCAATTTTCGTAAAAAGGGGTACAAAGTTTTTGCTTCATGTATTAATATACAGGTTGTCCGGTAATTAATGGATAACCTTGAAATGTCTTATAGTAGAACTGCAGGTCGTTCAGAAAAAAAAAATAAGTGCAAGCTATATTAGCATAGCATACTTTTGACTGTCTATCTATTAGCATAATTAGTGTTTAATAATAAAACAACAAAAAACCGATGGATTTTATTCATTTATGGTCGTAGTATACAAGAAAGTTATAGGTACATGATAATAAAAAAAACACATATCTCAGGTAGTAGTTAGGATAGATTTTCTTCATATTTTTCTTAACGGCCATCAGTTCCACTATAAGACATTTCCAGGTTATCCCTTAATTACCGGACACCCTGTATAGATAATCTATCACATACACACAACACCATGTAGCCCAAACTTAGCAGAGCTTGTACTGGGTAGTAGACAATAGGGCACGCCGCAATAGCGGCGGTAAGTCCGATCTTGGAGGAGTGGTTGGAGCGGTGCCATGGCACCCTGACCTTCCGGCTGACGCAGATCCTCACCGGGCATGGATGCTTCGGGAGGTACTTGTGTCGTATAGGCCGGGAGGAGACGTCTTGTTGTTACCACTGCGGTGACGCTCCCGAGGATACGGCGCTGCAACACTTGTGGAGTGCCCGGCTTGGGAGGAGCAGCGCCGGTCGTTAACCGGGGCACTGGGTGTCCAAATCCTCTCGCTGCTGGAAATGGTTCTGTCCATGGTCCGGAGCGAGAGTACATGGGAGGCCGCCGTCGCCTTCTGCGAGGCAGTGATGTCCGCGAAGGAGGCGGCGGAACGGGAGAGGGAGCTGGTCTCTCCCCACCCAAACCGCAGGAGACGTCCAGGGCGCCGCCGTAGGGCGCGCGCAGACCTCCAGCCACCCTAAGGGGCAGCCTGTGGGCGGTGGACTTGGGTAGTCTGCCGCCCGAGCAACACAGGCCCGAGGGAGGAGCGTAAGCGTTCCGCGCACTCCCTCAGTGGAGGGGAGGGCTGTACCATCTGGTCCTTCCCCAAACAGCTGGGGCCTGCCTGTCTACGTGGCGGGCTAAGACCTGTCGGTGTTGCGGTGAATGCTAGCGCAAATCGCGTGGCACCGACACTAGGTACCTACTGGAGGAACGTCGTCAGGGGTTTAGTGGGTATGGGGCCGGCTTCTCTGGCTCGAGTCCCACACACCCGTGCCCTGCCCG
Source organism: Catocala nupta (assembly GCA_963675205.1). Classification (NCBI taxonomy): domain Eukaryota; kingdom Metazoa; phylum Arthropoda; class Insecta; order Lepidoptera; family Erebidae; genus Catocala; species Catocala nupta. The sequence continues at coordinate 5,503,396 of OY776105.1, forward strand.
GGCGCGGACGGTGCGTAAAGGCATTCCCCTGAAGTTAAAAAAAAAGAAAATGGTTAGTAAACAATGAATAAACATACATATATACTTTTTTTTTGTAAATACTCACATTTTATACATAGAAACATCCAGACCAAGACAAACATCCATGTTCATGCACACAAATGTTTGACTTGAAGGGGAATCAAACCATATGATTGTATACAATCGGATATGGTATAAGACCATACAGTGCCAGGCTCTTCGTGTGCCCTGGTGCAGTCGTTTAAATAGGAAATTAATTGTTATTTGCCATAGACTCAGATCTGGACACTAACGAACTAATTTCTTCATACGATGAAAAAGTGTTTAATAAACAACGCGATAGAATCAGTATAAAGTATAATATACAGGGTGTCCGGTAATTAATGGACAACCTTGAAATATCTTAAAGGAGAACTGATGGCGTCCATTCCATTAATTATCGGACACCTTATAATAGTATAATATAATATTTATATCCAAGAAACACGTGCACACAACAATTATATTTAGGTTACATTCAAGATTGAGTGAGATTCATGTGTCCAAACTAGATAAAATTGAATTATAAGTATTTCAAACCACAGTGCTCTTCCTAAAATAGATATTTTAGTAACCCTTCAGTATATTTTACTGATCATGAACTTTACATAACACAGAGAAACTAAAACACAAAAATATGTAAAGAAAAATATAAAACTAAAGATAAAATAATTAATAAAAAACAATATATTTATGTGTGTGGAGTAGTGGTGATCTCCCAATGCATGAAAGTGTGTGTGTAGGTGTGGGTATATGAGAGGGTGTTTGTTTGAGAAGGTGTTCAATAGCTACTTTAATATTTATTTTATTTATTTATTTTCAAGTTTAAAAAACTTACAGCTAGTTAACAGTTTAAATAAGATACTATAATTAAGTTATGGCCAATTACAAGCTTTCACATCTAACAATTGTACATAATAACAATTAATGACAGTAACACGACTACTTAGTTCACCATAAAAATAAGTAACATTATGTAAGATAACAAACTATAATATATGCATACATGCGACAGTAATCGGCCTCGATGGCGTAGTGGTCAGTGTTACCGACTGCCACGCCTGTGGTCGCGGGTTCGATTCCCGCACTAATCTAACATTTGTGTGCATGAACATGAATGTTTGTCTTGGTCTGGGTATTTCTATGTATAATATGTATGCATTTACAAAAACAAAAGTATATATGTATGTTTACCCATTGTCTAGTACCCATAGTACAAGCTCTGCTTAGTTTGGGCTAGATAGTGTTGTGTCTATGTGATAGAATATTATTATATATTTAATAACTTTTCTGTGTCATCATAAGTTAATTTGTGTAAGTAAAAGAGGTTTAATTTAAATTATTTAGCATTTAAGTAGACGTTATCTCGACACGAGACAAACACAATTCAGAGGGCAGTGTACATCAGCTACAATCACCTTCACCTTGTGATATAAATAAAAAATATAACAAGGATATCTGAAAGGCAGACAGATCGCGGGGTAGCTTGTAGCTAAATGTAATTGGCACCAATACGGTGCCGAATGCCTCAGAGTCGGTCAGGGTCATCTTTCCTGGTCAGTATTAATGGTTTTGCTAGAGAGAGATCCTAGGGTCTATCCTAAAAGGGTCTTATCTATGGCTGATTAGAGAGAAACAGTTAGAGCTATATGCTTGGGGGAGAAGGTGTCATTTTCAAGGCTACAAGAAACGCGAGATGATCTGGGATACCGCAATGTGCGGCAGTCTTGACTTTTTTATTTATCGGGCTTTGACTATGTTTTTATTTATTTTAATAATTTCGGTAAATTTGTTTACTGGATATCTAAAATCATCATTGTAACTGATAAGATTAGTTATTTTAAATGTTTACAATGATTAAATTAATAAAAGAAAACGAAGGACATGGAAGTTATAGATACAAATTATATCTTAATTTTTTTCTCTAATGTCTTTATTCAGACAAAGGATACATACTTTTGTATGGACTAACCGCTGCCCACATTTTTTCCTTATGGCTTGTAAGCCTATGGCGGCTATTCAGGAGCCTATTTAGTAGTGGCCTGCAATAAGCGAGTCATCGTCTGCAAAGTCAGTTATTTCAAATGCCTCACTACTAATGTTCGTAGTAGAAAACAAAGTGAGGAAACCTGCATGTCTGAGAGTTCTTCATAATGTTTTCGAAGATATGTCAAGTCTGCCAAGTCGCAATGGGCCAGCGTAATGGACTATGGCCTAACCCTTTTCAGACAGTTTAATACAGGGTTAATATTATTTTTAATATTATATCAGGTGATCAGAGTAGCAGGGCAAAGACTAGAAAGAGTCACCAAGCATAAATATCTGGGAACCTGGCTGACTGAAAACTGGGAATGTGACACAGAAATAAAAACCAGAATAGAGGTCGCCAGGAGTGCCTTTAATAGCATGAAGAAGGTATTTACTAGTCGGAGTCTGAAAATCTCATTGCATTGTCGTCTACTAAAGTGTTACATCTGGTCAGTTCTTCTATACGGATGCGAGTTTTGGACAATTAAAGAAGAACTTAGGAAACGTATAGAAGCATTCGAAATGTAGGTCTATAGACGAGTGCTACGGATTAGTTGGACACAGAAGGTTAGCAACGAGGAGGTTCTGCGACGTATTAACACAAAACGTGAACTATGGGACACCATCCGAAAGCACAGAATTGCCTATCTGGGACATGTATTTAGACATCAAAGATACAGCCTCTTGTAACTCATTATGATGGGCAAAGTAGCAGGTAAGAGACACGTAGGTCGCAGAAAGAAGTCGTGGCTGAGAAACCTTCGGGAGTGGACTGGAGTTGCGAGTGCTGTCCAATTATTTCGCCTTGCGAGGGATCGGAAGAAATATGTGGAGCTGATTGCAATCTTTCGCTAGTCGGAGAGGCACTTGAAGAAGAAGAATATTATTTCTCATATGATAAATAATATCAACCCTGTATTTGACTGTCCCACTGCTGCGCACGGGCAGCCCAGTGCGAGTTGGCAGACTTCACATATCTTCGAGAACATGATGGACTACTATCAGTGCATATCTGATAGGTTTCCTCACGATGTTTCCCTTCACTATACAGGGTGTCCGGTAATTAATGGATAACCTTGAAATATGTTAAAGTAGAACTGAAGACCGTTCAGAAAAAATGAAAAAATGATAACAATAAAAAAAAATATATATATTAAAAAGTGCAAGCTATATAGCATAGCATACTTTTGACTGTCTATCTATTAGCATAATTAGTGTTTAATAATAAAACAACAAAAAACCGATGGATTTCATTTATTTATGGTCGCAGTATACAAGTAAGTTATACATAGTAATTAAAAAAAAAACATCTCAGATAGTAGTTAGAATAGATTTTTTTCATATTTTTTTCTGAACGGCCGTCAGTTCCACTATAAGACATTTCCGGGTTTTCCATTAATTACCGGACATCCTGTATCTTTTATATACAAATATTTATCAGTTACAATTTTATTATATAATATGTATAGACATAGATTACTTACCCAGACGTATTATTTACACAATAATATGTTTGTCTATACGATTGTACAGATAAGAGAATATCAAAGGGCTTCTTACAGGAAATACATGAAGGTCATATTAATTTAATAACCAGCTGACCCGCGCACCGTCGTCTGCTTCATATAAGATAAGAGAATTTACCCCGTATTTGCAACATTTTTCATTACTGCTCCGCTCTAATCGGTCGTAGCGTGATGTCATATAGCCTATAGCCTTCCTCGATAAATTGGCTATCTAACACTAAAATAATTTTTCACATCGAACCAGTAGTTCCTGAGATTAGCGCGTTCAAGCAAATAAACAAACAAACTCTTCAGCTTTATAATATTAGTATAGATAACTCGGACAATAACATATACATAGTTTTACGTAAACAGTGGTGTTATCCACCTATATTTCACCAGATATTATTTAAGGTCTCATATAATATGATTATAATTATTTTTTTTCGTATCAGACACTTAGGACATTGAGACAACTACCATCTTATCTTAGTCTCCCCGCATGGCTGCTGAAAAGCAACTGAAACGTCGGAGTGAGTGTAAAAATAATTCTATATAGTTGTATAATTTAAATAGCTTAAATAGTAACTAGTAAAAGTGTTTAACAGTAGAAGTTTAAACTTTCAAAATTATATAATAATAGTATTATAAAAATAAACAACGCAATAAAATCCGTATTAAAATGTTTGATTTCAATGAATTTTTGTTTGTAACGATTTAACTCAAAAAGTATTCAACCGATTTTAAGCATTCTTACTCTATTAGAAACATATATTATCACAGAGTAACATAGGCCATACTTTATTTAAAAAAAAATACTGTTTGTATTATAAATTAACAAACTTTCACGCGAGCGAGGCCGCGGGCAACAGCTAGAATAGAACATAGGACGAGCTCATTGTGATCTACTGGGCACTTTAATAAAAATATTATAATATCAGCCCTGTATTAAACTGTCCCACTGCTGGGCACGGGCCTCTTCTTAGTGTGAGAAGGGTTAGGCTATAGTCCACCACGCTGGCCTAGTGCGGGTTGGGAGACTTCACATATGTTTGGGAACATTATTGGAACCTCTCAGACATGCAGGTTTCCTCACGATGTTTTCCTTCAACGTTAAAGCAAGCGATAATTAACTATTTAATACGCACATAACTTCGAAAAGTCAGAGATGCGCGCCTTGGGATCGAACTCGAGACCTCTGCGTGGCAGTCGAACGGTTTACCACCAGGCTATCGCTGCTACAACGTAATATTTTAACGAAATCTCCCTCTTTACGAATAATGCCTTTATCACGGTGGACTTTGCCATCATTCAAACAACGGACACAGAGAACAACCACACCCGGAACAACGATTTGTGAAGCACAACTTAACAAATTTCCTAAGAGGAAAACTAATAGTACATACATTAGAGAGTTCCAGTAAATAAATAATAGTTAAAAAATAAAAAACACGCTTTATTAAAATAAGCAAGAAATAATTTAATAATTTTAATGTAAAAAAGCGTTTTATCAAAACATCTTAGAAAGCACTCCACGCTTTTTTACATTAAAATTATTAAATTACTTTTTACTTTTTTTAATAAAGCGTGTTTTTTATTTTTTAACTATTATTTATTTTTAATATCTTTGAATTTTTGTTTTATATTTTCTAAATTATTCTACTGTCATCGGTCCTTGATAAGTATGCCAAATTTTGAGTTAATCCGACGTTTTGAATTGGGTCATAATAATGTTCCAAGTTTCCGTTACGCACATACTAACATACGTATGAATCTAATAATAGCGTGTTAATAAAGCCAATGTGACATCGCTGGACTTGAAAATTGAACCTGGTACATGACTATCTATCGAAAACAAACATGACCTTATACTACAGTACCAAGGAGATATTTTGTACTGATTATATACCTAGTATCTAAGAAGGGCTTAATGTAGGAAATGGCTGAAGGTTAAATTTAATTAATCTATTCTAATATTATAAACAGGAAAGATTTGTTTGTCGATCGAAAGATCTATATTATCAAATTCATAAATAGTGTACATATTTCAGTTACGAGCCCGTTCGCCCCTCAAGTTTCGCCCCCTATATCCACCCAAAAATAGGTATAGTCACTAACCCCTTTTTTATAATAATTTCTATGAAAGGGGCTAGAGTCAAGGGGCGTGCGGGCTCGTAGCCGATATATTTCTTTGGACTTTCGTAGAATTTAATTTTTGTTACATACTGTCTTGTTCTTTTTTACATAATGTTATATATTTTTGTATGGCGATTAAAAAGAGTGGCTATGACTTTCTTACCCATTCTTCTCATGACTACACCCTTGCTTTGCTGAACGTGGCAGTAAATGTAAATTCACAGGGACAAAAATTACGTGTAACTTTGACATTCATAAGTGTTACCTTGTAACCTAACTTGAATAAATTTATTTTGATATTGATTTTATACTTTTTCTTCTTTAAGTTTTTGTTAATCGTTGTGTATTTTACTGCGTTGTCATACATTCTGTATTCTTTATGTGCTTTGTTTAAATGTTAAGTCCTCCGCGACACAGGATAAAGTCCAAGGTGACGGACGCCATTAAAAAAAAAACTGGGTATATACACTAACCCCTTTTTCGTAAGTGTTACCTTGCGACCTAAATGAATATATATGTTTCTTAACTTTAACTTTTTTTTTGAGCTGCGATAGCTCAGTGGTGAGACCAACAGACTGCAACGCAGAGGGTCTCGGGTTCGAACCCACGTCGCGCACCTCTTTCTGAAATTATGTGCGTATTGATTGACAATTATCGCCTGCTCCGTGCCTCAGAGAGCACGTTAAGCCGTCGGTCCTGGCTGCCATGAACATCTAAGGCAGTCGTTATTGGGGAAGTCGACACAAAAGGTCCCACTGGGTCGAAGTGTCACCGGTCTGTAGGTACAGACTGGCCCCCACACAAGATAAGATAACTTTAACTTAAGTATAAGATACTACAGAATATGCGTAACAGAAAAATATTTATTGCGTGATTCACAAAGACGTACGAAGCCACAACGTATAGTATTACTTATAATTACTTAAATTGCCTACCAACCAGCAAAGCAATTTTGATTGTAAACATTTAATAATAGGCCTATACTTTGGAGGTTGAGCAGAGGTGTATAAAAGAATAAATAACGGAAACTGGCTTCTTATTGTGAGCTTTAGATATTCCTCATATAAGCTGAAGAGTTTATTTGTTTGTTTGGTTGAATTAATCTCAGGAACTACTGGTTTGAATTGAAAAATTATTTTATTGTTGGATAGCTACGACCTATAGGGGCGGCGCAGTAATGATAAACGCGGATTGAAATGTAATACATTTAAAAGGTTAATACATTTTAAGAAAATCTTTGATGGGTTGTCAAACGAAAGATATATTTTTATGAGTTCAATACTATTGAATTAAACGACATCATACGAATTTTATCGCGTTGTTTATTAAAACTTTTATAAAATAATTTTTGTAAATATTGCATTATTACTGATTCTGTACTTCTATTTACGTATACATAAGACAATATTTGCTCAATACGAATTACTTGATGTTTTTTGAGTAGTAGAGCCTCGCTGATTTCAGCATGAATGGGCCGGCTCGACCGGGGAAGGACTACCCTCTCACAGTATATCGACGTCAAATAGCAGTATTCCTACTGTTGTGATTCGTTCGGTGAGTGAGAGTACCGGAGGCCCAATCATCCTCTTTCCCACTTCCCGCTCCTTCTCCTTCCCATTTCCTTTCCTAAAGGGTCGGCAACACACAAGTGATGCCTCTGTTGTTGCAGGCGTCCATAGGCTACGGTGACCACTTACCATCAGATGGGCCGTATGCTTGGTTGCCACATTAGTTCTATAAAAAATAAAAAATACTTATTACTTCAAGTACTTTAAAAGCTTAAAATATTGTTTGTTGTTTTTACTTTTTTATCCAACTCCACTACAAAGCTCTAGGAATAATTCCTGTATGGCGGGAGACTTTACAAACACTCAAACAACGGAGAACACCTAGACTTGAAATAACTACTTAAGCATCGTGATAGTAGGTATAGCGGTCGTAGTGAATGCGCCTGCTGCGTAAGAGAGTCCAGGTTTGTATCTCCTTAAGTAAAATATGATTGGGATTTTTTATCAAGAAATTCTAAGTGTGTTACTTACGGCATTTGTAATTCTGACAGGACCACGTGCTCGTCGATTGTGAGATCTATATAGGTTGGTCGACCAGCGGTCAGGAGCCTTTTTTTTACGACCGCTAATGCCTTTACACTTACCTCTCCGCGGGGGCGGGTGGAGGGGTTATGTCGGACTCACCGGGGTAAAAGAGAAAGATGTTGAAATAATGATAATAGACCTCTCGGAATACCGACTAAACCTACCATGGTGTTTCTCAACAAGACCGCAATCGACAGGGCCGCACGAATCACTTGCACATGCGGCCGCGACCCCGCCGAGGTTTCGGCCTGCCGTATGAAACGGTAGGCCACTACACGATAAGACCTACCCTTTGGTCACTTCTTTATTAATCCTTATCCCCTCTAGAGGGTAGACGGATACGATACAGAGGCGCGTGTGGGAACACGCACGCCTTCTCTCGGATCTGGTGCTGAACGGGTGGCGGGTCGGCCCACGAAGCCCACCACCAGTAGCGGTCAAGAGCCTGCCTAACATTCGCGAACAAGGCAAGACTTCATAAAAGTTTAAAACTCAAGCATCTTGACTAAAATAAATCTGGATTTCATTTCATTTATTGCTAAAATCAGTAGTGTATGCGACTGCTATGCATGAAAACTAGGCTTTGATTGCCAGCTGAAATGAAAATAAAATGATATTGGGTTTTTCCATCTGTCAATACATTTTTAGTAGCAGGTTTAAGTCTGAATTGGCGCATCGTAGATGACAATAGGCTATTCCCTATTATATGTGACCTACATCATAACCATTGATATATGGGTGTAATATCCCTTTACCTACTTCTTCGAGCAAATAGGCGTGATGCTACGTAATTGTTACTAAGAAGCATATTCAATATACCCCAAAGCTTAAATAAAAATTACATACATGTTGCTAGATCTCAAAATACGAACAGTAACGCAAAAAATAAGTCAGCATAGCCTAAGATACCAAAGCAGCGATAGCTCAGTGGGTAGACCAACAGACTGCAATGCAGAGGGGCTCGGGTTCGAACCCACAACGCGCGGCTCTGACTTTCGGACGTTATAAGACTTTTCGAAATTAAGTGTGTATAGATTGACAATTATCGCCTGCTCCGTGCCTCGGAGAGCTCGTTAAGCCGTCGGTCCCGGCTGCCATGAATATCTATGGCAGTCGTTATTGGGGAAGTCGACACAAAAGATCCCACTGGGTCGAAGTGTCGCCGGTCTGTACTGACTGGCCCTCACACAAGATAAGATACCAAAAAAGACTTGAACAACACAAAAATGAGCTAGCACAAGCACTGAGTGGAAAAGGAGGACAACAGCACCCGAGGCTGAAAAGATGTGACATTCCCAGTCTTAGCACAAGATTAGCATAGAGAGACGAGGGCTACGATAACTAACGAAAGATCTCTCATAATAATAAATAACATAAAAACCAGACTGAAGTTAGACAACTCAGTGGCTTATTGTTTTAGGAAAGATCGCAATGGCGCAGAAATAAAAAAAAAGAAGAGTAACTATGTGATTAAGTTAGATTTATGATTGCGCGGTAATCAAACTCATGACCTCACGGTTGCAGGCCAGCATTCTATCGTAAAGCACCTACACATGAAATTACACTCTTGCGGCATCCAGGCTTGTCACAGAATCCAGTTTTTGTGAAAACACAAACACTTTTACTTTTTAACGTAAGCTTACTTTTACTTAAAGTATTCTCGACGTTTCTGTATTACGAAGTTGTAGGATTACGCCTACACGGTACGCCTAAGGGGGTAGACAGAGCGACAATTCCAATATCCCTTATATTATAAATGCTAATGTGAGTTTGTTTGTTTGTTACGCTTTACGCATTAACTACTCGACCCATAATCATGAAATTTCGATCATGTCCTTTTCTGTATCCCTGACAACGTTCATTCGAAATTTCATGATGATCAGTCAAGTAGTTAATTATAGGATTAAAGGAGTCTGTCTACTACACCGTCTCATATCATGACCGTGCTAGGAACGTATCAGACACGAAAATCAACACGATACGCCCTGCTATAGGAACTGCTGGTCGGTGACGGAACGGTCTAGTGGGCATAGTCTTATACATTTCCTTGAAATTAAACTACTACATATATACGGATTTTATCGCGTTGTTTATTAATCACTGTATTACATAATTGTGAAACTATTACACTACTACTACTACTATTGAATTTTACTAATTTATAAGCTAATAAAATTATTTAGACTATTAAATCTATGGTTGGTCGAATGGGCCGGCTCGACCGGGGAAGGAATACCCTCTCACAGAATATCGACGTCAAATAGCAGTATTCCTACTGTTGTGTTTCGTTGGGTGAGTGAGAGTGCTGGAGGCTCAATAACTCTCTTCCCCGTTCTCGCTTCTTCTCCTTCCAACTTCCGTTTTCGCTTCTTTCTTTGCTAAAGGGTCGGCAACGTGCAAGTGACGCATCTCGTGTTGCAGGCGTCCATAGGTTACGGTGACCACTAACCATCAGGTGTGCCGTATGCTTGTATGCCACCTTAGAGGCATATAAAAAAAACTGTATTAAATATTTAATTATCGCTTGGTTTAACGGTCAAGGTAAACATCGTGAGGCAACCTGCATGTCTAAGAGTTCTCCATAATGTTCTTGAAGATATGCGAAGTCTGCCAACCCGCACTGGAACAGCGTGGTGGACTTTGGTCTAACCCTTCTCACACTGAGAAGAGGCCCGTGCTCAACACCGGGACAGTTTACTACAGGGCTGATATTATAATTTATTACATTATTATCGAACTATTTGCATGTACTGTTATTAAAGAAATTAAAAGTTAACCATAGTACGAGTAATACGCACTAATACTAAGAAAACATAAAAAAAACATTTTACAGAAAATTTACATGATGGAATTTTTTTCGTAGTTTAGTACCTAATACCAACCCACATTAATTTTTTTAAGGTGAATTAATAATAGTAATCATTGATGTCACCATCCCTCATGACGAGAATCTCGTGAAAGCTGAAAAAGATAAACAAATTAAATATCTGGATTTGGCTCGCGAGGTTGTCGACATGTGGGATGTGGGCTCGGCGATCATTGTACCGATAGTCGTTTCGGTAGACGGGTTAATTGCCAAGAGCCTCGACCATCATCTTAAGAGGCTCGCTGAATGAGGCTCGTTGAATGGTTGGGTCAAGTCCTCGATTCAGAAGGCAGTATTGCTCAACACGGCGCGCATAGTGCGGAGGTTCCTCTCTCTGGAGCCCTAACCACCGATAGCTTGGTCCCTACACCCGAAATCGGTGGGTTTCCGTGGTCCTATTTTATATTTTATATTTTTTATATGTAATGTAAAATATAATTACGAGAATGTATTGAAATAAATGGAATAATAATAATAACATTTATTTGTAAGAAAATTGTCAGATTAGTTGGAGTTACATAATATATAGCACATAATATTCTACTGAATGAAAATAATATAATAAAAAATAAAATCGAACGGACAGGAATATAATTACTACACGTCTTTACAATTTAACAATGATTAAAATAAAAAACATCGCAGACTCTTATAATTAACTACTTAATTCTCACAAATCTTCGAATAGTCAGGATTGCCTGCCTTGGGATCGAACTCGAGACCTCTGCGTGGCAGTCTAACGTCTCCCACTCGGATATAGTTACTCTAAATATGTAGAAATTGATTAAAAAGCTGATGCGACGGGACCAAGACGGCCATAATGATTTCACTTTCGACTTGTCCACCAGACTTGTCTCGCGTTCAAGGTCAAGAATCTCACGAGACATCACCAGACGAAAGCAAGTTAATACGCAGTTTAAAAAGGGCATACGTACTGAACATTTAGTTAAGAATATAAGTCATTTTACTGTGTATCCATGTGCAGTTATGAAGGGCGCATGTGCTGTACATTTTGGGAAAGGTTAAGCCCTTTAGTAATTGTAGATTTGAGAGTGAACTTTAAATTACTCGTTTTTGCAACTTTCACGAGTTCATATTACAATAATGACTTTATCTGATTGTGTGGTTTGGTGTATCGCGGAATAATATGTTTGTTTGTGATATCTTGGGTTCGAATCTTGGTTGGGACAAAGTGTTTTTGAAGATTTCGGTTTGTAAATACTTATACTATAGAATTGCCATTAATGTCTTACATCTAATTTCGTGTTGCCGGTACAAAATGCAATGGTTGTTTGAAAATCTATACTAACATTATAAAGCTGAAGAGTTTGTTTGTTTGGTTAAAAGCGCTAATTTCAGGAACTACTTGTTTGAATTGGAAAATTATTTTAGTGTCGGATAGCCTATTTATCGAGAAAGGCTATAGGCTATATAACATTACGCTACGACCAATAAAAGCAATGAAAAATGTTGCAAAAACGGGGAATATTCTCGTATGTGAAGCAGACGAAGTATCGCGGGTCAGCTAGTCTTACTAGATTTGGCTCGGGGCTTCCCTCGTGTTAATCTAGATTTTGTAAGCGATGTATTTTATTTTGTATGTATTTTGTATGCTTTTGTATTTTTATATCGTGTATGCGGTGTTTCATGATTATCAGTCGACTAGTTAAGGCGTGAAAGCGTAATACACATACAAACAAACAAACTCATCGCATTTATAATATTAATTAGGATAATCAGGCAGTATCTTATCTTATCTTGTGTGGGGGCCAGTCAGTACAGACCGGCGACACTTCGACCCAGTGGGATCTTTTGTGTCGACTTCCCCAATAACGACTACCATAGATATTCATGGCAGCCGGGACCGACGGCTTAACGTGCTCTCCGAGGCACGGAGCAGGCGATAATTGTCAATCAATACGCACATAATTTCGAAATGTCATATAACTTCCGAAAGTCAGAGGTGCGCGCCGTGGGTTCGAACCCGAGACCCTCTGCATTGCAGTCTGTTGGTCTCCCCACTGAGCTATCGCTGCTCTTAATCAGACAGTAAGGATTATTATTAAAAATAGTACAAATCCTGTATTAGGAATAAATCCTGTGTCGCGGTGGACTTACTATATACCCACTTACTCAGACTCAGAACAACCGTTTGTGGAATACAAAATTTTTTGCCCCGTGTGGGATTCGAACCCATAACACAACGTGCCGTTTGTAAGGTCCCTCGCGACATAGGAACGAATCCTAGGGTCTTTTAAAAACGCTTTTACTTGAATCGATTACACAAAAATGATACTACCGGAATGTATTACTGAATAAACTCGTTTGCCACCTTGGAGCGATAAACAAAATTAATTGACATTGAAAGTTAAAATTAATAGTCTGTTTAAGTTTCTATATATTTAGCATAGACAAGGACTCATTTTTACACAAAGGAGAGGGTTCAAACATTGTTATTGTATAGTTAATACGTACTAACTACTAGAGTCATCTTAAGTAATATTTTAGTAACATAGTCGATTTATTATTATATAGTGCTCTCTAACTTACTTAAGTAATCGATTATTGCAACAACAGGTTTAGGAGCAAAATTTTAATTTTTAAAACATGCCTTCGCGTCGTCTACCTTAAGGTACAATTCCAAGATGGGCTGCAGACCGCAAACTGCAACCGCAAACTGCAAGCGACACCACTTGTTTAAATTAATCTCTATGAAATTGATCCCGAGCGCGGCAACACTGCGGCCTGCAGCCGCGGCGCGCAGCGACCGCAGACTGCAGTAACAGTGGTGTCGCGAGCCGCAGTGAGTTCACACGTACAAAAATGACATTGACATAAGATTATGTCTCGCACGAAGGTACTGGAGTGGCTGAGGCATGGTTTTATGCATTGTGCAGCCGTTGTATGCGGCCGCGCTTGGAATAAAAGCAACCGCGACCGCAGACAGCACTGCGGTCAACCGCAGACGCTAACCGCTGTGTCGCCTACGGTTGCAGTCTGCAGCCCATCTCGGACTTGTACCCTACTGCTTAGTAATAAAAATAGTTTGTAATTCTGTATGTTATAATTTTGCTTTGCATGGCCCATCCTAGCTAATATGATAAATGCGAATGTGAGTTTGTTTGTTTGTTACGGTTTCACTCCATAACTACTCGACTCATCATTATGAAATTTCGGATATGCATTGTCAGGGGAACAGAGAAGGACATAGGCTACCTTTCATCCAGAAATAAGTACTGCTATTAACCTAACCTACGTTTACGCGAGCGAAGCCGCGGGCAAAATGTAATTAATTATCTATACTAATATTATGAACGAGAAAGTTTGTATGGATGTATGGATGTTTGTTACTCTTTCACGCAAAAACTACTGGACCGATTGCAATGAAACTTAATATGTAGATAGCTGGAGACCTGGATTCACACATAAACTACTTTTTATTCCGATATTCCCACGGAAACGGGACATTCGCGGGTGAAACCGTGGGGAAAAACTAGTTATAATATATAAAACATGCCATCATGCATTACGTTACAGCTTGATTATTACAATACTTTGTAACCTATGTTATAACAGAACCAAGGTCTCCAGCATACCTAGTTTCATCGCAATCGGTCCAGTAGTTTTTGCGTGAAAGAGTAACAAACATCCATACATCCATACAAACTTTCACGTTTATAATATTAGTAAGCTACATATTATAAAAAAAAAGTTCCCCGCAGCGTCTCTTCGCGATAAACTTAAAAACTACTGAACGGATTTGCATGCGGTTTCCACCAATAGACAGAGTGATTTATGAGGAAGGTTTAGGTGTATAATTTGTTAAGGTTTTGGACTATCCGTGCGAAGCCGGGGCGGATAGTTACTAGTCCATAAAGCATATATTTCAAGTTTGTAATATACATCTTAAACGTTGTGGAATGGTAATAAAGACTACTGAATACTATATAGACATGTTCTGCCATCCAGTGACTAAAAGAATGGTAAGTGTTATGGAATGTGGTTTAACGGCTTTTTAGTCAGCAGATGGTAGTTTTGCACTCTTTAAAACAGTCATCATAGTCTAACGATTGTAGACCTCAGAGGAGGAGGTATAGGAGTACCTAAGCATTTCTTTTTTGGAAAGATCTCTTCCACACTTGGAATGATTCCTGTGTCACGGGGGACTTAACGAACGTTAAAACTATAGACACAAAGAACATCTATGATGAACTCGGAACAACCATTTGTGTCTCGGTTGGGATTCGAACCCACAACACGCAGTGGAGTGGCAGTCGAGCTGGCCACTTAACCAATACGTCATCAGTGCAGTCAATAGGGGTAGGCAGATGTGTTTTACAATTCACCTAATTATCATCAGCCACCATAATATGCCGAAGGCTGGGACGATGTTGATCATATCCGATAATAAATTATTTATTAATGTTATTATTCTCATTGACATTTGTATAATTATTGCAATTTAATATACCTATTATACTAAATCAAACAAGGAATGGAAAACAATCCATTTTTATTAAATTTATATTTATATCGTAGGATCTATCATGCACGTTCTTAAAAATAATTCGAACTAAAATTGTTTTTTCGTTATGCACTTATATATAAGCCGTTTCATCTGGATTTATGTTGTGTTATGTAATTTTAATATGAATAATCAAATGTATATCTCGATTTATTTTACAAGCCTGGTTACTACTTTTCAGTTCGATTTAGAGGACTCACGGAATGTCACGGTTGATGCACTTTTATCAATCAAGTATGATATTGTTTTTGACATTTTATACCTACTGTAATGAAATAAGAAATTTGATAAGCATCCAGACCGAAAATCATATAACATACATTATTAAATGATATTATATACAGAAAAGAAGCACATATAAAATTATTGACGACCTCGATGGCTTAGTGATTAGTATAACCGACTGCCACGCTTGAGGTCGTGGGTTCGATTTCCGCACAAGTCATACATTTGTGTGCATAAAAACATGGATGTTTGTCTTGGTCTGGGTGTTTCTATGTATAATATGAATGTATTTACAAAAAAATATATATATTATTTATGTTTATCCATTGTCTAGTACCCGTAGTACAAGTTCTGATTAGTTTGGGCTAGATGATGTTGTGTGTATGTGATAGAATATTATTATTATTATTATTGGGTAATGAGGAATCCGCCACGCACCCTCGGATTGCTCACCTCAACTATTGCAATAGGAAAAGATTGACAATACCGACCTCCTCTGGATAGGAACAGCCGCGTCGGTATTCGGGCGTACGCCAACTTGCAGTATACCGCTTCGAACACAAAATATGCGCCGACACGTGTTTTGCCTCAATGCGAGGCAGATATGTTACGGCGCACGAAAAGTAAAGACTCTATAATAATAATAATAATAATAAACCCCTCTGAGACAGTCGTTATCTCATCATGAGACTAACGCGATATCGGAGGGCACAGTACACTAGCTTTAAAACTATCACCTTCGCCTTGTGATATAAACAAAAAATATATCACCAGGTTAAATTAAAGCGCACAAACCGCAGGGCAGCTTGTGGCGGGCTGAATGTGAGTGGCGACACTGCGGTCCTGAATGCCTCAGAGAGTTGGTTAGGGCCTCGTCCCCGGCTTGCCGTTACTGGTTAGCTGGGTTGGAACTTCAAGAGCGCCCGTAGGACTCTCAACTCTGGCTTGCCTTGGTCGGCCGGTCAGAGGGGGGCCGCTAGAGCTATATGCTTGGGGGTGGAAGTGTCATTTTCAAGGGCATAACTACGGGGAAACCCGCTCCGGGTCTCCGTTGTCACGAAACCCGTGATGGTGAAACCGGCGCCGCACCGCTCGACACCCCTAGCCACTCGCACCGGTGTTGCCCTCTGCTGCTGGCTTGTATGCCTATAGTGGCTTATCAGGGGGCCCATCTAGTGAGTTGGCGAGTCACCGTCTGCCCATTGCATTGATGCTATTAGAGTATTCAGGGCAGACGCCGTTTTTCATCCATAGTTAGCAATATACCGGTCCACCAAACACCCATACCTATAGCCCATATATTAGAATCCATACGTAGCAATAGTCCTACGCCTGCTGCGGCTAGTGCCGCTGTAGGTGTTCCATCCCACGTTTGATTAAAACTCTCGAAGGGCCTCTTCACGTTGGACCCATGTCTCCGTGTAAGCCTCCCAAAGGGCCAGGTATTTTCTAATATAATATGTTAGAAAGTACCTGTGATAAGAGAAACATAATAATAATAATAAACCCCTCTGGGACAGTCGTTATCTCATCATGAGACTAACGCGATATCGGAGGGCACAGTATACTAGCTTTAAAACTATCACCTTCGCCTTGTGATATAAACAAAAAATGTATCACCAGGTTAAATTAAAGCGCACAAACCGCAGGGCAGCTTGTGGCGGGCTGAATGTGAGTGGCGACACTGCGGTCCTGAATGCCTCAGAGAGTTGGTTAGGGCCTCGTCCCCGGCTTGCCGTTACTGGTTGGTCGGGGTGGAACTTCAAGAGCGCCCGTAGGACTCTCAACTCTGGTTTGCCTTGGTATATGCTTGGGGGTGGAAGTGTCATTTTCAAGGGCATAACTATGGGGAAACCCGCTCTGGGTCTCCGTTGTCACGAGACCCGTGATAGTGAAACCGGCGCCGCACCGCTCGACACCCCTAGCCACTTGCACTGGTGTTGCCCTCTGCTGCTGGCTTGTATGCCTATAGTGGTTTATCAGGGGCCCCATCTAGTGAGTTGACGAGTCACCGTCTGCCCATTGCATTGATGCTATTAGAGTATTCAGGGCAGACGCCGTTTTTCATCCATAGTTAGCAATATACCGGTCCACCAAACACCCATACCTATAGCCCATATATTAGAATCCATACGTAGCAATAGTCCTACGCCTGCTGCGGCTAGTGCCGCTGTAGGTGTTCCATCACACCTTTGATTAAAACTTTTGAAGGGCCTCTTCACGTTGGACCCATGTCTCCGTAAGCCTCCCAAAGGGCCAGGTATTTTCTAATATTATATGTTAGAAAGTACCTATGATAAGAGAAACATAATAATAATAAAATATTTATTGAGTCCAAAACATATGAATTTAAACATTGAAATCCCACCAAAACTGCTTAACAGTTTGTCGGCAGGAACACTCATTTATAATAACTACATACACTTAGCTTAATTATAAAATAAAATAATAAACCAAAAATAAAAAACATATTGCATTAGGTTACAGCACGCAACACACATTACAGCAAGTTGAGGATCTACACGTTACAGTTATCTGTAGACCCACTTGGGTTGTTTTTAACCCTCGACGCAAAAACGACGGGGTGTTATAAGTTTGACGTGTCTGTGTGTGTGTGTATCTGTCTGTGGCAACGTAGCTCCCGAACGGATGAACCGATTATAATTTTGTTTTTTTTGTTTGGAAGGTGAATTAGTCGGGAGTGTTCTTAGTTATGTTTCATGAAAATTAGGCCAAGATGGCCGCCGCCACAAAATGGCGGATTACATATTTTTTCACAACTCCCTCAATATGAGTATTAAATGAAAGGGCTTGACTAGTAGAATACTATACACTATGATAAATTTCAAATCCAAGATGGCCGCCATCACAAAACGTCGAAATACATTTCTTTTTTCACAGCTTCTTTTTGGGTGTCAAATGAAAGATTTTTCGGGGGTTTTTTAAATTTTTAATTTATAGTTCTATTGATCTAAAAACAAAATCGGTTCAGTAAAATCACTTCCAGTCCAGTCAAAGCTTAAATGTTCAAATAATAGCTAATTCTTAGACGTACGCTTTTTTGTTATCTATTGAACTACTTATTTATCAAATTTTCAACACAACTACAATTATTAATAACAATATTAAATGGATCATCAGATTTTCAACGTCCGTTACTATTAAAGTGATGTATCCAGTGAATAACATCTCTCTTTGTTACTGTACTTTAATTATTATTACTAGCGGTCGCCTAGTGCTCGAAATTCGACCAAAGTTTGCCTGTAAGATATTGCTGATATATGTCATTATAATTGATATATGTAACCATAGTCACGCGCTTCGACTGCGTGTGTCAAATGCATGGTTGTGTGCGTGTAGTATTTTTTCATTAATTTAATGTATTTCTAATGCATATTTTATATAAATATTAGGATTCGTCACTCCTTCTCCATATAAATTTTAGCTGTGCCAAATTTCATACTCCTCCGTCCGCGCAATATTCGTAAAACCCCGGTGCAAAGTTTTTGCTTCACGTATTAATATATATATAAAAACAAAAAATCCGGCTGCTTAAAAATAATGAACTGAAAAGAGAAAAACAAGTATCACAATATCTATATAAAATTCGACTGACTAATGCATTGATTTGTAAGCTTACTTTATCAAATAATGAAATAACTACATATGTATATTCAAATTAGTTAAACTAAATACTTTATGGTGCCGCATGCGGTGACAAACGTAGTTTTGGTAGATCTTTCTTTGCCCGTAGGTAACAAAGTATTGTTTGTCCCCGCCTGCAGCACCATAAAGTATTTAGTTTAACTAATTTGAATATACGGACCCACATACATACATACATACATACATACGCTCGAAAAACATTACCCTCCTTCTGACGCAGTCGGGTAAAAAGCTTTTAATTTTGGATATAGAAACATTATTCATTTTATTTTTTATTAAGTACATATTTTACTAATTATTATTCATTATCTAATGTTATTCATATTTTTTACTTGATTCACTAAAAGGAAGTAAAATATCTAGTTGAATTCAAGCGGCAGACATGATTAGCCTGGCATATTCTGAATTACATCCCATTTGGCTCAATGGATACTATTATTTTTCTTTCCTTTATTTTATGTTATTATTATATAATTTATTTATTTAATGTATTTAACTATGTTGTATTTTTGACCAAATAAATATATAATATAATATATTATAATAGCTCTCAGTAAAAATAGCAATAATATCAGCCCTGTATTAAATTGTCCCACCACTGGGCACGGGTCTCGTCTCAGCTGTCAATGTATAAAAATAAACCCTTTAAGTCATAATTCACCGTAACCTTTATATCCCTTTGTCCAAAACGAAATGAAGTTATGCTAGTCAAGTGTTTATGGATTATAATTACAAGGAGAGGCCATAATAGATGACAGATGAATGGTAGTGTACCCGCCGCGGTTTAAGGTTATACATAAAATAGTTTCGCAATACACGTTCGCGCGGCCGAACGAGCGCTCGCCTGCGCCAACGCGAATTTAAAAATAATAAATCGATGGTATAAAAAAGTTAAATTCAAATTTTCGAACTCCGAATCCTTTTTTAATTTTGTTTTAGTGTTGTGTTTAGTTATGACTGTTTAGTTTAGTTATGTGTTTCCTATTTTGATTTTTCAACGGAAAGGTCAGTTTTATTTTTTGTTTTAATATTATTTATTATTTAAGCTGCATATTAATATGTATATGAACGTGATATCTAGTACTAGGTCAAGAATCAATGACAATTTGAAAAACAGCTAATTTAATTCATTTACAATTCTTTAAGATCTAATTCAAATCAATTATGCATGAGGACTTGTTACACAATATTTTATTAAAACGGAATTACTTCCGATTGCGGTTTTTGGACGACAGATTTTAATTAATATATCGATAATATATTCTTAATCGACATAATTTCATTAGAATTAAACTTATTTAAAGGCGGGTTATTTTATCACGGATTATTTTAAAGAATCATTATTCTGTAGTTCGAAAAGTATTTTTATTATTTATTTATTTATTTAAAATAAACTACTTATACGTATTTTATCGGGGTTTATGTGGAAAACGCTTTTTTGAAACTATTAAATCTATTTAGATCATATATTATCTCTGACGGTTGGGTTCCTTTTAAGCAGGTATAAACTCAGAATTTTAATTTCCAATATGTTGTTCTTTTTAATTTATTAAGAAAATCATGTCTAACTTTTTAACTGATACCCACAGTTGAATAATTAAGTTATTTCGATGTGTTAATGTGGTAACTATCATCTGAATATTAATATATTATGATCTGTAGATCGAATTTTAAAATTCACGGTTAACTGCCATTTTGTTAACCGTGAATTCTAATTTTAAAACTATAAATAATAATATTATACTAATGTTTTTGTAACATACAGTCTCACGCCATGTATCCGAAAGTACGTGTTTAGCACTCATTCAGCTAGATATGGTCATAGGTCCCATCTCTCTCTCTTCCTAGCTATGTATCCCACATGGTGTTGGAGTCAGCTTTCCTTATTTTTCTCCTCCACTTCGCTCTGTCTTTGACATCATCGTCAGTAACATTGCATTTCCTCTTGTCCTTTAGCACTACATCTTTCCACCTTATCTTGGGTCTTCCTCTAGTTCTTCGACCGGAAAGGTAGATCCCATGATATTAATGAATTATCTTTAGATAGAATTTTAGATTGCACGACCAAAGTTAATAACGTTTTTTTTACATTATATGTATTTAAAGTACAAAACCTTAGTATTATATTACACCAACGTTACCGAAGGCATAGGCAGAGGTTTAAAAGACCCACATTTCGACAGTGATGCCTTTAGGCTCCACGTAATAAGAGGTTTTATTTCTTAATAGAAAAATCACATAACAATTTGTCCGACCCGGGATTCGAACCCGAGACCTCATGCACAGCAGTGGCACTCAGTACCGCTGTGAGAGTGAGACAATCAATATTAATGACTATAGTAAAATTTTTCTTATCTTATTTATGTACTAAACTTTTGAGCGGCAACCTATGCCGAACGCGATGTGTCCTCCAGCGCCAAGCTATAAATCTATAACAGTTGTAAAAATCTGGCTACTTAAATATTGCTGTTTTAAAAAAAAAACAAGCGCCTCTTTGGAAATAGCGATGTAAAAGTAGAGTTTTAGGCAATAGTAAAATTACGCACAAAATAAAACAAATTATTTATTGTGACGGCCTTGATGGCGTAGTGGTTAGTGTTACTGCCACGCCTGAAGTCGCGGGTTCGATTCCCGCACAAGTCAAACATTTGTGTGCATGAACATGGATGTTTGTCTTGGTCTGAGTGTTTCTATGTATAATATGTATGTATTTACGAAAGAAAAGTATATATGTATGTTTATCCATTGACTGTCTCTATATATTGTCTATGGCTATCAGTACGCTATATTTGTTTAACCTTTTGAGCCACGCTCTTGTATAGAAGACAAACGTTTCCGTGCCCTCCACGCCAAGTCTTTAATAGAAAACAATAATATAATAATAATAATATAATAATATTCTATCACATACACACAACACCATCTAGCCCAAACTAAGCAGAGCTTGTACTATAGATACTAGACAATGGATAAACATACATATATACTTTATTTTGGAAATACATACATATTATACATAGAAACACCCAGACCAAGACAAACATCCATGTTCATGCACACAAATGTTTGACTTGTGCGATAATCGAACCCGCGACCTCAGGCGTGGCAGTCGGTTACACTAACCACTACGCCATCGAAGCCGCCTATTTTTGTTTGTTATGCATAAACTCGAAAACTACTGAACCGATTTTAATAATTCTTTCACCATTAGAAAGCTACTATTCCAGAAGAAGCATAGGCTATATAACATCACGCTATAAGCCACGGGGGCGGAGCAGTAACTATAAACATGGAAAATTACAGCTCGTGATTTCTAATGACTTTGTTGTTAACCAAATCTATACCTGTATATATACAAATAAATAAAATTGAAGTGTCTGTTTGTTATGTCATAACAGCTTTTTACTAAATGCGTCTGAAAGTATACATTATCGCTCGCTTTAACGGTCAAGAAAAACATCGTGAGGCAACCTGCATGTCTAAGAGTTCTACATAATATTCTCGAAGATATATGAAGTCTGCCAACCCACATTGGTGCAGCTTGGTGGACTATGGCCTAACCCTTCTCATACTGGGCCTGTGTGAGAAGGGTTAGGCCATAGTCCACCAAGCTGCACCAATGTGGGTTGCCGGTTACCATCAGCCGGGCCAACCGCCGGGGCGGGATGGTGATTGCTAACGCGACCCCATCTCGCCCCACCCCGTCGGCGGAGGGACTGCTCATCCCAGGTTTTTAGTGTGTATACCGAACCCCTTCAGAGGTGGAGAGTCTCACATAACTTCCCCCCCCCCCCTCCCCCGTGGAGGGGGTATCCATAAAGGATTTTCCTGAGTCAAAAAAAAACCCCTTCTCACACTAAGAAGAGGCCTGTGCCCAGCAGTGGGACAGTTTAATACAGGGCTGACATTATTAAATTGTTACCAAAGGATTAAATTTTAGGTAAACATTGGAGGAACTACGCGATTCGTTAAGAGACAATATAATATACATCAATAGTGATTATCTATTACAAATAAGTACTTAATGATTAAATACGATGTATTTACTGACGTACTTACACTTATTTATCTCAACTTTTAAACAGCACACTTAATTAGGACAGTATCTTAACGAGGCAATATGATTATATTATTTATTTCCTCACTAAGTCTTAGTAATGTACGTGATCCAGCCCAGCTTCGTACGGTTAGTACAAAATCTTAACAAATTATACATCTAAACCTTTCTCATGAATCACTCTGTCTATTGGTGGAAACCGCATGAAAATCTGTTCAGTAGTTTTTAAGTTTATCGCGAAAAGACAAATAGACGCGGCGGGGATTTCGTTTTATAATATGTAGTATAATAATATTCTATCACATACACACGACACCATCTAGCCCAAACTAAGCAGAGCTTGTACTATGGGTACTAGACAATGGATAAACATACATTTATACTTTTTTTTGTAAATACATACATATTATACATAGAAATAACCCGACTAAGAAAAACATTCATGTTCAAGCACACAAATGTTTGACTTGTGCGGGAATCGAACCTGCGACCTCAGGTGTAGCAGTCGGTTACATTAACCACTACGCCATTAAGGCCGCCTGTAATCATAAACTGCTAATTAGGTATTATGTTCGGTCCGAAAGACGATAACGCCGTTAATGTAATAAAATAAATATATACTAATATGTAAAAGTAAATAATTGCGTGTTCTTGTGGATAAGCGAACCAAATAACTTTATGAATTATGATAAACTAGTTGACCCGAGCAACTTCGTCTGCTTCACATAAGAGAACTTTCCCCGTTTTTCCGCTTCGCTAGTGGTCGTAGCGTGACGTTATATAGCCTATTACCTTCCTCGATAAATGGGCTATCCAACACTGAAATAATTTTTCTATTCGAACCGGTAGTTCCTGAGATTAGCGCGTTCAACCAAACAAACAAACTCTTCAGCTTTATTTATGATATTAGTATAGATTTTTATGAATATTTACTTTCTTTTGAAGAGAAGAAATTTGGGTTTGTTCCGCATTCGTCCCTGATGTTTCGTTCCGAGCGTAGAAATACGCATTCGTCCCAAAAAATGTTCCATATATCCCCTAAAATTTCTTAATGTAATACCTATTTCATCCCATATTATGATCCTTTTTGTCTCTTTTTTTTTGCATGGAGTTTTTGTTGTACCGTCAGCCGGCAAATATTTTAAAATTCCTCGTTGATCTGTCAGTAAAACTTTGGACTTATGATTGTATGACATCACGAACCTGACAACAATATATTTAAAATAATTTTAAACCATGTTTTGTTTTGTTAACCATAGTACAAAAATGTAGGGCGAAAAAGGGATAAATTAAAAAGAGGGGCGAATTAGGAACATTTTGGAATGTGGGACGTAATGTAGGGAACTGCGCAAATGCGGAACAAACCGAAATTTGACTGCACGTTAAGCGTAGTAGGTTAAGTTGTCGTTTGGCCACTGCCACTTCGTCGAGCGTTGCGGGTTCGATTCGACCCACACGGGACAACAATTTGTGTGATTCGCAAATAGTTGTTTTAGTCTGCGTGTTCTTTGTGTCCATTGTTAGAATGTTTGTAAATTCTTCCGCGTCGCAAGAATTATTCCTATATAAAAATACAATGAGTAATCTTTATATCCATTTTTTAATCATATTGCACTCACGGTTTCATAATTATGGAAACGTGGAGAAGACAGCTAACATATACACACACATTTTCATCTATAGTAATTTTTTTTTTTTTTGCTCGTCAATATGACCACATTCCGCCTGATGGTAAGCAGTCGTGTGGTCTAAGAGCAGTGGCCTCCACATCGTCCTCATAGCAGCCGAGGCGATGTTGAGGTCTCTACTTTGACGGCCTGAGAAGGTGCTTTTTCGCGCCCCGCTTAAAGGACCCAGGATTGAAGGAAGAAGGAACACTAATATTATAGAGAGAAGAGATTTGATTTTTTGTTTGTTTGCTTGTAACGATTTAACTCAAAATCTATACTAATCTATACGATTTTAAAAATCCTATTACCATTAGAAAGCCCTATTATCATTTATCACTGATTAACATAACCTAAACTACTTTTACGCAAGCAAAGCCGCGAGCAAAAGCTAGTTTACTGACACATGTGTCATTTTTGAAATCCATAGACAAAATAACATCATCCAATTGATTACAAAATGTCAAAGGTGACCATAAACCAAAAACTCTAGGTACGTAACTAATGACTAAATTTATTTCGATAACAACATTTAAAATGGAACATCATTAAAAAATCTTTTGTTGGTAATGTAGGTATCAGGTTTCTTAATTAGTGATGTTTAATTTAGACATAGTGTCATAAAAACACAGATAATTAGATAACTGATTTTATATTTGGACTTACACAAATATTTTTTATTAATGACTCAAATACGTCTGATTAAAAATTGCCTGACGTTTCTAGAGTTAATAAACCTGTTTAGGTTTACCTGCGGATCCGTCCGCCTAAATTCTAAGGGCATGCTTAGCGGACTATTTTATATTTTTTTTTGTCTGTTGTGGGATTCAAACCTACAGCATTTGGCGCAGCGGCAATGGCGAAGCGGCCACTTATACCACTAAGACATCCGCGCAGTCAAATTAATTAATATTATCTCAGGAGTTGCTTCCGGCATTCTTAACTTTAACTTAACTTATCTTGTGTGGGGGCCAGTCAGTACAGACCGGCAACACTTCGACCCAGTAGGAACTTTTGTGTCGACTTCCCCAGTAACGACTACTAGATGTTCATGGTAGCCGGGACCGACGGCTTAACGTGATCGCCGAGGCACGGAGCAGGCGATAATTGTCAATCAATACGAACATCATTCTGAAAAGTCATATAACTTCCGAAAGTCAGAGGTGCGCAACGTGGGTTCGAACCCGAGACCCTCTGCATTGCAGTCTGTTGGTCTCCCCACTGAGCTATCGCTGCTCTTTTCCGGCCCTCTCACTCAGCAGTTGAAACGCAGTGACAGTGTTAGTACTCTAACGCCGTTTCTGTAAGAAACTTGAACCTACTCCCCTCGCGAGCCGACTTATTCATATAGTCAACATATTTGGTCTGGGTGTTTCTATGTATAAAATATGTAAGAATATACAAAAAAAAAATATGTTTATTCATTGTCTAGTACCCATAGTACAAGCTCTTCTTAGTTTGGGCTAGATGGTGTTGTGTGTATGTCGAAGAATATTATTATTAACCTCTGAGTCTTCTTCGAAGAGGTTAATGAAAACACTATATGGGTCTGTATGTCTGTCTGTTAGTGACAAGCATAGCTCCGAAACCACTGGACCGATTGACTTGTAACTTGGGGTCATCCCTCGGTCGAGTTTGAATATGGGCTCTGTGGGTCAAAAGACCCCCTAGGTATAGGGGTCACAAGGTCATAAGGTTAGGGGATATCTACTAATAGAGTGATTTGGAAGTCCAAGAGCTTTTGCCCAGCAGTGGGACATTACAAAAGCTGATGAAAAAAATTATATTTTAATGCGTCACCCGTCCCAGAAATATTTCTTGTGTCGCGGCGAACTTACAGACATTCAAACAACGGACACAAAGAATGCCTAGAACTTAATTAACTATTTGTGGGTCTGAAAACATTTTGTCCTGTGCGGGTTTCTTTGAAAGGGACTGGCAGGGGATATCTATAGACAGAATGATTTGGAAGTCCAAGGCTGTAGTGACCACCAGTATTGAGACATAAAAAAGGCTAAAGAAACAAAACTGGGGATCGAACCAACAACACTCGGCGCAGTAAACGTGGCGAGGCGATCAATCAAACAACTACGCCATTCATGCTGTCGATCCTATTATTGTCAACAGCAAGTATTGCCACTTAAAAAATCCCTGCCAGTTCCGTAATGCACTTTCTTGGGACCAGTTTCAAAAAGCGAACTTGACTGAGTATTGATTTTAAAACCGGTATCTGCGCATACGCCTAAAGAGATTCGATTTCATTATGACTATTTCATAAATGGAATCGGTGATGACATTTTTATGGTAGATTATTTGTAAATGCTGAAATAACTATATGCATATTCAAATGTGTTTGGTAATCCTAATACTGATGATATAAATACGAATATCAGTTTGATAAATAAAGTTGAGATAAATAAGTGTAAGTACGTCAGTAAATACATCGTATTTAATCATTAAGTACTTATTTGTAATAGATAATCACTATAGATGTATATTATATTGTCTCTTAACGAATCGCGTAGTTCCTTCAATGTTAACTCCTTTGGTAACAATATTATAATGTCAGCCCTGTATTAAACTGTCCCACGGCTGCGCATGCGCCTCTTCTCAGTGTGAGAAGGGTTAGGCCATAGTCCACCACGCTGGCCCAGTGCGGGTTGGCAGACTTCACATATCTTAGAGAACATTATGGAGAACTCTCAGACATGCAGGTTGCCTCACGATGTTTTCTTTCGCCGTTAAAACGAGCGATAATTACAACTATTACAATATCACATAATGTTATGTTATTTTATTCGTCATGTTATCTATTGATCATCTACATTGACCCGATACGCAACCCGAAGGCTAACGATAGCCTAAGGCTAGACCAGTGTCAGGATATTATAGGGCACTGACTTCCCAATACCGACTGTCATATATGTTCATGGCAGCCGGCACCGACGGCTTAACGTGCTCTCCGAGGCACGGAGCAGGCGATAATTGTCAATCAATTTCACATAATTTCGAAAAGTCATGTTATTTTCGAAAGTCAGAGGTGCGCGACGTGGGTTCGAACCCGAGACCCTCTGCATTGCAGTCTGTTGGTCTCCCCACTGAGCTATCGCTGCTTTGTGTGTGTATATGTGATAGTATCCTAACTAATGTTATAAATGCTAATGTGAGTTTCTTTGTTATGTCTTTCACGCCTTAACTACTCGACTGATTATCGTGAAATTTCGCATACATGTTGTCAGTGATACGGAGAAGGAGATAGGGGAGATACTTTTCGGAAAGTACTGCTCACGAGCAAAGATGCGGGCAAAATCCAGTATAAGCTCTTCCTTGTGCATATGTGAAGGCCTCCACACTCCCACACAGTCAAACAACTTTTCAATAAAGATATCTTGCGGTTTTCTGTAATTATTCATAATTACAAAATTTCACTATAACTTGGTAGGTACTCAATGATTTGTCTGAGAATGCTTATACATTAAACAGAATTTTCTCTTCCTTTTGAAAGTGATATGGTACGTAACTAGCTATAGCAGCGGTCTCGAGTTCGATCTGAAGCCGCACATCTTTTGTTTTTGAAGTTATGTGCATATTAAATTATCGCTCGCATTAACGGTGAAGGAAAACATCGTGCGGTAACCTGGATGTTTGAGATTTTTACATAATGTTTTCGAATATATGTGAAGTTTGCTAACCCGCACTGGGCCAACGGCGTGGGCTATGGTCTCACCCTTCTCACATTGAGACAGTGGCGTAGCGTAATGAGGGCGGTAGGAGCGACCCGCCCCGGGCATCAGCACTTTTAGGGGGCGGCAAAATATCACAATAAATAATAACATCTTGTAAATATTTGAACTGTACAATAAATAATGATGGTGAATATTCTGTCCAAAAACTCTTTAGAATTACTGTATATTATACTATTTTAAATTGTGCCTAAATAAGAGAACGGCAAAATTTTCTTCCGCCCCGGGTGGCTGACACTTACACTACGCAGTGGCAGTGGCCAGAAGAGAGCCGTGCCTAGCAGTGGAACAATTTAGTCGTTAGTTTAACGTTATTATTATGTGTTTTACTTTTAACAAATTCTCAGCAATCGTAGTCTTAAACTGTGCCCAGACTAGCTATTTATAGACTCGCATCCTATTACGCAGGACCTTAACTTTTTGAACGCCAACCTATGCCGAACGCGATGTGTCCTTCAGCGTTAAGCTATAAATCCATAACAGTTGAAAAATATGCCTCAATGGTGTAGTGGTTAGTGTAACCGACTGCCACGCCTGAAAACGCAGGTCTGTGTCGTTTCGCACGTTTTGTATTTTAAATAAGAAAAATATCAAACTGTATTTTGATATTTTTCTTATTTAAAATACAAAACGTGCACACACTAATTTCAAGTGCATATAAGTAATATTTATATGTTATCTCAAAATGTTCTCTCAATAAAAGTTCAGTTTTATATAAGTAATATGTATATGTATTTTACGCACTCTTTTGTGAGAATGTTATTATAAAAAAAAAATACATATATCTTGTTTTATTTACAACTATCACCTTCGTGCGCGAATGTACAATACTTCTTCGTTTAATAGCATAAAAAAGAAAACGTGCGAATTGACACCTGCGTTTTCAGACGGGAACGATTCGCACAAAAATATGTACCATGTATGCGGCACGATAACAAAAAAATATTATTTAAAAAAACTGTCTATTCGCACGATATGTGCGAACAAATTTGTGCGAAACGACTACTAAGCCAAACTAACAAATCGAATTGACTTGAACACCCACACTCGGCAAAATAACTTATGGTTCACAACATTTTGTAGTGAGTGGTGATCGAACTCTATGGACACAGTGGCAAGGTGACTACATAAATATCTACACTCGAATCAACTACTTGGGATCACACAACATTTTGTACTGAGTGGAGATCGAACTCGCTGGATACATTGACAAGGCAACGACTTTAACTATTGAACTACTAATGCTTAGTTATCTAAAACAGATAAAACAAATAATTTTGCACGCAGCGAACATGAAATCGGTTTTATTTAAATTCTCACAAGTTGACGGCCTTCGTTTAAACTCACGAGATTATTCAATGAACTTTTGTGACTACATAATAGTTCAAATTAAGGCCAACACCCTTGCGGCCGTAGCTCAGTGGTAAAGACCTCGGATTTGGTGAAAAGGTCGTGGGTTCGATTTGTTCTGTACTAGTTTTTCTCGCAACTTTTACCGGGGCACCGGAACGTAAATCGGGCTAAAATGCATTCTACATGTAAATTTAGGATGCTTGCTGAATTGCATCCAAATCCGTAATCTCTTTTCAAAGACACCTACCTTTTTCTGGATGAAAGGTACCCTATGTCTTTTCTGATCCTCTGATAACGTGTATGCGAAATTTCATAAAGATCGGTCGAGTAGTTAAGGCATGAAAGCGTAACAAACAAACTCACATTTGCATTAAGTTAGGATTATTTGAAACGTAAGACATGTCTGCCTACCCTTTCAGGGATACATGCTTAGTTAAGACACGTGTTTCATCTCCGCATTTGTGTATAAAGTTTACCTATATAAGATACAAAGGCAACTATTTAAAAACAGATATCGTTTATAGCAAAATGCAGGAATTCTCCGCGCCATTGTTCAACCTTATAGATAGATAAACTTATTCTATGATAACATTCAAACAGCTGTTATTTTGTTGTAATATGATATAACATAACGACTATATGTATACATTCTTAAATTTTTTTAAGATTGTCCCGGATGGCCATTTAACCCACAACATGCATATCATTAGTTTAGCTACTGTGATGTGATCTTTGGAGGCTGGGTTACTCTTTTCAATCACCATTAAATTCTATAAATAATAGAAGCAGCGATAGCTCAGAGACCGTTGAAATACGCAGTGGGTTCGAGATCGCTCCCAAGGCATCTCTGACTTTTCGAAGTTATGTGCCTATTAAATATTGGATTACCGCTTGCTTTAACGGTAAAAGAAAACATCGTGAAGAAACCTGCATGTCTGAGAGTTCTTCATAATGTTCTCAAAGGTATGTGAAGTTAGTCAAACCGCTCTGGACTAGTGTGGTGGCCTTACCCTTCTCACACTTCAAAGAGGCCCGTGCCCAGCAGTGGGACTTAGACTGCGCCGAGCGAAATGTGTCAAAATAGACGGTCACAGTTAAGTTGATAAAATCAACACATTTTGTTTAATACAAATATAAAATATACAGTTACTATAGCAATAAATGTGTTTACAATTACTCCGTGTAAAAAACTTAAAATAATTAATATTTTCGCCTACAAAATTACGTAAATTTGCACGAAAAATGCAAAAACGTAAGCTCGTGTTACGTGATTTTTAGATTATAACAGTAGAAATCTTATCCTATTTTACAGCTTAAACGAATCATAAATAGTTATATTAGAATTAGTCCGTCCCAAATATTTAAGTTATTGGTTGACAATAAAGATACATGTTTATCAAAAAAGCACTTCAAATCTTCCATACAATTTTACTATGGCGGCCGCGCGCCGATTTGAATATCGAGCTCTGTCATTCAGTCCAACCGCGTCTTACGCTCGGTGCAGTCTTAATACATGGTTGGTATTATCTAATGCCGTGTGTTTTTACAGTAATATGATGGCGTAGTTATATTTCGAATTGAGGCAGTCATAGTATTCGTTGTCATACAGATAATAAAGAGCTCTATGATCTGTGGATAATATTACAACATGGCGCTGTATGCAATTATCTATTGCCAACGAACCGTCGCAATGTTTCATAAGACGTATCATTGTTGCAATTTAATTGATTAGTTGCAGTTTAGCAAGTACTGATAGCAAATATGACAGACACGTGTAAACTCGTGTCTCTATAATAGATTATAGATTTTTTGAATTATTACATATCAGATTCTGCTCGCAGATTCGCTTGCATAAATGTACCTAGGTTTAATTAATAACAGTACTTTTCTAGATGAAAGGTACCCCTTATGGCCTTTTCTGTACCCCTGACAACGCGTATGCGAAATTTCATGATGACTGGTTGAGTAGTTAAGGCGTGAAAGTGTAACAAACGAACAAACTCACATTCTCATTTAAATATTAACTAGGATTGTCGAAAAGCTTACAGACATAGAATACAATTATGGTATCCGAATGTTTGAGGTAGATGCTAACTATAATTATTTAATATTATCATAATTATTTTTAACCCCCGACGCAAAAACGACGGGGTGTTATAAGTTTGCCGTGTCTATGTGTGTGTGTGTGTGTATCTGTGGCATCGTAGCTCCCGAACGGATGAACCGATTTTAATTTTATTTTTTTTGTTTAAAAGTTGAATTAGTCAGTAGTGTTCTTGCGAGTTATGTTTGATGAAAATCGGTCTAAGATGGCCGCCGCCACAAAATGGTGGGTTACATATTTTTCCACAACTCCCTCAATATGGGTATTACTATAATGGATTTTGAGTCGGGAGCTTTTTAATTTAAATTTTTTATCTTTTTAATATCTCTCTGTTAATTAATTATTTTTATGTACACAGTAGTGTTTATAATCCTAAAGATTCATAAAGAGTCATATTGTTTCGGATGAGCGCTGACGCCCGAAATACAGATAATTAATTCTATCTAGTTCGGACACAGATGACTTTTCACCAGAAAATAGACTACTTATAATTAACAATGTATTACTATAGATAACATGTTTGTATCATTAATGAATAAAATAAATATTATATTATTATTATATTATACATCGTCTGCGGTAATTAATGGATAACCTGGAAATGTCTTATAGTGGAAATGATGGCCGTTCAGACAAATATGAAAAAAAATCTATCCTAACTACTACCTGAGATATGTGTTTTTTTTAAATTACCATGTATAACTTTCTTGTATACTACGACCACAAATGAATGAAACGATTAAATTTAAAATTTAAATAAATTATGGGTGATTTTCGACTACTTGGCGACCACTACTATATTTAATTTTGTGAATACTTCCAAAATACAAGTTCTGCACTTTAAATAAATCTTGAGTCGCGGGGAACTTTATAAACATTTAAACAACGGACATAAGGAACACTAAGAGTATGCACAACTATTTACTCACACAACTTTTATTTATTTATTTATTTGTTTATAACTTTTTATCTCATGTGGGTACGAACCCACAACTCTCGGCGCAATGGCAGCGACGAGCTGACCACGTAAGCCACTTGGCCTTCCGTGCTGTCAATAAAAATAACAAAGTTTTTATTTCAATTTATTTAATTATTATTTATAAAATAATATAATAATATTCTATCACATACACACGACACCATCTAGCCCAAACTAAGCAGAGCTTGTATTATGGGTACTAGACAATGGATGAACATACATATATACTATTTTCTTTTTGTAAATACATACATATTATACACCCAGACCAAGACAAACATCCATGTTCATGTACATTTTGATTTATATCTACATTTTTCTTAAACAAGTACCTTATTTTAATTTATTTAATTGATAATAATATATAATAATTAGTTATATAAGTAAGTGACTAAAGTTCAACTTAAATAAACAATATTTGTATACCAATAATTTCACAAAATGTGACTACTACGGAATAAATGTAACATCTTTTGTCGGCCTCGATGGCGTAGTGGTTTGTGTAACCGACTGCCACGCCTAAGGTCGCGGGTTCGATTCCCGCACAATTCAAACATTTGTGTGCATGAACATTGATGTTTGTCTTGGTCTGGGTGTTTCTATGTATAATATGTATGTATGTACAAAAATAAGTATATATGTATGTTTATCCATTGTCTAGTACCCATAGTATAAGCTCTGCTTAGTTTGGGCTAGATGGTGTCGTGTGTATGTGATAAAATATTATTATATTACATTGAAATAATAATATCATTCCTTTATTAAAATATCCCACGGCTGGGCACGAGCCTCTTCTCAGTGTGAGAAGAGCTAGGACATAGTGCACCACGCTGGCCCAGTTAGGGTTGGCAGACTTCACATATCTTCGAAAACATTATGGAGAACTCTCAGACATGCAGGTTTCCTCACGATGTTTTCCTTCACCGTTAAAGCGAGCGATAAATTAACTATTTAATACGCACATAACTTCGAAAAGTCAGAGATATACTTTAAGATCGAATTCGAGACCTCTGCGTGGCAGTCCAACAGTGTTCCACTAAGCTACCGGAGTTACTTAAGAATGCTTATTAATTATGGAAGCATAGTGCGTATCATTGGTTAATATTAAAACAATGTTTCATCAAAATTGGGTTAGTCAATTGTTTATTTATTTATAGTATGACCTTTTTTAATATGCGTTTTCATCAAAGCGGAGGTCAGTATTGTTGTTTATTTAATTTCGCCTATAAAAATTCAATGATACGTCTTCCTTGTGAAATGGAAATAAGTAAGATTATTATTTTATTCACTAATTATTGAATAAATTATTTAATTATTTATTAGTTTATTTGCATCAAATGTGGTATACAGGGTGTCCGGTAATTAATGGATAATCTGGAAATGTCTTATAGTGGAACTGATGGCCGTTCAGAAAAAAATATGAAAAAGATCTATCCTAACTACTACCTGAAATATGTGTTTTTTTTTAATTACCATGTATAACTTTCTTGTATACTACGACCATAAATGAATGAAATCCATCGGTTTTTTGTTGTTTTATTATTAAACACTAATTATGCTAATAAATAGACAGTCAAAAGTATGCTATGCTTATATAGCTTGCACTTTGTAATATATACCTATATATTTTTTAATTTTCTTTTTCATCTTTTCTTAAAGGCCAGTTCTACTATAAGACATTTCAAGGTTATCCATTAATTACCGGACATCCTGTATAGTATGTGATGAAGGAAAACATCGTGAGGAGAGCTGCACGTCTGAGAGTTCGCTATAATGTTTTCGAGATTATGTGAAGTCTGCCAACGCGCACTGTGCCAGGCGTGATGGACTATGTACTAATCGTTCTCACACTGAGAAGAGGCCCGTGCCCAGCAGTAGGACAATTTAATACAGGGCTGATATTATTATTATTATTTCAATGTAATATAATAATATTCTATCACATACACACACACCTTCTAGCCCAAACTAAGCAGAGCTTGTACTATGTATACTAGACAATGGATAAACATACATATATACTTTTTTGTAAATTCGTACATACATATTATACATAGAAACACCCAGACCAAGACAAACATCAGTGTTCATTGAGCACGGGCCTCTTGCCCGAACTCTATCTACACCTTCGAGAATTAGCCGCGAGAGTAAGTATCGATAACACACATTTATTATTATAAAGCACCCTCTTAGGCCGTCAAAGTAGAGACCTCAACATCGCCTCGGCTGCTATGAGGATGATGTGGAGGCCACTGCTCTTGACCACACGACTGCTTACCATCAAGCGGAGTGTGGTCATCATGACGAGTAAATAAAAAAAAAAGACAACTCCCGCACTAAGAATAATTCTTGTATCGCGGGGGATACTTCAAACATTTGAACAACGGACACAAAGAACATGCAGACTTGGAACAACAATTTGTGATCACATAAATTTTTGTCCCGTGTGAGATTCGAACCCACATCACTCACACACACACCCATTCGAAACACTCGGCGCAATGGCATTGGCGAGGCAACCACTTCTATCAACGAACTCACGCCTGCAACAACATCGTCACATGCATTATCACCATCACATAAACACACTTTTATTCACATGCATTTGTACTTACTCACCTTCGCATTTATATTATTAGTTAGGATTATGATATTCTATATCGACTTCCAAGATACAGACTTGCCTAGTTTGGCGTTAACATTACATTTTCTTTAAAAGACATCTCCCGCCTTAGTAATCACTAGTAATCCTCCCCTTTCCTATCCAGAACAACGCGTGCTGGGCTCAGATGCCATCCTTAGACGGTGGAGTCGACTAGAGTGCGTACCAATAAGTTTGTGTCCTCATACCTCTGCCGAACGATCAAGGCATGGAATTCTCTGCCAAGGCACGTGTTTCCTACTTCCTTCAACCCTGGGTGCTTTAAGCGGGGCGTGAAAAAGCACCTTTTTTGGCCGTCAAAGTAGAGACCTCAACATCGCCTCGGCTGCTATGAAGATGATGTGGACGCCACTGCTCTTAGACCACACGACTGCTTACCATCAGGCGAAGTGTAGTCATTTTGAAGAGCAAAAAAGAAAACCTGTATCGCGGATGATACTACAAACATTTGAACGACATTGACACAAAGTGTTCTTTGCGTCCGTTGTTCTTGTCTTGTTCTGGTTGTTTCCAGATTCGGAACAACAATTAGTGCATCACACAAATTTTTGTCCCGTGTGGGATTCGAACCCACAACACTCGACGTAGTGGCGAGACGGCCACTTAAACGACTATCCCATCAGTGCAGTCATATTGAAGTTGGTTTTATCATTTTGGAAATACATAACTGATTCATCCGGAAACCATATGGCGTTGCACAGAATGACATAACGATAAACAAATTGTATATTGATTGTCTAAAGTGCTCGCTGCACGTAAAATTTAGGCCAATTTCTTATTTAGGTCGATCTGATCATTGACATTCACTTTAATAATGTGAATGCAACTAAATTGGTATCATTTGAAACAAACAGTGTGTTTATTACCAAGGTGACAAAGGTACGTACAAATCTTTAGACTACACGGCTGTGGTGGCTACTACGGCGGATGTAGCAGACTCAATCCCAGCGCGCGACAAAAAATGTGTGAGCGAAGAATAATTGTTACGAGTTTGGGTGCTCTTGAGTCCGTTGTTTGAATGTTTGTAAAGTTCCCTGCGACACAAGATTATTGAGTGGTGCGAAAAATTTTTGTTTGGGGTTTTTTTTAAACTATGTGTTGTAGGTCATATCTCCAAACGGGACAAACATACAATACCAATTACGTGTTGCCGACTCTAGATACATTAATTGAAGATGGTATGATAGAAAAGGGATATGGGTCTACGTCAGTGCTTGTCAAAGGGCAGTAACAATTTATTCTCACTACTGACACGGCAGTTATCTGCAAGATAACACGTCAATTTATTTATAAGTATGCGCTTGCTTCAAAATTTTGGCAAAACATTGACATTTTCCACCATTTTGTTCTATGCTTCTAAATTTGTTCCAAAAATACCTAGTTTTATTCAGAATTAACACAATTAAAAAACAATCTTGTCATAATATAATAATGTGTAATATTGCTAATAATTTATAATTATTGCTGATTGAAGTGAGGTGATAATTATAACATACCTATGAATAAAATATAAAAGCGCAATTTTATATTTGTGTAGTATTATTGACCTCCTCTTCGAAAACCTCTTGTTTTAAAAAAAAAAATTGTCTTTGTCTTACTTTTTCGTGAATATTATACATTGCATACACTATGGTTGGTAAAAAGCAGTCAAAACGTCGGGCAAAATGTCAATATAAATAGTTTAAAATTATGTTTCAATATTCATTAGTTGTCATTAAAATAAACTGAGATATATACATATATATCCGTTATTATTCAGGTATATTAATTATTAAATAAATGCATGGTGCGTATCATTAGTTAATATTTAAACATTGTTTCATTTATGCAGATTATTTATTTATTGATTATTATTATATCCTGACCTCTTTTTAATATGCGCTTCCATTAAAGCGGAGGTCAAATTTAACTTCGTTCTATAGATTAAATTTAAAAACTAATCTACTTTTAAACAATTAATATTTAGACCTTCCCTAGCTTTTGGTTGCTTTTTGGTAGCGATAGTAAGATTCCTCGTGACTAAGAGTTTAAAATTATAATAATAGATAAATATGTATAAAATAAAATCAGCTATATAAACTATCCCAATGCTGGGCACGGGCTTCTTCTTAGCGTGAGAAGGATTAACCCATAGTGCACATCACGCTGGTCAACTGCGGGTTGGCAAACTTTATACACGTACTAGCTGACACGACAGACGTTGTCCTGCACACACGAATAATTTTATTTTATCAGAATCGGTCCAGCCGTTGAGGAGGAGTTTAATTACAAACACACGCACAGAAGATTTATATAAGTAAATAAAGATGAGAATATTATGGAGAAATTTCAGACATGCCGATTTCCTTACGATGTTTTCCTTCATCAGTAACGCAAGCGATAATTAGGTATTCAATACGTACTTTACTTCGAAAAGTCAATGGTGCCTTGGGATCAAATCCGAGATCTGTACGGAGCAGTCCAACAGTCTCTCAATAGGCTATAGTTACCCACTAAAATTAATGTTTTAAGAATAACCAGGTTTTGCCCGCGGCTTCGTCTGCATAAATAATAATATAATAATAATAATAATATTCTATCACATACAAACAACACCATCTAGCCCAAACTAAGCAGAGCTTGTACTATGGGTACTAGACAATGGATAAACATACATATATACTTTTTTTTGTAAATACATACATATTATACATAGAAACACCCAGACCAAGACAAACATCCATGTTCATGCACACAAATGTTTGACTTGTGCGGGAATCGAACCCGCGACCTTAGGCGTCGCAGTCGGTTACACTGACCACTACGCCACCGAGGCCGACGTAGGTTATGTTAGATATTGGTGCCAATTCTGTTGTCACAAAATTCTCTTATCTTAGCTAAAAATCTCTAAAATTTAGTTTAGTCCTGTCAAACGACGTTTCGTATTCTGAAATCGCTAAAAGTGACAGGACTATACTAAATTTTAGAGATTTTTAGCTAAGATAAGAGAATTTTGTGACAACAGAATTGGCACCATTGCAGGATAAATGCGCGAGTGATCCCTGCGCTCCCGGCCATAGATTGTGAGAAGGAACACCGTGGTAGGTTTAGTCGGTATTACCGGAATGTCTTCATCTTTTCCCGGGTGACTACGACATAACCCCTACGCGCGCCCCAGCGAAGGTTAGGTTAGATTTGTAACAGTACTTTTTTCTTGATCAAAAGTACCCTATGTCCTTTTCTGCATCTCTGACAACGTGTATACGAAATTTCATAATGATCGGTCGAGTAGTTAAGGCGTGAAAGCGTAACAAACAAATGCATATGCGCACTTATAATATCCATAAGCAGTATGATTCGAATACTATAATATTATTAATACTTGATTCACAGCCAAGTTTAGATCTAGTGAACTGGTAAATTTGACTATATGCCAGAGACCAGGCATTTCGCTTAAATTAAACATTACTTGGCACTCTTACCATAGCTAGACGCCAGGTGGACATACAAACAAACAGACTTATATAGACATCGATTAGTTAGATAGTCGACAGAAAATTGCCAATCGTGAATCGGATTATGGTTTTGAGAGTTCCGTAGCTCATATTCATGATTGCATCGATGCGATGGTGGATTTACTGTGACTTTTACTGTTTATTTATTTAATATAGGCCTTACCAACTAAATTACATAATAATAATAAGCATATATATGAAAACATTCATACAAGTAATGTCTGTGTATGCTTTTAAATTAAAGGTGAGCAGCATTAACTATGTATAATAATGTCCTCCTGACCGAATTTCGGTCACGACGGCCATTCTTAACGGAGACTGGCCATCGGCGCAGGAGATATTATAGTGAACAAGTGTGTGCGCAAACACAAGTGCACTCTCTGTTCCCTAACTCTCATGATCCGATGGGACGAATAATTCGACACGACCGGAGAGAGATCAGGCGCACGACCAACAGCTTTACGTGCTTTCCGAGGCACGGGGGTGTCTAACACCGCCAACTTCCTAACTCCGGGTTCGTTTTGAGATTTCTTAACAGAAAAACCCAATAACTTTTTTTGGCCCGACCCGGGATTCGAACCCGAGACCTCATGCACAGCAGTCGCATTCACTACCGCTGCGCCACGGAGGCAGTTAACTATGTATATCTGAAGTGTACATACGTCATGTAAGGTCACAATTTAATTTTTAAGTTGAAACACGTTAATAAGTTTATTAGATTAAAAATGAGTAATATTCAATAGTAGTAGTAGTGTAACAGTTTCAAAATTATGTAATACAGTGTTAAATAAACATCGCGATAAAATCCGTATAAATAAGTTTAATTTCAATTAATAACATTCGCGTAAACAGAATAGACAATATTATAGTTTAACCGAGTCTGGGTGTTCTTTCTATTCGTAATTTACATGATATTAAAGTTGCTTAAAAAAAACTAGATACAGACCTTTTTGGACCTCATAAACTTTTGTTTCGTGTCGGCTTCGAACATATCTTAGTTGTCCTTATTATTCACAGAGGAAACAGATGCATATGTTCGCTGGCCATGTGTCCTCTTAAATGTGCATATCGTGTCCCTGATTTAATTTTTAATGTTGTTCTAATATAACATTAGAACTTAGTGGCATAAATTATAATTATAATTATAATTCGTTTATTGCAGACCAATTAATGTCCATAATTTGTTAGTAACAATTTATCTTAAAAACTATGTTAGTATTAATTTATAGGTAGTCCAGTTTAATAAAAATAATGAATAAATAAATAAAATAAAATTAACATTCTAAAAATATAGATATCATTCTTAAATATTTAAATTAAATAGAAATACAATAAAATAAATAAAAAGTTCAACAAATAAAAATAAAAATCATCATCAGACCACATGTAGCCCGATTAGCCGTCCCACAACTGGCGATACTGGTCGGTCTGCAATCATCCTCAGGATTCCGTTGCCACTACCTCTCATTCTGCGAATCAGTGAGGCTGACTTTTTGCGCATTATTGCATAAAAGTCATCCACCCTTGCGTCGGCAAACATGCCCGAGGCACTACAAAAGGGAGGTAGCCGCAACAGAATCCTAAAGGCGTTGTTGTATTGAACACGGAGAGCATTGTAGGCCCTTTGCGTGTAGTTGGTCCATAGGGCGCTGATGTAGAAGCTTTGGCAATAGGCTCTGAACAATGTTACTTTTACCTGTGCTGTACACCGCACAAACCTATGCACCAACATATTGGCTCGTACCGACAACGCTCTCCGCTCTCTCTCAATATCTGCGTCATCATGTAGGGTTTCAGTCACAACATGCCCTAGATACCTAAACTGAGAGACCCGACTCAACGATACTCCGTTAAGGTATACTGGCGGTATATGTTCAGGTTGCTTAATCTTACCTCTGATAAGCATATACTCACTCTTCCTATCATTGTACTTTAAGCCATGACTCTCAGCGTAAGTTTCACACATACCTAATAGCCTCCGTAGCCCGCCGACAGATGGACTCAGCAACACCATATCGTCCGCGTAGCTGATGTTATTGACGCAAACGTTATCTATGTGACATCCGACATGGCTGTTGCTGAGCTCATCGATCAGCTGATTGACATAGAGATTAAAAAGTCTTGGAGAGGTCAGTCCTCCTTGCCTCACACCACACTCAAGTTTGTATTCATCAGAATATACATTCCCCCACTTGACAACGTTTTTCTGTTGTTTATACCAGAAGGAGAATATATTAATCAGTTCAGCAGGAGCCCCAACCTCCCCAAGCTTAGACCAGAGTCTATTATAATCGACTAGGTCGAAAGCCTTCGAATAAATGCATACATAATTTGTATACATTGAAATTAAACACTTTATACGGATTTTATCGCGTTGTTTATTTTACTTTAAACACTGTTATTACATAATTTTGAAAACTCTAACACTACTATTATTGAATTTTTACTACTATTTAAGCTATATATTATTTCTAATTAAAACTATTTGTATTTAAGTTTACACTTTGCCCCGACGTTTCGGTTGCTTTACAGCAGCCATGTTCACGGGGAGACTAAGATGGTAGTTGTCCCAACGTTCTGAAGTGTAGCTAGTTATTTTAAAGTACCCGAACATAATTTAATCTTTGGTGTTCCTATTTACGCAGAATGAACTCAAAGTATCATGAAGTCTAGCTGTGTTTTGCTTCTTCTTGGGTTTGATTATTTGAATGACTGGATCCCAAGCTGGTGGTACATTCCAACCATCCTCTCTATTGAAATTAGGATGTGTTTTAATTTCAATAGCCTCGCGAAGCATCCTTGGTAGGAATCGGTGTTCTTTTGCGAGTATATGTGGTTTGTCAAATCGTAGGTAGTGGTTGGTCCCCTGTTGCACATGTTCACACACAGCAGACTTCAACGAGCGTTGGTGTTTAACATCAGCTACATGTTCTTTTAAGCGGGTGCCTATGCTTCTCTTGGTTTGCCCAATATATGAGAGTCCGCAGTCACAATCTATTTTATAGACCCCTGCATCTTGTAAAGGTAATTGGCACTTGACGGATGGTAAAAATTGACTTATCTTCGTTCGTGGCTTGAAGTATGTGTTGATTGAAGCTCGCTTCAAGATGTAGCCAATCTTGTCAGTGACACCCCTTACATATGGTAGTATGGCAGGCTGGCGCTCGACTGTGGCTGGCTTTTCTCGATAAATAAATAAACAACGCGATAAAATCCGTATATAGTAGTTTAATTTCAATGAATAACATTCGCGTAAACAGAAGACAATATTGTATATTTAACTTTGTTTTATAATATCTTGAGAAAAATTTACGCAGTTAACTGGTTTTTATACTGCACGGAAGGCGTAGTGGTCGTCTCGGCATTGTCAGTACGCTGAATGTTGTGGGTTCGAGATCGACAGTCATTTGTGTTGATCAATAAATATTTGTTCCGAGTCTGGATGTACTTTGTGTGTGTTTATGAATGTTTGTAAAGATCCCCACGACACAGAAATGAATTCCAGACTGGGTGATAAAGTAAAATAAATAAATAATTGAGTGATCTACGGATAAGGTTCCGCAAGTATTAATATAATTTTGTATCCAAATTGATATTATATCAATAATATCCTCCAGACCGAATTTCGGCCACGGTGGCCAGTCTTAACAGAGACTGGCCATCTACGCAGGAGATATTATAGTGCACAAGCGTGTGCGCAAACAAAAGTGCACTCTCTGTTCCATAACTCTCATGATCCGATGGGACGGTAATCTGACATGACCGGAGAGAGATCAGGCGCAGGACCAACGGCTTTATGTGCTTTCCGAGGTCTTACACTGCTAACTTCCTAACTTCGGGCTGCTTTCTTGTCTTGTGTTCTGATTTCTTAACTGAAAACCCAATAACTGTTTGTTTGCCCGACCTGGGATTCGAACCAGAGACCTCATGCACAGCAGTCGCATTCACTACCGCTGCGCCACGGAGGCAGTCAATATTATATTATATTACGTAAAATATATTACGAACACAGCAATTAAACTAAAGTGAATAATATCTTTAATTTTTTTATTATTTTTCTTTATTTTTTCTTTTTTATTGCCTTTTGTGGCAGACGAGCAAGTAGCCCACCTGATGGAAAGTGGTAACCGCTGCTCATGGACTTCAGCAATGTCAGGACACAGCAAAGCCGCTGCCTACCGTGAAAGAAGAACTCTCTTTATACCTCATATGAAGAAGAACATATCATAGCGCTCAGGAAACACTGAAGCAGGCAGTTCATTCCAAAGCTTGCACATACCTTCACTATGACTGCTGAAAAGCAATAGAAACGTCGGG
The DNA here is from genome assembly GCA_963675205.1 of Catocala nupta. NCBI lineage: Eukaryota > Metazoa > Arthropoda > Insecta > Lepidoptera > Erebidae > Catocala > Catocala nupta. The sequence continues at coordinate 5,546,876 of OY776105.1, forward strand.
GAATAAATAGTTTAAAATTGGTATATTTTACAATAAGCCGCGGCAAAATCAGTGTTCTACCTTTTTTTATAAAGAGACATCTCCCGCAATAGAAATAATTCCTGTGACGCGGAAAAATTTCAAAATAAATAGTAGTTTAATTTTAGATATCCCCATACTAGCAGTCCCGCGCAGTGTAAATTTTACATAAATAATCTCACGCCTAATATATCTTCCCGACAGAGTAGCGAGAAAATTACAGGCAACGAGCTATTACCGTTCACCAGGCCAGTTACAGATTAGATGCTACTACTTAAAACTTTCTTTACCAAAATGTCCAATCTCTAGCTCGGAAATCAATCCTAAAACCTCAAGTACAGCAGTCTTAAACACGCTGAGCCATCGAGAAAACCGGTCGATATTTTACTATAATAATAATAATAATAATAATAATATTCTACCACATACACACAACACTATCTAGCCTAAACTAAGCAGAGCTTGTACTATGGATACTAGACAATGGATAAACATACATATATACTTTTTTTTTGTAAATACATACATATTATACATAGAAACACCCAGACCAAGACAAACATCCATGTTCATGCACACAAATATTTGTCTTGTGCGGGAATCGAACCCGCGACCTCAGGCGTGGCAGTCGGTTACACTAACCACTACGCCATCGAGGCCGACAATTTTTCTATTCTATTCTATTCTAACCAACGACTGCTGGGCGAGCTAGAATATCCTTATTTTATTATTATAAATGCGAATGTGAGTTTGTTTGTTTGTTTGTTACACTTTCACGCCTTAACTAGTCGACTGATCATCATGAAATTTCTCAGTCAGAGAACAGAAGAGGATATAGGATACCTTTCATCCAGAAAAAAATACGGTACAAAATTATTGCCAAAAACTACATTAACGTGAGCAAAGTCGCGGGCAAAATCTAGCTGGGAATAAAGGGTAATCTCGGTGCACGTGCACTGACTCGTATGCGCAGGCGCCGGTTCGAGGACGCGACAATTAACGCGATCCTACGTCCCTCCAGCTACACTAATTAATTTGTTATTTTAATATCTCTAATTGCTATGCTATCTTTTATTATTTACGTTAATAAGACTAGTTTGATGGCGCAGTGGTTGTGTATGCGACTGTTGTGCATGAGGTGGTCTCGGGTTAGATTCCCTGGTATGACTGTTTATGACGATTGGTCTGTCAATAAATTATTAGTTGCATCTATAACCGTAGCTGGCGAAATGTGAGTGTTAACATATTTTTGTAAGAGTAGTAGAGCCTCACTGATTTTAGCACGGATGGGCCGGCTCGACCGGGGAAGGAATACCCTCTCACAGAATATCGTCGTGAAATAGCAGTATTCCTACTGTTGCGTTTCGTTCCGTGAGTGAGAGTGCCGGAGGCCTAATCAACCTCATTCTCCTTTCCCACTCCTTCTCCTTCCTACTTCATTTTTCTCTTCGTCCTTTCCCAAAGGGTCGGCAACGTGCAAGTGATGTACCTGGTGTTGTAGGCGTCCATAGGCTACGGTGGCCACTTACCATCAGGTGGGCCGGATGCTTGCTTGACACCACAGTGGTATATTTTTTTTTATTAAGACGCATAGGTGGTCAATAACTGTTTTGATTGCACTGATGACGTAGTGGCTTAAGTGGTCGCGGTCGCCTCCCTGCTGCTACTGTTCCAAGTGTTGTGGGTTCGATCTAGGGTTGCCACCTTCATTTTAAACGAATAGAGTATTACCTTTCTTACGGTGCCCAAACATGGTCTTTAACCGAAAATCAGAAGTCCAAAATAAAGATCTGCCAGAGGGCTATGAAGCGTAGCATTCTTGGAGTCAAAAGGATGGACCACGTCCGAAACACTACTCGCGCTCTACAACACGCATAACTGACGTAGGTGTTAAATCCGCCAGGCTTAAGTGGGACTGGGCCGGACACGTTTGCCGCATGCACCTAGAGGATGGGCATAAATTGTGACCAATTGGGTGCCACAAAAGACAGTCGACGGCGACGCACAGTGTTTTCAGAAACCAATTTTCAGACACTAATTTATATTAGAAAAACTGCTAGATGTAATCATTTAAATGCAAGATTTCGAATCCTCATTTAGATAGCATTAATAGTTTTTGAGAAAATATTTGAATATCCTAATATTTTCAGAAAAAAATATATATATTCCTGAAACTTAGCAATATTGCGTATATTGCGAAGTTTCAGGAATATATATGTTAAGAACATTGATGGCGTCTTCCATGCTGTGTCTTTTAGAACTTATACGAATCTCGTAGCTTTTATAGATTCATTTATATACACGTTTATTTGTTTTTAGATTTTTTTATTTTTCTTTAGTATTCTGTCGTATTGGGAAAAGTTATTTACACTGAAATTATTGTCTTTACTTCCCCAAACAACTACATAAAATACACGTACCAATTACATGGAATTAAGAAATTATTCCAATTTAACTGTTTTCGCTAGGGCTGTCACAATTTTAACCGGATTAACTTAATTTTTATTTGATTTTGAGCAACCTTAGTTCGATCCCTCTTTCTCGTTCTACAAATAGTTGTTCCGAGGTTGGGTGTATTGAGTGTTCGTTGTTTGAACGTTTGTCTGCCGTGATACATGAATTCCTAGTGCGGGCATCTATATATTAATGAGTGAAGCAAAAACTTTGTATCCCTTTTTACGAAAATTACGCGGTTGGAGGAGTATGAAATTTGGCACAGTTAAAGTTTATATGGAGAAGGAGTGGCAAATCCTAATATTTTTATAAAATATGTATTAGAAATACATTATATAATAAAAATCACTACACGCACACAACCATGCATTTGTCACACGCAGTCGAATCGCGTTCGTAGTATTTCGGCATTGTTCGGCGGGTGTCGTAGAATTCTTCGTAACTATGGATACATATGTATGTGTAGTAGGTGACTCAATGAAATGTGATTATAAGCGTATAGTTATAGACAATAAAACCTTAATAACGATCAAACTTAAAATTTAAATCAATTATGAACTTGCGACCACTAGTTCTCATATTATGAATACGAATAAATACTCGTGAAAGCGTACCTACCGAATAAACAAACTCATATTTGCACTTATAATATTAGTTAGGAGGATAATCCTAATTAATATTATATGTACGCACATTAATACAGCGTGAAAAGGCGAAAGATCAATAATTATCTCTCATCTCTCATATCATTTTAATTACGTTAACAAGTCGTCATGCTTAGATCTGCAATGTAAGCAATAGTTAATAATAGTTCTTGAGTATTTACTGTTTCGAGAACTCTAACATACTGATATAATCTACATATGTATATATGATTTACTAGCTTTTGCGCGCAGCTCCGCCCGCGTGGTACCTGCATCAATAAAAAGTATGTCCTTCCCTAAGTTTTAAACTGTATCTGTACCAAATTTTATCTAAATCGGTTGGATGGTGTAGCCTTAAAAATAACAGACAGAAAGAGTTATTTTCGTATTAAGAATAAGTAAGTAAGGGATGTTGGGGTCATGGGGTCCGAGCGCTCGTATTTTGTACAGGGAGATCGCAAAAAGCCTGATCGACGTTTCACGTGATAAGAAGGCTGGTCTTTTCTTGGCCCAAAGAAGCAGCATTGCCATTCAACGTGGCAATGCTGCCAGTCTTCTGGGCACGTTACCAGTTGACAGCGATGCTGAAGAATTCTACGATCCCTAAACCATTTTTGTAAATATTTAGTATTATAATTATTTGTGTTTTTGTAATTATGTTATCTTTTTTAATACGTTTGTAAATATAAATAGTTTTTATTATTAAGTAAGGATTTAAGAAGAGAAAACGCTGTGCTTCTTCTTAAATAAATTGCGCGCGAGTATGCGTTTGAGATTCGGCATTGTTCAAGTGTAGGTATACGGAGAAGGGTTTCCTGCCAGTCCCTTCGATCTGTCTTCTCGGAGAACAAACGGGAAGAAAAGTTCGACCTGTCCCACTATTATCTACGAGGGGACAGAGTAAAGCGTTTTCCCGTTTGTCCCCTTGAAGAAACAGCGAAAGACAAATGGGATCGGCGCGACAGAGAAGAATCACACTAGGGAGTAGCATAAAAAGCTAAAATTTCATTAAAAAAATATATTTAATGAATTACGGTTATTATTTAACACATTATTATATGTTAATTATACGTATTTATTTTTATTTTGCTGTCTTGTATTGACTTCATGCTGTTTTATATAAAAGAGAAATTTTGCGCTTTTTTGAATTTCTGTGTCATTTGGCACCTTACAAACATTTAAACAACGGGCACAAAGAACATCCAGACTGGGCACAACCATGTATGGATCACACAATTTTTGTTCTATGTGGGGTTAGTACCCACAAGACTCAGTGATGTAACACTGCCAAGGCGATCACTACGCCATCCGAATAAATCAGCCATTGTTTATTAGAGAATAAATATATTTTGAAGAAAGAACTAAATTATTTTATTATATTATTATTATCTTCGTCTCCCTAGCCTTTATTATGCCCACTTGGGGTCGGATTTTCTGGTCTTGACCGGATTTGACTGGATATCAGTTTTTATACGGAGCGGCTGCCACCTGACCTCAGCAACCCGAAGGCTAACGATACCCTAAGGCTAGACCAGTGTCAGGATATTATAGGGCACTGACTTCCCAATAACGACTGCCATAGATGTTTATGACGGCCGGGACCGACGGCATAACGTGCTCTCCGAGGCACGGAGCAGGCGATCATTGTCAATCAATACGCACATAATTTCGAAAAGTCATATAACTTCCGAAAGTCAGAGGTGCGCGACGTGGGTTCGAACCCGAGACTGCTGCTATATTATTATTACATAATTCATATTTTTATACTTAATATAATGTTAGACAACGGGTCTTACTCGCGATAAAGTATTTAAAAGGTAATAAATACCTATTAATTTCCCGACGTTTCGACCGACTTGCATCGATCGTGGTCACGGGTTGACTAATGTGAGCTCAGCGGCGCCTTCGTGAAGTGCGGGTTTCGGCAACTACCCTCACTTGGTCACTATTATTTATATTCACACTGTCGGTATTTCGACACACAACACTAACGACGTCTACACACTGGCTACCTAAGTCACTTCGGCGACGTTTACATTTGCTGATGACTGGATTCCAAGATGTAGACAAACGGTATCCATCCTACTTTATCGCGAGTAAGACCCGTTGTCTAACATTATGTTAAGTATGTGTACAAATCGCGATAGTCTAAAAACTTTCATATTTTTATATATATAAATCTTCTGTGCGTGTGTTTGTAATTAAACTCCTCCTAAGTGGCTGGACCGATGTTGATGAAATTTTTTGTGTGCGTTCAAGTGTTTTTTCGTGTGTACAGGACAACGTCTGACGGGTCCGTTTGTAATAATATAATATAATTATTTGTTTAATTGCAGAATAAGCAGTAAATTAATGATTTTATTATGGGTTGTTTATATACCGAATAAGACAAATAAGAAATATGTTATGTACGTATGTGACAATGTGTTTGTTCGTCTCGCGCCAATGTTCTCAGATATATTTATCGATTCCAATTTAGACTTTATTTCTACGTATTGCGTATAAATGATTTAATTAGGGTTCCGTATGAAAATGGTGCCGATCGGACCCTATTATTTAGTTAACACTGTTTGTCTGTTTGTTCGACTTATAAAGGTTCTGTCTTGTTTCGACAACAACCTGTTTTTAGTGGAGTTTATACATGATGCGTTGTGTCAGAAATTTGATACAAATTAACATAAAATTAATTTCATACATGTAATTTGACTGTACGGGAGTAGTGATTTCAGTGGCCGCCGTTGATTGTCCCACAGACCAAACATATATGTGACCTACAAATCGTTGTTCTGAGTCTGAGTGTATTTTCTTTATTTTTTAAATTATTCCTTTTTATTTAGAGGCTTTTTAACCTATAGGATATGCAAGCTCCATTATACCTTAAACTTACAAACTACACAATATACATTGTTAAAATAGACAGAGAGACTCATTGGTGCAGATCATATCACTAATTTCTCGCCACTTCACCTGTTGGCTCAACTAATACAGGGTGATTTTGAAATCGTGTAATTCCTTTTAACCACGCATTCTACTGGTGATATAGAATAACCCTGACCATATTTTTTCTTAATTAGAATAATGGTTTCGGCAAAATTAGAGTACAGATTTTTTTCATGAAATGATTTCAAATAGTCGTATTTTAACCACCTGACACAATCTTAATATTTTACTAATTTGAAAATAATAACATAACAATAACTGTTGTCGTAAATAATAAGGGGCAATAAAAAGGACCGCCCGTTATTATTTACGACATTAATTATTAATATGTTTTTTTATTTTAATTAGTAAAAAATTAAAATTGCCTCGGTTGGTTAACATATGACTATCTGACACCATTTCACGAAAAAAAACGGAATAATAATTTTTCAAAAAAAATAAGTCTAATTAAATAAAAATATGGTCAGGGTTATTCTATATCACCAGTAGAATGCGTGGTTAAAAGGAATTACACGATTTCAAAATCACCCTGTATATTAAAAATCGGATCTTCTTTATGGCCGTTGTTTAAATTTTGTAATGTTACAAGACACATAAATAATTCTTACACCGCGAGTTGTTATTTTAAAAAGAAGAAGGAATATATGCGCTACCTATTAATCTACTTTGTTTTTAATTTAATTATTATTGGAGCAAGTAGAATTACAGAACAGTTTCCGACGTTCATATTACAAAAGATATTTACGCAAATTTGAGAGGCTTGTGACGTAAATGTGGGGCGTGATTATTGCATAGCAGTTAGTTGCATATCACTTGCGATCGTTGCAATATGTAATTGCATCAGTATTCATTGTCTGTTATTCTGCTAAAGTGTATCAATAATAATAATAATAATATTATAATAATATTCTATCACATACACACATCACCATCTAGCCCAAACTTAGCAGAGCTTGTACTATGGGTACTGGACAATGGACAAACATACATATATACTTTTTTTTGTAAAAACATACATATTACACGAAGAAACACCCAGACCAAGACAAACATCCATGTTTATTTATGCACACAAATGTTTGACTTGGACGGGAATCGAACCCGCAACCTCACGCATGGCAGTCGGTTACACTAACCACTACGCCATCGAGGCAGCCAAATAGTTATAGGTACTCCAATTGGTTAGGTATTTAACAAAGATAAACAATCTTAATGTCACTTTTTACACAAACACATATTAAACAAATAAACTACTGCTTAAACTAACGGTTCAATTGATTTAGTAATCGTTATTGTTGTATTTACATTAATCTTTAGCAGCATTTTTAAACCGTTTTTTTAGATAAAAGGATAAGCACCATTTTATTTTTAACCTGAGTTTTAGATGGAAAGATAAAAAGACACATCAAGTTTGTTTACCTTTAGTTAAACACCTAACCAAATGGAGTATGGGTCTTATCGCTTGCTTTAACGGCGAAGGTAAACATTATAAATGTTCTCGAAGATAATAAGTGTAGTCTGCCAATCCGTTCTGGGCCAGCGTGGTGGACTATGGTCTAACCCTTCTCACAGTGAGAAGACGCCCGTGCCCAGCAGTGGGACAGTATAATACACGGCTGATGTTATAAGATTAGTCTGGTAAGGTTATATTTTTAGATTTTTAGATCGTACTCGTATCATGTTCCTATTAAAATAGTTACGAATCGCTTTCGCATAAACATATTACGGTACGGTAGGTAAGTATACAAGATTATGCCTGCGGCGTTCCTCGCGTTAATCTAGATTATATCAATAAATTTCTATCCCTTGCGAACCTTACATTACATTTACATTTATGGATGCAAGGTACTCTATGTCTTTACATTGAGTAAGTTAAAAGGGATACAATAAAGGTTTCCTACCCTTTTCTGCGAGGTCGCGACCGAATGTGCAAGTGATTCGTGCGGCCCCGCCGATTGCGGTTCTGTTGAGGAATACCGTGGTAAAAAGTCGGTATTCCGGGAGGTCTAATATTATCATTTCAATATCTTTCTTTACCCCGGTGAGTCCGACATAACCGCTCCGCCCGCCCCCGCGGAGGGATATGCGTCAAAGCAAGCCGCCAAGTAAAAAAAAAAGATTCCCTACCCCCGACAACGTGTATACGAAATTTCATGATGATCGGTCGAGTAGTTAAGGCATGAAAGCGTAACGAACAATAAACTCATATTCGCATTTTTAATTGATATTAGTTATTTATAATATTAGGATTAAGTGTGTACGCATATTGATTAGATCCTATTATGAATCACCCATCTTAAATCATGCCTGACCCTAGGTCACCTTGCTGGCAATAAAAATGAAATAAATGCACTGATTCATTATTTGACGAACACGTTTCAGTAATTAATGGTAAAATTAAATTTTATGTTTTCTATTGTTCATAAGGATAATGAAAATGTTTATAATATGATGATCGTTCCGTGGTGTAAGCGCGACTCTTTTATCGTTCCGGGTTCAATATCTGGGTTAAGCAAAACGTTATAAGGTTTTTCTGTTCGGCGGAGCGGGAGAGGGACCGCTTAAACCCTCTCCCCAACCGCAGAGCCGGGCGCCGGAGGGCGCGAGATGACCTCCAGCCACCCTGAGGTTTGACCTGGGGGTGGTGGGCTTTGTGGGCCTGCCCGCCATCCGTTCAGCACCAGGTCCGAGAGGCGGCGTGCGTGTGGCCACGCGCGCCTCTGTGTCATCTCCGTCTCCCCTTTAGCGGGAAGACAGTAGGGCTTTCAAATGAGTAGTGCCTATATTGGATAGGTCTTATTGTGTAGTGGCCTGCCGTTTCACACGGCGGGCCGAAACCTCGGCGGGGTTGCGACCGCATGCGAAAGTGATTCGCGCGGCCCCATCGATAGTGGTTTTGTCGAGGAACAACGTGGTAGGTTTAGTCGGTATTCCGGGAGGTACTTTATTCTTATTCCATCTTTCTTTTACCCCGGCGAGTCCGACATAACTCCTCCGCCCGCCCCCGGGGAGGGGTATGCCACAATGCATTCCCGCAAGTAAAAAAAAAAAGTTTTCTGTTAAGACATTTTAAATACATAGCATCACAGAGGGTGCGTTCCACTTGGCGCTCACGACACTCACGCTCACGACCACGGTTTTTTCCGTTCCACTTGCTTCCGAGCGTTACAATTGTAAACTCAAGTGGAACGGATAATGGAGTGTTTTGAGCGTTGATGTAAATTGAGTGAATTAGAAAAAAAGTCGAATGCTTAAAGAGTTTTAAAAGGTTACAATTTGTACCTAAGTCTGACCAGATAAACTAATTTTCATTGTCGCCATCTTTGTTACCAACTTTATATTGAAGATGGCGCCAAATTTCGCAACGCTCACGACGACCTATGATAGGAGGTGGGTCGTCGTGAGCGTTGCGTGGGCGTGAGTAATGACGTCATGAGTGACGTTTTCGCCGCGCACATAACGATCGTAGTCGTCATGTGGAACGGCCAAAGGAGCGTCTTGAGCGTCGTGAACGCCAAGTGGAACGCACCCAGAGTCTCTTAATGTGTCATAAACGGTATTAGACTCGTTTATAACACGCGACCTAACAGAATAGCTGACGAGATATTGGTGTAAAATCTTTTGTCTACTCATCGGGGATAAGTAGCGTCGATCTCGATGACGTAGTGGTTAGTGTAACCGACTGCCACGCCTGAGGTCGCGGGTTCGAGTCCCGCACAAGTCAAACATTTGTGTGCTTGAACATGGATGTTTGTCTTGCTTCGGGTGTTTCTATGTATAATATGTAGTCTTTACAAAACAATGTATATATGTATGTTTATCCAATGTCTAGTATCCATCGTACAAGCTCTGCTTAGTTTGGGCTAGATGGTGTTGTGTGTATGTGATAGAATATTATTATTATTACTTATGTAGGTATGTTTATATGTTTACTGCCTTCGTGGCGCAGCGGTAGTGAATGCGATTGCTGTGCATGAGGTCTCGGGTTCGAATTTTGGGTCGGGCCAACAAAAAGTTATTGGGTTTTCTGTTAAGAAATCTCAATAACAGCCCGGAGTTAGGAAATTGGCGGTGTTGGACACCCCCATACCTAGGAAAGCACGTAAAGCAGTTGGTCCTGCGCCTGATCTCTCTCCGGTCGTGTCGGATTAGGTACCGTCCCATCGGATCATGAGAGTTAGGGAACAGAGAGTGTACTTGTGTTTGCGCACACACTTTTGCACTATAATATCTCCTGCGCAGATAGCCAGTCTCCGTTAAGAATGGCCGCCGTGACCGAAATCGGTTTGGAGGACATTATTATTAATATTATAAACGCAAATGTGAGCTTGTTTGTAACGTTTTTACGCCTTAACTACTCGACCGATGACTATGAATTATCTGAAATTCATAACCTCAAAATAGTAGACAGAGACATGGTACATGCACCAGCTATGGTAATTAGAACCAAGAATGTAAATTTATAAGTGATAGCTGTGTCGTTAATTTATTGGACATTTTAATTACTGACTTAACAGTAGCGATTACCTAATGGGAGACCGCTGGACTACCACGCAGAGGTCTCGAGTTACATTCTTAGGCACGCACCTCTGACTTTCGAAGTTATGTGCGTATTAAATAGTTTTAATGATCGCTCTCTTTAACAATGAAATAAAACATACATCGTGAGGAAACCAGCATGCTTGAGAGTTCTCCATAATGTTCTCAAAGATATGTGAAGTCTGCCAACCCCGCACTAGGCCCGCGAGGTGGACTATGGCCTAACCTTTCTCACACTGAGAAGAGGCCAACAGTGGGCTAGTTTAATTCGGAGCTTATGTTATTACATATATATATACCTTTTAGTTACCGGTAGTGTGTATGTAATCTACATATATATATATATATATAAATCTCGTGTCACGATGTTTCTGGCCGCACTCCTCCAAAACGGCTTGACCAATTTTTATGTATATTTGGTAGATATGAGAATAGGTCGTAAAGTATATTACATACCGTTAAGAAATAATTTATATGGCAGAACAACGTTTGCCGGGCCAGTTAGTATTTTTAAGAAGTGTTGCTTGCTATTTGCATTCGATCGTGAGAGGCATGTTTTTTATACCATAGATTGACGAAACAGTGCCTCTGATACAAGGTTCTACGCAATACTGTATAATGTGATGTGAAATAAGTGACCGGAGTCATCTGTGTTTATACCATTACTAGATACTAACTGCGCCCCGCGGTTTGACGCGCATAAGTCCTGATGGGAATATCTGGATAAAAAGTAGCCTATGTGTTAATCCAAGTTACCAAGTTTCATTGCAATCGGTTCAGAAGTTTTTGCGTGAAGGAGTAACAAACATATTTTATCCTTACAAACTTTCGCATTCATAATTTATTATAAATCTCACACTTTTAAGAGGAAACACCACGGGCGAGAGAATTGAAAAATAGGTATTTGTAAAATCTATTGCTGTCGCGCAGTGCCCGCAGAGCGTGATAGAGACAACTGTACCTTGGACCGAAAATACCTATAAAGGTACACAAAATCAACGTTTCGTAGTCCCCTGATTCCTTCTCCAACACTTGACCGATTTAACTACTTTTTTCATTAAAAATTGAAGAAAGGCTTTGGCCGTGTTTCTATGTTTTTCTTTTTTTATATAATCTACTCAAATTTGTTTTTTGGATGTTTAAACACAGCGGAAAATCTGACCAATTTTTGAGGTTTTTGAAGGGTCATATCTCTTTTAATAATTAATTAATGAAAAAAAGGAAAACATAGGGACATGCCAATAGAGGCTATACATGTTTTTTTTAAATATTATTGTTCTACTGACATTATCCAGGGAGGAAACAGGGGACTACATTTGTATGGAAAAACGGCCCTTGTGTTTCCTCTTAAAAGCAGACTCTTGCAGATTTTGTATTCCTACTATACAATAAAGAAAGATACATTTCTCCATTTTCACTAGCCCTTTATTGTATTTAGTATTTTCTCGCTATTTATGAGAATATCAATGATTGTAACCATTTGTGAGGCTTATATAAATGTAACTATCAGAAGGTAGCACTCTGGCTTCTAAGATACAGGTTCATACCTTGTTAAGAAGTCAGGATCTCCAGTTTGTTATGTATTCCTTAAGCCCTAAATTTTGTACCTAGATTAAGTGTTATTATTATGGAGTTTATTATTATTATTCCATTTATTTCAATATATTCTCGTAATTATATTTTACATTATATATAACAAAATATAAAATAGGACCACGGAAACTCACCGATATCGAGTGCAGGGACCAAGCTATCGGTGGTTAGGGCTCCAGAGAAAGGAACCTCCGCACTATGCGCACCGTGTCGAGCAATACTGCCTTCTGAATTGAGGACTTGATCCAACCATTCAACGCGAGCCTCTTAAGATGGTGGTCGAGGCTCTTGGCAATTAACCCGTTTACCGAAACGACTATCGGTACAATGATCGCCGAGCCCACATCCCACATGTCATTATTATTATTTGCTATAGTTGTAAAGTCCGCTTAGTTTTAAGCAGCTTATAAAATATTTGAGACTAACTACCAACGTATGTACACTAAGTTTGTAATAAATAATTATGTTTATTACCTACTCATGCACAAAGCACCGATAGCTCAGTGGGGAGACCAGCAGACTGCAATTTTGCATTACTCTCGAGTTCGAACCCACGTCGCACAACTCTGACTTTCGGGAGTTATATGACGTTTCGAAATTATTTGCGTATTGATTGACAATTATTGGCTGCTCCGTGCCTCGGAGAGCACGTTAAGCCGTCGGTACCGGCTGCCATGAGCATCTATGGCAGTCGTTATTGGGCAGTCGGTGCCCTATAATATCCTGACACTGGTCTAGCCTTAGGGTATCGTTAGCCTTTGGGTTGCGCAGGTCAGGTGGCAGCCGCTCCGTGTAAAAACTGATATCCAGTCAAATCCGGTTAGACTAGAAAAGCCGACCCCAAGTGACTTGGGAATAATAAAGGTTAGGGAGAAGACCTACTCATGCACAAAAGTTTTCTCATAATCTATATTTAAGAGATATTTAGAATAATTTATAAGAGATATCTTGTACGATGATATGGAACTCTTTGTGTGTTTCTGATACGAACTTGACCGGTTTTTTTATAAAATGTTGCTTGCTGTTAGCATTCGATCGCATGAGCCACGTTTTTTATACCATAGATTGACGAAACAGTCCCTCTAACACAAGGTTCTATGCAATACTGTATAATGTAGTGACCGGAGTTATAAAAAATAAAGCGGTTAATATTAAGTCATCATAATGTTGAACTTATGTGTGAAAGGCCAGTCAATGGCCAATGCACATCGAGTTATGAATACGGTTATAGGCAGTAGTCTTACTAGAACATTTATAGTTAGTTTAAATTTACGGATGCCGTAGTGGTTCAGGTGGTCGCCTGGCCCCTGCGTCTGCGCCAGTGTTGTGGATTCAACAAATTTTTGTCCCGCGCGGGGACACCTGGTACATAAAATTATTTGATCGACAAATGGTTGTTATTTGGGGCAAATCTGGGTGTTCTTTGTACACACAGCGACTCATTAACCTAGACTGTTTGGACTTTGAACTATTAGAAGTTGAACGCTGCGAATCGTGCGAGATACTCTCTCGTCGTTATATTTTTGTTATTTTGTCGCTGAACGGGCCGCGGGCGTCGCCGCACGCGCTCGTTCACCGTGATGGGTCTACATAACTATGCACTGTCCTTTTCCGACAATTCTCTATTTTGTATGTAGCGTAGTTATGCGTATATAGGTTGTCTAACTTGATGTGTAGCAGTGTGTACAAATTATATCCAGACTACAGAAACAACGGTGTTTGAATGTTTGTAAAGATCCCCGCGTCATAAGAATTACTAGATTTTTATGACGCGTGGATCTTTACACTCTTTTCATTTTTATTTTTTATATTATATTTATATTATATTATATATAAAAAGTTGGCTCGTCGTAGTGGTATATCGCTATTTCCCTCGAACACTGGCTTTTAAATAGCAGTGACGTCACATAATAATACCGTGCGGCATTTTCCTGTTGCACCGTCATTTGACGACTGCTTTTGCCACTTTCAAAAGGAGTCTATATTATGCATTTTAGAGTGAATAAAAAAAGCGTTGTATTTCATATTTTAGTATAAGCTGGAATGCTTGTGCTTGAGTTTCAATTCGTACTACATTTAAACCTTCGACCGGTCGATCAGAACTCCCAATGATTTATGCTTTGGGCTGCCACCGCTCAAGACTCAAATAGTCCAATACCCTAGTGTTAGCTGTTTTAATATCTTTAATCATTTTAATTGGTATACTGCCATTATAATAAAAGAACTAAAAAGGAGGTAAACATTAGATCGTTTGCCGAGATGGGACTTCTGCCATTCATCTGTCAAGTGCCACACATTACGGGGCCCGAAGGTCGTTTAAAAGTTTCAATACATTGCAACACCGCACCGATGTATATGTTTAGCTGGATCTATTGATTTACTACACAAAATATTATTTTGTTAAGACTTTACGATTGTATAAAGACAGGCGGGGAGAGGTACGATTTTATATCATTGTATGAGGCTATTCTATTAAAAAACTCATCTTGAATTCGTTTTTCGTAGGTCAGTAACCATAGCAACTAACTACTTGCCTTGCAACCAACTTTATGGTTCAGAGACGTCGATTTTAGAAATGTTTAGATGATCTGACGACTCGATGGCGTGATAGTCAGTGTAACCGACTGCCACGCCTGAGGTCGCGGGTTAGATTTTCGCACAAGTCAAATATTTGTGTGCATGAATATGGATGTTTGTCTTGGTCTAGGTGTTTCTATGTATAATATGTATGTATTTAAAAATAAGTATATATGTATGTTTATCCATTGTCTCGTACCTATAGTACAAGCTCTGCTTAGTTAGGGCTAGATGGTGTTGTGTGTAAAAATCTTTACAAATATAAACTTTACCAGATTATGCCTGCGGCTTCGCTTGCATAATATAGGTTAGATTAATAACAGTAGGTACTTTTTTGAATTCCCACGCACGCCTCTGTATCGAGTCCGTCTCCCCTCTAGGGGGGAGACAGTAGGGTTTTAATGAGAGCCTGATGATGATAGATGCCTATATTGGGTAGGTCTTATCGTGTAGTGGCCTGCCGTTTCATACGGCGGGCCGAAACCTCGGCGGGGTCGCGACCGCATGCGAAAGTGATTCGCACGGCACCGTCAATAGCGGTTTTGTCGAGGAACACTGTGGTAGGTTTAGTCGGTATTCCAGGAGGTACATTACTATAATTTTATTCCATCTTTCTCTTTTATCCCGGTGAGTCCCACATAACCCCCCCGCCTGCCCCCGCGGAGAGGTATGTGCCAATGTATACACCCACGTAAAAAAGAGGTTATTTTTTGGAAGAAAGGTACCCTATGTTCTATTTTGTTAGTAGGTACGTTTTATCCAGAATAAATAGTACTGTTTTCGAGGTGATCGCGAGGAATAGAAGTTTATTCATTGAAATTAAACTACCATATAACGGATTTTATCGCGTTGTTTATTTAACACTGTATTACATAATTTTGAAACTATTACACTACTACTACTATTGAATTTTACTAATTTATAAGTTAATAAAATTATTGTATTAAAATCCGTATATAGTAGTTTAGTGTATCCAATCTTGTATATATGTAAGCAGCGATAGCTCAGTGGGGAGACCAACAGACTGCAATGCAGAGGGTCTCGGGTTCTAACCCACGTCACGCACCTCTGAATTTCGTGAGTTATGACTTTTCGAAATGATGTGCGTATTGATTGACAATTATCGCCTGCTCCGTGCCTCGGAGAGCACGTTAAGCCTTCAGTCCCGGCTGCCATGAACTTCTATGGCAGTCGTTATTCGGAAGTCAGTGCTCTATAATATCCTGACACTGGTCTAGTTATAGGGTATCGTTAGCCTTCGGGTTGCGGAGGTCAGGTGGCAGCCGCTCCGTGTAAAAACTAATATCCAGTCAAATTCGGTTAGACTAGAATAATAAAGGCTAGGGAGACGAAGACCCAATCTTGTATACATTATTTAATTTTTCATGTATTCCTTTTTTTAAACCCTTGTATTAGTTATTTGGTACAGGTTAACGGACCGAATTAAAAGCTCTACACTACACTCCAAAACACAAATCGCAGATGTCACCCAGAAAGCCGCCAAACTCAAATGAGATTGGGCTGGACACGTTTGCCGTATGCCGCAGGAGCTTTGGGCTAAAATCAGCGCAGATTGGATCCCAGACGATGCTAAGCGGCAACGTGGTAGACCAAAACGTCGATGGTGGGATGAATTAACTAACTACAGGAGAGACTGGTGCAAACTAGCGCATAAGAAGGATATGTGGAAGAGCGAGAAGGAGGCCTTTGCCCTGCAGTAGTAGAACCTCGCTGATTTCAGCATATATGGGCCGGCTCGACCAGGGAAGGACTACCCTCTCACAGAATATCGACCTTGAATAGCAGTATTCCTACTGCTGTGTTTCGTTCGGTGAGTGAGATTGCCGAAGGCCCAATCACCCCCTTTCCTCCTTCCCGCTCCTTCTCCTTCCCACTTCCTTTCCTAAAGGGTCGGCAACGCGCAAGTGATGCCTCTGGTGATGCAGGCGTCCATAGGCTACGGTGACCACTTACCATCAGGTGGCCGTATGGCTGTTTGCTACCACAGCTGTATAAAAAAAAATATAGCCTGAAAATAAAATAAATTAGTTATTTAACAGTTTAAGTTAATGTAAACTTACACGTACTTGTACGTTGCAAATGTAGTGTACAAATGTAAATGTAGTGTAAAAATTAAATGGATGCCAGGTTTACTCATTGTGTACTATTAAGACCATTATTTACAATATACTTATCTGTTTTAAACCTAAAATAAAAATAAAATATATGATAGAAACGCTTAAGACTGTGCCGAGCGAAATGTGCCAAAACAGGCGGTCACAGTTAAGTTGATAAAATCAACACTTTTTGTTTAATACAAACATAAAATATACATTTACCATAACAATGAATATGTTTACAATTACTCCGTGTAAAAAACTTAAAATAATTAATATTTTCGCCTACAAAATTACGTAAATTTGCACGAAAAATGCAAAACCGTAAGCTCGTGTTAAGTGATTTTTAGGTAATAACAGTAGAAATCTATCCTATTTTACAGCTTCAACAAAACATAAATAGTTCTATTACAATTTGTTCGTCCCAAATATTTAAGTTATTGGTAGACAAAAGATACATATTTATCAAAAAAGCACTTCAAATCCTCCATACAATTTTACTATGGCGGCCGCGCGCCGATTTGAATATCGAGCTCTGTCATTCAGTCCAACCGCGTCTTACGCTCGGCGCAGTCTTAAACGCAAAAATGCGTAACTACGCCGTGGCCGAACTTCGGTATGGAGGACCTTATATATAATATCCGTGAAAATTAATTAAATCCAAGAGTTTTATCTTCTTATTAAGTTAATTATCTACAATCCGGAAGAGTGTCCGAGGTTCCTGTTCGAGACAAAAAATAAACAATTATTGAACAAGACCTCGGAATAGATGATTCTAATAATTTGTTGTAATCTTAAGTGATCTTTGCGGTTTCCGGAATTGCATTAACACGATTATATTATACAACTACGAAATCTATTATTAGGTATATAGAATTTAACTGCATGGATAGCGAAATCTATACTCATATTATAAAGCTGAAGAGTTTGTTTGTTCGTATGGTTGAACGCGCTAATCTCAGGAACAACTAGTTTGAATTGAACAATTATTTTATTGTTGGATAGTCTATATATAGATGAAGGCTATAGGCTATATAACATCACGCTACGACCAATAGGAGCGGAGGAGAAATTTATTCCTTTTGAGAGGTGCCGTTGCGTGCGCTTCGAAAATGAAATGTATGACGGAAAGGTCTGCGATGACTCTCTCTAACCTCCCTCTCTCTTTCTTTTGTGAAGAAGACGATGTTGCGCGGGTCAGCCAGTGGTTTCTGGTCACCTTGCAATTATGCCGCTTTCAATCCCATACAGGATAACAAAAATATGTGACCCACAAAATAATTGTTCGATTCTTGGTGTTCTTTGTGTCCGTTGTTTGAATTTTTGTGAAGCCTCCCGTGATACAGGAATTAAACCGGCTGCAGAAGACATAAAAAAAACACGGTTGTCTTAAGGCATTGGACAAGCGACCGACATGTAACGAATTTGAAGACCACCAACGTGGAGTCGCTTCTAACACAAGCATTTTAGATTACCTGGAGGTGTTAGCAAGGACACTACTAACGTTCATCAATTGTTAGTAATCATGTACATAAATAATTAGGACCTAAACGGTAAAAATGGTAGCGTACGTGTAAAAATATGATGCCGTTCACACAAGCTTACAATCCGACTGATGGTAAGCGTCTACCTAAGCGTCTTTGATCAGTTGCAATATCAGAGTTATTACTAACTTTTCTGATCCTAAAGAATAGGTCTTAACGATGGGGAGAAAGAAAAGGAAAGTGAGAGATAGTTAAGACTTCATCTTATAAATTCAAATTTCCTCCACCCCGAATTTCGGTCACGGCCAGTATTAAGGGTAATCGTCAACACAGGCGATATTATAGTGCACAAATGTGTTCGTAAATACAAATTTGGAATTCTCTGCCAAAACACGTGTTTCCTTCTGCCTTCAGTTCTGGGTCGTTCAAGGAGACGTGAAAAAGGTCCTTACGCCGTTAAAGTTGAG
The DNA here is from genome assembly GCA_963675205.1 of Catocala nupta. Lineage (NCBI taxonomy): Eukaryota > Metazoa > Arthropoda > Insecta > Lepidoptera > Erebidae > Catocala > Catocala nupta. The sequence goes on from OY776105.1 coordinate 5,565,709, forward strand.
ACCTCGGCACCACTTCAGTTGAAATAAGGACCTTGTGTGAAAGGTTCTGCTCGTGGACTATACGACTGCTTACCATCAGGCGGAGTGTAATCATTTTGACAGGCAATGAAACAAAACCAAATATAACTTTTTTCCGAACGTCCTGACACATTTTTTACACTCACTTGTCACCAGCTATGGTTTGGCTACAAGAGGAGACGAGCCTATTTCTACCTACCGAGTATATTTCTAGAGTCCAAGCTGTTATAGTAACTAATATTATAAATGCGAATGTGAGATTCTTTGTTTGTGACGCTTTCATGCCTTAACTGCTCGACGAATTATCATGATATTTTGCGTACACATTGTCAGGGGTACAAAAAGAACGAAGCTTACCTTTCATCGACAAAAAATGACTAAATAAATATATATATATATATATATATATAAATACTGTGCCTGAGGGATAGAAATTTATTGACAAAATCTAGATTAACGCAAGCAAATCGGCAAAATCTAGTCCTTGCTAATATTATAATATGCAAATGTCAATTTGTTTATTTGTAACGTTTTCACGCCTTAACTAGGTACTCTACCGATCATCATGAAATTTCGCATACTTACACGTTGTCAGGGGTTTTATTTTATCGTATCGGTTGGCAAACGAGCAGACGGATCGCCGGATGGTAAGCGATTACCGCCGCCCATGGACACCCGCAACCCCAAAGGAGTTACAAGTGCGTTGCCAGCCCTTTAAAAAGGAATGAAGGAGGGAAAGGACAGAGGAAAGGATAGGAAAAGGAACGGGGTAACGGGGCCGCCGGCTCTCTCACTCACCAATACGAAACGCAACAATACGGGTACCGTTACTTCACGCCGGTATTCTGTAAGAGGGTAGTCCATCCAGGAAAAAGTAGGTACTATTTCCGAGGAAGTGAAATTTATAAACACCATCTAGAAAACTCGCGAGCGAAGAATGCTGAAGCTAGTTGAAAATACGAGTAAAAAAGAGAATAAAAAATAAATAACCCACATTCAATCTAACAAGAATGTATACGCTGTTAACACATTACAAATACACTAAAAACAGCCTTGTTCAAATGATGTAAGTCTGATGGCTCTGGAATCTTGCACCATCACTAAAGATTTAAATTATAGATATGCTCGAACTTAGATCGCACTAGAAAGTGTCTAAGAAGAGTGAGCTCACACATCACTTTTACAAGATAGAGAACGATAGTATACAATTTTCAATATGAGTGAGCGTGATAATACTATATTTATAATTCAGATGTCAAGTTGACATTGTGTGTGTCAGATGACAACTTAACGTTCAGAAAGGTGACCTTATTAAACGTAGTAGAATGTATCTATGATTCTTTTCTCTGGAGTATCAGAATTTAAGACTCCACGGCGCTCAACGTTTCTTTAAATAATATTCTACTATCAACAACACCATCTAGCCCAAACTAAGCAGAGCTTGTACTATGGGTACTAGACAATGGATAAACATACATATATACTTTTTTTTTGTTTGTAAATACATACATATTATCCATAGAAACATCCAGACCAAGACAAATATCCGTCTTCATGCACACAAATGTTTGACTTGTACGGGAATCGAACCCGCGACCTCAGGCGTGGCAGTCGGTTACATTAACCACTACTATGTAGAAATCTCAAACATGAAGTTTTCCTCACGATTTTCTTTATCTACTATTCTTCCTTTACCGTTACAGCAAGCGATAATTAACTAATATGCACATAACTTTAAGAAATCGAAGGTGCCTTGGGATCGAATTCCAGACCCTTGCGTTGTAGTCCACTAGGTTATCGCTACTGGTAAGTCAGAAATTAAAATGTCCAATTAATTAACGACACAGCTGTCACTTATAAATTTACATTTGTTTTTAATTCAAAGTCTTTGGATCCGGTTTCAAGTTTACACGTGACCTCGTCTTGTGATTGTGTATAAGCCAATATCATTTTATTATATTGACCCCGATATTGACCCAGAGGTTTTGGAAATGTTTATTTTTTGGTTATAAAATGACTGCACCGATGGTTATGAGCACCTTAAACCGGAGAGCGTGTATGAAGAAAGTTATGAAAGTGAATGAAGCCAGAGAAGTGTGTCAGGATCGTAGCAAATGGAAATCCGTAGTCTCTGCCTACCCCTCTGGGAAACAGGCGTGAATCTATGTATGTATGCACCGATGGGAAAGTGGTTTAAGTGGTCGCTTCTCCATTGCCACTGCACCGAGTGTTGTGGGTTCGAATCCCACACGGGATCAAATTTGTGTAAACCACAAAAGGTTGTTTCGAGTCTGGATGTTCTTTGTGTCTGTTGTTTGAATGTTTGTAAAGTCCTCGCGATACAGGAATTATTGATAATGCAGTAATAGCCTATTCTTAAAATTAAAAAAAAACTATAAAAAAAGCTTTATTTAAGAAACCAAACTATAAAGTAGATTTTTTTTTTTGAGTAAAACCTCTTTTTGTTCTTTAAACTAGGTATTATTTATTTTCTACTTTTCTAGTTTTTATATTATAAAATATTCATGTGAGATATAAATTTTCCGAGCCAGTGCTCGAATCAGAATGTACGCATGCGCAGACCACGCGCTTGCTCAATCTCTCTCGCTCTCACGCAAAGATAATCTTATCAATTTATTGTATTGTCATCGGTCCTTGATAAGTCTACAACGTTTAAATAAAATCTGACCGTTTGAAGTGGGTCAAAATCAAGTCCAAACGAGTCGGTTACAAACAAACGAACAAACATACATGAAGCTAATAAAAGCGTCTTAATAATAAACTATTCTCACACTATTTTCACTAAAGTAGATGCCTTTTTGTCAAAAAATTCTCTGTAACAGCATGGAGTCTGGATCTTTGATGGTAACCGGCAATAGGCTCGTTCCCTATTAAGTGGGATCTGAAGTAAAATCTGGCGAAAGGTGACTGTGATATGCCTCTGCCTACTCCTTCGGGGACAGCAGTAAGACTATGAATGTATATCTTTTTTGAGAGCAGCGATAGCTCAGTGGGGAGACCAACAGACTGCAATGCAGAGGGTCTCGGGATCGAAACCACGTCGCGCACCTCTTACTTTCGGAAGTTATATGACTTTTCGAAATGATGTGCGTATTGATTGACAATTATCGCCTGCTCCGTGCCTCGGAGAGCACGTTAAGCCGTCGGTCCCGGCTGCCATGAACGTCTATGGCAGTCGTTATTGGGGAAGTCGACACAAAAGATCCCACTGGGTCGAAGTGTCGCCGGTATGTACTGACTGGCACCCACACAAGATAAGATAAGATAAGATAAGACTATGTAGGTATGCATATTTAATAAGATGACTAGTAATTTCCGTTGCATATTTACCTACTAGTATTCTTATTAACCTCTTGAATTTAATGCTTGTGTTACGAGTGGTTCTCGTTGGTATCGTGCTGGTAATCGGTGGGAATTGAACTTACGATTACTCTCCAGCATCGTATAAACTTATGGGCGCCGGTAGCAGGGTGCAAGGGGGTGCACTTGCACCCACCTGTCAGGCAAGAAAATATTTAGACATTTTTAATTTTTTTTCGATTCGCAAACTATGTTCCTTTCAATACCCGCGCGATTTGAATTTGACATTTTACATACATACATATATAATTCCATATTTTATATCAATTAACAGGAAAATGTGTATATGTAGGTGCACCTCCCTGAAAGTAATCCTGGCGGCGGCGCCCATGAATTTACCTGTCCATCCCCTAAGGAGTACACAGATATGTATTAATACTTAAAGTTACCAGGTATATTTCAAGCCCCGTAATAGTGGGTCTTTTACCGTTAACCGCACAATGCACATTTCCAAAGTATTAAGACATATAAAAACTCTACGCATGATCTGATAATCGAACACCTTGAAGCTTGTGATCAGCTGTAAAGTAGAGGCAAACAAGACTATCCCAAGAATACACCAATTTAATAAAAAAATACTTGTTCGTTATACATTGACTTCTTAAAAGGCATGCATATACAAATGATCAGTACAAAAGTAGTTATGTACCGACATTATTATCATGGAATTAATATTATAAATGTGAATGTGAGTTTGTTTGTTTGTTACACTTTTATGCCTTAGCTACACGACTGATTATCATGAAATTACATCTCCTATCAATCAATCATCAATCGCATACACGTTGTCAGAGGTACAGAAAAGGACTTAGTACCTTTCATGACATCCAGAAAAAGTCTTATAAAAATACAGATTACCGCGAGCGAAGCCGTAAATTTGATAAATATATTAGTCGGTCGTTATCCATTGACGTTTTTAAACATGCATCTTCAAACCAACGTTACAAAACCAGCAATGTACCACAATATTTGCGAACAATATAAAAACTATATAAAACTGTATGAAGTAAACACCATAGCATCCTGAACGAACGAAAATCGATGTGCCGGCCCTTGGCACCGAAACGAACTTCCACTGCGGCATTTAAAGTTTATAGACAAGTCGACAATATATCACGACGCGACTTTTTTGTCTTAGTCTGTCTATTAAAGGTACATCGACATCAATATATATTATGACGCAAAGAACTAACTTAAATTGTATCAGTAATTTATTTTTGTGCCATATACAGTGTGTATAATAAACCCTGTCCGATCTATTAAGGGCTTGTGTCTCTCTTAACAAATATGCAAAGAAAAATAACAAAAAAAAACTATATCATCGTAAATTGTCTTCATAATATTTTTAAGTACAGTATTGATCAGCATTTTCTCCGTAAATTACTAAAATTTTGCACAGTCTAGCAACACTCCACTAAACTCGAAACTAAGGACGCGAAGCGTGGCATACTTTTGGCGGCATTTTCTAAGGCGTAGGTAGGTAGGCGCGGCGTAGCGCGGCGCAGCATCGCTGAACCTTTATGAACTTTAATGATACCTAAGTATTATGATTAATAAGTTGTCGGTGTTGCCATGGGTAATCTATTTAATGGGGTAATTTTTTTTAATCGATTTTTATAAATGTATGTATGTATGTCACTTTCGTACCTACTCATAATAAGCTACTGTATAACACCTTTACACCAGACATGCATATTGTCTATACTCTTGTATGGCGCTGAAGCTAAGACCACATACGCAAAGCAGGAGCGTCGTCCCATATGTTTTGTCTTCGGGATGTTTTGGAGATCTCATGAAAGGACAGGATTACCAATGAGAAGATCATCGAAATCGCACAGCTACTCAGTCTTACAGTGCTGTTAAAGCAGAAATGCTTACAGTGGTTGGCGCATGTACACCGTATGAACACCTCTCGGTTGTCACGACGTGTCTTGCTTGGTGCTTTAGCATACGAAAAAAGGGATATTGTGAGACCCATACTGCGGTTTAAAGTTTGCGTCAAGAGGGAGACGGTCTCATTTGGGATCGATCATGGGGCGTGGGAGAAAGGCGCTGAAGACCGCGATAAATGGAAGTAACAAGTGCACGATGGGCGTGTGATTCACGATAACACCTGGTTCCGAAAACTGGCGGAAAAGAGAGCGAAACGTCACCAAGCTGATAACAACCCACCCGCTGGCTGTTTCTCTTGCAGAGTATGTGGTAGAATCTGCCGCTTTAGAATTGGATTACATAGCCACAAAACTAAGTGCATGTCCACGGGACAGTGACTAAATCGTCTAAAACAGACGTAAAAGGCCAATGAATGAAATGAATGAACACCTTTAAGGATCGGATGGAGTTTATTATACACACAGTATATATTTGACTTTGATTGCAAGAATGGTGTAGTGGTTGGAGAGGTCGCGTTGCCACTGCTGATTGTTGTGGTTTGAAAAGACACAAGAATGACCGTTCAAGACCGTCTGATAGTCTGCCTTTTCTAATGGGTTAAACCGTTGAACTGGCTTGTATAATATTTGGCAAACGGATAGACCTCGTTCCAAATTACCTAATTTTTACATCGGTACGTATTTATAAGCCGCGGACAAAAGTCAATATCTTTTTTAAGAGAACTCGCATTAGGAATGAATCCCTTGTCGCCGGGTACAACACGAATATTAAAACAACGAACACAAAGAACAGATTCGGAACAAATTTTTTGTACCGTGTAAAAGAAATATCGACGTGTAAATGTGCTCTAAGTTTTCCATAGGGGTCAATGACTTGGTTTGATCTGCCAAGCTAACCTGGTATAGTTTTACCAAACATCGCCCGGCCTTCGACACAAGGTTAGTGATTAGCGGGTACTAACCCCTTAGGGGAAGGCAAGCACCTCAATTTTGACTAATAGGTAAAGCTTATTCACATAGTCTGCTAACGATAGTAATAAATAGTGTGAAAATTGCGAGGTGGGCAAAGTACCGGCTGACCACGTATTTAGCCGGTACTTACTGTCATATACTCACCCCTTACGTCATAAAGCATTTCGACTATTATATAAAGCTTATTAATACAGTCTGCTAGTACTAAATAACGTGTGCATTGCGATGTGAGAAAGATACCAGCTAACCGCGTGTTTAACCGATACTTTCTTCCACCTGTAAACGATCGTTGACAGACGTTATTAGAGTGTATAGAGTAGTTAGACTGGCTTATAAGAAACAATACATTCTTTAACTTTTAAGATCGTAAAATGTGTTTCAAATATCTATAGTCAAAATATGTTTCTGTTAATTTTCCTGTAGAATTTAATTACTTAATTTTTTTTGCATAACGCTACTAGTGTTTAGAATGCAATGGTAGTGTAGTGGTAGGCCGTTGGACTGCCAACTAGAGGTATACAGTTTGATCCCACGGCATTGCGTATTGAAATGACCGCTCGCTTGAACGGTGAAGGATAACATCGTGAGTAAACCTGCATGTCTGAGAGTTCTGCATAATGCGAAGTCCGCCAATCTGAGACGACGTAGCAGATTTTGGCCAAAACCTATTTATTCAGAGAAAAAGCTTTGCCCAGCAGTGAGTCAACAAGACTAATATTATTTTAATTAGGTAACTGGCGCGGTTACAAAGACAAGCTATAAGCGCGGGCATTTCAGAAGTCAGTTTCAGAGTAGTAGAGCCTCTAGAGACTACCCTCTCACAAAATATCGACGTCAAACAGCAGTATTCCTACTGTTGTGTTTCGTTCGGTGAGTGAGAGTGCCGCAGGCCCATTCACCCTCTTTCCTCGACATAACAAGAGACGATGAGGCCGCGCGAATCGCTTTCACATGCGACCGCGACCCTGCCGTGGTTATAGCCCGCCGTTTAAAACGGCAGCCCACTACACAAAAGGACTTCCTCCGTCGTCTGGGGGGACAACGGAGAAAGACATGACACAGAGGCAGACGTGGGAACACGCAAACCGCCTCTCGGACCTGGTGTTCATCGGGTGGCGAGCAGGCCCACACAGCCCACCACCTCCAGGTCAAACCTTAGGGTGGCTGGAGGTCATCTCGCGAAGTAGTAACATTAACCTAACCTACATATCCGCAAGCGAAATCCCTTAAGTTTATTTACAACTTTAGTAACATCAAAATGTAAATTTCCTTTTTCTTTCGTTACAGAAACCAAAGATACCAAGATGTCTGAACAGCACATCATACCAGAAGACAGAAGCGCTTCTTCTTCTGCTTCTGTGAGATCAGAAGACAGTGACTCGACCAAAGCGAGCGCGACGGATTCTTTAAACAGTTTGTTGAAGAATTCTGATACTGAGTGTGGGGAAGCGTGTTTGGATGTCAAGATTCAGTGCGAGGGAGAAGAAAAATCGAAAAGAAGAATATTTTGCAGTGAGTTACTATTTTATTACTATATTTTACTACCTGGATAACAGTGATATTAAAGGCGACTGTTATGCATAAGGTCTCGCGTTCGAATTCCGAAGAAGGCCAGCAAAAAGTTATTGGGTTTTTCTGAAAACAAAGTATCGATAGCAGCCCGGAGTAAGGCAGCTGGCGGTGTTACAAAGCCCTTTGCGACGGAAAGCACGTAAAGCCGTTGGTCCTGCACCTGATCCCTTTTCAGTTGTGTCGGATTATGAGAGTTATTTAACAGAGAGCGCACTTGTGCACTATATTCTCTGCTGCGCAGATGGCCTGTCTCCATTAAAATTGGCCACCATGACCAAAACCGGTCTGGAGTACCTTATGATATTTTCTTGTCATAAAGTCTTGTATTCTATTCCCAGATCTGGAAAACATGAAGTCTATGGGTGAAAAACACCTTTGCCTACTCTTTCTTGGTTAGAGACTGGATGGACTGGAGAGTGGATATACAGGGTGTCCGGTAATTAATGGATAACCTTGAAATATCTTATAGTAGAACTGAAGGCCGCTCAGAAAAAATGAAAAAATAAAATAAAAAAAAATATATATTAAAAAATGCAAGCTATATAGCATAGCATACTTTTGACTGTCTATCTATTAGCATAATTAGTGTTTAATAATAAAACAACAAAAAACCAATGGATTTCATTCATTTATAGTCGTAGTATACAAGAAAGTTATACATGGTAATTAAAAAAAAAACACATATCTCAGGTAGTAGTTAGGATAGATTTTTCATCATATTTTTTTCTGAACGGCCGTCAGTTCCACTATAAGACATTTCCAGATTATCCATTAATTACCGGACACCCTGTATGTATATTTACAATTGTTCAAAACTTATTATATGCATAGTAATAAAGTTAAACAGTTTGTTTGTACTTACCTAATCTCTAAAACTACCAGTCGGATTAGAAAATTATTCTTTTAATTTGAAAAACCAATTCTTGTGGTAGATTATCTATACCAATATAATAAAGCTGAAAAGTTTGTTTGTTTGGTTGAACGCGCTAATCTCATGAACTACTAGTTTGAATTGAAAAATATTTTAGTTTTGGATAGCCTATTTACCGAGGAAGGTTATAGGCTAAATAACATCACGCTACGACCCACGGGGGCGGCGCAGTATCCATAAACGCGAGTGAAACCGCAGGCATAGCTAGTAAGCTATAAAACCTCACGATACACGTCACGGAAGCGGCGCAATAATCATAAACGTGTTTGAACCGCCAGACAGCTAATATAAAATTATAAACGCAATAATAATATTGACACAGATTTTCGTACCAGCACGGTAATCGAACTGGTGACCTTGAATTGTAACTTATAACGTAATACATTGCATAATGTGATACAAGTCGACTTCAAGATGTACATAATAATATCAGCCCTGTATTAAACTGTCCCACTGCTGGGCACGGGCCGCTTCTCAGTGTGAGAAGGGTAAGGCCATGGTCCACTACGCTGACCCAGAGCTGTATGGAAGACTTCACATTTCTTCGAGAACTTTATGGAGAACTCTCAGATATGCAGGTTTCCTCATGATGTTTTCCTTTACCGTTAAAGCGAGCGATATTAGCTATTTAATACGCGCATAAGTTGGAAAAGCAGCGATAGCTCAGTGGGGGACCAACAGACTGCAATGCAGAGGGTCTTGGGTTTGAACCCACGTTGCGCACCTCTAACTTGTGGAACTTGTATGACTTTTCGAAATTATGTGCGTATTGATTGACAATTATCGCATGCTCCGTGCCTCGGAGAGCACGTTAAGCCGTCGGTCCCTGCTGCCATGAACATCTATGGCAATCGTTATTGGGAAGTCAGTGCCCTATAATATCCTGACACTGGTCTAGCCTTAGGGTATCGTTAGCCTTCGGGTTGCGGAGGTCAGGTGGCAGCCGCTCCGTGTAAAAACTAATATCCAGTCAAATCCGGTTAGACTAGAAAAGCCGACCCCAAGACTTGGGAATAATAAAGGCTAGGAAGAAGTGAAACGATATATATTACATAATATATACATACCAATAAACATATTGTTACGGCTAATGCCCTCTGTCGGCACTGTGGGGAAGAGTCGGCGGTTTCTAATAATAATTTATTACAGCACCATCTATTGACATCTTACGGAACTACGTATTTGTCGGTACGAATTCAGTGGAGAAAGCGCTGGCACATTCTCGAACCATCGCGCTGTTGCGTGCCGTGTGTGACGTTTTCTGGAAAACTCCAGAAGCGCTTTACCCGCGTATAAATAAAGCGCACGCGACGAGTCAGTTTACTATCGTAAGCGGTCAAGTGTTCATCGAAGCGAACGGAAGCGACAATACTACGGGGTTTGAAGCAGTCAAAGTGGAAAAGTGTAGTATAGTGTTTGTTGTGTTCTTAAAAGTAATTGTGTACTAGAATAAAACGTGTTGTAGTCGGTAATATTGTTTTATATTCTTATCCGTCGAACCCAGCGCGTAACAATATTATATAACCTAAATAAAATATATACAAATATATGTATATAGATAGATACATACATACGCATTTATTTATTGATATTATTATATTATATTATTGATAAATTGAATCTGATAAACTGTCTTTTTTAAACTTAAAAGCGGGTCACCTTTACTTTCTTTCTTTTTTAAAGGCAACAATTGCAATCCAGCGGGTAATTGTGGATCACACATGTGGTTTGTACTCGAACACTTAACTCTGTTATGAAATTAGCAATTACGGGACTGAATTCATCTGAATGATCTCAAACATAGACCAGGATGGCTGTGCAATTTCAATACCTAGTACGAGACATTAAATTTTATGATAACATTGCACAATAATAAATGCAATTTTATAAAGCTGAAGAATTTGTTTGTTTATTTGTTTGGTTGAACGCGCTAATCTCAGGAACTACTGCTTCGAATTGAAAAATCTTTTAGTGATGGGTAGCCCATTTATCGAGGAAGGCTATAGGCTATACAACATCACGCTACGACCAATAGGAGCGGAGCAGCAATGAAAAATGTTGCAAAAACGGAAAAAATTCTCTTATATGAAGCAGACGAAATTGTGCGGGTCAGCTAGTTATCAATAAATATATACCACCAAATAATATATCCTGCAATTTTAATTAAAATATAAAGTTTACCTATATATTTGTCTTTTTAATTTCTCATGATTCTGTTTAATACTAATTTAACTTAACTAGATCCAAAAGTTGGTAAAATTGTATTAAAACTAAACTTCTAAAAATATCATAACTAAACAGCTCCTCCTCTCTCCTTATAGACAGTCCATCATTTGTTACTTATTTTTAAGCCATGTAATGTACATTATGGAATGCAATAAATTGATTTACATAATATTGTCTTCTGTTTACGCGAATGTTATTCATTGAAATTAAGTATTAGTAGTAGTGTAATATTTTCAAAATTTTGTAATACAGTGCTAAATAAACAACGCAATAAAATCCGTATATAGTAGTTTAATTTCAAAGCAATAAATTGAATTTAAATTTGACATCTCGAAAAATTCTTGTAGCTATATTTTGCTTTTAACTAGGCCGTAATACATCGATTTGCATTGCCAAAACAAAACTAACACCTTACAAAAACGATTTTGAAAATAAATATATCACCTAGCAAGTACATTCTGCCTTCTGTTTATTAACAAATTTTGAAATTGGACAGTCAAGGATAATAATTGGATAGTCTTGGGCTGGTAACCCTACAGGCGACTATCCGACTAGAGACTTAGTAAATCCCCTAACCCGTATTACAAGCTATTATAAGCTATAAGAACCGCTTACCATCACGCAATATACCACCTTGGTAGTAAATACACTCGACAACCATACATAAAGCTGATCCTCTAGAGAATATTAGTGGTTCCCCTAACCCCTATTACAAGCTATCATAAGCTACAAGAACCTCTTACCATGAGCCAATATACCACCTTGGTAGTAAATTCACTCGATATCCATAAATAAAAAGAAGACACCATAAACTAAAACATAAAGTTTAAAACTTCCTTAATCCGTGTTTGGTAGTCCATAGACACACGTATTCTATTTTTAATCAGCGCCATGACATATGTCGCGTAGTGTTTGACTGAAGGTCGGCTTTTAGGCCGAAACCGATGTCGAGACCGAGGCCGAAAAGTTGGTTCTTGCTGAAGCCAGATGTACATATTGACGACAGTATCGAACGAAAGACGAGTGTATTGCCGTCTACGGGACATATTGCCAGAGTCCTGGATTATAGCTATTTAAAATTTCTTAACCTATTGAGTCGTAGTGGCGCACCGGCGACCAGACACACTATGTTTTTAAGTATGTCTGGCATTCCAAAACCTGATAGGTTAACAGCATACATGAATACATATGTGTATATAAAATATTATTGTTCTGAAACTGCATGATACTAGACTTATTTTTATGTAAACCTGACCTTCTGCTAGTCACGAGCCTCAACAGAGTGTGGAAATAGGTTATGTAAATTTTCCCCAATTGTCCCTTGGGCACAGTATTTTATTCTGGATGAAAGGCCGTAAATCCTTTTCTGAACTCCTTACAACGTGTATGCGAAATTTCATAATGAGCAGTCGAGTAGATAAGGCGTGAAAGCATAACAAACGAACAAAAATCTCACATTCGCATTTATAATATTAAGTTACGAAATTAGAATTACACCAACCATCGTATGGTTTTACCCTAAAATGCATTCAAATACGTAATTTTAACTCAAGATAGCCGAAGGCCGAAGTTGGGCCGAGGCTGAGGCCGAAGTTTCGGCCACTAGTGTTGCACACTATCTAGCCACAATGTAACGACAATGAACGTCCTAGCGCTCACTAATAAATACAAACACATAAACAGAGCTGCACCACGTTTTGAATATTAATAATGCGCGAAACTATATTCAGGTCTTGTGGTTCCATATATTTAAATTTGCATTAGTTATACATATACTATTGAAATTAAACAACTATATACGGATTTTATCGCGTTGTTTATTTATCACTGTATTACATAATTTTGAAACTGTTACACTACTACTACTATTGAGTTATACTAATTTATAAGCTAATAAAATTATTTAAACTATTAAAACTATTTATATTTAGGTTTACACTTTCCCTGACGTTTCGGTTGCTTTTCAGCAGCCATGGTTACGGGGAGACTAAGATGGTAGCAGCCGCACAAGGCATAAAGATAGACTACGACTACCCCAAATAAAATTAGAGATTTATAGAAGAAACGCATTTTGTATGGCTATAAGAGTCTATAATCACTTACCTGATGATGTCAAAACATCTCCTCTATCCATATTTAAAAGAAAATTATTCTTTATTTTATTAAACAAAAGATATTACAGTATTAAGGAATATTTTGAAGATAAAATTAAATGTGTGTTGCCAATATATTAATCTTGTGGATTTTAATTGACATTTTCATCTTTATGTTTTGACATTTATAACTAATTCATTTTTTTACTCTGTATTTTCTAATAATTCTATTCTTGAACAATATTTTTGTAACTCTGACATATTGTTATTATATGAATGGACATGTAAAATATAGCTCTAAGAATTTAATATTTGCACGCCATACATGGCAGGATATGTTGACCTTGATATAAATCTGACAACCTGTAAAATACCATATTCTGGCAAATAAATTATTATTATTATATATAATATCACGCTACAGCCAATAGGAGCAGTGCATCAATTAAAATTCTCTTATGTGAAGCAGAAGTTGCGTTGAAGAAGGAACCCCAAATAAAACGACATAATACCAAAACGTATTACGTTCAATACCATATTTGTTATTCAAATTTATTCCTTATTACTACGCAATAAGATTCATATGTATTAATTAATATGTTCTTATATGCAAATCTAATATTGTATCTTGTAGGTCACTGTGTTTGGTGCGATGACGTCATCGTTATGACGTAGTTAGTATTGCGGTTTGGTTATTGGGGTCAGGATGTGATTAATCTGATTTCATTGTTAGTAACTGCTTAGAGGTTAAGTTGACAGCTTTGTTGATTTATTTATTTTATATCAAATATGAATGACTTGCATCAATTACATTATTTAATCACAATAATTCTTACTTAATATTATAAATTCGAAAGTAACTCTGTCTGTCTCTTACCTTTTCACGGCTAAACCACTCAACTGATTTAGATGCAATTTAGCATAGATATAGTTTAAAACCTGGGGAAGGACATAGGCTACTTTTTATTGATGTAGATACTAAGCGGGCAGAGCCGCGCGCAAAAGCTAGTATAACATAAATTTAAAATATAGCATTAACGCATTCTGCTCACAGTACCTCATACATTCTAATAATAAATTCAAGAAGCGTTAAGCTGCTTTAGTGATTGAGGTATGGGTGAGTTAATGCGTGCCATGACACGGTGGTACGGCACGTCTATAGTCGTTTGGCTATTTAGGCTTTGATTCCCGGCAAAGTTCAATTGTGTTTTTCTGTTCAGATATTCTTAGAAACGAAGAGTCTTTACTCAAAAAGAGTCAGTAGAGGATTGAATGCATGGTGTAGTGGTTTAAATGGTGGCCTTGCCACTGCCCCGAGTGTTGTAGATTCGATTCCCACACAGGACAACGAACAGCTTCGATGGCGTAGTGGTTAGTGTAACCGGCTGCCACACCTGAGGTCGTGGGTTAGATTCCCGCACAAGTCAAACATCCATATGTTTGTCTTGGTCTAAGTGTTTCTATGTATAATATGTATGAATGAACAAAAAAAAGTATGTATGTATGTTTATCCATTGTCTAGTCTAAATCGAACCCATATCCGGTTACTAACATAACCGCACTTACGCCACTGACCCACCGCTGAATTTATTTACATACTAAAGATAATCTTATCTCCATAAAGTCACACGATGGTACAGGCTGCCAAAAATGGTGCAATCCAATTTGGGCCGTCAAGGCCGCGAGTTCGATTCCCTTTAGTGTTACGTAGTGACTAACGGATGATTCGTGTTTATTAACATATCATATATACATAAAAGTGAATGTGTTTGTTTGTAACATATGCGTTTCTATACTAACAAATAAATACTTCTAACAACGGTGCTGCAGCGAGTATCGATGCGACTTCTGTGCTTAAGGTCTCGGGTTCAAATCCCGGGTCGTGCATAGTTAAAGTTTATATGGAGAAGGAGGGGCGAATTCTAATATTTTTATAAAATATGCATTAGAAATACATTAAATTAATAAAAAAACACAACACGCATACAACCATGCATATGACATACGCAGTCGAATCGCGTTCGTAGTGTTTCGGCATTGTTCGGTTGACTTCGTAGAATACTTCGTAACTATGGTTACATACATATGTATGTGGAGTAGGTGACTAAATGAAATGTGATTATAAGGGTATTAAGTTATAGACAATAAAACCTTAAGACTGCGCCGAGCGTAAGACGCGGTTGCACTGAATGACAGAGCTCGATATTCAAATCGGCGCGCGGCCGCCATAGTAACATTGTATGGAGGATTTGAAGTGCTTTTTTGATAAATATGTATCTTTATTGTCAACCAATAACTTAAATATTTGGGACGGAAAAATTGTATTAAACTATTTATGTTTCGTTTAAGCTGTAAAATAGGATAGGTTTCTACTGTTATAATCTAAAAATCACGTAACACGAGCTTAAGTTTTTGCATTTTTCGTGCAAATTTACGTAATTTTGTAGGCAAAAATATTAATTATTTTAAGTTTTTTACACGGTGTAATTGTAAACATATTCATTGTTATGGTAAATGTATATTTTATATTTGTATTAAACAAAAAGTGTTGATTTTATCAGCTTAACTGTGACCGCCTGTTTTGGCACATTTCGCTCGGCGTAGTCTTAATAACGATCAAATTTAAAATTTAAATATATTGTGGGCGAATTTCGACCACTTGGAGACCCCTAGCATAGTATATATTACTGTATAATATAACTAAATTTCGCTTGCGCTAATGTAGGTTATTTAAATTTTCTATTCCTTGGAGAAAGTACTATCTTCTGGATGAAATCTACCCTATGTCCTTTTGACTATCCCTGACAACGTGTACGTGAAATTTCATGATAATCGGTCGAGTAGTTAAGGCGTGAAAACGTAACAAACATACTCACATTCACATTTATAATATTAAGTTAGGTTTGAAATCAAACAAGTTTATACGGATTTTATCGCGTTGTTTATTTTTTTATATAAAACACTATTATCAAAACACTATAATTTCTCCGTGAACATGGCTGTTGAAAAGAAACCGAAACGTCCGGGAAAGTGTAAAATTAAATCTAAATAGTTGTATAATTTAAATAGCTTAAATTGAAGTAAACAGTAACTAGTAAAAGTGTTTAACAATAGTAGTTTAAAGTTTCAAAATTATTTAATAATAAAGTTTTATACAAAATAAACAACGCGATAAAATCCGTATAAAGTTGTTTAATTTCAATGTATAACATTCGCGTAAACATAAGACAATATTAATTAGGATTAACAAACTTTGTAGTATATTTCAGGTCGCAAGTAGATGGCCTATCTTTTTATAAAAGTGGTGTTGATTGTTGATGAATGATTGTTTAATAAACGATATGATGATCGTCCTCGGCGTACGGTAGTGTTAATGATTATCATTGATGAGCGTTGTTAGATCATCATTTGACGAGTGTCGTACGATCGCGGCCGGTGTCGATGTCATGTCATTAAGGCTCTACGTACACTCGATAGTTCGTGATTATCACTTAGGGCTTGTCCTATCACCTCCACCATTTAGTGGTTAGTGTAACCGACTGCCACGCCTGAGGTCGCGGGTTCGATTCCCGGACATGTAAAACATTTGTGTGCATGAACATGGATGTTTGTCTTGATCTGGGTGTTTCTAAGTAAAATATGTATGTATTTAAAAAAGTATATATGTATGTTTATCCATTGTCTAGTATCCATAGTACAAGCTCTGCTTAGTTGGGGCTGGATGGATGGTGTTGTGTGTATGTCATAAAATATTATTATTATTTATCTATAAGATAAAAGTCTCGCCATCTCTCTTCTTTAAACTAACATGAGTGAGATAGCATGCGATTTATCTTTCGGATAAGTTTTACTTGTTAGTTGTAGGAGTGGCCAATAAAGACATAAATCATTTATTCATTTTGGTGGTCACAAAGTAACTCTTATGAACGACAAAGTTTAGTAAAGTTGCTGGATTTACATTTATCTAAGCTGCAAAAATCTTAGGAAAATTCTTGAATCGCCATCTAATTTTATATTAAACTAGATATGCCCGCGGTTTCACTCGCGTTTATGATTACTGCGCCGCCGTGGGTGATGCGTGATGTTATATAGCCTATAGCCTTTCTCAATAAATGGGCTATCCAACACTGAAATATTTTTTAATTCGAACCAGTAGTTCCTGAGATTAACGCGTTCAACCAAACAAACAAACTTTTCAGCTTTATAATATTAGTATAGATTTTGTAAAACTCATGTGTTCGACGCCCACACATGATGAAAACTTTGTGTCATAAACAAATAGTCGTTCCCAGTTGGGTTGTTAATTGTAATCGTTGTTTGAATGTTTGTAAAGTTCCCCGTGACTAGGGTTACCATATCTCAAGATTTGTCCCGAGATTTCAGGACTTTTGGACTCGTCTCAGGATTGCGGCTGGATTTTGAAAACCTCATGAAATCTCAGGATTTTTAAAATGTTCAATAAATACAGCTTACATTTTAAAGATCTCTTTAATTTTATTTTAAGTGTGTTCTGTGATAATGGGTTGCGATGGAAACTAGTTTAATAAGGTTTCAAGAGAAAATCAGGCCTTTTCTCCGGACTTTTTTTTCATCTGGCAACCTACCCGCAATCCAAGAATTATTTATAACTACGGAGTTGTTTTTTTTAAATGAATAATTAATCTGTGTTGCGTTTTCAAACATTGAGACAACGGACATAAAGAACAACCAGACTAGGAACAAATGCTTGCGGATTACAACAGTTTTTGTTCTGTATGAAGATCGAATCCGTAACACTCGGCGCAGTGGCTAAGGCAAGACGACCACTTAAATTACTTCACCGTTAAAGCGACCGATAATTAACTGTTTTACACGCACCTAACTACCAAAAGTCAGAGATACAGAACCTTGGTACAGAACTCAATACCTCTGCAGGGCAGTCCAACGGTCTTCCACTAAACTTTCGCTGCTTAAAACCTATAGTTTACCCAAAATAGACGCAAATATACAAAAATAAAGTATTTGCATTTATCCAAACGGTGTTACTTTGGGTTCAAGTACATTTTAATGGGTGCCTACATTGTCAAGTGCTGAGCTATGTAAGCTGTTACCCTTGAGTTAAGTGACCCCCTTTCAAACGTTTAGGTCAACAAACTACACGAAAATACTACCAGTTAGTTATACCCCGCGACTTCGTCTTTATAAATCCTACAGGAATGCAAAGTACGCATGTGTTAAGACAGGATACGGTCTATTTGTGTATCAAGTTTCGTCAAAATCCGTTTAGCGGTTTATGAATGATTGAGTAAAAGGGTGACAAAATATTTATTTACTGCGATTTATTGTTAAACTGTTAATCTATTTTAATAATTAAAATCTAAAACTTGGTGTGTGATATGGCAGAGTCTTTCCGTGACCATAGCTGTAAGCCAGCTGCTGAAAAACAACCGAAACGTCGGAATTGTAAATTTAAATAGTTCAATAATTTTTCGTGTCACTTGATGAGAGCCTAGCACCCTGACATCAATTGCCACGGTCGGTCTGGAAGTCGTTAAATATACCCCGGTCGGTCGATGTAAAGAAAAATGTTTAGGTGGAAACTCTCAGACGGTACCGATCTGGCTTGCGCATGCGGTGCAAGACAAACGATGTCCCACCTTACATCGTGTTCTGCGGGGTCGACAACTTGCACGTCGCTGGTTCTGATGGCTGTCTCTGCCACCGCAGCTATTGTAGCTGCTTTCTGAGCGGCAAATATATAACTTAAAAGTGTTTGCCAACGATACGCAAAGTAGAAGAATATAAATAGATTCAATATTATCTAAGATTTGTGTTTTTCAAGTAAACCGCGGTAAAATCTATATAAAGTAGTCTTATTACAATGAATAACACTCGCGTAAACGTAAAACAACATTATGTAAATCGGTGACAAAATATACTATAATATAAACTGACTAGTTTCTGTTTATGGCATCGTCCAAATGAATATCACAGAAACGCATTATTAGGATTAAAAGTAGGTATTCTATATATCGTAAATACAAATAATATTAATATAATATTCTATCACATACACACAACACCATCTAGTCCAAAATAAGCAGAGCTTGTACTATGGGTACTAGAAAATGGATAAACATACATATATAATTTTTATTGTAAATACATACATATTATACATAGATATACCCAGATCAAGACAAACATCCATGTTCATGCACACAAATGTTTGACTTGTGCGGGAATCGAACCCGCGACCTCGAGCGTGGCAGTCGGTTACACTAACCACTACGCCATCGAGGTCGTCAACACACATAACACGGTGTGTATTGTGGAATAGTGGTTCAATTGCTAGCCTTACCATTGACGTGACATCGAGGTTGAAGGTTCAAAACCCGAACAAAATTTTTTAAGGATCATAAATAGCCAAGTCAATTGCTGTACCAGACGCAGTTCGAGGGTCCGTGCTACTCCGAATTTCTTGATAGAAAAGCCCAATTTTCAGTCCAGACAGCATAGTTACCGATATGTTGGTTTGATATAGACTTCTGCTTACCCCTTCAGGTATACAGGCGTGAGGCTATGTGTATCATAACTAATATTATAAATGCGAATGTGAGTTTGTTTGTTAAGCTTTCACGCCTTAACTGCTCGACCGATAATCATGAAATTTCGCATACACGTTGTAAGGGGTACAGAAAAGGACATAGCGTACCATTTACCAGAAAAAGTGTTGTTACTAACCTTTCCTTTCCTTTTCTTTTACCTGGAGGAATGCATTGACGTATACCTCTCCATGGAAAAGAGGTAGGAGATGTTATGTCGAGCTCATCCGGAGAAAGATGGAATGTCCCTGGAACTACCTACTAAACCTTGGTAGGTTTAGTAGGTAGTTCCAGGGATTTCCAGTTGCCAACTCGCTGCCTTGAATGGTGGGTCAGTCGCTGGAACTGAAACTACATCAGCGACCCACCCAGCAGTACCTAACGCATGCAAGAAATATCTGCGGACGACAACTCCTGGGCGACGCCCAGGCACGACAGAAGACGTCACTCCGACTTGAATTGACTTATTTTTTTACTTTGGGGGAATGCATTGACGTATTCCTCTCCGCGGGGCGACGGAGTGATTATGTCGGACTCACCGGGGAAAGATGATCCCGGTAATACCGACTAAACCTACAATGGTGTTCCTCGACATTTCCAGAGTTGGTGAAGCCACGCGAATCACTTTCACATGCAATCGCGATCCACCGAATTGTTACTAATCTTTTTGTTTTTTACTTGTGGGTATGTTTTGACACATACCTCTCCGCGGGGTGACGAATAGGTTATGTCAGATACACCGGGGAAAGATGGTGAGCAACATCCCGGTAATACCGAGTAAACATACCACGGTGTTCCTCGACATAACCAGAGTCGGCGTGGCTGCGCGAATCACTTTCACATGCAGTCGCGACCGCGCTGTGGTTTCGGTCCGCTGTATGTAACGGCAGGCTACTACAAGAAAAGACCTAACAGTTGGTCACTTCTAAATTTAAACCCTATTGTCCCCTTGACGGGGGACGGACACACGATACAGAGGCGCGCGTGGGAACACGCACGCCGCCCCTCGGATCTGGTGCTGATCGGGTAGAGGGCCACGAAGCCCACCACCTCTAGGTCAAAGCTCAGGGTGGCTGGAGGTCGTCTCGCGACTATTCCCAATCTAACCTAACGCATATTTTCGCGAGCGACGCCGCGTGCAAAACTTAATACAATATAGTGTGCGATGACCCTTATCGTATTAATGTAACGTTACTTTAAATTCATAATGACGAGTCATTCAGCCTTGAGCCGACATCGACGCGTGAAGATATTTGGATGAGGCATTTTATTTATCAATAAATAATAAGAGGTGTTTAAATTAATATTTATTTTATGGTTGTTAATGATAGTTGTGTACGTAAGGTAATTTTGTGTTGTAAAACGCATATTTAGTTTGATTATCGGGTCGGGTAAAAAAGTCAGCTTTTTGTGTGAAAATTTTTAATTATGCGTATCAATAAGTTCTATTAAAGCTGGTATATGTGAGATTTGTCGTTGTATGCGTGAGAATAAGACAAATATATCCACTTTGTCTTATGGAGAATAAGATATGGGTACGCAATAAATCTATAGGTACTAATATTATAAAGCTGAAGACTTTGTTTGTTTGGTTGAACTCGCTAATCTCAGGCACTACTGGTTCGAATAGAAAAATTATTTTAGTGTTCAATAGTAAATTTATCAAGGAAGACTATAAGGCTGTATAACATCAGGCTAAATACGAATATGGGTATTTGTTTGTTTGTTACGCTTTCACGCCTTAACTACTCGACCGATCATCATGAAATTTCGCATACACGTTGTCAGGAGAACAGAATAGGACATAGGGTAGGTAAATATTATCCAGAAAAAGTATTGTTACTCTCCTAACCTTTTTTTTAACGTGTAGTTATGCATTGACGCTTACCTCTCCGCGGAAAGGGAAGCGCAGAGGTTATGTCGGGCTCACCTAGGATAAGATGGTATGTCCTGGGAACTCTCCTTATTTTTTTTTTTATACCCAGTAAAAAATGCTTGATGCACTACCCGCCGGCTAGGGGACGGCACCGGCGGGGCGTGTGGGACTCACCAGCCGAGTGCTGGTATACCCACTAAAAAAACCTGGGGTGTTCCCTCTCTCACCCAATGGGGGGGCCAGTTGGGAGTCTAAAAAGATTCATCCATAGCAGGCTCCCCCGTGTGGGTGCCGGCCGGGTCAATTGGACCCGACCTCTTCTCGTCCCCGGGGGAGAGCATTTCACTGCTCTCCCCTTTCGACGTAAGAAGGCGCGCGGGAACACCGCGCGCGCCCTCTATGGGTTCGCGAGTGAAGTGACGCGAGTGAAGCCGCGGGCAAAATATAATTAAACATAAAATAAATGTATGTAGTTACATATTTATATATAAAAATCTTCTGTGCGTGTGTTTGAACTTGAACGTTTAGGAGTTAAAGTTTACTTAACTTTAACTCCTAAACGTTCAAGTGGATTCGAGAATGGTTTAGATTTGTTCTTTTTCATTTTATTTTTGTGTTTACAGCGCCGCGTTTGTCTGGACAGCTAGTCATATGTTTATATAATGTTTATTTAATATTCAGATTAATTAACAATTTCCCTTGAACACTGAATTAATTTATTATCGATTGACGGTTTTATTTCCGGCAATAAAACCTAGTTTATTAGGAGGTAAGGCAGTGATAGTCGCCTTGTATGTATAAACTAGCTGACCTGCGCAACTTCGTCTGCTTAAATAAGAGATATTTTGCCGTTTTTGCAATTTTTTTCATTTAGGCTCTGCTCCTATTGGTTGTAGCGTGATGTTAATTATAGTAATAATAATATTCTACCACATATAATAATATTCTACCACATATAATAATATTCTACCACATACACACAACACCATCTAGCCCAAACTAAGCAGAGCTTGTATTATGGATACTAGACAATGGATAAACATACATATATACTTTTTATTTGTAAATACATACATATTATACATAGAAACACCCAGACCAAGACAAACAGCCACGTTCATGCACACAAATGTTTGACTTGTGCGGGAATCGAACCCGCTACCTCAGGCGTGGCAATCGGTTACACTTACCACTACGCCATCGAGGCCGATGATTGATAAATGGGCTATTCAACACTGGAAATTTTTTTTAATTCGAACCTGTAGTTCCTGAGATTAGCGCGTTCAACCAGACAAACAAATAAACAACCAAACTCTTCAGCTTTATAATATTAGTATAGAAAGAAAGAAATCATGTTTATTTCTTACAGAGCACACACAATTAATTAAAACAATATAAACAAAAAAATATTATACATGATAAAACAAAAATGTGTATGCCCTCTCCGAAAAGGGTCACCACCTCAGCATTAGCTGGGCACCCAAATTGAGCGCACCAGCGCTGGTTTTCAGTTGGTTACCCGATACAAGTGATGCACGGACTATATATATAGACATATAATAAAATTGTACCTGGTCTATGTCTGTACATCCTATCTTATCTTGTGTGGGGGCCAGTCAGTACAGACCGGCGACACTTCGACCCAGTGGGATCTTTTGTGTCCACTTCCCCAATAACGACTACCAGAGATGTTCATGGCAGCCGGGACCGACGGCTTAACGTGCTCTCCGAGGCACGGAGCAGGCTATAATTGTCAATCAATACGCACATCATTTCGAAAAGTCATATAACTTCCGAAAGTCAGAGGTGCGCGACGTGGGTTCGAACCCGAGACCCTCTGCATTGCAGTCTGTTGGTCTCCCCACTGAGCTATCGCTGCTCTCTGTACATCCTAACTAATATTATAAAGAAAGAAATTACTTGCCAAGAATATGGTACATTAAATGGTGAAATCAAGTAACAACCCGACATATTCGCCTATAAGAGACATGCGAATATTTGTTTAAGACTAAGTACATCACTACGTATTATAATACGAAGTCTCCCGCCGCGTCTGTCTGTCTGTTCGCGATAAACTCGAAAACTACTGAATGGATTTCCATGCGATTGTCACCAATAGACAGAGTGATTAATGAGGAAGGTTTAGGTGTATAATTTGCTAACGTTTTGTACTACCCGTGCAAAGCTTATGGCTACTATAATATTTAATGAAGTAATTTAATTTTTTCGATCTGTATTTAACTGTTGCATGTTTAAATGCGAGTTTGTTTGTTTGTTACGCTTTCACTCCGTAACTACTCGACCGATCATCATTAAATTTCGCATACACATTGTCAGGGGTATATAAAAGGACATAGGATAGTTTTCATCCCGAATAATAGTATTATTTTCGAGCGAACGGAGCCACGAGCTAAACCTATTAGTAAATATTTCTTATAAACATATTTAATGAGTTATATAAATATTTGTTAAACAGAGTGTGAAGTCGTTCCGAATGGATGAAGTTGAATTTATTTACTTTAAAAATAAAATAGTGAAATATTTTAGTGTGTTTATTATTAATGGACGTAACCAAAATTCATATTCTTTGGCTTATATAGAGAGCTCGGTAAACGCATGATCGACGTCTTTTCTTAGCGTAAATAATCAGCATTCAACGGGGCAATGCATAAGGCCTTCAGTTTGGCTTACTGGCTGAAAAATGGTGTGGACTTTTCTGACAAGAAATTGTCAATAGCACCACGGAGTTTGTAATTGTATCTATAGATGACAGTAAGTTTTCCCCTATTAAATGAAACCTACGACAACAACCTACCTACCACAGCTGACGAAATGTGAGTATAATGCGCCTCTGCCTACCTCTTCGGGATAAAAGCGTGAGACTATGTATGTGTACACGATTTTATTTTGGCATCTCGAATTTCTCATATCTGTTAGATATAAATTTATGCTCTAGAAATTTGATTTCTTAATTCTTGTCTAAATCTTTTTAGGGTTCCTCAACAGGAAAAAGGCTAAATATAAATAGTTTTAATAATTTTATTAGCTTTTAATTAGTAAAATAGTAATAAAATAGTAGTAGTGTTACAGTTTCTAAATTATGTAATACAGTGTTAAATAAACAATGCGATAAAATCCGTATAAATGAGTTTAATTTCAATTAATAACATTCGCGTAAACAGAAGACAATATTAGGAAAAAGGAACCCTTATAAATGATCACTTCGTAATCCGTCTGTCAGACAAAGTCTGTCTGTCTAAGAAGACCCTTTCTGTCTGACCTCCTTTGGTCTGACCCCCCTTTGGTCAGACTCTTGCTATATTTTGTTTTTCAGTTTGTAGTACCTAGTTTTCTTGTTAGGTATCAGTTTGAAATTAATATGGAATACTCAAGTCTGCAGACTTGAGTATTTATTTATACAAACCTCTATAAACATTATAATATATTGATTTATTTAATGTCAACGCAATTAAAAGACACGGCCGTATATGTCGCATATTTTAACACTCGCAAGGGAATCAAAACCTATAGGGTACTTGCCGTTGACCTAAAATTTACTTTGTGCAAACAACATCTTATCGCACAAGTAAAGGATAAATCCGAAAACCGTAAATTTATAATTACATCACAAACATATTAATTTATAAATTATACGGAATCCTTGCTGCCCGCATCCTATTCACAATAGACCGCATTTTACGCCACAGCTCTGTACTAGTCTTTTGTAACTGTTTTAATTCGAACCACAATTACTTGAGCAGTATAAAGCTAGGACGATGACTCATGAATGCAATACATACAGCCTTGCATTCGTTGCAGTCATCTATGTATAACAATATTGCGAAACCGTTGGAGATCGTGTTAAGACCTCGACGAGTCTAAATTATTAGAGTAATAACAATATGACTACATACATATTTGAATTCGTAGAGACATTGCCTCATTGCCATGTTTCTACAGAATATACCACGAGGAGTGCTTTGAAGAGTTATTCCAGAACAACGCGTGCTGGGCTCAGATGTCATCCTTACACGGTAGAGTCTATTAGAGCGTGCAACAAGTTTGGGTCCTCATACCTCTGCCAAGGCACGTGTTTCCTTATTCCTTCAATCCTGGGATCTTTTAGCGAGGCCTGAAAAAGCACCTTCTCAGGCCGTCAAAGGGACCGCAACATCGCCTCAGCCGCCTCAGATTAGGAAGGTGTGGAGGCCACTGCTCTTGGACCACATGATCGCTTACCATCAGGCAGAGAGCGGTCATGCCCATGAGAAAAATAAAAAAAAATATTTCGAGAACAGCAATACCCTAGTGGGTTCTTTTTTTTTCCTTTGGCTAGGCGCCAGCCTGTTGTCAAGAGTTGTTCAAGCCGCCCGTAGGCCTCTGACATGGCTTACAGACTGCTGTCAATTTGGCAACAACAGGGACCGACGTTTTACGTGCCCTCCGAAGCACGGAGAGGCTCAGATGAAATACCACACCGATCAGTGAGTGACCATTAGACAACCACGCAGAGGCCTGGAATGCGATCTATATCCATGTCCCGAAGGGGTAGGCAATATGGCCGTGAGAATATATGATGTTTATTGCGTACATATTTTGCTGTCTTTGGTTTTATGTCATTTTTTTAAAAAGATTACTAGCCTTTTGGGTTTCAAATTACTAGTATTCTTGTTAACCCCTCCAGCTAAGCTAGAATGCTTGTATTAGGAGTGGGTTCACGTCAGTAGTGCAATGGATGGGATTCGAATCCGCGATCTCTCGATCGCAAGTCCAATACATTATCCATTGGGCTATCACGTAATAGGTTGTTATTCTCCTCTATCGAGTACAGTTCCAGACTGCTGCTGTTGAAAAAATCCTGATAGGAAAACTCATTTTGCCTAACCCAGGAATCGAATCCGAGACTACAGGCCTAACAGTCGCATTTAGTACCACTGCGTTACTGAGGCATTTAATCTATACTAATATTATAAATCTGAAGAGTTTGTTTGTTTGGTTAAACGCGCTAAACTCAGGAACTACTGGTTCGAACTGAAAAATATTTTAGTGTAGGATAGCCCATTTATCGAGGAAGGCTATAGGCTATATAACATCACGCTACTACCAATAGGAGCGGAGCAGCAATAAAAAATGTTGCAAGAACGGGCAAACTTCTCTTATGTGTAGCAGACGATGTTGCGAGTGTTATCCAGTATATTATACCTATGTAACAAAGTTATGAAACCGTTGGCGATTGTGTAAAGACCTTGACAAGTCTAAATTATTAAAGTAATAATGTAACTGTACTAATGGCATAGAGGTTTAAGTGGTCGTTTCGCTATGAGTGTTGTAGGTTCGATTCCCGGGATAGAAATTTATGTGATCCATAAATGGTTGTTTCTAGTCTGGATGTTCTTTGTGTCTGTTATTTGAATGTTTATAAAGCCCCCCGCGACATCGGAATTATACCGAGGGTTTTTTAAAATAAAAAGCATAGTTAATAGAAATACACGTATTCGTGGGCAGCGATAGCTCAGTGGAGAGACCAACAGACTGCAATGCAGAGTCTCGGGTTCGAACCCACGTCGAGCACCTCTGACTTGAATGACTTTTCGAAATTGTGTGCGTTTTAATTGACAATTATCGCCTGCTCCGTGCCTCGGTGAGCACGTTAAGCCGTCCGTACCGGCTGCCATGAACATCTATGGCAGTCGTTATTGGGAAGTCAGTGCCCTATAATATCCTGACACTGGTCTAGTCTTAGGGTATCGTTAGCCTTCGGGTTGCGGAGTTTAGGTGGCAGTCGCTCCCTGTAAAAACTGATATCCAGTCAAATCCGGTCAGACCAGAAAAGCCGACCCAAGTGACTTGGGAACAATAAAGGCGAAGGAGAAGAGACATGTATTCGTGGGCAGCGATAGCCTACTGGGAGACCGTTGGACTATTCTTTGTGTAATAGTCCAACGGTCTCCCAGTAGACTATCGCTACTACGATCGACTATCTCGAATGCGATCCCAAGGCGCACATTTCGGTCACGTCGAAGTCATCTGCGTATAGTTAATTATCGCTTGCTTTAACGGCGAAGGAAAACATCGTGAGGAATCCTGCATATCTCAGAGTTCTCCGTAATGTTTTTGAAGATGTGGGAAGTCTGCCAACCCGCCCTGGGCCAGCGTGGCTTAAACTATGGCTATATATTAAGCTATTGTCTGTACCACACTTTCTGAATCAAAGTTTGTTTTTACAAATAGATTTTGCACATTCTTAGGGCCTTTTCTTTATAACAAGATAAATAAAAAAACAGCTATATATGACCTAAGTTATGTAAGATCTAAGCGGATGATCTGTCGGTACTTATAAACTTTAAATTATGAGGATACTGAATTTGTTGATTGTTATTAAATAAGTAAAAACAAGTTCCATGATAATAATTATAATCTTGGCCTATTTTTGCATTTATTTGTATAATAAGTATGGTTAATTGTATATAACTTATTTCCTAGTAGTATATTGTAAGTGCCCTTAACGCCTGTGGCACAGGTTTAACCTCGTACAGGCACCCATATTATATTACCTACATTAATTACTTTATGGACTGTATTCATGTTTTACCACTGTCATTAATAAATTATTATTATTATTATTATGGCTTAATCTTTCTCATAATTAAAAGAAGACTGGGCCCAGGAGTGGGTCAGCGTAGTACAGGGCTGATACTGTTATTAATTATACAGGGTGTCCGGTAACTAATGGATAACCTTGCAATGTCTTATATGTCTTATAGTAGAACTGATGGACGTCCAGAAAAATTAAAAAAAATGTATCCTAACTACTACCTGGGATATGATTTTTTTAAAATTATGAACCCTTTTTTTACTTGTGGAAATGTGTTAATTACATTCCCTATCGCCTCGAGACCCTAAGATGGATTTGGGCTGGACCGACTAAAACCACCGCGGTGTTCCTCACACCTTTATGACGAGGCCACGCGGACAGGCCAAAGGTTCGACCCACCGATGGACGTGGACCCATCACGTCCATCGGCGGGTCGAACCTTGAACCCCACACAACCATCAACCCTATTTAACTTTCTTGTACACTACGACCATAATTGAATGAATTCCATCGGTTTTTTATTGTTTTATTATTAAACACTAATTATGCTAATAGATAGACAGTCAAAAGTATGACCAGCTACAGCAATTTTTTTATATAGTTTCTTTGAAAAAAATTCTGGACTGCCGTCTGTTCTACTATAAGACATTTTAAGGTTATCCATTAATTACCGGACACCCTGTATACACTCTCACGGCTACATAGCTTCGGATATATTCCTGATGGGGTAGGCTGAAGAGTATCTAACATATATATCATTAGCTTTGGTTTTAAGTCCAACATATTAGGATAACTACACCAATAGCGTAGCGTGAATGTAGCGACTACTGTGTATGTGGTCTCAAGTTAGGTTATCCATGGATGAATCTTTTAAGAGCTCCCAACTGGTCTCCCCATTGGGTGAGAGAGGGAACACTCCAGGCTTTTTAGTGGGTATACCAGCACTTCATGCTGGGAGTCCCACACACCCCACCGGTGCCGTCCCCTAGCCGGCGGACAGTGCATAAAGCATTTTTCTTGAGTAACAAAAAAAACACAAAATAGGTTACGGCGCGGGAGGAAACCAAGGCAGGTTAAAAAAAAAATTTTTGGAGGCGTTTCTCAGGTTACATTTCGGGCAAAGTGTAATTGGTTTTCCATGATAAACACATTCGTATATACAGCATTCTTGTCTATCAAATAATAATGAATATTATTGCTTTTGTTACAGATCCCGTGGTACAATGTGTGTGGGGCATTCTGCTGATACTTCTCTCGTTAGGCAGCTTCATATTTACACCTTTAGATTTCATGCTTCTGGAGAAACTTAATATGAGACCAGGTATGCAGAGCTTTTAAAATCAATGTGTATTTATGGAATACTACATTTTGCCCGCGGATACGCTCGCGTAAATGAAGATTAGGTTCGATTAGTAACTGTTTTTTTTTTCTTGATAACAGGTACCCATAAATTTTTATGCACCTCTGACAACGCAAAATTGTATGATGATCGGTCAAGTGAAAAAACTCACATTCACAATTATACCTAATACTAGATGTGCTCACGGTTTCACTCCCGTTTATGGTTACTGCGCCGCCTCCGTGGGTCGTAGCGTGATGCTATGTAGCCTATAGCCGTCCTCGATAAATAGGCTATCTAACACTAAAATAATTTTTCAATTCGAACCAGTAGTTCCTGAGATTAAGAGAGAAACAAACAAACTCTTAAGCTTTATTATATTAGTTTAGATTAGAGTTTAGTATTCTGCATTCATAATAATAATATCAACCCTGTAATAAACTGTCCAACTGCTGGGCGTGGGCCTCTTCTCAAAGTGAGAAGGGTTAGGATAGTTTCCTCGCGATGTTTTCCTTCACCGTTAAAGCGAGCGATAATTAACTATTTAAAATGCACATAACTTCGAAAAGTCAGATTTGCGCGGCCTGGGGTCGAACTCGAGACCTCTGCGTAGCTGTTCAACGGTCTCCCACTTGAATGAAACCATCTTTTATCAAGAATCAAGAGTCATAAATATGTATTAAGTAGATTTCAAGTTTATTTATCTTATCTTAACTAAAGACTATTAAACTGAACGTATGGCGTGCTGGTTTAGGTAGTCGCCTTGCAAGAGTGAAGGGGTTTGATTCCCACAGAGGACAAAAATTTGTATGATGCACAAATAACTGTTCCGAATTTAGATATTATTTGTGTTTGTTGTTTTTGACAACAAGAACAAAGATGATCTGCTATTACATAACACAAAGTGGGACACAGAACGTATTGCGAAATTAAAAAAGTGTTCTTTAGGTAAATATATTTTTATTAAATCTTTTCAAAATACTCTCCATAGGCCTCTATAAAAAGTTTCATGCTTCTGAACCAGTTTTCGAAACACTTTTCCAAGTCCGCCGCAGATACTTCGTTTACAGCCTGCTTAAACGCTGACAGCGCATCTTCCGGTGACGAAAATTGTAGCCCTTTGAGCTGTTTTTTTTATTTTCGGGAATAAAAAGAAGTCACACGGTGCTAGGTCAGGGCTAAGGAGGGTGACCCAGGTGTTTGAACAGCGTGCTGTCCAGAAAGTCCCTCCTTTTGAGCGCGGTGTGCGTGGGAACATTGTCGTGGTGGAGCAGTAGCCGGCGGAGCCCTGTGTTTGGTCACTTATTGCTCACAGCTGAGAAAACTTCTGTCAAGCATTTGGTAGTATACTATTCGGCGTTGATGCTTTTTTGCTTTCGTAAAGAAATTGACACAAAGTAGCAAATCAAATTAATAAACTCGCGATTAAAATATTCCCTCCGCTTCTAGATCGCTTCACTTTGGTAGGCGTTGATTCGTTTTGAAACACCCAAACCGTTGACTGACACTTCGTTTGTGGATCGTATTGATAAATCCAGGACTCATCACCTGCAATGATGTAGTAAACACGCCGAGACGATCCTGCTTCAAATTTGTTTATCATATTTATCACGGCACCATTCCACCCGGGCCTGCTTCTGGGCATCGGTGAGGTTGGCACCCAGCGTGAAACTATCCTCCTCACGCGAAGATGCACGTGTAGAATCTCGTGAAGGCTTCCCGATCCAATATGCAGTATGTGCTGAATCTCCTGATACATAACTCGCCTATTGTCTTGAATCGAATTTATCACTGCTAGCACGTTTTCTTCCGTAACTGGCGTCAAAGGGCGACCACTTCTTTCTTTATCCCCCAACGTTAGCCGACCGCGCTTGAATTCATTATACCAACGATACACGGTTGCCTTCGAAGGTATTTCATCTATGAATGACATTTCAAGTCTATCGTACGATTCGTCTGGATTCAGACGACACTTGAAATCGTAAAAAATCATAGCGCGAAAATGTTCCCGACGCAGTTCGAATTTCAATGAGACACGATAATTTAAATTAGCTCACAAAAAATGGGGAGGGAAATTTTGAAATAATCATACTTTTAAAATAGATTATAATTGGCCAGTCTCTCATTTATAAAATCTTTTTTGACTTTCTGAGTGGCCTGGTATAACATAGCAAGGCAACTTTAAGATAAAAATCCTATTTATTCTTAACCCATTGATTCGCAGCGGCTCGTCGGCAGCCAGATACGCTAGGTTTTTAATTATGTGGAGCATTTTAACAATTGAAAAGTAATCCTGTTGGTATTTTGACAAATACCTTATTCCTTGTCCGCTGAATAAAGGAAATCTCTGTACAAAATTTTTGCTAATATTCCCGAAGATCTATCAGGATTTGATGAGTCAGTCACTGAATAAGTCTGGACTTTTCTGTTTTATACTTATATATTAATTAGATTACGTAAAAATCAATTTAGATTACAAAATCATTCATAAATATGTACATACATATGATTATATAACGTAAAAATCAAAGTCCATTACATAACCAAATCATATTTATCCATCACATATTATTTAATATTGACTTACATAACATACCATCAACTATCGTCAAGTTTAAGGTCAAATATGACGACATTTCTATATTATCAAGATGGCAAACAACCATATGACCGGTAAGTGGTTACCGTCAGCTACGACCACTTGCAATTTCATCCATAAAAATTACAAAAATTGAAAAGCTGGTATCAACGCGATCTTACTAAGTAGGTATTAACATACCTTTTTGAAAGACGTCTCGGCCTAGTTGTCGTGGTCAGAAGCAGACTGGCGCAGCAATGTTAGGCTTCCATTTGTGAGGTAAATGTTCTTAGGAACAGGTCGTTGTTCGTATTCTGAGCCGTAGTCCAAGGCTTATGGCGATACGGTTAATGTAGTGTGGGGGTACATGAAAACAAAACAAAATGTGCGTCTCACGCCTGCAAATCCTATGTTGGGTGGTAATACAAGGATCATCACTTGCATATTGCCAACCCTTTTAAAATTGAGTTGTTGAACGCCACTGCCTCTATGCCAAGTATTGTGGGTTTGATCCCCACACAGGACCAAAAATTGTGTGAAGGGAAAATAGTTCTTCTTTGTGTCCGTTGTTTGAATGTTAGTAAATATTCCCGCGACACACTAAGTCATCTACAAGTGAGTGTTCCGAGTCTTATTGTGTTTTGTTCCGTCTATAGTATAATATTATAAGGAATAAAGATTTGTGTTTTTATATATTTGGAATGAGTAAACTCAAAAACAAATGATAGATTTTAATAATTATTTCACCATTCCAAAGCTAGTTTAGCCAGAAGAAGCTTAGGGTATATAATGTCACGCTACGAGTTACGGGAGCGGAGCAGAAATTATAAACGTGGGTGAAACCGCGGGAGGCACCTAGTTACTTACATATGTATGTAAAATCCCTGCAACACAACGCTTAACTTAGAATATGAGGTATCTTCCAAGAAAACTAATAACAATAATAATAGAATGACATCACTCGCTTTTACGGTGAACGAAAACATCATGAGGAAACCTGCCTGTCTGAGAGTTTACCATAACGTTCTCGAAGATATGTGACGTCTGCCAACCCACACTGGGCCATCGTGGTGGACTATGGCCTAATCCTTCTCACTGAGAGTCCCGTGCCCAGCAGTAGGACAGTTAATACAGGGCCAACTTTTTTTTCTTTTTTTTTAAAAACACGACTTCGGCTTGTGGATTAATTCCTGTGTCGCGGGAGACTTTACAAACATTCAAACTACAGACACAAAGAACATCCAGACTCGGAACAACCATTTGTGGATCACACAAATAAAATTATTGTCCCGTGTGGGAATCGAACCTACAACACTCGGCACGGTGGCAGTCACGAAGCGACCACTTAAGGCACTACGCCATCCGTGAAGTGTATTAAATGACACCATTTCGCATGTTTAACGATAATGAACAACATTTACAGCTCATCTTTTCCTTAACAAGACAATGAATGGTAATATGCCTCGCTGACCTTAAAGCGTTGGTTAACTATAACCTTGACCTGCTGCGGTGACCTTGAACTTGGAGATGTCCGAAATCTTGTGTTGACATGATATTTTCTGTGGCTTGTATTTATGTTTACAATTCACATACATATTATTTTCGTCATCTTTAAGGCTGTTTATTTTATACGTCGTGTATGGTAAGTAAGATTAAGGGTATGAGAATGGGTAGTGTTTTAGTTGGCAATCTAATACTAGAAGAACTAAACAAAGAGGACGAATAGATCTATCAAAAAAAAATTTGATGTGTTGCCAGCTCAATGTACGAGTATTCACTTATAGTGTAATGGTTTTATTCGTCAGCTCGTCTACTAGTTTGAGTTTTGTAGGTTCGATCTTTATGCGAACTAAAAATTTGTTATTTCCACAAATATTTGTTCTGAGTCTGAGTGTCCGTTGTTTTTATGTTTGTAGAGACTCGGCACTTACTCCTAGTATGGAAGTTGCCATTTACGAAAATTTTGTTTCAATATTAGTTAAGGGTTCGAATAAAATAAAAGACGACGAATAGTATTAAAATTCGAATGCGCGATCGTGCTGTTATCGATTGATTATAAAAGATACCTAATCATTTTAAGAAGGTAATTACAAAATTGTAAAAATATAGAAAATACTCTCTCGTGCTCTTTACAGTTCAATAAAACGTAGGGGTACGTTTTTTTCAACTAGTTGTAAAGAGCACGGCGTTCTAGCACAAGTATTTCTCTTACTTAAAAGTAAAGTAAATAAACTGTAGTACCTAGTTGTAAGTAAAGGAAATAAATAAATAATTATTTAAATACCGTAATGCTATTATTGAATTACTATTTTTTGGCACAATAGCGTCAAACAGAATACGACAAATAAATTTATTATTTATCTATTAAGTCAAGTTTTTAAATTACACAAACTTAAAATTTCTGAGACATTTATAAAACAACCTAGAAATAAATAAGATACTTGTGTCAAATTCGGTGGTAGGGGTCAGTTGTCAAATGATAGAAAAAGGATGCACGATATAAACTGTGACGTAATAGCTATTTAAACGCTGCTGTACGAGGCAGATAGCGAGATATCCTTACTACATTCACTTTTTATACATCCAAATTTAAAAAATAATAACTTAAATTGGTTTCAAAGTAAGGTATACCTTGCAACCAATTTTTAACCGACTTCAAATAAGGAGGAGGTTCTCAATTCGACAGTATGTTTTTTTTGTATGTATGTTACGTGATCATTCTGCCAATTATGAATCGATTTTGATGATTATTTTTTTGTTAAGTAGATCATACTTTAGAGTTGGTCCCGTATAAATTTTATCGAAATTGATTTAGCGCTTTTTGAGAAAATCAACAAAAATCAAAATATATAGGTATATCCATATCTACTTTCTTCCTAAAGACGCTGTCATTGAGCAGTGCGTTTAGTAAGACCCATATTATATGTAAGGATCAATAAACATTAAAATACACTAACTTCCTACTAAAAATTGAAAATAAAAACAATTTATAAAAAAAGAAACAAATACTGACTTCAAAACTAATTTTACTTTTTAGTTTATGTTGGTACTTATAGGTACAGTTTTGAATCGGATTTTGTATTTAAAAAAAACATTGTAATAGGTGCCTACTGTTTAGACAAAATAATAACTTCTGTAAAAAACGTTTACAAAGTCAAACAGGCAACTACCCTATTGGATATGTTTCAAGAAATTTCTTCGTTTACATTTTCAAATTTACAACCATATTTCTTTAATTGAGTCTAGTGCACTTAACATTCTATAGAGTACAACAAAATTGTTGACCTTAAACCTGAAAGTTCTCGATGGTTTCCTATTGTAAAAGTATCGTAAAAATTATCTCTCGAATAATGTTTCTTTAAGCGCTTGATTATTTTCGATTATACGAGACTAAATAACAAAAAAAAAATTCAAAAAGTAAATCTCTGTAGTAATAGAAGTCAAAAGACCGTCATAGGTCACTTTACTTGATTATTTTTTTAAATGCCTATAGTTTTTAAAATACGTAGCTTAGATATTTTTATATTTTTCTGATAGCTATTATAACTTAGCCTGTTACATGATGCCGGCTTGACGTCGACTTCTGGGACACCCTGTATATAGTGTAATTAGAGATAGGTGTGGCATGAATGTGGATATAGTGAAAAGAATAGAAAAGGGTATGACAGGCTGGTTTCGGCATTAGAAAGAATGGACGAGAAAAGACTGACTAAAAAGTTTATAAGGCTAGTGTGAATGGAAAAGTCGCAAGGGGGAAAACCTAGGCGAACGCTTCTCGATCAGATCGGTGACGTTCTGGACAAAGGCAAGTTTAAGAGCACCTTAAACCGGCGAGCGTGTATGAGGAATGTGATGAAAGTGAATGAAACCAGTTAAATGTGTCAGGATCGTAGCAAATGGAAATCCGTAGTCTCTGCCTACCCCTCTGGGCAACAAGCGTGGATCTATGTATATCTCTAATGCGGTAGGCAATTAAATAAGTACTTTCAAATATAAACAGATAGTTTCACACAGATAGTTTCATTCTGTATATTCTCGACAGGTTATGTACCTACCGATGTATTACACCTATCATTCGCCAGGTTACATAAGACAAGTATTTACCAGCGTTCACTTACAATGTTATTTCCGTGGATCATACATAAACTGCTGGGCACGGGTTTTCAGTGTGAGAAGGGTTAGGCCATAGTCCTTCCCGCTGGTCCAGTGCGGGTTGGCAGACTTCACATATCTTCCTGAACATTATGTAGAACTCTCAGATATGCATGTTTCCACCCGATGTTATCCTTCACCATTAAAGCCAAATTAACTGGTTAATACGCACATAACTGCGGATCTTTGATCTTGCACGGACGTAAGGCGACAGCACAAAATTTATACTAATATTATAAAGCTGAAGAGTTTGTTTGTTTGGTTGAACGAGATAATGTCAGGAAATACGGGTCCAAATTGAAAAAATCTTTTAATGTTGGATAGCCCATTTATCGAGGGAAGCTATAAGCTAATAACATCACGCTACGACTAATAGGAGCGGAGCATCAATCAGAAATGTTGCTATATCGGGTAAAATTCTCTTATGTGAAGTTGCGCGGGGCAGCTAGATTAAGATATAAGTTAGTCTAGTGTTATACTCATCCACGGTAACTC
Organism: Catocala nupta; assembly: GCA_963675205.1. NCBI lineage: Eukaryota > Metazoa > Arthropoda > Insecta > Lepidoptera > Erebidae > Catocala > Catocala nupta. Next base: position 5,602,413 of record OY776105.1, read on the forward strand.
CTTACTATTACCCGTCTGTTTGCATGTCACTTTATTCTCATATAATGCTGTGTTCCAGGCATGCCACCTTACGACTGGTGGACAGACCCTCCGGATGAGGTGAAGCTTCGCGCGTACGTATTCAACATCACCAACCACGAGAGATTCCTTCAGGGTCTGGATGAAAAACTGAACGTGCAAGAGATTGGACCTATCGTGTACTTGTGAGTACCATACATCTATACTTCTTCTAATATTTCATAAGTAGTAGAGCATCGCTGATTTCAGCATGAGTGTGCCGGCTCGACCGGGGAAGGACTACCCTCTCGAAGAATATCGACGTGAAATAGCAGTATTTCTACTGTTGTATTTCGTTCGGTAAGCGAGACTGCCGGAGGCCCAATCACCTTCTTTCCCCCTTCTCGCTCCGTCTCCTTCCCACTTCCTTTCCTATAGAGTCGGCAACGCCCAAATAATGCCTATGGTGTTGCAGACGTCCATAGACTACTTACCATCAGGCCGTATGGTTGTTCTTTTTTATTACATTCGTCGGTGACAGACGAGCCAGCGGCCCACCTGATAGTGAGCGAGAACCGTGGCTCATACACATGGCTGTGTTTTCTTAGCATTACAGAAGCAATGTCAAAAAGACACAACCAAGTCGCTGCCTACCGGAAGGAAAAGGAGAATGGAGCAGGATGGGGTTTGGGAAGGGAAGGGTGATTGGGCCTCCGGCGCTCTCGCTCACCGAACGAAACATAACAGATACTGTTATTTTACGTCGATCTTCTGTAAGAGGGTGGTACTTCCCCGGTCAAGCTGGCCCATTCATGCTGTAACCAGCGTGGCCCTACCACTCAAACCACCACCACTTCCACTTGCCTCCTGCCACCTTAGTTGTAAAAAAAAGAAAATATAAAGCTGAAGATTTTGTTTGTTTGGTTGAACGCGCTAATCTCAAGAACTACGGGTACGAATTGAAAAAATCTTTTAGTGTTGGATAGTCCATTTATCGAGGAAGGCTATAGGCTATATAACATCACGCTATAACCAATAGGAGCGGAGCATCAATGAAAAATATTGCAAAAACGGGGAAAATTCTCTTATGTGAAGCAGACGAAGTTGCGCGGGTCTGCTAGTATAGTATATTAAATCCTTAAACACATTGTGCCCTCTTAAAAGCTGTGAAGCAATAAATATTTCTTTCTTTCTTTCATTTCTATATCTATACTTTTATACATATACATGTTATTGCCCGCGGCTTCCCTTGCGTAGAAGTAGGTTAGGTTAGGTAATGTTAGTAACAATACTTTTTAAATAAAATATAGCCTATGTTATCCCGCACTCCACTTATCTCGCCCTCCCCTCTCCTATCCAGAACTCAGATGCCATCCTTACACGATAGAGTTGACTAGAGCGCGTACCATCAAGTTTGAGTCCCCATTCCTCTGCCGAACGATCAAGGCATAGAATTCTCTGTCAAGGCACGTGTTTCCTTCTTCCTTTGATCCTGTCGAGTCCTTTAAGTGGGGCGTCAAAGTAGAGACCTCAACATCACCTCGGCTGGGCGGTGCAGGACTGCAGCTGCAGGACAGTGTGGAGGCCACTGCTCTTAGACCACAAGACTGCTTACCATCATAGTACATATATATCATAGTACCTACAGTAACAGTGTTTAACGAGAGTAGTTTAAAGTTTCAAAATTATGAAAATAGAGTTTGAAAAATAAACGACGTGATAAAATCCATATAAAGTACTTTAATTTCAATAGCAAATTAAAAATACAAATTTATATTTAAATGAACAACAAGTAAAGAACAAAATCTTAAAAAATTACTTGAACGTTTAGCTACTTATGTCGCTGACTGTACTAATGTTTGTGTTCAAACATAACATCTAGGTTATGCACATAATCAAATGTCCCGAAATAGAAGTGTCAAATAATTTCAGTGTCAAATTCATATAAAATTTGTACCAAACTTGAACTTTGTCACCGTCTTCTTTTATACGAAAATGCACAGATGGCGTTTTGGTTTAAGTGGTGTAGCCTGCACTGCGCCATGTCTTGGGTTTGATGCTCAAACAGAGCAAAATATTGTGATTTATAAATGGTTGTTTCAAGTCTGGATATTCTTTGTGTCCGTTGTTTGAATGTTTGTAAAGTCACACGGGAATAATTCTTAGTGCAGTAAAATCTCGTCATTATTTGCAGAATCACTTGAGCGTTGAGGACCATTAAAAAGTACTGTTTTACCTGCAACAGGGGACCTAGTTTAGTGGACCCTATTAACAGACCGCCTCTTTAAAGGGCCTCAATACTCTACTTGTTACTTGCAGGACTCAGATCTCCTTATAGGCCTGAACCTAGCAACTAATATATCGGATACATTTCATAGAGTGTGCAGAGGAACTGCTAGACCTGAAAATAGGTCTTACTTTTGCTTTTTATTTAAAATCTGTTTACAACATCTTCATCATATTCATTCATCATCTACAACATCTTCTTAAAGCGCCCTTGTCCTTCCGGAAAATTATTTTCCCATTGACTCCGAAAATAACTTAAAGCCGCCATGTAATAATCGGTAATGTGTTGTGACGTCACCACATAAATACCGCTTAACGGACGGTAGTTCTTAAGGTCAATGATGCAGTTTCGAATTGTGTTTACTAGGTATAAAGATGGCGTCCAGTTGTGAAGCTATAGCGATATACTATATATTTTTTTTCTTACTGTCCCATTCTTGGACAAAGGTCTCCTCTAGGTTTCGCCAATGGTTCCTTTGGCCTACGACAGCGTCTCTCTGGTGTTCAGCCAGTTGTTATAAATGCCTACTTCTGAGTATGCATTCTGCAGATACTAAATTAAGAGGAAACACAAGGGCCGTTTTTCCATACAAATGTAGTCCCCTGTTTCCTCCCTGGATATTGCCAGTAGAACAATAATATTTAAAAAAACATGTATGGCCTCTATTGGTATGTCCCTATGTTTTCCTTTTTTTCATTTATTAATTATTAAAAGAGATATGACCCTTCAAAAACCTCAAAAATTGGTCAGATTTTCCGCTGTGTTCAAACATCCAAAAAACAAATTTGAGTAGATTATATAAAAAAAGAAAAACATAGAAACACGGCCAAAGCCTTTCTTCAATTTTTAATGAAATAAGTAGTTAAATCGGTCAAGTGTTGGAGAAGGAATCAGGGGACTACGAAACGTTGATTTTGTGTACTTTTATAGGTATTTTCGGTCCAAGGTACAGTTGTCTCTATCACGCTCTGCGGGCACTGCGCGACAGCAATAGATTTTACAAATACCTATTTTCAATTCTCTCGCCCGTGGTGTTTCCTCTTAATCTTAACTAATATTGTACATGCAAATGTGAGTATGTTTGTTAACGCTTTCACGCCTAAACTAATCTGCCGATCATCATGAAATTTCGCATATACCTTGTCAGTGGTATAGATATAGATATTGATATTTCTTGTAATTACTAAAATATTGTATTGTCATCGGTCCTCGATAAGTTTGCAAAGTTTCAAATCGATCCGTCAGTTTGAAAGGGGTGAAAGTCACGTTCAAAGATTCCGTTACATAGATTCATAGATACATAGACACATATACATGTCGTACATACCAAGCTAATAAAAGCGTGTTAAAAAGGACATAGAGAGTTCCCGAGGCAGTTCCCAGTTCCCGAGGCATAGACATTAATTATCATAATGTACTGTCATAATAACAATAATTCTGATTTGTACTCAAAAAAATAAAGATTATTGATGATGATTGATCTTATTCTATAGAATGTATAGTTTTTATTGATTAAGGCCAAATAAATAAATTACATATAAAACCACAAAGTATGACACTGAATTGCGACGTCGCCATTTGGTACACACGTAAACGCTTTTAACACTGCAATACACCATTGCACCTCTTCGTCGATATAAACGTAAGATTTTTTTTTAACCCAGATGATAAGAACGTTTATTTTAGTGATATATACACAAATTATTTACAAGAAATATAAACTAAAGATAAAAATAAAACATCAATATTAAAAATTTCATAATATTCTTTCGCATCGTCGTCAATTGGCAACGTGCCTAGAAGACTGGCAACACTGCTACGTTGAATGGCTATACTTATAACTCAATAACGTTATATTATGTATAATATAATTCAGAAGATATAAAACTTATCTTGCAATACAGCACAGTCCTATTCCATTAAATAATACATAATGTATTCTAAGATTGAACAAAAACTGAGGAAGCATCTGAGCTGACTACAAATACGAGAAGCAAACAAATCTTTCCTTAATAAAAACTATTCACATCGGTTACATCCTATTACATGTAACTGTAATTCGTGAACAGAGTATTAAATATGGCGATTTTTAGTCTTTGTCTTCTATATTGACTGCACTGATGACGTATTGGTATAAGTGGACGCCTCGCCACTGCCACCGTGCCGGGTGTAGTGGGTTCGATCCCCACACGGGGCGAAACTTTGTGGTCTGGTTCATAAAATTTGTACCAAACTTGAACCTTGTCATCGTCTTCTTTTATACGAAAATGAACCGACGGCGTTTTGTTGAAATTAAACACTTTATACGGATTTTGTCTCGTTGTTTATTTTACTTTATTTTAAACTCTAACACTACTATTACTATTACTTATAATATAGCTTAAATAGTAGTAAAGTTCAATAATAGTAGTGTTAGAGTTTTCAAAATTATGTAATAACAGTGTTTAAAGTAAAATAAACAACGTGACAAAATCCGTATATTGTGTTTAATTTCATTCTATAACATTCGCGTAAACGTAAGACAATATTACGACGGCGTTTTGGTATAAGTGGTGTAGCCTGCACAGTGTGAGACACGGCTGTCTTGGGTTTGATGCTCAAACTGAGCAAAAAATTGTGTTATTTATAAATGGATGTTTCAAGTCTGGATGTTCTTTGTGTCCGTTGCTTGAATGTTTGTAAAGGTCCCCCGCAACACAAGAATTATTCCTAGTAATTAACGTTAAAAGCATAACAATATATAAATATTAACATAAGTACACATAAAGATATGTTGATTCATCATATTTTATATACTTATAATAATAATATCAGCCCTGTATTAAACTGTCCCACTGCTGGGCACGGGCCTCTTCTCAGTGTAAGAAGGGTTAGGCCATAGTCCACCACGCTGGCCCAGTGCGGGTTGACAGACTTCACATATCTTTAAGAACATTATGGAGAACTTTCAGACATGCAGGTTTCCTCACGATGTTTTCCTTCACCGTTAAAGCGAGCGACAAATAACTATTTAATCCGCACATAACTTCAAAAAGCTTGAGATGCGCGCCTTGGGATCGAACTCGAGAACTCTGCGTGGCAGTCTAACGGTCTCCCACGAGGCTATCGCTGCTTATATACTTAAAAAAATATATTTTATTTGCAATGTAGACCCCTTTCTTTTCTCATAATTTGCTGTGCCCAACAGGGTCCATAATGATCTCGTTTGTTTTCTAAGTCCATCTTTATATTACATTGTGGAATAGAATAAAACATTGAGTATTGAGTTGTCCTTTAAAGGAGAAAAAAAAAATACTTCCCTATAAATAAATGGTAATATGAGTGTTTTGTTTGTTTGTTACGCTTGCATGCCTTAACTACTCGGCTGATCGTCATGCAATTTCGTCTACATGTTATCAGGGGAACAGAAAAGGGCATGAGTACCTTTCATCCAGAAATGTATTAATATAAACTACATTTACGCGAGCGAAACCGCAGGCAAAATCTTGTATTAAATATCGATTTTTACACTTATTTTTGTCTTCTATACAAATATCTATATCGAATCGTATCAGGTGTTACGTAGCTGCAATCTATTGTAATACAATTATTGGGAAGAAAGGAACCTGCTACGCATGCTTGGATTGTCCACCCCAACTATTGCAATAGAAAAAGGTTGACCATTGTCAATTATTCGGTATTCGGTATTCCGCTTGGTTAAAAACGGTCAAGGTCAAATATATATATATATTAAAAATGGCAAGCTATATAGCATAGCATACTTTTGACTGTCTATCTATTAGCATAATTAGTGTTTAATAATAAAACAACAAAAAACCGATGGATTTCATTCATTTATGGTCGTAGTATACAAGAAAGTTATACATGGTAATTAAAAAAAAACACATATCTCAGGTAGTAGTTAGGATAGATTTTTTAAATATTTTTTTCTGAGCGGCCTTCAGTTCCACTATAAGACATTTCCAGGTTATCCATTAATTACCGAACACCCTGTATATCTATACTAATACTATAAAGAGGAAAGATTAGATATTTGTTTATAAAGATTAAACTCAAAACAACACAACCGATTTTAAAAATTCTTTCACCATTAGAAAGCTGTATTATTACCGAGATATACAATATTTTATTTAAAAAATATACTGTTACCATAACCTAACCTACTATTACGCGAGTGAAACCGCGAGAAAAAGCAAGTATTGAAGAAACTCAAAAACAGGAAAATCGATTTTAAAAATTCCATCTTCGTTATTAAGCTGTTTTATCCAGATATAAAATCTTAGATGTTAAAATGAGGGTGTAACGCTACTAATGTCCATTGAAGTGGAGCGAGGCTGCGGAGTTAAGAATACATACATACATAGATTCACACCTGTTTCTCAGAGGGGTAGGCAGAGACTACGGATTTCCATTTGCTATGATCCTGACACACTTCTCTAGCTTCATTCACTTTCATCACATTCCTCATAGACGCCCGTCGGTTCAAGGTGCTCTTATACTGGCCTTTGTCTAGAACGCCTCCAATCTCATCGAGAAACGTTCGCCTAGGTCTTCCTCTTGCGACTGTTCCATTCACTATAGCCTTATAAACTTTCTTAGTCAGTCTTTCTTCGTCCATTCTTTCTACATGCCTAAATCAGCATAACAAGAAACGGAGAACTATTAACCAATAGGATTGCATACCGGAGCGGAGCGGAGATTTTATGCAATCCTATTGGTTAATAATTCTTCGTTTCTTCGCTCAGCCGCTTCGCTCCGCTTTAATGAACAGCAAAAAAAATCTGTACTCTAAATCTGCCGAAACCATTATTCTAATTAAGAAAAAATATGGTCAGGGTTATTCTATATCACCAGTAGAATGCGTGGTTAAAAGGAATTACACGATTTCAAAATCACCCTGTATAGATAATTCTTCTGTACGTGTGTTGACAGTGAACTCCTCCTCAACGGCTGGACCGATTTGAATGAATTTTTTTGTGTGTGTTCAAGTGGATTCGAGGATGGTTGAGATTTGTGTTTTTTCTTTTTTTTTCGCCTGTTCAGCGCAACGTCTGTCGGGACAGCTAGTATGATATAAAATACTTACGATCGTACTACTGTTTACTTTACTTTCAATGTTATGTTATGCGAGCATATTAAGTGAACAAATGTAATGTTCTTTGAGTAATAATAAAAATCTCTTTAATCGCTCGCTTTAACGGCAAAGGAAAACCTTCGAAAGGAAATCTGCATGAGGGTTATCCATAATATTATCGACGATATTGTGTGAAGTCTGCCAACCCGCACTAGGCCAGCGTGGTGGAAGGGTTTTGCCATAGCATACCCTTCTCACACTGATAAGCCGTGCCCATCAGTGGAACAGTTTAATACAGTTTAATATTATATATACATATATATATATATATATATAAAACTTGAGAGGTGTCAAGGGACACCCGGATGGAACGAAGTTCCTTTCGATTAATTAGTGAAGGAATTGTAATAATTTTTTTTTAATTAATTAATTTATAAATTTCCGAAAATCTAAAAAAGTCCATAAAAGATACACACCCTACATGGCGCGGGCATAATAATAAGAAGTCTGTTAGCTCGCAGCTGGCTTTTTTACATAATGAAGTAATCTGCTGGCGCATGAATGAACAGTGCGAGCGAGATAGCGTAACTACTTACGCACGCCGCACAGCTTACAATAGCAAAAAGTGTCGTGACAACTTTTCGTAAGATTTTTTCCCGTCTAGCCCCCTTTCACAACGCGCGATAAGGAACTTCGTTCCAATAATAATAATATTAAACCTATATTAAACTGTTAACGTATATGTTTTATGAGTGTTCTTCGTCTTTTCCAGAGAGAAGCTCCTCCATTCGAACGTGCGTTTCAATGAGAACAGCACGATGACGTACACGGCGAAGCGGTTTCCCATCTACTTGCCTGACGAGAATAGCATCGACCTGAACTCCACCATCATTGTGCCAAACGTCGGCGTCCTGGTGAGTACCTTGGGACTTCAGTAGCTTAGTTAGATTGATGTGATAACTGCCTCCGAGACGCAGCCGTAGTAAATGCAACTACTGTGCATGACGTCTATCGGGTCAGCAAAAATTATTAGGTTATTCTGTTAAGAACTCTCTCTAGTCGTGTCTAATTACCGTCCCATCGGATCATGAGAGTTAGAGAATAGAGAGCGCACTTGTGTTTGCGCAAACACTTGTGCACTATAATATTTCCTGCGCAGATGGCCTGTCTCCGTTAAGATTGGTCGCCGCCGCCGTGACGATAATTCGGTCTGGAGGACATTATTAGATGGATGTGTGTTATCTGCACTTAAGATAAAATTGAGTGAGTAAATGCTCGAGCATGCTCGAACATGTTTTTTGTCGCCAGTCACACCTAGCGTAAAACACGCACGTCGGCTAAAGCAGTCGAGCGTATGTTTGATCAGCTTCACGTATGGTCAAACAAACAATCTCGCAAATATCCGTGTGAGTGCTTTTAGCTCACGCATTTAGGCCAGGTTGCAGTACTTTTAAACCTCTCTAAACCTATTGACATAGGTATTTTGGCCTTTATTTGCCATATAGAGCAATATAAAGATCATTTTTTATCAACACATTTAACATATTGGAAAGGGCTGTGTGAAGACAGAAAAATAAATCATTATGATGGAATCGATCAAAAACTACATGGCACTGATACTAAATTGCAATTTGAGACGTAACGTAACGGTATACCTTGCTAAGAAATCCATTATGAAACCATATAAAAGTTGTATCACAATCAAAGGCTTATTAAATTTTTAGGTCACGTTGAGAACACATTATGTAGTTATATACATTGTGTTGTTATTATACATTTTCTCTCAGTAATAAAAATGACCAAAATCGAGCTGATCAAGTGCTCGCACTCGTTGGCGGCCGATGCGGTATCGAGTTTGAACATATAAATACAAACCGTATCAAACAATAACACATTGACCAAACCGGGTATAGCAAAATAAGAAATAGCATAAATGAGTAGTAAAATGAAAATTTTAAAAGAGTGGCCATGAGTTTCTGTCAGGTATTTTCTCATAGGCTCATCGTTTTGCCTGAACCTAGCAACTAACATAAATGCACTAACACCTTCGACCCTCATAAGTAATCAGGATTACCAATGAACGAATAAATTATTTTTAACAAGCTTTTGTGTGCTGCTTCATCCGCTTGGTACCTACACTATTAACAAGTAACTCATGTCCTTCTTCAGGTTGTAAACTATATCTGTACCAAATTTCATCTAAATCGGTTGAGTAGTTTAGCCGTGAAAAGGTTACAGATAGACAGAGTTACTTTCGAATTTATAATATTAGTAAGGATATGACTTTGACTTAGCACTAACTTATGCTCGGCTGCGAAGGTTTTACGTTAAAATCATTTATTCATTGTGACTTTATTTTATATACATTTGTGACCTAAAGTATGGTATATACATATGCTAATGGTAGTTGGACAGGTCGAAGGGAAAAGACCACGCGGCCGCTCCCCTACCCGTTGGTCAGACTTAGTCAAAAAGTTAACCGGCCTCCCAATACCTGAAGCTTTTAAGACCGCCGAGGATAGGAACAAATGGAAAATTGTAATGCAAGAAGTGATCAAGGATTATACTTCTACTGGACACGACCTTCAGCAATGAAGACAGCGACTAAGAAAAAGTCCTAAATTAATCAATAATTTTCGACTTTGAGTTTGACTTCGTAAGATCCTATGCCCGGCTGCGATTAAGGCAGATCTTGCACAATATTATACAATTTATATTCAAAACGAAATAAGCATTGAAACGATTGAGTGCATAATCTTAAGACAATGGCGGGCCGTGTGCTAAACCTGAGCTCAGTTTTAGTGTCAAGTCAAGGTGCCGTCGTAATAGGCTTCTAATAACTGCCATTACGGAATGTATTGTTTACTTATGTATACAACACTTTATTTAAAAATGGCATCTCCCGCACTAGGAATAAATCCTGTATCGCGGGAGACTTTATACACATTCAAAGATCGGATCTCCCACACTAGGGGTAATTCCTGTGTCGCGGGTGACTTTATACACATTCAAAGATCGGATCTCCCACACTAGGGATAATTCCTGTGTCGCGGGAGACTTTATACACATTCAAAGATTGGATCTCCCGCAATAGGAATGATTCCTGTGTCGCGGGAGATTTTATAAACATTCAAAGATCGGATCTCCCACATCAGGAATGATTTCTGTCTCGCAGGGGACTTTACAAATATTCAAACAACGAACACAAAGTAGGATTTATTCCTGTGTTAAGGCTTTACAAACATTCGAATAACGGTCACAAAGAACACCCAAATGGAACAACCATTTGTCCTGTGAGGGATTGAAACCAATACCGCTACTTTAAAAGGCTAAAAACAAAGGCTATTTCATGCTATGTACTGCTCCGGTGGTGCAGCAGTAGAAAATGCGACTGCTGTGCGCAAGGTTTCGGTTGTGAACCCCGGAGCGGGTAGTATTATTAATCTCTGAGTTTTCTTCGAAGAGGTTAATGAAAACACTATGTGGGTCTGTGTGTCTGTTAGTGACAGGCATAGCTCCGGCACCACTATACCGATTGACTTGTAACTTGATGTGCAAACACCTTGGGGTCATACCTCGGTCGAGTTTGAATATGGGCTCTGTGGGTCAGAAGACCCCCGAGATATAGGGACCATTTCTTTTCATTACTTTTACATTTAAGACGAAGAGGTTGAATCCTGGGTTTTTACACCCATCTTGTTATGGAATGTATTGTTTATTTATTTTCATACAAGATATAGTTTATAATTTAAAAATAAGACGGCTATCTTTAAAATATTATTTATTGCTCGAGTGTTTTATGAGTGGTAAGTGGTTGGTTGCAGCTCCTTACAGAAAAGACTTGTAAAATTACAATACAGTAAGCTTGGCGGTTAAAAGAGTGGCCGTGAGTTTCTTGCCAGTTCTTCTCATTGTTTCTACGCCCTTGCTTTACTGAACATGGCAACAAGTAAATGTAAATTCACATTAATAAGTGTAACTCTGACGTTCATAAGTGTTGTTTAGCGACCAACGTGAATAAACATATTATTTTTAATTTGATTTGATTTGACCGCGTCTCACGCGCTAGATTTACGGCCACTTCTACCACTACCAAGTAAAAGTTATCTGAAAGATAAATTGCATGCTGTCTCACTCATATTAGGTTAAAGAAGAGAGATGGCGAGACTTTTATCTTATAGACAAATTCTATCTGGAGGTGGTAGTATAAGCCCTTAAACTCGTGTGTCAAGAGATTAAACAAACAATCAAACAACTGACACAAAGAAAACTCAGAATTCCTATTTGTGGATCACAATGCTACTATTGTGCGTGTTGTCTTGAATTCAATTCCCAGGTCGGTCACTTTAGGTCGACCCAGCAAAAAGTTATTGGGTTTTCGGTCAACAATTTTTAGTAACATCCCGGTATTAGAAAGTATGTAGGTGGTATTGTCTTGGCAAGGCTTAAAGCCTGGTCTGTGTCTGAACTCTCTCCGGTCGTGTCGGATTGTCATCCCATCGAATTAGGAGAGTTAGAGAACATAGAGTGCACTTGTGTTTGCGCACACACTTGTGCATTATAACTTCACCTTCGTAAATGACTATTCTCCATTTAGATTGAACGACTTAAATTCGTTCTGGAAGACGTTAATATAGTCATGGACATAAAAGGCAAAAACATCAGCCTATCCTACAACTATAATCAGGTTAAGGTTTTCTTAAATGAATACTTCTTGTGTACACTTAGAGCTCTTTCACACTAGCGTATGATTGGCGTTTTCACAGCGATTTTCGCGGTGCGGAGACGTGCGCTTCTAGTTCATGGTCACACCGCCGCGATTGAAAGCGATTTTAAATCGCCTTGATTATATTATGTGTTTATTTATAAACACATTAAAACAACCTCATAAATAATACCATAACTAGCTTAAAGCGTGAAAAAGCGTATCTCCAATAGGGCAGTTTTTAGTTCGATTTTGTACATTATTTTACACATAACAAAAAGAAATCAAAAGAAATCTTTTTATGCAAGCAGTATCAAAACTGGTTGCAAAATAAGAGAGTAATAAATTTTAAATTTAGATATAATAAAAGCTGTGAGTATATCTCGCTATCTCCTTCGGACAGCAGCGTTTAAGTAGCGGTTACGTCACAGTTTGTATCGCGCGTCCTTTTTTGTCATTTGACATTTATCCTTACCAGACTTTAATCGAATATAATTTCAGTATATTACTATTCATTTTAATAACTGTTGCTGCCATTATACCATATACGAGTAATACTGACTATATAAATCTAAAAAAATAACAATCATAACTTAATAATAAGGAGCTGAAATAATTTCGGTTTAGTAGTAGATAATCTATATAAATAAAATCAATTGCCGCATGTATGTATGTATGGAGCATCACTTGAGAACTGCTCGACCGATTTGGTAATTTATTTTTGTTGTGATTTTTTTGTTATTGTCAGGATAAGGTTTGTATAAACGAAAATTTGCGCAATATCTGCGGAAAATTTCGAAAATTTTAATGGTACTTTTATATGGAAAATTTTATTGACGTTTTGATATATAATATAATTACGTAAAATGTATTTTTGTATAGATTGACAGGAGAACGACTGTCGGATCAGCTAGTATTAAATAAAATTAAATCTCAGGTCGTGGCTTGCTCGCTCCAAGCACGTGGTCTAATCGCGGCAATAAAAATAGCTTTCGATCCCAACGATATCGCAAACTCGCAACCAGCTCACCGCAAACACACCGCAGTCTCGTACCGCCTAAAAATAGCTGAGAAATCGCCGATTAACACGCTAATGTGAAAGACTCCTTACGTAATTATTCGTTGATTGTATCATTAGCCGCAGTGGCTCTAACTAAATAAGCGTTAGTGGCCAAAGTAACCTTCAACGCTATGTACAAAAATTATATAGTTAGTATTGCGTGATTACTTATTAATAGTTAAATAAAAACCTGGCAAATGCGTCCCGGAGTTGTATAAATTATTATGTTTATATAACGAAAATGGTATCTCCCAATATACTTTTGCTAATACTGGGGTAAGGGAATGCCAGTTACAGACGAATAATATAAATCATTAATTTGACTGTACTGATGGCGTCTTGGTTTAAGTGATCATCTCATCACCACTACTGCGCCGAGTGTTGTCGGTTCGACACACGGGACAATAATTCTGCCGTCGTAATGGAAAAAGGCGCGGCGCATCTAACAAGTTTTTTCGAAATTAAGATTTGTATAGGTATTTGGCAGTAAAAAAGAAGAATCTGAGAGTACATTTAATTATTTTTATTTTGGGTTATGCGTCTTTTCTTCGTATGAAGGCAGAATTTAAATAAATAAATATATTGAAATTAAACTCATTTATACGAATTTTATCGCGTTGTTTATTTAACACTATATTACATAATTTAGAAACTGTTACACTACTACTATTATTGAACTTCACAAATTTTTAAGCGAATAAAATTATTAAAACTATTTATATTTAGGTTTACACTTTCCACGACGTTTCGGTTGCTTTCCAGCAGCCATGCTTACGGAGGGTGAATGAATGAATGGCAAAATTATGTAAATAAATATATATTAATAAATTTTAAATATAGTCTCATGGTGGAAAAGATGCAGAATAAATTTACCCGGTATCTTTATCTAAAGCAATATGGAGTTTACCCTTATTATCCACACTGTATCCAACCCTCTTTGTTATACGGATGGTTGGTTATTATAAGCTGGAGGTAAGGCGTAACTTAGATTTAGTGAAATATGTGTTTGAAGTGTTCCGCGGTAGACTTAATAACCCCGATATATTAAACTCAATGAGGCTGCTCGTTCTAAACACCAGACTGCGGCAGGTTCTGAGGGTGAGGGTTTTCGATGTCCCGGTGGCTCGCACTAACAATGGCAAGTATGCTTCAGTAACAAGAGCCATACGTTTATTAAATAACGTCTCATAAAGGCTTGACATTTTTAATTGTACGCTAGCGGAATTCGTGAGAGTGACCCTCGAATTACTAGCAAAGTAATGTTATTAACTTTATCGCATTGTGTGTAAACCTGTTATGATAGTTTAAGATTGTATATAAATAAATAAATAAATAAATTTTTACACACAGCGACGCATTAACCTAGATTGTTTGGACTCTGAACAATTAGAAGTTGAACGCTGCGAATCGTGCGAGAGAGTGCGTTATATTTTTGTTACGCTCTCTCCTTACCATTTCATCGACTCCACTATGCACTGTCCCTTTCCGACAATTCTCTATTTTGTATGTAGCGTAGTTTTGCGTATATAGGGTGTCTACCTTGATGTGTAGCCGTGTGTACATTAGACTCAGCATACATGGCAGCAATCGATCGCTCACTGTCTTACCATGCAGCGTGAGATACTTTGTAAGCGTCGCCAACAGATTCTTGTTAATAACTATTAATATAATTGTCACTAGATATAGTATTAATGATCTATTAGACACCTTTGAACTGCCATGTAAAGGTCTCGAATCCGATCTAAGACACGCACCTCTGAATTTGCCAAGTTATATGCGTATTAATTAATTATCGCTCGTTTTAACTGTGAAGGAAAACGTCGTGAGATAACCTGCATGTCTGAGAGTTCTCCATAATGCTCTCGAAGACATGTGAAGTCTGTTAATCCGCACTGGGCCAGCGTGGGCTATGGCCTTACCCTTTTCACACTGAGAAGAGGCCTGTGTCCAGCAGTAGGACAGTTTATACATCGTGTAACAGAAAGATGTGGTCTATTTAATATATAGCATTTTCAGTATCAGCCTATTTTAGTCAATATTTATCAACACTAACAGCTGACTCGGCGATCTCTGTGAACACGAAAATGACCAGACGCTATCTTGATAGTGATGTAATGCATTTTTTACGATGTTTAAATAAAAAATGATTGAAATTGTCATAAAATTTAAAATTATTTTCTTTGATCCGGGAATAGGTCACATAGGTAATTTTTCAGATATAGTAATTACTTTACAGTCTTTAAATATGACCACTTTCTGTTACATACTGTATACAGGTCAAATATTATTATCTTACTAGCTGTCCCGACAGACGGTTGTCCTGGATAGACAAAAAAAGCAAAAAAAAAAAGAATACACCAAATCTAAACCATCCTCGAATCCACTGGTAAACACACAAAAAAATTAATTCAAATCGGTCCAGCCGTTTAGGAGGAGTTCACTGTTAACACACGTACAGAAGAATTATATATATAAAGATTAACTATGATATTTCTTTATTCCAGAGCATGTTTTCATATCTACACAACGCGAATTACTTTGTCCGAACGATATTCCGTTCATTCGTGAGTATGCATCAATCGCAGCCATTTGTGAAGAAGACTATCTACGAATATCTGTGGAACTTTACCGACCCAATATTAGATATGTCCAAGACTTTAGTTCCGGGACTCGTGCCAGTCAACAACGCCGGAATACTGGATAGGGTAAGCCTTTCAGCATTTACTTAATATTGGCCGCCTCACGTAAATGAAGGTTATGCCAATTTTGTATGCTTTAGAAACAGTACTTTTTCTCGATATAAGGTACCTGATGTCCTTTTCTGTACCTATGACAACGTGTCTGCGAAATGTCATGATGATCGGTCGAGTAGTTAAGACGTTAAAGCGTAACAAACAAACAAACAAATTCACATACGCGTTTCGACTATTAGTTGGGATTTAATATATCTAATAATATGTATAGTTATGTTTAATATAGTTAAACAGCGATGCCTAGTGCGGATCGTTGAACTGCCACACAGAGGTCTCTAGTTTGACTTTTCGTAGTTGCGTGCGTATTAAATAGTTAATTATCGCTCGCATTAAGGATGAAGGAAAATATCGTGAGGAAATCTGCATGTCTGAGAGTTATTCATAATGTTCTCGAACATATGTGGAGTCTGCCAACTCACACAGGGCCAGCGTGGTCGACTATGGCCTAACTCCTTTCACACTGAGAAGAAGCCCATCTCCAGCATTGAAACAGTTTAATACAGGGCTGATATTGTTATATAATGGTTACAGATATACGCAGACTTCACGGACGAGATGACTGTGAAGATTGGTCCGCAGTGGGGTCACAAGCAGTTTTTCCAGATCGACCGGTTCAGGGGAGAGCCGCAGTTGCCTGGATTTGATCCTGACGTAAGTATCCTGCAACTATAAACTGAAACGCTCAATTCTTTTAGGCTCTAAACAGACGGACTACATTACAACTGCATTCCGACTGCAAATTTGCCGTTTGAATGCAGTTAGTACGACTGCAATTAAACTGCAAACCAACCGTGCAACCCGTTTGCAGTCGGTGTGCAGTACAAATCAGTAGGCTCAACTGCATTAAGATTGCTATAAACCAACCCACTTCGATTGAACTGCGCGGTTGGTATACAGTTTTATTACAGTCTTAGTTACTGCATTCAAACTGCAATTTTGCAGTCGGAGTTCAGTTGAAATGCAGTCCGTCTGTCTCGCTAGAGGATTATTCGACATACAGTTTAAAAGGGAAGTTGCCCATGTTTATTATGTACCTACATTATTTTACATACATAATGACTGCACGGATGACACAGTGGTTCGATCCCCACACAGGACAAAATGTTAGTGTCCGTTGTTTAAATATTTGTAAACTCCTCCGCGACACAGGAATAATAGCTAGGGCGGGAGTAGTCCTTTTAAAAAATATATAAAAGTAATACAACGGTTAACAGCAATCGAGAAATCTTTTTGTGCAAACAGTATCAAAATTGATTGTAAAATATTGGAGTAATAATATTTATATTAGTAGTGTGTACGTCTCGCTATTTCCCTCAGACAGATGCATTAAAATAACGAATACGTCACAGTACGAACACACGGTTACACATCAAGTTAGACACCCTATATACGCATAACTACGCTACATACAAAATAGAGAATTGTCAGAAAGAGACAGTGCATAATGGTGTCGATGTAATGGTAAGAATAGAGCGTAGCAAAAATATAACGCACTCTCTCGCACGATTCGCAGCGTTCAACTTCTATTAGTTCAAAGTCCAAACAGTCTAGGTTGATGCGTCGCTGTGTGTACACACAGTTTAAAGTTTTTTAGAACTAGGGTAACTATTTGTCTTAATTATAAAAAAATGTGTGTCATCTACCTGATTGATAATAATATCCCGATGTCTGTTTTCAGGTGTGTCCAGACCGTATCTTCGGTTCCACAGAAGGTGTGATGTACGCGCAACGACTGACAACAAAAGATGTGCTTTTGTACTGGAGAAAAACTGTTTGTAAACTTATGCCGCTGTATTTTGATAGTAAGTACCTTTTTAAAGTACGGTTAGATATTTTCAAGCCGCCTGAAATCCCTAAATTGGCTTTACGACTTGGTTGGTGGTTAATATGCTTTTATAGATGTGACCGTGATAAATTATTGATATTAAATTACTTTATACGGATTTTGTCACGTAGTACTTTTCAAAACACATTTCACATATTTTTGAACTATGACACTATTATTAATAAATTTTACTACAATTTAAATTATTAAGACTATTTATATTTAGGTTTTCACTTGCCCAGATGTTTCAGTTGTTTTTCAGCAGCAGTTCTCGGGGAGATTAAGCTAGTGGTTGTCTTAATGTCTTGAAGTATAGTTATTTTAAAGTATCTGAATTAAATCATGTGAGAAATATTTAAGCCCATATTTTTAATCGTGGGACGTGACTAGTTCTAATCGCTTAATTGGCCATAAGGAAGTTGGTCGTCATGCTTAAATTACGTAAAGCTGTTGGTCATGCGCTTGATCTTATTGCGGTCGTGTCGGGTCACCGTGGCCGAAATTCGGTTTGTAGTACTTTGTCACTGTTTATTATTAGTGTATTTGAAACTCTTCAACTTTTTGTCTTGTGTGAGTTTTGATAGCAGACAAGGCGACTTCTCAAATTACTACACTATCTGTCTGATTCCTTAAAGATATTTAATACCAGCTCTGCTTCTAAACTGTCCTACTGCTGGGCACGGGCCTCTTCTCTGTATAAGAAAAGGTACACCATAAGCCACCGCATTGGCCCAGTGCAAGTCAGCAGACTTAATCCATCTTCGAAAACACTAACTAGAATACTCAGACATGCAGGTTATTTCACGATGTTTTCCTTCACCGTTAAAGCGAACGATAATTAACTATTTAATACGCACTTAAATGCGTAAGATCTTGGGGTCGGACGGACTCCAACGGTCTCCTACTAGGCTATCGATGCTTACTATCATGTTTACAGCCGTATTCTTATTTCTCATACCGGTTGTATAAAAAGCCACAACCTAAATGAAAGCAAAAAGAATATGTGAATTGAAAGCATTGCCAAATGCCACAGGAAGTTTTCAACATAAGTTTTCGGACATATGCAAGTTCAAGGTCACCAAAGTAGGTCAAAGTTATATCCAGTGATTCAAGGTCAACAAGACCGATTATCATTCATTGTCTTGTTAAAAGGTTATCTTCTGTCTCTGTGTCACGGCAGTAGCGAATGCGACTGCTGTGCATGAGGTCTCGGTTTCGAATCCCGGTGGGGCCAACAAACGATATTGATTATTCCTGTTAATAAATCTCAATACCAGCCCGGAGTTAGGAAGTTGTCGGTGTTAGATAGTTTAGATCGGGGTATCTGCCTCGGATAGTACGTAATACCGTTCATCCTGCGCCTGATATCTCTTCGGTCGTGTCGGTTTACCGTCCATCGGATCATGACATTTAGGGAACAGAGAGTGCACTAGTGTTTGCGTACATACATGTGCACTATAATATCTCCTGTGCAGATGGCCAGTCTCTGTTAAGCTTGGCCGTCGTAATCGAAATTGGGTCTGGAGCAATTTGTCACTCTTTTTTACAAGCCTATTCGAGTCTCTGATTAGGCTATCCCTGATGTCCTTAAAGATATATAACCGTAATATTTTTTCTTGCAGGTGAGCTGACGATAGACAATGTGCCTCTATACCGGTATAATTTGTCGGAGAGTGCGTTTGACCGCGTGAGGAATGGAACCGATTGTTATGATACCGACCCCTCACTCCATTCTGGGCTAAGTGATGCCTCCAAGTGTTACTTCGGTAAGTAGCCAAACTAATACCATTACTTAAAGCGTCGCGTTAGTGTTGTGGGTTCGTTCTATGGGATAAAAATGAGTATGATCCGCGGATAGCTATTCCGAGTCAAATTAATTGTTTGTAAAGTATCCAGCGATACAGTAATATTTTCAAATGCATTAAATCTTAAAAGTTGTAAAATATTCTTAAACTTGTTTAAAAGCAATAACAGAAGTTTAAAAGCTGTCTTTGGCTAGCTGAATTAGCAATAGCCAATCAAATCTCTTAAGATAACATTCTGGCAAAGTTTCGCTCTTGAGCAAAAGAGGTTTGAGATTTAATTTATTTATCACTGTAATTTTCTGTATTCCGTTTTTCTTGATTTAAATGTTCAAGGACCAGCTTCCTTAAAATTAAATGTCTTTCGGTTAATTATACTGTTTTTTTAGGCATCCAGCAAATTAAATTTTCAAGTATTTAACATAAAAAGTGTGTATATCACTTATAGGGCGAAATTTCCTCTCTAGAAATTTTTCGTCACTACATGTGTTGAAATAATTTATTTTGGGAAATCTATACATTTCAGACATTTGAGGCTTGACCATAAACACGACAATATTTTATTTTTAAAGTAACAGGTAAAGATATGCTATCTTTCTTTTAAATATTGATGTTTTCACTTACAGATGTCCCCATGGTGGTATCGTACCCGCACTTCTACACAGGCGGCATTCCCAAAGACCACTACGTCACTGGGCTACAGCCTGACAGAACCAAGCATAACTCCTGGGTAGACCTGGAGCCGGTGAGTAGATGCTCGAATCTGTAGAATAAAAGGCTATCGTACGGTAATGATGGAGGAATGCAAGGATCGCGCATTGGAATACAGTCGCCTCGCCGCTGTTGCCAGGCTGAGGATTGTCGTTTCGAAACCCACACGGAACAATTATTTATGTTTGAGTAATTGTTCTGAATCTGGGTGTACCTTATCACCCTTAATTGTGTGTTTGTAAAGTCCCTTGTGGCACACGGCATAACAGTTATGGCAGAAAGATAAAATAAAGTTTCTTTTAATAATTTTTAAGTACCTATATATTTTTAAACTCTTGCGCATGATCATAGGAACATATTATAATTATTAATATTACTATCAGATACAATAGAATAGAAATTATCAGCATAAAACGTAGCTATATGAAAATTAGAACATAGTTTAAAAACAGGGTCAGATATGTCACATTTAAAAATAAATAACGGCAGATGAATGAAATCATTTTTAAAATAAATAATAGCAGAGGAATTAAATTATTTTCCTTAAAGCAAAACATACATTTTACAAAATAATTGCAAACATTTTTTAATTCATTATGAATAACGTTGAAAATACGTCCACACAGCAGCACAATGTTGTTCTTTGTATTTTTGTAAAGGCTATTCTGTCTAGATGCTTCGTGTTCTGAGGGTAGGCAGATAGTTCGTTGATGATACTAGGAAAAGGCGACATTTCGCATGCAAAGAAAAATGATCTCTATAATCATCATACGGTTAACAAAATAATATGTGTTTTCAGTACACCGGTACGCCGTTCCAGGCAGTGGCGAGGATGCAGAGTAACCTCAGGATATACGACATCTCTGCCATCGACGAGCGGTTTGGCAAACTGTCCAACCTCGTCCTGCCATTATTCTGGGGAGAATATGTAAGTATAAGGGTAGCTATATTATGAAGCTGTATTTTTAAGACTAATATCTGATGGCGAGTGGTATATGGTGTGCGGTCATGGGCATTTTTGTGTGAGAGACCGAGAGAAAAATAAACACGCAGAGTGAGAGAGAGATAAAGAGTCAGAACGATGGACTGAAACATTAAAAAGGGATGGAGTGAAAAAAGAGAGATTGAACCATGAAAGAAGTAAGGTAGATAATGCGAAATAACCCTCTCATTATTAAGAAGAGTATAGAGATAGTGTGGAATAGAAATAGAGAAAGAAAGGAAGAGCAGATAGACATAATGAGAAAGGAAGAAGACAGAGATAGAATGAGAAGAAACGTGAGGAAGAAAGCGTAAGACAGTCTTATCGAGTTTGCTGTTAGAATATTCTTAGTACTGAATTTGATTCATGCCTGTTTTCCTTAAGGAGTAGTAGTCCACTGTATATATCATGGGTCCCTGGAAATGAAGCTAACTTCGGATAACCAAGACCAGGCCAGATTTTTTGTTGCTACTGAGAATTTCTTTATACAAATACCAAGTTTTTTTATATTAAATTGTTTAAACAATTATTAACTATAACAATAATGTAAATATGGCGAATCAAGATCAAAGAAACCGAGTATTTATTATTAACTGATGCTGAAATCAGTCATTTTAGTAATTAAAAATAAAAATGGCCTTTGCAATTTATATAACTATAATACAAAATACAAAATTACAATATGTAAAGGCGCTGCGAAATCAACCACAGCTACGATAATGTGAAAGTTATATATACCTATTTGGCATAAACTAATCTGAGTCTATGCATATCTAACCATTTTTTTTATCCACAGCACCAAGAAGGGTTACCAGATCAAATAAGAAAAATGGTTTTCTTCACAATCGTCATTCTTCCGCCATTATCGATAGTCTTATCAACATCTATGTTACTATTCGGTTTTTATTTAATCATTAAGCACTTGTATATACATAAAATTAAAAGTGACAGTCTAAAAGCCTTACTACTGTTCAAAAGCAAGAATGCAAGTCAAAATAAAATATACTCTTTTGAAAAAGAGACTTTTTTAAAAGCTAGTTAATGAAGTGAGCTAGGTAGATGGTAGATTTGCACGTCAAAGAGTTGTGTTAAATGCATTACGAGTTCTTGACTATATAGTTGCAGGTCTTATAGTAAATTTTCAGGGTTCTATTCGCGGAGGGTGTCATCGGGACTCTATTATTAAGACCCCTGACTGACTGCCTCTGTGGCGCAGTGGTAGCAAATACGACTGCTGTTCTTGAGGTCTCGGAATTTCTGCTAAGAAATCTGAATAGGATCCCGAAGGTCGGCAGATGACGGTGTTAGACACTCCCGTGCCTCGGGGCGCACGTAAAGCCGTTGTGCCTGCGCCTGATCTATCTCCGGTCAGGTCGATAACGTCCCATCGGATTATTAGGGTTAGGGAACAGAGAGTGCAGTTGTGTTTGAGCACACACTTGTGGACTATACTGCACTGATGGTTAGTCTCCGTTAAGATTTGCCACCGTAGCGAAATTTTGGTACTAAGCCACCGCTGTCCGCCTGTCCGTCTGTCTGTCAGCGGGCTGTATCTCATGAACCTTAATAGGTAGAGACCTCTATAACAACAAGTAAAAGCGACATACATAAGTCGTAAAACATTTGTGAGATTTTAAATTACTTTATCACACATAATAATGGTAATTCCTTATTTTTAATTGTACTAACAGTTAAAAGACAATTATTTTAATGACAATTTGATACTATTGAAAAATTGTTAAATCATTTTCTTTAATAAAATACAGCAATATTGTTTAATGTTTAGCTAATTACGTCTCTGGCTATAACAAATATTAAGCAATGGCGGTCTATTCTAGAAAATTTCACCCAAAGAATAAAGCCACCGAAAAGACAATTCTACCTAAAAGATAATACCACTCAGAAGATAATTCCACCCAAAATATAATTCTACAAAAGATAATTCCACAAAATATAATTCTCCTTAACCAAATAATTCCACCCAGAAGATAATTCAAACCAAAAGATAATTCTACCCAAAAGATAATTTCACCCAATATAAATATATGTATTTAACCAACTCACGACGTGCCGATCTTTATCTTTAAAGGTAAAGGTAAACAATGTACATAAAGACTGAATAAACGTAATACCTATTCATGATATTATGGCCAAAGTGAAACGAAATTTTCTAATAAAATTCATTATACTTAGTTTTCTTCTTCAATCTACCTCAACGCGTATCAAAATAAAAATACATTCTTGTAATAAAGGTAACAGGCAATTTTATGGCAAATAAAGATTATTATTATTATTATTATATTATTCATTGACCGATTTATTGGCCGACAAGTTGGGCAATGCGTGTACAGTAGAAAATGTACAGCAATAAAAAACGTCACTTTCATTTGTTTTTATTTTTATGTATTCTCTGTGCATTTATATTTAGTTATTCATAATAATTTATAGCGAATCGTCAAATTGTCATAATTCTAATGCGGCTTGCGTTGAGTTAACACAGTGCCAAACTAAGGTCCGCTTCATATATTCAAGGAACGAGTTGTTTTATCTAGGGGCAGTTAATTTTTGACGCATAGGTAAGTATATGAAAAATGTGTCAAAATTAATCTGTCCGTCGGTAAAACGACTACCGAATCGGGCTTAAGACATTATTTCAATATCATTCTTTATATTTAATAAAGAATAAAATTTTGTTTGTTCCAAGATTTGTTGTACCGAGATGTTGTTATCTGTGTACGTTGTTTGTTGTTGTAATGTTTGTGAAGTACTTCGACGCAGAAATTATATCTAGAGCAATTGACATTGAAATACTATAAAAACATACACATATACATACATATATACACACGTCTTTTTCTATTTTTTCCAAAAGCAATTATTTTTCAAATTAATATCACGCTTGATACGAATGTTATTCGAAAATAATATAACATCACGTGTCCCCGTGACCATGGCTGCTGAAAAGCAACCGAAACGTTGGGGAGTGTAAACCAAAAATAAATAGATTTAATAGTTGAAATAATTTTATTAGCTTATAAATTAGTAAAATAAAATCAATAGTAGTAGTAGTGTAATATTTTCAAAATTTTGTAATACAGTGATAAATAAACAACGCGATAAAATTCGTATATAGTAGTTTAATTTCAATCACATCACGTGTTTAATCATTATTTATTTTTCGAGAAGGTAGTTTTAGATTAAATAAAATTATATGAGTAGATAATTATTTATTACACAAATTATATACAATTGGTATCTCAACATCGAAACAATAAATCGACGCAATGTTTATACATTCGACCTTTTTTGAAAATTAGATTATCTCCTAAGATACAGGCATATTGGCCGAGTTTAAGAGACATGGTTTAACAATTATATTGTCAAAACACTCTTTTGTCATTGTACTTTTATTGACTAATGTATGAAATTGTAAAAATTTGTTTACTTGTGTTATTTGTGCAATTAAATAAATTAATAATTTTTATTATTTCGGAATAGGCATGATTTTTGTGTCGCGGAAGACTCACAAACAACAACGGACGCAAAGAGCACCAAGTAACATTAAAGCAACCAACGCAAATAACAACGATGTAGTCCTTGCGACTATGTTGCATATCTAGCTTTCGCAAGTGTCTTGCGCATGTATCTTGCACGAGTAGCTTGCGTGAGAAGCTTGCGTATATACCTCGCGCCAGTTACTTGCTTTGTATAATAATATGTGCCTTTAAACCGGCTGTAAGAAATGCGGCAAGTATTTTGTTAATCAATTGTCGAGCACCAAAAGTTACTGATGCCAATGAGGCATACGTTTTCTTTTTATATATTTATAGTTAATGTAAAATTTGTAAATTTGTTTTTTATATTTATAATGTCATGATAGGCTTTTAACTCTCGTGTTAAAGGTACATTGTAAGGGCTGATTTTTTATAATATTTCATAATAAAAATGTCAAACTAAGGTTTTAACTGAGAAATAAGGTGAGTGATAGATTTCTATCATATATTTAATAATATTCAAATATTATATTCCATTTCTCAGGTACAAGTATATCTGCCGGTTAAAAAAATTGGCCTTATCTTCAGTTTAGAAACCGAGGGATAGTTTATAACTATCCCCCGGATTTATAAATGCCTATTTCTGAATTGATAACAACAAGATAAGAACGACTCAAACTAAAAAAAAATATTATAAAAACATTTTTTTGTGTTATTGCCTCAAACTGTAATAAAATTTGAGTAGGTGTTTGAACATCATATACTTGTTAATTTTATTAGGTTTATTTATTTAATATTACATATTTAAATAACTTGGAGGTAGAGTAAAAACATCACTTAATGGTGTACACACAATTCAGTCTTATTACATTATTATTTATATACGCAAAAGTTAAAATGATTTAAAATTACAATCAAAATAATTAAAATTACATCAAATGAAATTTATAAAAAATTACACAACATTACATTTTCGAGTAGATTACATAAATTAATAAAACAAAAACCAAAAATGTTCAGTTGATAGCAGTTTGATGAGTTTGAGATTTGCTACTTTTTCAATTCAGAAATGGGAGGTATGTATTAGACAATATATCTAACCTAGATTGTAATTCATACTCTATAGTCACTTCTACTGTAACCATATAAACCGTCAATTATTACCGCAAAACGGCTTTTGACAGTTGTGACAGGATTGACAGGACCTTACTTGTTAGTGGCGCCATCTGGTGAGCACAAAAACGATAACCATCAATGAGAGCTATCGCACTTAAATTCACCGCTAGAGGGTACTTATGGATAGTATGGTATCTAGACTTCTTACACTATTATTACTTTAACAGTAACCATAGAAACAGATAATGATTACCGCCGAAACGGCTTTTGACAGCAGCTGTGACAAAATTTACTCACTCCTGGCCGCCTTGAGAGCACAAACGATAGCCGCCATTGAAATATCAGCCCTTGTTATTTAGAAAAGGTGTTAATATGTAATATAATAATTTGGGTTAGCACGTAGCTGTGATTGTTCCTAATATGTAGTAGATGCATGAAGTTTGCTCATTCCTAGCTTTAAGATAATTTTATAGAATAAATTATTGTAAGCAATTCATGATTTGTTATTTATTTTACTATCCTTTCTTTTCTTCCTAATTTAGAGTTCCTTCATACAAGCGTTTCGTTAATTTTATTGACTGCATGGATGGGGAAGTGTTTTAAGTGGTCGTCTCACCATTACGCCTAGTATTGTGAGTTCGCATCTCATACTGAACAAAATTTATGTGGTCGACAAATTACTGTTCCGAATCTAATGGCCAGTCCCACAACTAACAAATAAAAGTTATCCGAAAGATAAATCGCATGCTGTCTCACTCATGTTAGGGTAAGAAACGAGAGATGGTGAGGCATTTATCTTATAAATAAATGCTATTTGGAGGTGGTGGGGCAAAGCTCTAAGTGTTCCGTGTTCGGTTTTTGAATTTTTATAAAGTCCCTCGTGATACAGGAGTTATGGCTATTGTGAGATTTGTCGTTTAAAAATAATTTCTTCGACTACCTGAGTCAGGCGGCAGACGACGTGCAGAAGCGGTTTCCGAACGCTGAATTGATTTTCTTGGGAGATTTCAATGCCCGCCATAAGACCCGGTTGGGTTCTCCCAAAACAGACCACGCGGGACCAACTGCACGTGCGTTCGCTCTCACACATGACCTGTCTCAACTGATACTCCAGCCAACCGATACCGGACATTGCAAGTCAGGCGCCCTCTCTGCTCGATCTGCTGCTGACGAGTAACCCGAACCGGTACAGTGTGTCGATTCGTGCTCGTGTAGATAGGTTTATGAAAAATGTGTTTAATTTAACTGTCCGTCGATAAAGCGACTACCAAATTGGGCTTCAGGCATTATTTTACTATCTTTCTTAATATGCAATAAAGAATAAAATTTTGTTTGGTACAATGTTTGTCGTTTCGGGTTTTGTTTTTATCTGTGTCCGTTGTTGTAATGTCTGTGAAGTCTTCTTCGATACATAAATTACTTTTAGAATAGTAGACATTGAAATACTATAAAAACATATGTTTATACGAATTTTCAATTCCAATAGCAATTTTTCTTTATATTAATATCACTCTTGATACGAATGTTATTCGAATCTATATAATTATAAATGTAAAAGTTTGTGAGAATGTATGGATGTGTTATTCTTCTATTCTAGTACTACTACTACTCCTCAATATTCTCACGGGAACGGCACCTTCACGGGTGAAACCGCGGGAAAAAACTTGTTTGTTAATATTTATAATGTCATGATAGGCTTTTAACTCTTGTGTTAAAGGTACATTGTAAGGGCTGATTTTTTTATAGTCAAATAGAAGAATAATAATGTCAAACTAAGGTTTTAACTGAGAAATAAGGTGAGTGAAAGGTCTTGATAGATTTCTATCATATATTTAATATTATTCAGATAGATATATTATTTTTCTCAGATACAAGTTTATCTGCCAGTTAAAACATCGCCGGATATATTCCGAATTGATAATTTACACGGTGAGAACAACTCAAACTCTACGAAATTATTACGTAATTTTCATTTTATTTTTATATCAAATTTCCTTAAACTGTAATACAATTTAAGTAGCTATTTGAACATCATATATCTATATATTAATACGTGAAGCAAAAACTTTGTACCCCTTTTTACGAAAATTGTGCGGACGGAGGACTATTTATTTATTTAAAAAGATACGCCCGAACACTTGCACCAATATTATGCCACATTTTCAACCTTTGCTTTGAAACGGCTACATTCCCGACTTCTTTTAAAAAGGCAATGATTTATTCTATCTTTAATAGTGGCGATGGAAACCTGGCGAACAACTACCGACCCATAGCTGTTCTAAGTGCTCTATCAAAAATTCTCGAACGCTTAATAAACAAAAGATTGATCAACTACTTAGAACATTTCAATCTGTTATCACCACACCAATTTGGTTTTCGACGAAACGAATCTACTTGTGACGCAGTCCATGACTTGGTCAACCATATAGGAGACAATCTAGATAAACATAAGAAAGTTTTAACTATATTCCTAGATTTGGCAAAACCATTCGACACAGTTCCCATTTCAACCCTTTTGATCAAGTTAGAAGGTGTAGGTGTCCGAGGAGGAACACTCAATTTATTCAAAAGTTACCTCATAAATCGTTCACAAATTGTTACCATAGATAACTACCACAGCGACGTGCTTCCCATCCAATACGGCGTGCCCCAAGGTAGTATACTAGGCCGAACTTTATTTCTTGTATTTATCAACGACCTTTGCAACCTCAATATACCTAATGCTAGAATCGTTTCCTTTGCTGATGATATCGCCCTTACATTTTGCTCCAATTCATGGCCGGAACTTCAAGCGACCGCTCAGGATGGATTCAATTCTGCTCTAAGATGGCTCTTCAGTCACAGCCTTACCCTAAACACCAACAAAACTAACTTTATGACTTTTTCACTCACCTCAATATCCCAACCCAAAAGCCCCTTGACCATAAAAGCTCACTCCTGTTCTTGTCTTTCACTACAAAACTGCCAGTGCCCACCTCTAACATCTGTTATGCAGATTAAATATCTTGGCGTTATTCTTGATAAGCACTTAAACTTTAAATCCCATATTAACATCCTATCCGGGCGTATTCGCAAGTTGATTTTCATCTTTAAAACGTTACGACATGTAGCAAACACTACAATTGTTCGAAATGTGTACTTTGCACTGTGCCAATCGCTTCTAATTTATTGCATTTCTTGCTGCGGAGGTGCTGCGAAAACAACATTAAAACCTCTAGAGATCGCGCACAGAGCAATACTTAAAGTCACTACATTTCGACTAATCTTGTTTCCAACTACAGAATTATATAAGGCCTGTAACGTGCTTAATATAAGACAACAATACATATATCTTACACATTGTTCTACGACAACACTGTAGAATACCTTATCGGCAAATTAATAAGCGTAGGAAAGATAGAGCCTGCACAATACCTCATCCTCGTACATCTTTCATAAAAAGATTCTCTGTATATCGTGCTCCCTCCCTTTATAACAAAGTTAACGCAATATGCAAAATCTTTGGCCTTTCGTACTTCACCTGCAAAAATACTGTTCGAACTTTTCTCCTGCAATTAAATTAGGATGAAACCGAGAAACTCCTCACAATATAATCACATACACACACACACACACACAAATAGATCCACACACTCACACGAACGAACATGGTACCATACAACACTACATGCTAAAAAATGTTTATTTTCTTTTAATTTTTATTGTATCTTCTAATTTATACCTATTTACACAACTAACGCACTTAGCATAAAATATATTTGAACACGTTATATTTCAATATAATACCTACCACTAGGGGATCGAAACTGTGTCTCCTAAACACAGGTTATACTGTAGCCTATCTAGGAGAACAGTACACCTCCCACGAAATTGTAGATCCAAATTATACCATCGATGTAACCTAGTATTGTAAAAACCATACAATCATTTTTGTGTAAATAAAGTTATTATTATTTTTATGAAATTTGGCACAGCTAAAGTTTATGTGGAAAAGGAGTGACGAATCCTAATATTTATATAAAATATGCATTAGAAATACATTAAATTAATGAAAAAACACTACACGCACACAACAATGCATTTGACACACACAGTCGAAGCGCGTAACTATGGTTACATATATCAAATATAATGACATATATCAGCAATATCTTACAGTTAAACTTTGGTCGAATTTCGAGCACTAGGTGACCGCTAGTTTAAGTAAATGTTCAGTAGATAGCGATTCAATGAGTTTCGATTCGGTGAAAAACATTTTAGATTGAGATTTTCTACTTCTCTCAATTCAGGACGGGGCGGAGGTATATTTAACCTAGACTGTTTGTAAGTCATACTCTATAGGTACTTCAACAGTAACCATAGAAACAGACAATGATTACTGCCAAAACGGCTTTTGACAGCAGATGTGACAGGATTGACAGGACCTTACTCGCTAGTGCCAGTGTGTGTTGAGCAATGATATAATTATAAACGATAGATACGTTGCTCGCGCTCTGTGGTGACAACATGAATGCGAAATAATTACCAGAAGTTCATTTAGTCACGTACCAACCAGTGCCGCGGGTGTACGTGACACTAAAATATTATTTGAGTGGATAACTTACTCAAAAACAAAAAAAAATGACTTTTGTGTTTTTAGGAAATGTAAAAATTATACTGCACCTGTGAAAGATAAAAAGTATCATTTCATGCGTAAGTATCAATAGAAATGAATTTTATTTTATTTTTTTCGATGCCTTCTAATGGCGGCTGGCGCCTGAGGTAAGTCACGTGTTTGCGCTCGGCCAATGAGCATGCACCACAAAATAAAAACGTACTTAATATAATGTTAGACAACGGGTCTTACTCGCGATAAAGCATGGGTTGGAACATTCATGAAAATCTTCACCGCTAGCTCCCTCTTTAAAATGTGCGCGAACTAAATTCATCTATGTGGCAAGTATAAAATATATAATGAATTTCCGTAGAATTTGTATTAATAGTGACCTGTGAATTCTACTAAAAATCGGCAAAAATGATATTAATTCTACAATTAAATGAGATCAGATAATTCTAGTAATTATTTTTTCCGTTAGAAATAGTGTGAAAATAAGCTTCAGACTTAATTTAAGTTTATTTATTTAAAGAAATGTTACAGGTGTGGTAGAAATACGTTTTATAGTCTGGTGTCAGTTGACATTTCAAAAAATAATGGCGGCCGGCTTGTTTACATGCTCGTGCGCATTTACTTTTGATTTCCCGTGTATTTGATTTGTTTTCCGTGGTATTCGCGTTGAGTTGAGCTATAGTTCCTCCGCGTATTTCAGAAATCCAAACACTTTCATTGGTCTTTCCGCAGTTCATTAAGCAGTTATGACAAATCATAATAGCAATATGAAATAAATACCTATTTTGTGATATTGGCGATTTTTTTATTCTGCAATGTATTGTAAATGTTACAAAATGATGAAAAATAAAGATTACTTGTTACTTTACATTTTATCCCTTTTCAAACACCCGGCGTCTACAAGGTGGATTGCAGTTGTGGTAGTTCTTACATCGGACAGACCAAACGTACAATCGCTGAAAGGGTCAAGGAACATATCACAGCTGTCAAGAACCGGGTAGTAAACAAGTCCGCTATAGCCGAGCATTTGCTGGAGTCTGGACCAAACCACTGGATCGAGTTACATAAACCACAGGTTTTATCCACCGATCATCACTATTACTCCAGGATAGTACGTGAAGCGGTTGAAATTAAGAAATATCGTAACTTCAACCGGGAGGATGGATACCGTTTGTCTACATCTTGGAATCCAGTCATCAGCAAATGTAAACGTCGCCGTAGTGACTTAGGTAGCCAGTGTGTAGACGTCGTTAGTGTTGTGTGTCGAAATACCGACAGTGCGAATATAAATAATAGTGACCAAGTGAGGGTAGTTGCCGAAACCCGCACTTCACGAAGGCGCCGCTGAGCTCACATCAGTCAACCCGTGACCACGATCGATGCAAGTCGGTCGAAACGTCGGGTAATCAATAGGTATTTATTACCTTTTAAATACTTTATCGCGAGTAAGACCCGTTGTCTAACATTATATTAAGTATGTGTACAAATCGCGAAAGTTTAAAAACTTTTAAATAAAAACGTGATTAAAGAAATATATTTATCTCTCTCTAACAGGAATTCCGTAGATGACATTTAATTTTCTTTTCCTTTCTTCGTGCGTGTAAGTAGCTGTCTTGCTACCGATAGTATTTACGCTGTTTTCGAGTGCCATGATGTTCATGCATGACGCGTCTATTTATATTACGTCATTTGAGGTGAGCACAAAAACGATAGCCGCCATTGAAATATCAGCCCTTGTAATGTATAGAAAAGGTGTTAATATGTAATATAATCATTTGGGTTAGCACGTAGCTGTGATTGTTCCTAATATGTAGTAGATGCATCAAGTTTGCTCATTCCTTTCTTTAAGATAATTTTATAGAATAAATTATTGTAAGCAATTCATGCTTTGTTATTTATTTTACTATCCTTTCTTTTTATCCTATTTTAGATGACATGTCCTGCATACTAGCATTTCTCTAGTATATGCGTTGTATGACTGCATGGATGAATCAAATCAAATCAAAATAAATTTATTCAAATTAGGTTACAAGGTAACACTTATGAATGTCAAAGTTACACGTAATTTTTTTTCCTGTGAATTTACATTTACTGCCACGTTCAGCAAAGCAATGGTGTGTAGGGCTGATGAGAAGAACGGGCAAGAAACTCATAGCCAGTCTTTTTAATCGCCAAGTGTACAATAATATTTCGTTTAAAAATCATAACTGTAAGGTGCTGCAACCATTTCTCCATGAACTACTACTCAACATACTCAAGCATTTGATAAAAATTGATGGAAGCCTCTAAAGCAGCAGTATGGTAAATAGGAGCATCCACTTACATGTACATAAATAATCAAGACAAGACGTGATTATAGTCCGTAGTTTATCTAATTGTTTAAATAAAATGTAGAAGTAAATTATCGAATTCCACTAAACCAGATGGCGAAGTGTTGTAAGTAGTCGCTTCGGCACCACACCGTGTGTTTGAATCCCACTCGGGTAAAACATTTGCGTGGTCCAACTAATGATTGTCCCGAGTCTGGTTGTTTTGTGTCCGGTATTTGAATGTTTGTAGAGTCCCTGGCGATACAGGAGTTGTAGCTAGTGTGAGATTTGTCCTTTAAAAGAACAATCTTTTTTACGAAAATAATTATGCACGTTTTATAATTTGGAACGTTAATTGAGGTATAAGCACTAAAAATGTAAAAACAGTTGTGTATTTTAAATTTCCTAATTGTAATTTGAAACTTTATTGTTGCATGCTGTATAACGGTCAAATATGTAAAATAAAATAAATGTAACATCTTTATACCATGCCGTATTACAGATATATTAACAATAAATTAAATTATTATGTTTCTCTTAAGTAACAATTATCTTCTAGTAATATATCGCTGAAATCGTAGTTCATTGTAACGACACGTCTGCGTTGTGAGAAGTTCAAAGAAGACTGTCAAAAGTGGTAGCTGCGGTGCCCGCTACGGCAGCCGCGGCGGACACCGTCATTTCGCCCATCCCGCACCATGCGCCGCATAACGCCCCGCGTCTCATTAAACGCAACTACACATTGCCTACACATTGCCTTGTGTTTGTCTTTGTGCGTGCAATGCCGCGGGCCCCGCCTGCCGCTTCACACGCCGCTTGACGCGGTTTCTTCGTGAACGAAAAAAACGCTCGACGCGCCGCGCATCGCCCCGCGTCTCCCTAAACGAGGCCTAAGACGTAAATTATACAGAAGCGGCATAAGGTTGACTGCACGAATGGTGTAGTGGTTTCAGTAGTCGCCTCGTCATTAGCGCTACGCCAAGTGCTGTGGGTTCGAATCCCACACAGAACAAAACTTTGTGTGGTTGTTACGAATCTGGGTGTGTTCTTTTGTGTTCTTCTGTAATGTTTTATATTTTATTTGCGGATTATTTGACACGAGCTTAGTTTATAATAATAATATAATTTGTTTATTAAGGCAACCCATACATAAATGGTAGTTACATGGCTTCTTATAAACTTGTGGCGACTCCGCACAGACGAAAAAGTTCCGCCTATAATAAACAGATGGCGCTATATACAATCGCGCTTAACATGACGTCATGCAATCCTGAATTGCGCAAGTAATATTTGCACAGCGACTAAGTACATATATATACATGCTCCCGACTCAACCGTCGGGCCGCGGCCGCCAGGTACGATCACCCAGCCTGCTCCCTCCAACACAAAGGGATCCACCCTTTGTGCTGGGCAACGCCCAGCTCTTCAGGTCATAATCTGTTACTAAGAAGACATTGATGAAGGCAATTCATGAGTAGTAGAGCCTCGCTGATTTTAGCATGAAGGGCCGGCTCGACCGGGGAAGTACCACCGTTTCACAGAATGTCGACGTGAAATATCAGTGTTAATACTGGTGTATTTCGTTTGGTGAGTGAGAGTGCCGGAGGCCCAATCACCCTCCTTCCACCTTCCCGCTCCTTCTCCTACCCACTTCTTTTTTTTTCTAAAGAGTCGGCAATGTGCAAGTGATGCCCCTGGTATTACGGGCGTCCATAGGCGATGGTGACCACTTACCATCACGTGGGCCGTATGCTTGTTTGCCATCTTAATTGTATAAAATATAAAATATGTGTGGTAACGGGTTTCAAATAGTAGGTGTTACAAAAACAACAAAGTCAGGTGTTAAATTTTCATTATGAGTGACCGTTCCATATTTATAATTCAAAGTGCCTAGTGCTAGTTTGTTTTACGTTAACGCGATCGACACGTTTATGACGTTCGGCGCTCTGATTGGCCCGCTCCAAGCTCTTAACCAATCAGAGAGCTGATCGCGGAAAACGTTTCGATCGCGTTAACGTAAAAAAAACTCGCAATAGGCACCCAGATGTCATGTTGGTAGTATGTGTCAGACGACAATTTAACGTGCAGAATGGCGACCGTATTTAAACAATATTTATTTAATAAATAGCGGTGGCATCTATGACTCAATAATAAAAACACATTGTTAGTTATAATATTTTATTTTATTTCTAACTAGTGTCTTATTTGAGCGTAAGGTGATTCTTCTACTTGTGCGTTTTGTTTGCCATCTTGAAGATCTAGTTGTGCATACAATACCGTGTTGGGATTGGTCTGAAAATAAGATGTATATTTAAATAATCACAGTTCTGTATATAACTGTCTCACTGCTGGGCATGTGCTTCTTCTCAGTGTGAGAATGGTTAAGCTATAGTTTATAATAATGACCTAGTGCTGGTTGGCAGCCATCACATATATTCGCGAACATAATGGAGAAGTTACAGACAATAAGATTTCCTTATAAGGTTTTCTTTCACAATTAAAGCGAGTTGTAGTATTCAATAGTTGTCTTGGGATCGAGACCTCTGCGGGATAGTCCAACAGTCTCGCAGTAGGCTATTTCTGCCGTTTTCTTTTATCAATTAATAATATAATAATAATAATAATTTATTGTTCCAAATAGCCACAATACAATGACATAAATACAATAAAAACAATTTTTGTATAGAAATGTTTCATTGAACTCTGGTACCCAAGATAAGATTAAACTTGTGTTATGGGCTACCAGCGCTCTCATAAAGGATTTCACATTTTTGTTCATCGAACGTGGCAGACAAGCAATTGGGACTACTTACATACAATAGTTATGCGCGAGTACTTGTTTATGTTCACGTGTGTTGTGGGTGTGTTTGTTTGTTTGGTGTGTGTGTGTGTGTGTGTGTGCGTGTGTGAGTGCGTGTGCGAGTGCGTGTGCGTGTGCGCGTGCGCGTGCGCTTGTGCGTGTGTTTATGCGTGTGTGTGTGCGCGCGTGCGTACGTGCGCGTATTTTTTTTTTTTCAAAGTCTTTCATTTCTGTTGCTACAGTAACTTAGATGTATTACATATGTAAACTCGCCAAACGTAATTGTTTAACGGCGAGAAGCGCTCTTAATTCTATTAATTAACCTACGTTGCTAGAGTGTGTTTGTGTGTGTGTGTATGTATGTGGGTGCGTGTTTGTACAATAGATGATGACCCTTTACCTACAAGGTATTATCTACCTTAAGGTTAATAAGTCTTCAGTCTCAGCGTAGTTTTTGGTCAGAAGCCACTATTATTGTTAGTAATAGGCAAAATACCTGAATTTGGGTACTCGCTGGTTGCACAAACGATACCCTTCCGCTCCCTTAACCCCTAAAACGTTTTTAAGAGTGTGTAATGACACACGGAAGGCGTAGTGCCTCGCCATTGCCACTTTGTCGAATATTATGGGTTTGATCTCCAGCCCAAACAAAAAATGTGCTCCACAAATGGTTGTTTCGTATCCGGGTATTCTTTGTGTCTGTTGTTTAAATATTTATAAAAGGTATCTAGTCCTTGGTCAAGTCATCTCCACCAAAGATCAAACTAGCCAGGAAATTAATATGAGGATTGCAATTGGTTGAAAAAATTTTGGTTCCTCAAGGAGATCATGAACTCAAAAGACCTAGGCATGACTATGAAAAGAAAGACCTTCAACTCATGTATACTCTCATGTCTAAGTTATGGTTGTGAGACATGGGCACTTACCAAATCGCTTAGAGAAAAGCTTGGCAAGTGCCAAAGAGCAATGGAGAGAAGCATGATAGGCTCAAAGAGACAGGACAGAATTAGGAACACAGATCTCCCGTCCAAAACAAAACTGACCGATGTTCTAACAAGAATAGACCAACAAAAGTGGAGGTGGACAGGCCACATGATGCGAGACACAAAAGGCAAGTGGAGCAAGTTAGTGACAGAATGGTATCCAAGGGACAAGAAATCGGGGAAGGCCGCCTACCCACTAGGAGGATGATATAAAGCTGACAGCAGGTCCAAGCTGGAGGAGAGTACCTTATGACAGACGTCAATGGAAAATGTTAGAGGAGGCCTATGCCACGAGGCACACCAAAATTCGAGACATCTTGTGATTTTTGTTTCAACCATTATTGTAAGTGTAATTGTCTGGTTTCGGAATAAAAGGCTTTATTATTAACATTATAAAGGTATCTAGTTTTCTTAAAAATTATATTTACTAACAATTTCTGCGTATGTTGTGTCTTGAACTACGGGTCTTCGGTCATTTTGAGGTCTTGAAGCCAAATCTAACTCAGCATACAGAGTCACGTTTGAGTACAACTAAAAATAAAATAAATAATTACATGAGTTCCTCGAGGTCCTATTTCAGTTTGAACATTTGAGACTGGCCGTCAGCGCAGGAGATATTATAGTGCACAAGTGTGTGCGCAAACACAAGTGTACTCTATTTCCTTATTCTCATCGTCTGATGGGATGGCAATCTGCCACGACCGGAGAGATATCAGGCGCGTAGGACTAATGGCTGTACATGCTCTGCGAGGCACGGGGTGAGCAACACCGCTATATTCCTAAATCTGGCCTTCCATTAAATTTTTCTTGGTGAAAATCCTATCTTTTTGATGGTCCGTCTCGGTAATTTGCTCTCTTCTTGTTACTACGTGTAACTTTTTGGGAATCGTCAATGCCGCCTATATTCAATAATCGAAGCCGTGTAGCCACGATAGCC
The DNA here is from genome assembly GCA_963675205.1 of Catocala nupta. Lineage (NCBI taxonomy): Eukaryota > Metazoa > Arthropoda > Insecta > Lepidoptera > Erebidae > Catocala > Catocala nupta. The sequence continues at coordinate 5,639,854 of OY776105.1, forward strand.
ACGAGTGCCAACTCTGTTAATTGTCTGGGGGTGCATTAATGTTAGGTCTGAGTACCTTCCCCGAATATTTTGTACCACGGGCTAATTGTGAATAACTCTATAAACATTGGCGAAAGAAAATACTTGTCATTTCTTTTTACTATTCCATGTAAAATTACGGTTACCTAACATATATTTGATACTAAAATTTGCCCTTGGATTTGCTCGCGTAGATTGAATCGATTTCTATCCTCCGGAAACAAGACTTACTACTTTTTCTGGATAAAATGTCTTTGTTCCTTTCTGTACTCCTGACAACGTGTATGTTTTATGATAATCGGTTGAGTAGTTGAGGCGTGAAAGCGTAACAAACAAACAAACTCTTATACGCATTTATAATATTAGTTAGGATTAAAGGCGCTCGTAAGATAGCTCTCATAAAAAAACTTACATTGGGCTTCGACTCTGCTTCTTTAGCTTCGGTTGGATGATTATCTGCTTCTTGAGAAGCAAGAAGCATGTGGACCTTTTTCCTTCTTATTCTTTTCAGTACTGCAAACGCTATTAATAAGCTTACAAGTATCGTTATTACGGCGACTCCTATGTAAGAATATACCCTTAGTCCTGAAAAGTAAAGAAGATAAAATTGAAACTGATTTTCGATTACAAATGTATACAAGGTTAGTAGAAAATATTAAAATAAAACATTACTTAACAGTTTTTGTTCTACCAATTTTCATACCTAATTCATTATTCGATTTTTCAATATAAAAACGCCAATATTGCAATTGGTTGATACAATCGCACGACTGTCAAGACTTAAGTCTACCCGCGGTCGCGAAAGAAAGCAGCGGCGTAAACGAACAATACTTTGCGGGGGTGAAGGCGGTGTGCGGAGGTGGGGTGCAGGCAGTTTTTGCTCAATTTTTTGCCTTAGATCCACCAAAAATACTAATTGCACAGCAAAATATACTTACCAAAAATACTAGTTGCACAGCAAAATATATTTAAAGAGATCAAACTAAGTCCACGGAGCCCTGCTTTGCGGGGCCTCCTTTTTTGGGTGGGTTTAAGAAGGAACCTAACATAACCTAACCCTTCCGAGACGGAATGCAGTGATTTGAGGCTTATTAGGATATATTTTAGTGAGCATATTTTGCTGTGCAATTAGTATTTATGATGGGCATTATATTTAATCACTTTTTAAACTTGTAACAATATGTTTTTATGGCAAAAAGTATTGAGTTATATAAAATGTACTAGACCAAAAGATGTTAAGTATGAAGTATAGAAAACAAGGGTAAAAGTTTATTAGTATTTTTCATTTAATTTTTATATATGCATAGTCTCATATCTATGTCCTTGAAGCATTGTTATTTGCTCTTGTTTGTAAATAATATACAAAATCTATTCTAAGATGCCATAAGCCATCAGGCTCTCTCCTCATTTACGCCGATGCTGTCTACCCCTCCGAAGTCAATTAGGCAAAGTCTCCGAAGTTAAATAACATAACCACTTGCTTTAACGATAAAGGAACTCATCGTGTCGTGCTCTGCAGAGCCACCATAATACCGGTCAATTATACTTATCTAAAAATGATGTACATATGTCAAACGTATGTAATGTACTAAAGAGTGTGTAATCGATTTTAGACGAAATCTTCATGTTTTATGGGTTTTCAAAGGTCATATCTTTACAACGTCGCAAAATAATGATATATAAATTACAGTTCTACAAAGAATAACTAATAATGAAGTGCACTAACAGAATAAAAATTCTCATTATAATTATAGTCTTATAAAACAAACGCAATTTCTTCACAGCGTTTTACGAAAATTGACTTCAGACGGAACTTTTAGATCGATTTTAACTGTTTTTATTAGGATAACTACTGAGTTTAAAACGACAATTTAATAGACTATATAGTGCTAAAGTGCAAAATATATTCATATTTACTAAAATATCGTGAACGGATGCTAGACAACAGTGCTAAATAAACACAAAATCGGTAATTTTTTACACATTTTATTTACTAGTTTATGATGTTAAATTTATTTTTCGAATACACGCTCGTAAGTCGTTATCGCTGTACGTACACTAGGTAACAAAATAATGTGCATTGATTGAAGCTTTGCTGCGGAGCATACTCCCTAGCAGAGCCACTTATAACACGTACTCAGGACAAATGAAAGCAACTGTTTTTGATGAAATCTGATGTACGGATACTGTATATTGCGTGCATATTGTAAATTACCATAATTAAGGTGTGGTTCTAATTATTTTCACTTTATTGTAATGTTCATAGAAAACGCCTTGTTATTAACCTCTAAATCTTCTTCGAAGAGGTTAGTGAAAACAGTGGGTCTGTGTGTCTGTCTGTCAGTGACAGTTTGTTAGTGACAAGCATAGCTCCGGAACCACTGGATCAATTGACTTGTAACTTAGTGTGCAGATACCTTGGGGTCATCCCTCAGTCGAGTTTGAATATGGGTGTTATGGGTCAAAAGACCCCCGAGATATAGGGGTCACAAGGTCATAAAATCAGGGGATATCCACCAACAGAGTGATTTGGAAATCCAAGGGAGAGGCTTTTGCCCAGCAGTGGGACATTACAAAAAGTTGACGAAAAAAAAAAGGTCACATGAAGACTAAGAGGTTGAATCCTTGGTTTTTACACCCATCTCGTTTTGTTAGCAGCTTTATTACGACGATCTGCCCCTGAATTAAGTTCAAATCATGATTTAGAACAAAATATATTTATTGTATAACAAAACTGTCGCTGCTTACTTGAACAAAGTTAATCTTTTTTGTATGAATTTTTTTCTTTTTGTTATTATGTAATAACGATTACAAATAACCAATTTGAACCGCACGGTTCCAAAATTCGAACAAAAAAGATCAAATCAAACAGTGTACACACACGAATTACAATACACCCTACAGACAAACAAATTATGCTCGCCAGCGTTTTAATATATCAGTAGATGGGAATTTACTGCAATTTCATTCTTAACTCGAACAGCTTTACGGGCCAAATCGTTGTGACACTCCCATTCAGAGTTACGATCCTGAGAGTAGATCTATAATGACCCACACCACCTTTTTATTTGCAAGAAACTCTACTACAGCTGTTGATTCAAATGTTTTGTTGGAGAGCAGCAGTTCATGGTGGAATATCGCATGGACGTACCGACACTTAGTTCTAATTTAAATAAACATCTGAAATTAAATATTCAATGCTTACTTTTCCGGTACAATTACTATTTTTGCAATCAGAGACTTAGTTTATCAACATAAATAATGCAGATTTGATTAACAAGGCTACTCCATTATCTGATATTATTAATTAATTTAAACAAATAATCGAATGTCTTCTTGTTATGCACATTTTATAGCCAGAACAATTTTTGGAAAGTATTGCACTAAAAGTACCTATGATCAATTATTCTTCACAAATTATTTTCAATTTTTATTGTGAAAGAAAAAATCGAGCAGAAAAGATCAACTTTGTTCACGTCAGCAGCGACGGTTTTGTTATACAATAAATATATTTTGTTCTAAATTCAGGGGCAGATCGTCTTAAAAAAGCTGCTAACACAACATAACAAGGTGTTTTCTATTACATTACAATAAAGTAAAAATAATTAGAACCAGATCTTAATTACGGTATTTTGCAATACGTATGTAATAAACAGTATTCGTACATGAGTTTTCATAAAAAAAACGGTGGCTTTCATCTGTCCTGAGTATGTGTTATAAGTGGCTCTGCTAGGGAGTATGCTCCGCAGCAGAGCCACAATCAATGCACATTATTTTGTTACCTAATGTACGTACAGCGGTTTAAGCACATTACGTACGTTTGACGAACATCATTTTAAGATATAATTGATCCGTATTTATTATGGTGGCTTGCGGCAGAGCACGACACAACACATCGTGTGAAAACCTGCAAGTCTAAGAGTTGGCGATAATGTTCTTGTAAATATGTGAAGACTGCCAACATGCACTGGATCGGCGTGGTGGAGTATGGCCAACCATTCTCAAACTGAGAATGGATCCGTGGCCAGCAGTGGGACAGTTTAATACAGGGCTAATATTATTATTAAAACGGCATTCTCACCTGACACTTCCTGTTGTGGTGTACTTTCTTGAAAAATTAGCATATATTTTTTGTGTACGAATCTTTGAATTTCAGATTTACGATTATTATCTTGGAATCGTAAACAACTAAGTATAGAGCCGTTGTCGTTCTTGGTTAAATGGTAACTGGAATCGAATTTTCTGATTTTGTTCTCTTTTACCAGCGCCGTGACAGCAAGCACTGCGAACATATGTGCAAATTTAATTTTAGTGCTAGTTTTTGTTCAGGATAGATTTAATCATAGATTTAAATTGATGTTATTATTCGAGTATGCGTTCCTATAAGATTCAAGCAGGTTGTCGTCAGAAAAATCATTATCATATCAGCCGATAGACATCCACTACTTGACACGAGCCTTCCCTAAGGTTTTCCTAACAGAACGGTCTTGGAACACCCACATTTAATCGCTTTACGCGACCTTTAACAGTATGTCGGTCGACCTCGTGGAGAATATTGAATTAGATATGAGGAGATCCGCAGGAAAACCAAAGTTAACGGCGTAGCTTTGCAGATAGCTAAGCTGAAGTACCAGGCAGGTCAGTCAATGAACGCAGCAGATATGGGCCTCCCTCAAGGTAGACTAAAGACCTGGTAAGAGTTGCGGGAAGTGGTTGGATGTGGGTGGTCCAAGACCGGTCTGTGTGCAAAACCTTTGGAGACCTGTATCCAGCAGTGGACGTCTATCTCCTAAAACGATGATTTGGAAAGTACATTATTACAGATAGACCTAAACTATACAGGGTTAATAGAAAAATACCACTAACCATAACCCATGATTTATTAATAACTTACTTAAGAAAAATTCTATCACATTTCATAATTCATTACTTAACGTTTTTTATACAAAAATAAAAATATTAAAATTGGTTGCTCTAATCGTACGACTTTTTTTATTTATTCTTTTTTGATTTTTCGAGACTACTCCTGCACAAGGAGTTGTGGGGGACAGTCATTCAAACAATGGACACAAGAACATAGACTCAGTGCAACCATTTGTGGATCACAGCCTCGCTGATTTCAGTATAAATGGGCCGGCTCGACCCTCTTACAGAATATCGACGTGAAATAGCAGTATTCCTACTGTTGTGTTTCGTTCGGTGAGTGAGAGTGCTGGAAGCCCAATCACTCTCTTTCCCCCTTCCCGCTCCTTCTCCTTACCACTTCCTTTCCTATAGGATCGGCATCGTGCAAGTGATGCAAGCGTCCATAGGCTATGGTGGCCACTTACCATCAGGTGGGCCGTATGCTTGTGTGCCTCATTAGTGGTATAAAAAAAAACAAAGTTTTGTCCATTTTGTTGTGTTTGTGTTGTGGGATTCGAACCCACAACACTCAACGCAATGGTAGTGGCTAGGCGACCACCTGAACCACCACGCTATCCGAATAATTACAACAACGACTAAGGCTCAAAACTAAACGTGGTCGCAAAAGAAAGTAGCAACTTAACTAAACAACACACTACGAGGAACGAAGAGTTATGTGGAAGGTTAAAATATGCTTCATGGAAAAAGTATAGAGTTTTGTTTAAAGTGATAGAGTAATAATAGTCTACGAGGTTTGTGTTTTAACCTGTTGATAACGAAATAAAGTATTTATAATCTTTATTTAATTAATATTGTCTATACGTTTTTATTTTAAATATATATGTCGGCGCAAGTCCACATTACCAATTATTTTAATACATCAATTTACCGCTAATTGACTTATAATCAGGTCTCCATTTATTTACTAAGATTATTTCATGATTACCATGTTGTTTATGCGAGTTTTACCAGTTATTGCTTAAAATAAAAGTTGTAATGGTTTGTTGTTGTTCGAGACGACAAACTATTACTCATTATAATCAAAACATTCATGTTGAAGTAATTAAGCAATTGCTAAATTCATAACTTGATTTTTAAGTAATAACGAATTGATTTCTAGATATTTTTGTTAAGTTCAAAGTAATTCGAATACTTTCAAGTTCAAGATTGAATTGAAGTGTCGAAAAGCCTGTTATTTGAACTGAAATTAAATTGTTCTAAATATTAAAAACAGTTTGTTGATTTTTGTAAAGAATTAACGTAATTAAATTAGCTATTAAGGAAGTGTGGTAAAATAATAGTGAAATATTGTTATTGTGTATTGACCTCACAACGACCGCCATCTTAAGTGCGTTTGGCGCTGTGTAGTCAAGCATTCTATTATGAGTTCTCTTCGAGGCAAGAGTATTCCTATATACAAATGTACTCTGTGGGCAAGAGTTCTTAACAAATTGTAAACTTGTGAGTACTAAATTTAATATTCACTTTTACTGTGTTGCTTTACCTAAGCTTGTGCTTAATAATTATAAGTGTTTATTGTATTGGCGATTAAAAAGAGTGGCCATGAGTTTCTTGCACGTTCTTCTCATGAGCCCTACACCCTTGCTTTGCTGAACGTGGCAGTAAATGAAAATTCACAGAAAAAAAATTGTGTAATTTCAAAATTCATAACTGTTACCTTGTAACCTAACTTAAATAAATTTATTTTAATTTGAGTTATCGAAAGCGTGTTTCATTATTTGCAATGAGTGATCCATCTATTGAGAATAGTGACGTCAGCTCTGCCTTCTTCATCAAACCCTTAATCCAAGCACCCAACGAGCCTCTTTAGATGGTGATCGAGACTCTTGGCTATTAGACCATTGACATATGACTATCGGCACAATGATTTCCGAATCCACATCCCTCATGTCGACAACCTTGCCACCAAAATAATAATTATTATTATTAAAGAAGACACGGGTAAAAGGTTATAAATATTTATTATATAAATCTGCTAAGCAGAGGTCTCGAGTTCGATCCCAAGCCGCGTATCTCTGACTTTTCGAAGATAAGTGCGTATTAAATAGTTAATTATCGCTTGCTTTAACGGTGAAGGCAAACATCGTGAGGAAACCTGCATGTCTGAAAGTTCTCCATAAATATGTAAAGTCTGCCAACCCGCACTGGGCCAGCGTGGTGGACTATGGTCTAACCCTTCTCACACTGGGAAGAGGCCCGTGCCCAGCAGTGAGACAGTGCTGGGATTATTATATTATATATTATTAACTCAGAAAACGAGAGCAAAGTGGTACAACTTTAAAATATAAATAAGAGAACGTATCCATACTAAGTGACCCATTATTTACAATTATTTATTTATTTTATTTTAAAACTTTATGCACAAAATAGTACAATGGCGGATTTAATGCCAAGGCAATCAACCAGTCAATCAGATGCAGAGATAAAAAGAAGTAGGTGCATACAGTAGCGAGAAACATACATACATGTACAGTCACCTGTAATAGTGCATGGATACCTTAAGGTCCAATACCCTGTGAACACTCAAATTAGAATGAATATGAATAAACTAGATGTCTTTGTTTTATAAATATTGAATGAATATTAATAAACTAGATGGCGTTGTTTTATAAATATTGCAACATGTACTCATTTTAGCAAATAGGTGAAATTTATACGAAATTATAATCTCAACCGTAAAAGCACTCGATTACACATACCGAATAATATTTGCGTGCGAACAGAATAGCGAGTCATCGAAAGTATCTACAAAATAAACTAACCACTATACATACATTTATAAATTCATTTGTAATTCTTTGCTTATTGTTTTACCCTTAAATGTGTTCTTTTTTAAAATAAACAATTGTTTATTTTAAAAAAGAACACATTTCAGGCTCGAAAAAATGCAAGATTTTTCTAGAGGATATTAATCTTCTACGGAACTCTTGGAATTTTTTGAGCTATATTGAAATATTAGCTAAACCGCACAATATCGTCTGCTTCACATAAAAGAATTTTCCTCGTTTTTGCCAAATTTTTCATTATTGCTCCGCTCCTATTGGTCGTAATGTGATGTTATGTAGCCTATATCCTTACTCGATAAATGGACTATCCAACACTAAAATAATTTTTCAATTCGAACCAGTAGTTCCTGAGATTAGCGCGTTCAACCAAATGAACAAACTCTTAAGCTTTTTAATATTAAGTATAGATGAAATCTCGCATTTCGTAGTCGCTTGGTAATGAATACTACGTGACGAAAACCTAAGCGACCCTGCATTCACGCCTCTGTGACCAAGCGAGATATTATGAATACCTTCTCCCTCCCCTGAACGGGTCTTGTAGTATGGGTACGTTCATTAAGTAGATTTTTTTTTCAATTTGAATACTTACGATCTGTTTTATCCCATTCACCACATGTATATTTCATTCTAGAGTTATTATAAGGTAGTACTGGAAACCTCTCCGGTATAGTTTTCAAAATCGCTGGAAAAGTAGGTATAATATACATATATAAATAACATTTAATTTTTAATAAAAGATATTTTTGATTAATTGCTGTCGCGGGGAATCAACAAATCGTTCTCTTAATATTAAAAATGAAAACCCAGATTCAGAATAACTGTTCATATCACACAAATTTCATTTCTATGTGGAGATGGAACCCAAAGCTCCAGTGGGAATCAAACATGTGACAACGCGCTTCATATAAATTACCCATGGAAACCTAATCCAACCACTCGTGACTCGTTTGAATATCTCGTGTATGCAACTTACGTAACTAGCCCGCGTGAGTAGCTTGTGCATGTAGTGTTCGCGAGTAGCTCTAGTAGTATATATTATGTAGTGCACACGAGTAGTTTGCTACATATGCAGGCTACATGTAAGCAGTTTGAATATGAAGTCCATATTAACAGCCCGCGCGGGAACCTTGTGCATGCAGTACTCGCTAGTATCTTGCAGATTTAGCCCATGCGAGTAACTAACGCATGTAGTCTGCGTAAATAGCTTGCGCATGTAGCCCGTGCTAGCATGTGCTTCGGAGATTTTGCATGTAGCTTTTGCTTGTATTGCACGCGAGTAGCTTGCGCATATAGCTAGAATTAGTGGATTGCATATAAAATTCACACCAATATATCGCACGAGGACCTTGTGTCTGTAGTCATTGCAAGCCTGCGCATGTAGCTTGCGCAAGTAGCTTAAGCGTGTCCCTTGCAAGCTTGCGCATGTAGCTTGCGCAAGTAGATTATGGATGTCCCTTGCAAGCTTGCGCATGTAGCTTGCGCCTATAGCTAGCATTAGTGGATTTCATATAAAGTTCACACCAACAGATCGCCCGGGAACCTTGTGCATGTAGCCCTTGCAAGCTTGCGTATGTAGCTTGCGCGAGTAGCTTATGCATGTTACCCGTATAAGCTTGCGGATGTAATCTACCTATGTAGCGTACACAAGTAGCTTGCGCATGTAATCTACCTATGTAGCCTACACAAGTAGCTTGCGCATGTAATCTAGCTATGTAGCCTACACGAGTAGCTTGCGCATTTAATATACCTATGTAGCCTATACGAGTAGCTTACGCATGTAGAATTAGTATGTAGCCTTATACGGCAAGTTAATAGTAATAAAATATTTGATTTAAGTTAGTAATTAAATTGTACTTACTATTGAAGTCTGATACCGCTTTAGTAACTTCTTTATCTTTGCCGTCCATATGCGCGATACACTGCAGATTGGTATTATAATCAAAATCTTGGAGTGTTAAAACTAATTTATATTTTCTTCCAACAATAGCATTTAAGGCTACAATCGTTGTGTTATCTGAAAAAAAGATCAATAATATTAGGTCTTTAACTATGAAATTACCGTTTATGTCTTACATTTAATTTCGTCGTGCCTGTACAAAAGGTAATGGTTATTATAAAGAATCTTTTATATTTCGAGAATAGGCTCTAATATATTATTAACTAGATTTTGCTGCGGGTTCACTCGCTTTTTTTATTTTTTTTATGTTGCTCGTTAAAATTACCACACTCCGCCTGATGGTAAGCAGTCGTGTGGTCTAAGAGCAGTGGCCTCCACATCGTCCTCATAGCAGCCGAGGCGATGTTGAGGTCTCTACTTTGACGACCTGAGAAGGTGCTTTTTCACGCCCCGCTTAAAGGACCCAGGATTGAAGGAAGAAGGAAACACGTGCCTTGGCAGAGAATTCCATGCCTTGATCGTTCGGCAGAGGTATGAGGACACAAACTTGTTGGTACGCACTCTAGTCGACTCCACCGTGTAAGGATGGCATCTGAGCCCAGCACGCGTTGTTCTGGATAGGAAAGGGACTTCAAGGGCTTAGATGTAGGTCAGATTAGAAACAGTACTTTGTCTTGGATGAAATGCACAAAATGTCTTTTTCTGTTCCTCTGACAACATGTATGCGAAATTTCATGATCATCGGTCGAGTAGTTGAAATCGTATCAAAAAAACTCGCATTCGCATTTATAATATTAGTTAGAATTGTTTAGAAAGGATGTTTTGTATGCAGTATTGTCTTAACACATTCACTTACCATCATTATACCTTTGTGTCCATTGAATTGTGGTATTCACTCTTTCTTTCGATTCACAAGTGTACGTAACCGTATCACCAACTTCGAAAGGCTTATCTGCATCAAGAGTAAACTCTGAAACAATACATTATTTGTTTTTATTTTCAGACAGTAAGGCTACGGACACAAAGTTAGCAGGCGCGGGGCGGCGGTGGCACGGTAAGTGGCACGTTTCAATGCATAGATTTATATGGAACTGGCCTCGAAGGCAGCAGCGTACTAAACGTGCGCACCAGTCACATCAGACCACATTGATGTAGTATTGTCCATTTTATTTTCACTTTTTAATGAACGACGTATCCCTCAAAAAGAGGTTCTCGTCGCTGTTTAGACGTTCCGTTCGCGAACAAAGACACTCATTTCTCATAGCAAAACACTACGCCGATCTGGCGCCGCGTGATCTGCCCGCTGTCTTCGAGACCGGGTCTGCGTTGCCACTCATCGCGCCGCTGCCGCCGCCCCACGTTTGCTGACTTCGAGACCGAGGCCTAGCGGTTAATTCGGAATAAGCGGCATGCTCGAGCATTCCCGTGTGGTTGCTCCACACAGATGAAAAGTTTTAATGATTGACAATAGATAGCGCTGCACGCAATAAGCGCGATCTGTGATTAAAATCACGTTCCCCATACAATCCTGAATCGCACAAGTGAATTTTGTACAACGACTAAGCATATACTGGATGTAAGAGACGGCGTACCAAAAATTTTAGCAAGACGTCTTTCTATAGGTACTTATCTCGATGCAAACTTCTATTAATAATAAAAACGCAGGATTAAGATTTTATATTGATTAACATTTATTAGACGGTACGCAATAGATTGCGCTCCGCGCGCGAGAAACAGCTTATCTGTTTAAATCGTCGTGAATAAAATCGGGTATTCTTTGATGTTTTTAACTTATGATTCACAGTCAGAAAAATTGCACAAAAATAACTGTAACATTTCTTGAAAAAATTTCCAATAATTTTTAACTCGGAGTAATGATCTGAATCTACTGTTTCAGTTGTCGATACACCGTCCCATACACCCAGTATACAAGTTCCCGACATCATCCGTAGGGCCTTGGCCCGCCAGGCATGATCACGCAGGCTGGTCGCAGGAGCCTCCGTTTATTCCTCCAGACTCGAACATGTTCATTGCCGTTACTCACACCTAACGTAAACACGCACAAAAGTAACAGCTTGAACAGTCCCGCTTAATATAATAATACAAGCCTTATGTATAAGCTGTCCAACTGCTTAGCACGGGCCTCTTCTCAGTGTGATAAGATTTAGGCCATAGTTCACTACGCTGGCCTTGGCAGACTTCCATAACTTCGAGAACAGTATGGAGAACTCTCTGATATGCAGGTTTCCGCCGGATTTTTTCCTTTCCCGTTAACAAGCGATAATTAAGTATTTAATACGCACATAACTTTGAAAAGTTAGAGATGCGCGTCTTGGGACCGAACTTGAGACCTGACTTGGTGGTAGTCTAATGGCCTTCCACAAGACTGACGCTAACATAATAAATAAATAAAATAATATGGCATCGTTGATACATATTTTAACTACTAACCGTCATCATTAAATGGATTATCCGTCACGACAATGTTTGGCCCTGGAGATGAAGCCGTTTGAACGTCTTCCACACAATCGCTATCATGAGGTTTTTCTTTAACATCTGTAATGAAAGTAATTTTATGTTATACTAAATTTTGGCCGCGACTTCATTAGTAGTATGAGTCACACATAACCTCTACTCTTTCCTTTTTGCCCGCGAAGAGGTATGCATAAAAGAATTTCGACGTGTGAAAAAAACAGTTAGTAATAGTTGAAATTAAACTACTATATACGGATTTTATCGCGTTGTTTATTTAACACTCTGTTACATAATTTAGAAACTGTTACACTACTATACTATACTATAAACTTTACTAATTTTAAGCTAATTAAATTATTAAATCTATTAAAACTATTTGTATTTAAGTTTACACTTTCCCCGACGTTTCGGTTGCTCACGGGGAGACTAAGATGGTAGTTGTCTCAATGTTCCAGTGTAGTTATTTCAAACACCAATAACTAAATTATGTTCGGGTACTTTGAAATAACTACACTGGAACATAGAGACAACTACCTTAGATGTATAAAAATAAAAAATAAATCTAGATGAAAGGTACCCTTTGTTCTTCACTGTTCCCCTGACAACGTGTACGCGAAATTTCATGATGATCGGACGAGTAGTTAAGGTTTGAAAGCGTAAAAAAGAAACACACATTGGCATTTTATAATATTGGATAGAATCAGATTATTTATTTTACATATTAACTGTCTCGGCAGTGTATGCGACTGCGTGACTGTTGAGTATGCGGTCTCGAGTTTGATTACCGGTAAGGCAAAGTGTTATTAGGTTTGTCGGACTAGGAATTTCTTAACAGATTGTGACGATAATCGCCTAGGCGCCCGTCGAGCGTGTTAGATATAATTAGTATATATAGCTATGTATTTCATATTGGTATGTAAACATTTATAAAATAATAATCCATTGATAATTAAATACAGTAAACAATATTTGTCGGTAGTTAAATAAAAAGACCTGAATCATACTTGTTTGTCGTCGCCTATAAAAACGAATGTTCCAACCGGATTGACTCACTTTGTATCGAGACGTTGACTGGTACGGAGCTCTCTGAGATTCAAAAGGCGACGGACAAACATAAATTAGAAGATAAGTATAATTATAATTACTATGTAGAAGGTTATGAAATGATTTCCATGTAAAATGATTTTGATACCAAATTATGCTAAATATTATGTACATTATATTGGTCTGTTACATTTTAGAATTATGTATTTTATTATAGACTATTAAATATAGTTGATATGCATAATATCGTTGTTATTCAATTAATGTTGCCCAATCATATATTTCTTTTACTTTTGTTTTAAAATAATAATGGAATATTAAGTATATTCAGTATGGAACTAATAAATTACACCTTTAAACATTGGGTTTCATTTTCATATTCTATTAAGCGCGAGCACACGTCACTAGCCACCACCCGCGACCAGTGCCGGACTATATAAGCGGAGGACGGTGTCAGACGGTTGCTACTGGTTGGGAGCCTTCTGCGCTCACCCACAGTCCGCGTAAAGTTGTCAAGGCCATCTGAGGCCAACAACTAAAACCAACATCAATCTAAGTGTTCTTGCTTCTGAGGAACCACGGAGCAAGCCCTTTGTACGAACCACGCCCTGTCTACTGTTCGCGTAGGATTATGAACCTACCTAGTGAATATTGTTTAATACATATAACTGATTTTACATTACTAGTCAATTAAAAGTGTTAATTGTTGATCTATCTTTAATTAATCTCTGCACAACTTGCCCTCAAGACACCACGCCCCTACGGCGTAGCCTGTCCTATTTCTGGATTGATCAGATCCCTAGTGAATAACCACATAACAGGTTACAAGATTACATTTTGTCAAATCCAGGTCTCAAACCCGAGACCTCATGCACAGTAGTCGCGTTTACTACAGCTGCGCCATGAAGACTGTTAAAGGCTGGAAGCTATATTAGACTATGTATAAGAAGATATAGTATTAACTAACCGCACTTATTTTTCCAGTCCAGATCAATAATGCAGGAAAGCGTAGAACACTGATTAACCCACTTGTCTGTTGAACGGGTCCCTGCACAGAAATAATCATACTTAACATAAACATCCCTAAAAACAACATAAAAACTTGAGAGGTGTCAAGGGACACCCGGATGGAAGTTCCTTTCGATTAATTAGTGAAGGAATTGTAATAAAAAAAATTTAATTAATTAATTTATAAATTTCCGGAAATCTAAAAAAATCCATAAAAGATACACACCCTACATGGCGCGTGCATAATAATAAGAAGTCTGTTAGCTCGCAGCTGGCCACAAGGTCACGCGTTTTTTCCATAATGAAGTAATCTGCTGGCGCATGAATGAACAGTGCGAGCGAGATAGCGTAACTACTTACGCACGCCGCACAGCTTACAATAGCTTACTATAGCAAAAAGTGTCGTGACAACTTTTCTTAAGAATTTTTTCCGTCTAGCCCCCTTTCACAACGCGCGATAAGGAACTTCGTTCCAAAAAACTAGACCACTTATCCCAGTTCTGTAAAAAATATTGTACTTATACATATTATCGATTGCTTTAATGGCGAACGAAAACATCGTAAGGAATGGAACCTACATGTCTGAGAGTTCTCTATAAACTTCTCGAAGGGATGTGAAGTCTGCCAACCCGCACTGGTCCAGCGTGGTTGACTAAGGGCCTAACTAACCCTTCTCACGCTAAGAAGAGGCTCGTGCCCAGCTGTAGGACCGTTTAATATGGAACTGATGTTATATTTCCATTCATTAAACTAATAAAACATTTATACTACGAGTATATCAATGACATAATTAAATAATTAACATAAAACATAAATTATTATATATACACAAATTATTACAAGAAATATAAACCAAAGAGAAAAATAAAACAACAGAATTAAAGAGCGTCATAATATTCCTCCATGCCAACATGCCCGGAAGGTGGCAGCATTGCGACATTGAATGGCAATACTTATTCTTTGTGCAAAGCGGCCTCGATGGCGTA
Organism: Catocala nupta; assembly: GCA_963675205.1. Lineage (NCBI taxonomy): Eukaryota > Metazoa > Arthropoda > Insecta > Lepidoptera > Erebidae > Catocala > Catocala nupta. The sequence goes on from OY776105.1 coordinate 5,654,994, forward strand.
GTGGTTAGTGTAACCGACTGCCACGCCTAAGGTCGCGGGTTCGATTCCCGCACAAGTCAAACATTTGTGTGCATGAACATGGATGTTTGTCTTGGTCTGGGTATTTCTATGTATAATATGTACCTATGTATTTACAAAAAAAGTATATAATATGTAAGTCTATCCATTATTTAATACCCATAGTACAAGCTTTGCTTAGTTTGGGCTAGATGGTGTTGTATGTATGCAGGGCCGGCCTTAGAAATCTGTGCACCCCGGGCGAGTCATGCCTTTGGCGCACTCTTACTCATTTCATTACAATTTAAAAACTTATTTTGAATTTGTACCATATATTTTATGGAATTAATAGAAAACTACAAACATCATAATTATGTATTTATTATTATTAATAATAACATATTTTAACCATTAATTCTCTAAACAATGAACCGTACCTATTTATATTGTCAGACACTCACGTCACGGTCCATTAAAAATATCTTATTTTTCTAGCTTTTTGTCAGCAAATTCTCTGATAAGACTGGCAGAATTTAGGTTTTCTGTAACTTGATTGTCAATAGATAGCGTGGCCAAACTAGTAGTTGTAGACTGCAAATAAGATTTTATCAATTTTAGCTTAGAAAAACTGCGTTCGCCACTTGTAACAGTCACTGGTATTGTTAACAGAATACGCAGCGATGTCCAAATGTTGGATATAACTCTTGAAGATTGTGTTTTCTTGTGTTTTCTGATAAAGTTTAATGTTTCGATAGGATTTGCCTGACTGTCTTCGAGATAGTGTTGCAAACTTACAATTTCATTGTACAACAAATCTCCATCAATAACAGATTTAAAATTGACCGTTAACTTTTCTTGCAGTAAAAATGTCGCATTAGTAATTCTTTATTTTGATTACCGGTATAGGTTTTCTAAAAAGGTTTTTGATTTGCTCGTGAACTTACGAGTATGTAAAAAGCAATGAAAACTATTTATAATGGAGGGGGCCTAATGCGAGTTGCAATTTCTCGCCTGTATTTCGTTCTATATTATTTAGAGTGACATACGACAAGCGACAAAATGGCAGGTCGTGTTTGTTAGACATAGAATACTCATACTCACTCCTACAAGATAAGTCTATAAAAGTTAATATTCTGAGTGTAGTTTTCCTTTAGATCGATAAAACTAGGTATTCAAATTAAGTGGTTAAGTTGAGCTGGCACGCGCGGCGCCCTGTAGTACCTACCTGGCGCCCTGGGCTGCCGCCTTGGCGGCCCTTCCCTAAAGCCGGCACTGTATATATGTACATATGTGATAGAATATGATTATTAAAGCAAATAATATTCAGGGGATATCCACTAACAGAGTGATTTGGAAGTCTACGGGAGAGGCTTTTGCCCAGCAGTGACGAAAGGCTGACGAAAAAGAAAACAAATTAAAGCAAGTACCAGCACTCTGGTCACGCGAAGCGTCGATCAGCCGTTTAGCTAGATCCCTATAAACAGAACTAATTATGTTCCATCGATACTGGATATCGTATCTAAAAGAAAACAATACTTACTACTAGATATTGGAAAATCCATTTCTTCGGATGTAAATATTTCAATGACTAATTTAGTCGCACAGACGGTTTCATTTAGTGTGTTCAGGGTTACAATAAATTTATGAATTCCTTTGGTTACATCCATTTTTGGTATAAGCACGTATGTATCTTCCAAACTCCATATAATACTTTTGTTTATGACCGCAGTTGCTGTAAATGTAAATGACATGTTAATAATTGCTAGATTTTCCTCGCGGCTTTGCTCGCGTAGTTAAATGTAGGTAAAGTTAGTAACAGCACTTTTATCTGGATTAAAGGTATCAGTATTCCTACTGTTGTGTTCCGTTCGGTGAGTGAGAGTGCCGGAGGACCAATCATCCTCTTTTCCCCTTCCCGCTCCTTTTCCTTCCCACTTCATTTTTATTCTAAAGGGTTGGCAACGCGCAAGTAATGCCTCTGGTGTTGCAGGCGTCCATAGGCTACGGTGACCACTTACCATCAGGTATACTTGTTTGCCACCATAGTTGTATAAAAAACAAAAACAAAATACTTTCTCTAGATGAAAGGTATCTTAAGTCCTTTTCTGGTTCCCTGACAACGTGTTTGCAAAATTTTTTGATGATCGGTCGAGTAGTTAAGGCGTTAAAGCGTAACAAACAAATAAACTAAAAAATATTAAGTTATGATATCAGAGAACGATAGTGTACAACTTTCAGTATGAGCGAGCGTGATAATATTATATTTATGTATACTAATATTATAAAGCTGAAGAGTTTGTTCGTTTATTTGTTTGGTTTTCAAATCAAACATTTATTTGCTCATACATTGTTGCGCGTCACGTCTCCACTTGGCTACATTTAATGCTCAACTGCATCTTGCACGAAAACAAACAACCAGTCGAGCGTCATGTTGCGCGTCAGCTGGCAACGTCGCGCGTTGTTGTGCAACGTTGCCGATCTCGTTGAGCATCACGTGTTGTGCGTCAATTGATGCTTAGTGGATACGAGGCTTTAAGTAGAGTTTGAGTCATTCTCAACATGTTATACTCAATTGATCATTAGGTATATTTACACGTAGTAGGACTCTTTCTTCTTTATATTTAAGTCACGTCACTTCCTCTTGAACATGACTGTTGAAAAGCAACCGAAACGTCGGAGAAAGTGTATAAAAATATTATTATGTTTCTCTTATCACAGGTATTTTTCTAATACATTGCAATAGAAAAATACCCTTTGAGAGGCTTACACGAGGTCATGGGTCCAACGAGAACAGGTTCTTCGAAAGTTTTAATCTACATAAAGTGGGATGGAAATCATTTTTTTTTTTTTTGATACCCAGGAAAAAATGCTTGATGCACTACCCGCCGGCTAGGGGACGGCACCGGCGGGGTGTGTGGGACTCACCAGCCGAGTGCTTTGGTATACCCACTAAAAAAACCTGGGGTGTTCCCTCTCTCACCCGATGGGGGGGGCAGTTGGGAGTCTAAAAAGATTCATCCATAGCAGGCCCCCCGTGTGGGTGCCGGACGGGTCAATCGGACCCGACCTCCTCTCGTCCCCGGGGGAGAACATTTCACTGCTCTCCCCTTTCGACGTTAGAAGGCGCGCGGGAACACCGCGCGCGCCGTCTATGGGTTCTTACTCACGGGTGGCAGGGTCCCCTGAGGCCTTGCCACCCAGAACCCTTAGGTGGGGGGCAGGAGAGCGACATAAGCGCGTCTCCTGCGCCCCTTCCTTTGGCGGCGGATGTCCGGGGCGTAAGGATCTTCCTCACGCCCCCGCTCCGCCGCCTCCGAGGCTGTCATCTCGCAGAAGGACCTCATTGCAGAGATGGAACACCTACTGCTGCACTAGCCGCAGCAGGCGTAGGACTATTGCTACATATGGATTCTAATATATCTGGACTATGGGGATAGCATAATTAATACTTTATGCTATCCCCATAGTCCAGACGACGTGACAAAATCCTTATAAAGTAGTTTAATTTCAATGTATAACATTCGTGTAAACTTAAAACAATATTATACTTACTTCTATCACCGTATTGCGTCAGTTCAACACGTTTTACCTCGTTCGGTACACGGTGCATCACCATTCTGGGTAGTGCATGAACTATTCTATCGTACTGATCTTTTGTTAAGCGTATTGGTAATTTATCTATTGCATTTCTGGGTGGTAAAGCATCTACAAAAAAAATTTGATAATAAAGCTATATGGTAAAGTGGCGGTAGACTGTCTTTTCAGGACAGCCAGACCTACGTTAGTTTGTAATATAACCAGCAAACTGCCCCGGTTTCGCACGTATAGCACAAAACCTTAACAAATTATACACCTTAACCTTCCTCATGAATCACTCTGTCTATTAAAAACTACTTGAAAATCCGATTAGGAGTTTTTGAGTTTGTCGCGAACAGACTGACAGAGGCGGTGGGAAACTTTGATTTATAATATGTAGTATTAGTAATAATAATATCAGTCCTATATTAAATTGTCCCACCGCTGGGCATGGCATCTTATCAATGTAAGAAGGATTAACACCAGACCGACGCTGGTCCAGTGTTTTGACTTGACAGTGGTTGACTTCACATGTCTTCGAATACATTATGGAAAACTCTTAGACATGCAGGATTTTTTATTTATCGTTGCTTGTATTAAGACCACTATAATTTGTCTTAAATTTACAAAATCACGAACCATTAAGTAATTTTGGCAAACTGACACAAAAATACGGCCAGACACTAAGCGATATAAATTTAAATGCATATTGTATAAAAGTTTATTGATATTTATTATAAATAATACATGTTATTAATAATAATATATGTAGTATACTCTCAAAAAAAATAAATACCTTTTTACAATAACGTTTGCATTTTGTGCAATAGCCACGAAATTAGATGTAGGACATAAACGGGAATTTCAAAGAGAGCTAAAGACCTGATAAGACATTTAAGAAAAATGTTCTATACAGGGTGATTTTGAAATCGTGTAATTCCTTTTAACCACGCATTCTACTGGTGATATAGAATAACCCTGACCATATTTTTATTTAATTAGAATTATTTTTTTTGAAAAATTATTGTTCCTTTTTTTCGTGAAATGGTGTCAGATAGTCATATGTTAACCAACCGAGGCAATTTAAATTTTTACTAATTAAAATAAAAAACATATTAATAATTAATGTCGTAAATAATAACGGGCGGTCCTTTTTATTGCCCCTTATTATTTACGACATCAGTTATTGTTATGTTATTATTTTTAAATTAGTAAAATATTAAGATTGTGTCAGGTGGTTAAAATATGACTATTTGAAATCATTTCATGAAAAAAATCTGTACTCTAATTTTGCCGAAACCATTATTCTAATTAAGAAAAAATATGGTCAGGGTTATTCTATATCACCAGTAGAATGCGTGGTTAAAAGGAATTACACGATTTCAAAATCACCCTGTATAAAAGAACATTACATACATAGGTATTACGAAACAAAGTTCTCCGCCACGCCTTTCTTTCTGTTTGCAATAAACTCAAATACTACTGAACGGATTTTCATTCGGTTTTCACCAATAGATAGAGTGGTTCAAGAGGAAGGTTTAGGTATATAATTCGTTAAGGTCTTCCCTTGCGAAGCCGGGGCGGGTCGCTAGTAGTATTATAAATCTTACCACACTTGTTATGCCAGTCGAGATCTAGGATGCACTTTTGTGTGGAACATGCTTGTGCCCATTGTTCTGGAGTCATACCGCCACCTGTACATAAATTAATCATTAATTATGATAATAATGTCTTCCAAACCGAATTTTGGTCACGGCGGCCAATCTTAACGGAGACTGGCCATCTGCGCAGGAGATATTATAGTGCACAAGTATGTGCGCAAACACAAGTGCCCCCTCTATTCTCTAACTCTCATGATCCGATGGGACGGATAACCGGTCTGGAAACTTACCGTGGGAGAGCCACGCTTCGGCACGAATGGGCCGGCTCGACCAGAGTGATACCACGGCCTCACAGAAAACCAGCGTGAAATAGTGCTTGCGTTGTGTATCGTCGAGTGAGTAAGGGTACCGGCAGCCCAATACACCTCCCTCTAGTGGGGAGGGGGCATATTACCATCAGGCGATCCGTCTGCTCGTTTCCCTCCTATAGGTACCATAAAAAAAAGAAAAGACGCAGGACCAACGGCTTCACGTGCTTTCCGAGGCACGGGGGTGTCTAACACCGCCAACTTCATTACTTCGGCCTCGTATTGAGATTTCTTAACAGAAAACCCCAAAGACTTTTTGCTGGCCCGGGATTCGAACTCGAGACCTTACGCACAGCAGTCGCATTCACTAGCATTAGCACTAGGGATCCCAAACAAACTGCTGAAAACAGTATCATACTATTTTCAGCTCGTTAATACTGTTTTATTTTTTCCAAGATACTGTTTTGTTGGTTTGAGCTATAAATTCACCTAAAGGACTAAATTTACTTTTCTAAGATACTGTTCATATTATTTCATCTACCTTAATATACTTTATTTCTGGTACAAAAAGTTGGGATCCCTAATAAGCACTAGCATTCACAGCGATACCCTAGCGGGAGACCGTTGGACTGCCACGCAGAGGTCTCCAAGTCAATGGCCGTGAGTTTCTTGCCCGTTCTTCTCATTGGTTCTAAGCTCTTGCTTTGCTGAATACGGCAACAGGTAAATGTAAATTCATTTTATTGTTTAGTCAGTGTAACCTTGACGTTCATAAGTATTACTTTGTGACCTAAATGATAAAGATATTTTGATTTTGATTTTTAAGGCACTCCCCTCTGACTTGCCGACGTGATGTGCGTATTTAAGTAGTTAATTATCGCTTGCTTTAAAGGTGAAGGAAAACATTCTGAGGAAACCTGCATGTCTTAGAATTTTCCATTATGTTATCGAAGATATGTGAAGTCTGTCGAACCACACTGGGCCAGCGTTGTGGACTATGGCCTAATCCTTCACACACTGAGAAGAGGCCCGTGCCCAGCAGTGGGATAGATTATATACAGGGCTGAAATTATTATACGTAATAGATGTTTGTTACTCTTTCACGCAAAAACTACTGGTCCGATTGCGATGCAACTTGGTATGTAGATATGTAGCTGGAGACCTGTATTCACACATAAGCTACTTTTTACCCTGATATTCCGACGACAACAGGACTTACGCGGGTGAAACCACGGGCAAAATCTAGTAGTTTATATGCGTGATGCCCGTATAAACATACAAACACCCAGACATGTTTACAAACTTGCGTATTAATAAATATAAAATATTTTAAAAAACAACTTCCGCACTAGGAATAATTCCTGTATTGCGGGGGATTTTACAAACATTCAAACAATGGACACAAGGACCTCCCGACTCGGAACAACTATTTGTGGATTAAACAAATGTTTGTCCAGTGTGGGGATCCATCCACAACACTAGGCGCAGCGGCAGTGGGGCGTGGCGTTAACATAAACCTACGCTATCCGTTCAATGGTATACACAATATGCACTTACCATCGGGTCCTGCATATTCTTCAGGTCCAAGTATTTCAATGGCCATTTTGATAGCACACGTCATTCCCTCGATTGTTTGCAAGACTACATTTAACTTATATAAATTATTTAAAGTCATCCACATCGAAAATGTATTCTGAATATTATAGTCCGCTATGACCGTGTTATATCCAGAGCCTGTAATTAAAAATAATTATTATATTTTAGATGTTGCCTGTACCTTTTCTGGAAGAAAGGTACCCTATGCTCTTTTCTGTTTCCCTGACAATTTGAATGCGAAATTTCATGCATCGGTCGAGTAATTAAGACTGCGCCGAGCGAAATGTGCCAAAACAGGCGGTCACAGTTAAGTTGATAAAATCAACACTTTTTGTTTAATACAAATATAAAATATACAATTACCATAACAATGAATGTGTTTACAATTACTCCGCGTAAAAAACTTAAAATAATTAATATTTTTGCCTACAAAATTACGTAAATTTACACGAAAAATGCAAAATCGTAAGCTCGTATTATGTGATTTTAGATTATAACAGTAGAAATCTATCCTATTTTACAGCTTAAACGTACCTTAAATAGTTATATTACAATTTGTCCGTCCCAAATATTTAAGTTATTGGTTGTCAATAAAGATACATATCTATCAAAAAAGCACTTCAAATCCTCCATACAATTTTAATATGGTGCCCGCGCGCCGATTTGAATTTCGAGCTCTGTCTTTCAGTCCAACCGCGTCTTACGCTCAGCGCAGTCTTAAGGCATGAAAGCGTAACAAATAATCAAATTCACATTCGCATTCGTAATATTAGTTAGGGATAGCATTATACGTAATTTGGTCAGACCTGTAGTTTAAATATGAAGTCGGCGCTTCGTATGAAGAAAATCGGTAACGTTGTGGTTTTCATCCTAACTCTCCCATCAAATTTTTTTGCATGTCGTATGGAATTATATTTTCTTTTGCTTGTATTTAGGTCACTATGGACTACCTTAAACTAACAAGGGGATTAATTAACGAGGGTATAAAGGTGCCCTGTATAATGCGTAATAGTGTGCGCAAGTATACATTTATTGCCTCACTTTTATCTCCTGTGCTGATGTGGTTGTCTTAAGACCTACCTCTGTGACCGAAATTCAAGTTTCAAGTTCAATTTCAAAATTAAAGAACTAAGCACTTGTCGGTTTAGAAATTTTCATCGTTCTCGATCCTTCAATCCTTTAAATGTCTCTTTCTGATAATCTCTGTATACATTCTTCTTGACCTTTCCCTCTTTTTCTTTGCCTCTATTTTTAATCCCCGACGCAAAAACGACGGTGTGTGTGTGTGTGTGTGTGTTTGTGTGTGTGTGTGTTTCTGTCTGTGGCATCGTAGCTCTCGAACGGATAAACCGATTATAATTTTGTTTTTTTTTGTTTGAAAGGTAAATTAGTCGGGAGGTTTTTTAGTTATGTTTGATAAAAATTGGTCCAAGATGGCCACCGCCACAAAATGGCGGATTACATATTTTTCACAACTCCCTCAATATGAGTATTAAATGATAGGGCTTGACTAGTAGAATACTATACACTATAATAAATTTCAAATCCAAGGCGGCCGCCACCACAAAATGGCGAATTAATTTTTTTTCGCAACTCCCTCAATATGGGTTACAAATTAATTATGTGTCGGGGGCATTTTAAATTTTAAATTTATAGTCCCTTTGTGATATTGGCAAAAAAATTACCATGTCTAAGTAAGTGATCAATCATGTTATCTCTTGTATAAGTTCCAGTATTTTGTCTGTTTTCATTTACTGTCCTCAATATTTATTCACTAGTAAGTTTTTCTATCCACGAAAATTTTCTTTTCGGCGCCAACACCACAAATCTTTTCCGATCTCTTTTGGTTAGGGTTCCTGTTTCACAAGCTTAAAAGGCAATGCTGCAAATATATTTTTTTTTTTCTATTTATTTATGGGCTTTATCGCTTAGCGATAACGTCGCCCCAATGCTGCATATATGAATTTCTTTCTTATGGTTTTGTAACTAACTGTTTATTTATTATTATAAAAATTATTATATTAGTGTAAAAAAACTTACTGTCTATTGTATGTAGTTGAAATCTTTTCGCCACAGATGGCACATTGTTCATTCTTATAATGCCGCCTGCGTCGACCACTTTGTTGTACTGCTCCAGTGTTAGGAGTATTGGGGCTAGCCTATTGCCAGGATACAAATATTCTATAAAAAAAAACATAGTGGTTATCACGCAGTCAAATTCAATGTTTGAATGTTTTAATATTGTCTTATGTTTACGCGAATCTTGAATGTTGTTTTTCCAATGGTGAAAATGGCCATACAACATCACGCTAGCAGCCATGGGAGCAAGCCGCTATCATAAACGTGAGTAAAACCAAACAGCTAGATTACTATAAAGATCATAGCACACATATCAACCGTATCGCCTTTCGCCTCGCCGTCAAACAGGCGTCAAGCTTTCTTGATGCACTACCCGCCGGCTAGGGGACGGCACCGGCGGGGCGTGTGGGACTCACCAGCCTAGTGCTGGGATACCCACTAAAAAAACCTGGGGTGTTCCCTCTCCCACCCAATGGGGGGGGCCAGTTGGGAGTCTAAAAGATTCATCCATAGCAGGCCCCCCCGTGTGGGTGCCGGCCGGGTCAATCGGACCCGACCTCCTCTCGTCCCCGGGGGAGAGCATTTCACTGCTCTCCCCTTTCGACGTTAGAAGGCGCGCGGGAACACCGCGCGCGCCCTCTGTGGGTTCTTACTCACGGGTGGCAGGGTCCCCTGAGGCCTTGCCACCCAGAACCCTTAGGTGGGGGGCAGGAGAGCGACATAAGCGCGTCTCCTGCGCCCCCTCCTCCGGCGGCGGATGTCCGGGGCGTAAGGATCTTCCTCACGCCCCCGCTCCGCCGCCTCCTTCTGCGAGATGACAGCCTCGCAGAAGGACCTCATTGCACCCCAGCACCTGTCGTCGCCGACCATCATGGATACGACGGTCGGCAACGAGAGGTCGGGGCCAATCACGGCGACCAGGGCACAGCGCTCCTCGGCCCACGCCGGACACTCCTCCAGCGTGTGCTGCGCCGTGTCCTGGTCGCACTCCTCGCAGTGGTGACACCTGGTTGTCGGCTCCCTACCGGCTATCTTGCACAGGTACTCTCCGAAACAGCCGTGTCCGGAGAGCACCTGAGTAAGCCGGTAGGTGAGCGGTCCGCGCCGTCTGTCCATCCATTGCCTTAGCACCGGACGGACAGCCTCGACGGTCCTCACCCCGTAGCGGGGCTGGGCCAGCCTTTCCTCCCACTTGGCCTCGAGGACCAGTCGAGCCTGGGACCTTCGCGTCTCCACCGCCCCGTGAGTGGGTTCCTCACCATGGAGCCGGAGGTCCACGCGCCAGTGATACACCGACGCTTGGACCTCCGCCTCCAAATCCCAGGGCGGCGATGCCGCCAGGACGCACGCCGCCTCAAAGGAGACGGTGCGGTACGCCCGCGACACCCTGATCGCCATCGCCCTCTGAGGTTTCCTCAAGAGGGCGATGTTTCGGCGATCGAGGGCGCCGGCCCAAATGGGCGACCCGTAAAGGGCCATCGACCGCACCACCCCCAAATAGAGGCGGCGGCAGACGACACTCGGCCCCCCGATATTCGGCAGCAGAGAGCTAAGCGCTCCCGCCGCCGACATCAGCCGGGGGGCCAGGCGGCTAAAATGGACGCGAAAGTTCCAGCGGCCGTCGAGGTGGAGCCCCAAGTATTTCATACTCGGCTCCACCCCGATGCGGACCCCTCCAACTATGATGTGGGCATCTGGTGGCGGCGCCCGCCGAGGCCCATGAAATAACAGGGCCTCGGACTTTTCCAGCGCCACCTCCAGTCCCAACATCCTAATTCTACCGACAACCAGGGCCACCCCTGCCGTGGCAAGACGGGCAGCTGCCCCGTAATCCTCTCCCCGGGCCGTGACCAGCGTGTCGTCGGCGTAACAAGAAACAGGCGTCAACCTAACGTAACCAAAGCGGATCAACAGCTCCGGTACGTCGACTCGGCTACGGCTAGGCGGCGCTGCGCTTACGCCGCGCTCACTTAAACCATATTAATATGAATATTTTCTCACTTCTTTAATGATCCCTTTTCATCGTTATTTTTTGTTTGAAATATAACCTACAAATTCAATAAAATACGCGCGCTACATGACTGTTAGTTGTCTTGTGAATGACAGCACGTTCGGCAACAGTAGTGCACGGAGAAACGTAAGCGCGGGGACAACGAGCCGTAAGCGCGGGGACTGCAAGTTTGTCCCGAGGCGAGGCGATTACGTTACGATTCCGATTAGTGTGCGTTGCAGTAGGGAGATTCATACAAAGAATACGTTCGAGTTGACACACCTTAAAGGTTAACTTACGTTCTTCTGATTGACTGGTCTGAACAATAAGCTTTTGAGATATTCTCACTGCAAACAAAATATAGTTTTATTAAATGACTAACTAGATTTTGCTTGCGGCTTTACTTGCGTTAATATAGTTTGGGTTAGATTAGTAACAGTTCTCCGTCGCCCCGCGGACTGCAAAGCGTCTACGCATCCACGTAAAAAAAATAGAATAGGTTAGTAAAATTACTTCTTTCTGGAAGAAAAACACCTTGTCATTTTCTGTTCCTCTGACAACGTGTATTCGATATCTTATAAGAATCGGTCCAATAGTGAGAAGCGTGAAACCGTAAAATGTTAAAATATATTTTTTTAAATAAAGATTACTAGCAATTTGGTTTTCAAATTACTAGTATTCTTGTTAACCCCTGCAGCTAAGCTAGAATGCTTGTATTAGTAGTGGGTTCACGTCAGTAGTGCAATGGGAGGGATTCGAACCTGCGACCTCTCGATCGCAAGTCCAATGCCTTATCCATTGGGCTACTGTCGCTTAACGATTACATTACAACATAAATTGGCTTTAGTCTTCAATTATTTGGAATTGATGCAATTCCCCGCACTAGTCTAAGTCTGTCCTGCAGTCGATTTATCCAAAGGCAAGATTTGATTAACTGTTACTTATTTAGCCAATCACAGTAATTGACAAGTGTTTAACCGTTTATCAACATGTTTTGTGGTTATCTGTCTTTAAAAATCAGTTGATAGCCGAATAAACTTTGAGTTTATCGAAGACTAGCTGACCCGCGCAATTTCGTCTGCTTCATATAAGATAAGAGAATTCACCCTGTTTTTGCAACATTTTCCATTGCTGCTACGCCCTTATTGGTCATAGCGTGATGTTATATAGCCTATAGCCATCCTCGAGAAATGGGCTATCCAACACTACAATTTTTTTCAATTCGAACCTGTAGTTCCTGAGATTAGCGCGTTCAAGCAAACAAACAAACTCTTCAGCTTTATAATATTAGTATAGATAATTAAAATATTAGCAGGATATTTATTTACTGTATTATTAAAATAAATTAATGATTATTATTGACGACATTATGGTATCATATTGGTAATGTTATGTAAATAATAATTATTTAAAAGGAAAAATCATTTTAAATAATAATTATTCGTTACTTTTTCACGGGTTACTCTAGTACGTTGATAACACTAGGTCTAATCAAAACATCCTCTAATGCACTAGCATGGCAGAATAGGAGTATCTATTTACGTTTAAACAAAAATATGAAATCTATACAGGGTGATTTTGAAATCGTGTAATTCCTTTTAACCACGCATTCTACTGGTGATATAAGACAGTAAACGCTCGGCGCGTACGGTTGTGCGTCACCGCACCTGTACTACCTACCCGCCTAATTAACGAAATAATAAAATGTCGTTGTCGAATCAGTGCAATAATCTAGTTATAAACGAATTACTGTGCTTTTTACAATGTAAAATTGATATTATGGACGAAATAAGTTTGGTGCAGATATGTGAATCTAACTTTAAAGACGCGGACATTTCTACTGCCAAAACCATTCTCTTCGAAGCAGCAAACTGTCGTTCTACAAGAAAAGGGGACGGGAAGAACAAGCGTTTATTACAAGATATCATTAAAGTTCTAAAAGAAACCGAGCCCGCTTCACTGCCCACCTTCGTGGCGAAAGATCTTCACCGTCTTCCGCCGGTGACATTCGACTATGTGGACGTAACGAGCCTACTAAAAGATATTTTAGTGCTTAAACAGAACATCCACTGTATTCAAACAGATTACGTTAAAGCATCTGAGTTGTTTCAATTACAGCAAGAGATAGAAAACATTAAAACTAATAAATATCAGACACAAAGTGAGCAACAGATTGGCGCAAAATCTTGCAACGGCTTGTTTTCAAATAACGAAGCCAGGCGCGTCCCGAGTGCGTTGTCTACGCGGCAGCTAGTAGCGACCAACACGCATGCGCCGCATTGCGTACCGTCGTCGTCACCGTTGCCGTTCCTCACGCCCGCGCAGAGCGGCAACTCTGCGCCTGCCACTGTACGAGAGCCGCCCTCCGCGCCCACAACACCGTCGCTACCCGTGCGCTCGCTCGCGACTGACCGAGTGACCCCATCAGCTGAGCGCACCGAGAACGATATAACTATCACTCCTAAGCCTACCGAATTGCGAAGTTCCAATAATACTCAATACATCCGACGAACTGACAGCCCTGTGAAAACGACGGAATTAATAGATAATACCTTGGATGAAATAAATTTTGATGATAGTTATACGACTGTCGTAAACAAGAAGAAGAAGAAAAAGACTTATACAGGCAACAAAAACCCCAATCAACAGGGAAAAGCTATACTTACCTCTAGTAAACTTAAAATAGTGCCCAAATTATCTTACATATACGCCTCTCGATTTGATAAACATACCACGGAAAACGACATCTACGATTTTATTAAAGATTGTGGACACACGGTCATAAAGGTTGAAAAACTTGTTCAATATAAAGAGACTGTATTTTCCTCATTTAAAGTTACGATTAAACAAGACCAGGAAAGCGTTTTTCTTAGCGCTGAGTTCTGGCCGTGTGGAGTAGAATATAGGAAATTCACGTTTAAACGCAAGTTTTATAAGGACGACAACAATCCTAGACCTAATCATGAGAACTAGCATGGTCTCTTTTAACTGTAGATCTATAAAACGATGTGTTAACCATATTACAGACCTATGTGAAGAACATGACATTATTGCACTCCAGGAGCATTGGCTGCTTCCGGAAGACCTGGGTTATCTGGACAAAATTCATCCCGATTTTTCTAGTAATGGAGTTTCAGCGGTAGATACGACGACAGGCGTACTGAAAGGAAGACCTTACGGGGGAGTAGCAATATTATGGAAAAAGTCTGTGTTTCCGAATGTAAGACCAATTGACACCGGATCGACGCGCGTCGCGGCTGTGTGTATCCAGCTTACCGCCGGCCGCAGCTTCATAGTAATGTCGGTATATATGCCTACGGAGGACGCGGACAATCTACCTTTGTTTACGGAATGTTTGAGTGTCATTAGTGCGGTTATCGAAACGAACAATACTGAAACAGTGTTAGTGCTTGGTGATTTCAATGCGGATGTATCGCGCACAAGTAGCTTATTCGGGGGTAAGATGTTAGATTTCTGTAATGACCAGAGTTGGGTGTGTGCCGACCTTGCCTTGCTTGGCACATCGTCGAATTCATTTACGTATCTAAGTGATGCGCACGGCACGACGAGCTGGTTAGATCACTGTATTGTTACTGAGGCTGGTTTAAAAATTGTTGATAGTATTTATATTTCAAATGATTTATATTATTCAGATCATTTCCCTATTATTATTAAATGCAATATTGATATGTTAATACCAAAGATAGATGAGTCACACAGTCACTCAATTAATAGAGTAATATGGGGTTATAGGAATCCGGAACAGAAATGTAATTATGCAAACTTATGTTTTAAGTATTTGGATTCGTATGAGTGGCCCACTATCACCTGTAAAGTAGCTTCATGCAATGATTGTCATCATCATCATAGTTTAATTGATACATATTATAGGCAGATAGTAAACAGTATCACAAAAGCTGCGAAGCACTCATATCAGGGCAAAATACGTAACAACAAAAAACCAGTCATTGGTTGGAACCATCATGTTAAAGATTGCCACGCTATAGCTAGGCAATACTATCAGTTGTGGAACTTTTATGGGCGCCCTACGCAGGGTGATGTATATAACGATATGAAACATAGCAAAAGGATTTTTAAAAATAAAATCAGATGGTGTCAATTAAATGAAACTAAAATAAAAATGGATATTATAGCAATGTACAGAAATAGTAAAGACTTCGGGAATTTCTGGAAAGAAACCAATAAACTAAATTATAAGACAAATAGGCCTTTGTCTGTTGAAGGAAAACAAGACCCATCTAGTATAGCTAACTTGTTTGTAGATAAATTTAATCCTCCGTTGCAGTCCCAGTCTACCTTTACCAGTTACAATAGTCAAAGTGTAGAGGCGAGTCGCGGGGCCCATGGTGGCTCGGACACTGCAGACAAGTGCTGCACAGCGCTGCGCGTCACGGCGGATGACGTATACCGGTGTGTCACGCGCATGAAGCGCGGCAAGTCTCCGGGCCACGATGGGCTCAGCGTCGAGCACCTTTTATTTGCACCTGAGTTACTTTTTGAGAAGCTGACTATCTTTTTCAATTCATGTATTGAACATAGTTATTTACCTACAGATTTTATGAGAACTATTGTTGTTCCTGTTGTAAAAAATAGAACGGGCGATGTGTCCAGTTCTTCAAATTACCGACCTATTTCTTTGGCCACTATATTTTCTAAAGTATTTGAAACTGTAATTATGAGACATTTGAATGAAAACAATATACCTTTACATAATGCACAATTTGGTTTCCGACGAGGCTCATCCACCGATTCAGCCATTTTTGCTTTGAAAAATACAGTATACGAGTATTTAAATAGAAACACTACAGTTTATTCGTGCTTTTTAGATTTAAGCCGCGCATTTGATACAATAAATTATAATATACTATGGGACAAATTAAGGCAAACCAAAGTACCACCTAAAATAGTAAATATTTTAGAATACTGGTATGCCAATCAAGTAAATCAGGTGAAGTGGAATAATACTATGTCAGAGACGTATAGGCTAACAAGTGGAGTGAGGCAGGGCGGTCTGACGTCACCGGTCTTATTCAACCTGTACATAAACGAGCTGATCGAGGAACTGAGCAGCACCAGAGTCGGATGCCAGGTCGGTGGAGTGCGCGTTAATAACCTTAGTTATGCGGACGACATGGTGCTGCTTAGTCCGTCGGTCAACGGCATTAGGAAACTAATAAATATATGTGAGAAGTATGCAACTCGACACCACCTAACATACAATGTAAAGAAAACGGAAGTTATGATATTTAAATATAAGAAAGGCCCTGATGTAATACTACCGATAAGTTTATGTGGAACAGTGTTAAAAATTGTTACGAAATTTAAATATCTGGGGCATATTGTAGCAGATAATTTATCGGATGATGACGATTTGGAACGACAGAGGCGCAGTATAGCCTGTAAAAGTAACATGCTAGCCAGACGTTTCTACCACTGCTCTAAACAAGTGAAGGTAACGCTATTCAAGGCGTACTGTCAGTCGTTATACACCAGCCAACTCTGGTACCGGTACACGAGGAGTGCGTATAACACTCTTCGTGTACAATATAATAATGCATTCAGGGTGATGATGAACCTGACATGGCGGTGTAGTGCGACTGACATGTTCGCTGAGAGCAGAGTTGCAGGTTTTGCCGCGCTACTACAGAAACTCAGGTTCTCATTCTACAACAGAGTAGCCATGAGTAACAACGAAATTGTGTCCGCTGTATTCCATTTAGTCCACTTAAAAAGAGAGAGAAAAGACTTATAGTAATTGCTCTTAATTTAATTTAGGTTAAGTTTTTAAATGTTTATTTTGTTATTATTGTTATTATTTTATTTTTAAATATTAATGTATGTTTGTATGTCTTATGGGTTTAAAATTGCCTGGAATAAAGAATATTTATTTATTTATTTATTTATAGAATAACCCTGACCATATTTTTACTGGTTGTCAATAAAGATACATATCTATCAAAAAAGCACTTCAAATCCTCCATACAATTTTAATATGGTGCCCGCGCGCCGATTTGAATTTCGAGCTCTGTCTTTCAGTCCAACCGCGTCTTACGCTCAGCGCAGTCTTAAGGCATGAAAGCGTAACAAATAATCAAATTCACATTCGCATTCGTAATATTAGTTAGGGATAGCATTATACGTAATTTGGTCAGACCTGTAGTTTAAATATGAAGTCGGCGCTTCGTATGAAGAAAATCGGTAACGTTGTGGTTTTCATCCTAACTCTCCCATCAAATTTTTTTGCATGTCGTATGGAATTATATTTTCTTTTGCTTGTATTTAGGTCACTATGGACTACCTTAAACTAACAAGGGGATTAATTAACGAGGGTATAAAGGTGCCCTGTATAATGCGTAATAGTGTGCGCAAGTATACATTTATTGCCTCACTTTTATCTCCTGTGCTGATGTGGTTGTCTTAAGACCTACCTCTGTGACCGAAATTCAAGTTTCAAGTTCAATTTCAAAATTAAAGAACTAAGCACTTGTCGGTTTAGAAATTTTCATCGTTCTCGATCCTTCAATCCTTTAAATGTCTCTTTCTGATAATCTCTGTATATATTCTTCTTGACCTTTCCCTCTTTTTCTTTGCCTCTATTTTTAATCCCCGACGCAAAAACGACGGTGTGTGTGTGTGTGTGTGTGTTTGTGTGTGTGTGTGTTTCTGTCTGTGGCATCGTAGCTCTCGAACGGATAAACCGATTATAATTTTGTTTTTTTTTGTTTGAAAGGTAAATTAGTCGGGAGGTTTTTTAGTTATGTTTGATAAAAATTGGTCCAAGATGGCCACCGCCACAAAATGGCGGATTACATATTTTTCACAACTCCCTCAATATGAGTATTAAATGATAGGGCTTGACTAGTAGAATACTATACACTATAATAAATTTCAAATCCAAGGCGGCCGCCACCACAAAATGGCGAATTAATTTTTTTTCGCAACTCCCTCAATATGGGTTACAAATTAATTATGTGTCGGGGGCATTTTAAATTTTAAATTTATAGTCCCTTTGTGATATTGGCAAAAAAATTACCATGTCTAAGTAAGTGATCAATCATGTTATCTCTTGTATAAGTTCCAGTATTTTGTCTGTTTTCATTTACTGTCCTCAATATTTATTCACTAGTAAGTTTTTCTATCCACGAAAATTTTCTTTTCGGCGCCAACACCACAAATCTTTTCCGATCTCTTTTGGTTAGGGTTCCTGTTTCACAAGCTTAAAAGGCAATGCTGCAAATATATTTTTTTTTTTCTATTTATTTATGGGCTTTATCGCTTAGCGATAACGTCGCCCCAATGCTGCATATATGAATTTCTTTCTTATGGTTTTGTAACTAACTGTTTATTTATTATTATAAAAATTATTATATTAGTGTAAAAAAACTTACTGTCTATTGTATGTAGTTGAAATCTTTTCGCCACAGATGGCACATTGTTCATTCTTATAATGCCGCCTGCGTCGACCACTTTGTTGTACTGCTCCAGTGTTAGGAGTATTGGGGCTAGCCTATTGCCAGGATACAAATTTTCTATAAAAAAAAACATAGTGGTTATCACGCAGTCAAATTCAATGTTTGAATGTTTTAATATTGTCTTATGTTTACGCGAATCTTGAATGTTGTTTTTCCAATGGTGAAAATGGCCATACAACATCACGCTAGCAGCCATGGGAGCAAGCCGCTATCATAAACGTGAGTAAAACCAAACAGCTAGATTACTATAAAGATCATAGCACACATATCAACCGTATCGCCTTTCGCCTCGCCGTCAAACAGGCGTCAACCTAACGTAACCAAAGCGGATCAACAGCTCCGGTACGTCGACTCGGCTACGGCTAGGCGGCGCTGCGCTTACGCCGCGCTCACTTAAACCATATTAATATGAATATTTTCTCACTTCTTTAATGATCCCTTTTCATCGTTATTTTTTGTTTGAAATATAACCTACAAATTCAATAAAATACGCGCGCTACATGACTGTTAGTTGTCTTGTGAATGACAGCACGTTCGGCAACAGTAGTGCACGGAGAAACGTAAGCGCGGGGACAACGAGCCGTAAGCGCGGCGACAAGCCGTAAGCGCGGGGACGACGAGCCGTAAGCGCGGGGACAACGAGCCGTAAGCGCGGGGACTGCAAGTTTGTCCCGAGGCGAGGCGATTACGTTACGATTCCGATTAGTGTGCGTTGCAGTAGGGAGATTCATACAAAGAATACGTTCGAGTTGACACACCTTAAAGGTTAACTTACGTTCTTCTGATTGACTGGTCTGAACAATAAGCTTTTGAGATATTCTCACTGCAAACAAAATATAGTTTTATTAAATGACTAACTAGATTTTGCTTGCGGCTTTACTTGCGTTAATATAGTTTGGGTTAGATTAGTAACAGTTCTCCGTCGCCCCGCGGACTGCAAAGCGTCTACGCATCCACGTAAAAAAATAGAATAGGTTAGTAAAATTACTTCTTTCTGGAAGAAAAACACTTTGTCATTTTCTGTTCCTCTGACAACGTGTATTCGATATCTTATAAGAATCGGTCCAATAGTGAGAAGCGTGAAACCGTAAAATGTTAAAATATATTTTTTTAAATAAAGATTACTAGCAATTTGGTTTTCAAATTACTAGTATTCTTGTTAACCCCTGCAGCTAAGCTAGAATGCTTGTATTAGTAGTGGGTTCACGTCAGTAGTGCAATGGGAGGGATTCGAACCTGCGACCTCTCGATCGCAAGTCCAATGCCTTATCCATTGGGCTACTGTCGCTTAACGATTACATTACAACATAAATTGGCTTTAGTCTTCAATTATTTGGAATTGATGCAATTCCCCGCACTAGTCTAAGTCTGTCCTGCAGTCGATTTATCCAAAGGCAAGATTTGATTAACTGTTACTTATTTAGCCAATCACAGTAATTGACAAGTGTTTAACCGTTTATCAACATGTTTTGTGGTTATCTGTCTTTAAAAATCAGTTGATAGCCGAATAAACTTTGAGTTTATCGAAGACTAGCTGACCCGCGCAATTTCGTCTGCTTCATATAAGATAAGAGAATTCACCCTGTTTTTGCAACATTTTCCATTGCTGCTACGCCCTTATTGGTCATAGCGTGATGTTATATAGCCTATAGCCATCCTCGAGAAATGGGCTATCCAACACTACAATTTTTTTCAATTCGAACCTGTAGTTCCTGAGATTAGCGCGTTCAAGCAAACAAACAAACTCTTCAGCTTTATAATATTAGTATAGATAATTAAAATATTAGCAGGATATTTATTTACTGTATTATTAAAATAAATTAATGATTATTATTGACGACATTATGGTATCATATTGGTAATGTTATGTAAATAATAATTATTTAAAAGGAAAAATCATTTTAAATAATAATTATTCGTTACTTTTTCACGGGTTACTCTAGTACGTTGATAACACTAGGTCTAATCAAAACATCCTCTAATGCACTAGCATGGCAGAATAGGAGTATCTATTTACGTTTAAACAAAAATATGAAATCTATACAGGGTGATTTTGAAATCGTGTAATTCCTTTTAACCACGCATTCTACTGGTGATATAGAATAACCCTGACCATATTTTTACACGATAAAATCCGTATATAGTAGTTTAATTTCAATGAATAACATTCGCGTAAACAGAAGACAATATTATGTAAATCAGTACGGACTGGAAACAGCAACAAAAATACGCCGGTTAGAAGATCTACAAACTAAGCGCGCAAGATATGTAACATCTTTAAATTTCTTGAAGAGATGTCGTGATCATAGTCTCATTCCTACGTGTGTCAAGATATCAGCCAAGAAAGACATACGAGGAAGCGCTAAGATCTTAAAACAGGCAAGTCAAAAGTTATTAATACAAGTTATCAGAGAACATCGCGCTGACTTACGCAGCATAAATAGGAACGTTGAGATTTTGTCTAATGAAATACAGAGATTAATAACTCCATTTGATTTTAAACAATGCATCAATGCTATAAATCACAGAGAAAGATCAAAATATAATGCGTGTAAAACAAACAAAATTCAAAAATATGAATAATTATTATCGAAATCAAATGCCAACAGCAAGAAACGAAACGTCAATGCACGGACCAATGACACGCCGCCGTCATCTCAAAGACAAGCAGTTATTAATCTGTCAAAACAAACTTTAGACAAAACAACCGAAAAAGTATTGAGTAGAGGTTTAAATTATGCTATAACACCAGCTAGGATACCGTATGAGGCCATTATTTGCAACGTCGAGGACTGCCTAGTCAAGAATAACATAAGAAAGGAAGATTTGGAGGCTATACGTCAGGACATTTCATCAGTCTTGCGTCGAAATAAAGTGCCCAGACCGAATCTTCCCAAAGATGAATTCGTCGCATTGAAGAACTTGCGGGCTAGACCAGATATTACAGTACTCCGTGCAGATAAAGGAAACGCTACGGTCATAATGGATACGTCAGATTATAAAAATAAAATTGACAATTTACTTTCGGATGAAACAACATATAAACAGGTTAAAACAGACCCTACAAACAAAATATTGAACAAAACCAAAGACATCATACATAAATACTCCGAAAGACTAGATCTAGACGTTAAACAATTAATACCAGCTTGCGTAAAACCTCCAAAGCTGTATGGGTTACCAAAAATACACAAAGAAAACGCTCCCCTACGTCCTATTGTGAGTCAGATCGACACACCAACTTACAGACTGGCTCAGCACGTAGCGAAGATACTCTCACCACTCAGAGGCAACTCGAGAGCATATGTAAAGGATTCATACCATTTTGTGAGTGAGATTAAACACCTATGTCTCACTAACAATGAAACAATGGTTAGTTTTGATGTACAGTCATTATTTACATGCATACCTGTACATGACTGTATTGAAATAACTAAAAGGAAGCTAATAGAGTACAATATGCCTGAGGAATATGCAGAACTACTTAAGCATTGCTTAACAACTGGCTATCTGTTGTGGGACAATAAATTCTACATACAAGTAGATGGTGTGGCAATGGGCTCCCCTGTATCGCCTGTTGTTGCCGACATATATATGGAGGACTTCGAGGCTCGAGCTTTACAGACTGCCCCCATCACACCCAGGATTTATAAGAGGTTTGTAGATGATACTTTTACAATATTACCAACAGATAGTGTTAGTGTATTCCTAGAACATCTTAATTCCATTAATAACAACATCCAATTTACTATGGAATTAGAGGCAAATAATTCATTAGCATTCTTAGATGTACTTGTCATCAGGAATCCTGATCATACTTTGAGCCACACTGTGTATAGGAAAAAGACCCATACAAATAGGTACTTGAACGGTGAATCTCACCACCATCCTAAACAGTTAGCTACCGTGGGAATGTCTTTGTTTCAGAGAGCCCACGGGATCTGTGACAAGAAACATCTGGACGCCGAGCTTCAACATGTCAAGCAAGTACTGCAAGACAACAAGCTCCAACAGCCGCGCCGCTGTCACAGATCCCGAGAAAAGCCAGCCACAGTCGAGCGCCAGCCTGCTATACTACCTTATGTAAGGGGTGTCACTGACAAGATTGGCTACATCTTGAAGCGAGCTTCAATCAACACATACTTCAAGCCGCCAACGAAGATAAGTCAATTTTTACCATCCGTCAAGTGCCAATTACCTTTACAAGATGCAGGGGTCTATAAAATAGATTGTGACTGCGGACTCTCATACATTGGTCAAACCAAGAGAAGCATAGGCACCCGCATAAAAGAACACATAGCTGACGTTAAACACAAACGCTCGTTGAAGTCTGCTGTGTGTGAACATGTACAACAGGGGACCAACCACTACCTGAGATTTGACAAACCACAGATTCTCGCTAAAGAACACCGATTCCTACCAAGGATGCTTCGCGAGGCTATTGAGATCAAAAAACATCCAAATTTCAATAGAGAAGATGGTTGGAATGTACCACCAGCTTGGGATCCAGTACTTCAAATAGTCAAACCCAAGAAGAAACAAACCACAGCTAGACTTAATGATACTTTGAGCTCATTCTGCGTAAATAGAAACACCAATAACTAAATTATGTTCGGGTACTTTGAAATAACTACACTGGAACATTGAGACAACTACCATCTTAGTCTCCCCGTGACCATGGCTGCTGAAAAGCAACCGAAACGTCGGGGAAAGTGTAAACTTAAAAACAAATAGATTTGATAGTTTTAATAATTTAATTAGCTTAAAATTAGTAAAGTTTAATAGTATAGTATAGTAGTGTAACAGTTTCAAAATTATGTAATAGAGTGTTAAATAAACAACGCGATAAAATCCGTATATAGTAGTTTAATTTCAATGAATAACATTCGCGTAAACAGAAGACAATATTATGAATTACACGATTTCAAAATCAACCTGTATATAAAAATATCGTGTCATAGTGTTTCTGATCGCACTCCTCCAAAACGGCTCGACCGATTATATGATTCCTTTTATGTATATTTGGTAGCTCAGTAGGGAGACCAACAGACTGCAATGCAGAGAGTCACGGGATCGAAACCACGTCGCGCACCTCTGACTTTCGGAAGATATATGACTTTTCGAAATTATGTGCATATTGATTGACAATTATCGCCTGCTTCGTGCCTCGGAGAGCACGTTAAGCCGTCGGTCCGGGCTGCCATGAGCATCTATGGCAGTCGTTATTGGGAGGTCAGTGCCTTATAATATCTTGACACTGTTCTAGCCTTAGGGTATCGTTAGCCTTCGGGTTGCATAGGTCAGGTGGCAGTCGCTCCGTGTAAAAACTGATATCCAGTCAAATCTGGTTAGACCAGAAAAGCCGATCCTAAGTGACTTGGGAATAACAAAGGCTATGGAGAAGAAGGTAGGTATCAGAATAGGTTATAAAGTATATTTCATACCGCTAGGTGATTAGGGTGTCCCTATACAGAACATTTTTTCAATTTTGGACCAATATTTTTTTTTTAATTTATATGTCAGAACAACATTCGCCGGGTCAACTAATAATATTATATACAGTGGCGTATGCCTGTCAGCCGCCCGGAGCGTAATTTTATTTTGCCGCCCTGTTATTTAATTATTTCAATTTAAAAGACTATAAGTTTCCGTAGTTCTAAAGAACTTTTCGGCAAGAACAGTCATCAATATTGTATATTGTACGGTTCTAATATCTCTGTTATCTAATATTATTTTTAAGGTATTATTATTATTTTTTATCATTGTTAATACAGTTGTAAACATATATTAGATATATTAGTTTTAAAATGAATAATCTAAATATATTGTTAACAAAATCTCTTTCAATACAGTTAAAGAGTAATTGTTAGAATAATATATATCTCTGTCACATAATCTCTTTCCATAAAATATTTGATAATTGGTATTTTCAAATAAAAAAATGTTGAAGCACAGGATTTTTTCTTTTAATTAGGTGTATTGCCTCCACGTGCCCTTATTACAGATTCTAATCGGTTCCGCATAGATCTGATTAGGGTTAATAAACGGTCTTTCGGAATATTGTTCCATTCTTGTGAAATCACTGTTCTTAGTGCTGCCTCTGTTGTGGGTAAAGGGTATCTCGCATATACAGCTTTTTTTAAACTGTACCAAACTGCTGCGCTGGCCATTTCATGGTACGTATCCCAACATCTTCGCAATATTGTCGAACTTGTGCAGTGGCGTGGAGTCGGCCATTATCTTGCATTAGAGTAAAATTTTCGCCTATTAATCCCATGTTAGGTACCACGTGAGCTTCTAAAACCTCTGTTATATAGCGTTGTGCCATCAAACCAACTCGTCTACCGTTTTTACGAACCATGTCGATGAACACAAGTGTCGTTCGCCCAATCATCGAAATGTCATCCCACACCATACAAGTACCGCCTCCAAAAGGAACACCCTCCGCAATGCAACTTTGAGCATATTTCTCCCCACGTCGACGATAGACGCTTCTGCGACCGTCTGCACCATTTAACATGTCCTACACTCATCGGTGAACAATATGGAGGCCCATTGCTCTTCAGTCCAACTAAGATGTTCACGCACAAATCTTAAACGAGCTTGTCTGTGAGCTGCAGACTGCTTTGGACCATTTGCTGGTCTAAAAGTGGTGATTGTCGCTTCCTTAAGCCTCCTTCTTATTGTACGTGCACTCACGTTTACTCCACGCACTTTATTCAGCTAGGGAAGTTGATAATTATATTATTATTGTAGAAAAGAACAAAGCGCCTGATCATTATTTAAAAGCATGTTGTCGTTTTGACACTGCAGCACTCAATTTGGGTGCCCAGCTAATGCTGAGATGGTGACCCTTTTCGGCGAGGGCATACACATTTTTGTTTTATAAAGTATAATTTCTTTTTTTTTTTTATTAATTGTGTGTGCTCTGTATGAAATAAACATGATTTCTTTCTTTCTTTCAACATTTTTGCCATCGCATATACAAAGTCTTATGCATCTATAGCCAGATGTATAAGAAGTACTGTATTGCTCCCACGTTTTTCAGCTATAGTTTCAGTCAGTTACCGTCTTCAATGTGATGAAGATGTAATTTATTTGGAAAATAATTGGAAATGTCAGCTCACTAGTAATAATGTCCTCCAGAACGAATTTCGGCCACGGCGACTAGTCTTAACGGAGACTGGCCATCTGCGCAGGAGATATTATAGCGCCTAAGTGTGTGCGCAAACACAAGTGCACTCTCTGTTCCCTAACTCTCATAATCCGATGGGACAGTAATCCGACACGACCGGAGAGAGACCAGGCGCAGGACCAACAGCTTTACGTGCTTTCCGAGACACGGGGGTGTCTAACACCGCCAAATTCCTAACTCCGGCCTGCTATCGAGATTTTACAGAAAAACTCAATAACTTTTTGTTGGTCCAATCCGGGATTCGAACCTCATGCACAGCAGTCGCATTCACTACCGCTGCGCCACGGAGGCAGCTAACTAGTTCAGTAATATTAACCGTTTAACATTTTACAGAGGACACGTTACGTTACCCCAGCACTTGATGTAACATACAGGCCAGCTCAATTATTACTGAACGGGTGGCTTGTGCTTGAAGTAGTCACCTCGCCACTGCCATTGCGCCGAGTGTTGTGGGTTCGAATCCCACACGGGACAAACACTTGTGTGATCCACAAATGGTTGTTCAGAGTCTGGGTGTTTTTTGTGTCCGTTGTCTGATGTCTGATGTTTGTAAAGTCCCCCGCGACACAGGACTTAATCCTAATGTAGGGCAATCGTTGAAAAATAAACTCACGCTTCTATAGCCTTATGTATAAGTAGAACAGTATTGCTTCCACGTTTCGTCAGACATTTTTTTTTTTTTTTTTTTTTTTTATTTGCGAACATGGGTTTTTAGAAGGTAAAATACAGTTTCTCCATATTCAACCAATGGGCATGCAAATATTAAGGCTGAAGTCAAAATTATATGTTTACATAAAAATTTCACGTACAACACAAATCTTATTGGTTGATAAGTATTAAATAGAATTAATTAAAGATGTCATAGAAAAAAATAAGATTAAGCTACTTGTCTCAACACAAACCAATGTCGTATGAATAAATTAGTTGAATAATTACTGAATAAATAATAAAATGATGAATAAATAATAAATTTATTTTATATGAATGCATTTGTATTAGTATATTGTCGCCATAAGGGGAAAAGACGTAGGTATCTAAAATATTTTTTCTAAATTAAGCTTTATACGTATTTGTAATCAGTAACAAGACGCATCTGCGCGTATATTTCTATAAAATATAATGTTTTGGACAGACATGTATTTTTTCCTTAAGACGGCAGTATAGCAAACATTGTTTAAGAGTATTTTAGCGTACTTACTCTATGAGTATTACAGATTATAGATACCTACTTAAAATAGAGTACAATACTC
Organism: Catocala nupta; assembly: GCA_963675205.1. Classification (NCBI taxonomy): domain Eukaryota; kingdom Metazoa; phylum Arthropoda; class Insecta; order Lepidoptera; family Erebidae; genus Catocala; species Catocala nupta. The sequence continues at coordinate 5,682,079 of OY776105.1, forward strand.
AATTTTAGAGTATGGTTGGCAACCCTAGTGCTGCCACAAATCATTTCTTGTTAGAAAATCTCAAAAACACTTTGTCCGACCCGGGTATCGTCCCTGAGACCCCATTCAAAGCAGTCGCGATCAGTACCGCTCCGCTACTGACACAGTCCTATTTCCGATTCAGGTTTAAGTTAAAAACTAGTATTCGGTGCTTTGCAAGGAATAGATCAGCAGTTTTGTCGTTGCACAATTTTATAAATGAATCGGCATCAAGTTCTTAAAGTTAGTACACGATCAGCTATCGAATCAGTTCGCGCGTAACTCAAACCATTTACCAAACCATATCAGATTATTATAGTTTAGCTAAACATTTATATTTAAACCATTAGTTTACTTTAGAAACCATTTATACTTACTTGTTATTTTTCTAATACATTATTAATTTAAAGTCGTAATTCTAGTACCTATCATTTATATCAACCGTAAAACCATCAGTAAACCAATAAGGTGTTTGTCAGAACCAAAAGAATACGAACATTTACTAGATTGCCCGCGGCTTCGCACACCTTAATGTAGATTTTGTCAATAGTAATAAAGTTTATTTCTTGAAAAAGATACATAGATGTTCTACAAATAAACATACTTTAAATTAATTACAGGATAAATTTAGTCGTTGGTAAGATTTACATATCTATTCTCAAATAGTGAAAACCCTTCCTTTTAAACTCGGTGAGACCTGTATCTTAAAAGACAGTGTTCGGTCATACATTAAATGCAATATAAGAAAGTATCTAGTGCTATGGAGTGTGACTGCTTTGTGTATCTATTATTATTATTAAATTAAATCTATTAGTATAGTCAACAAGTGCCTTTTTGGTCAACTCTTTCAGCATTCTCGGAAAATATATTTTCCGAGAATGCTGAAAAAGTTGAACTTAGTTGAACGGGGTATCATTCGATAAGGACATGCCAGTCCTTAGATGGCTTTTTACAAAAATCAATTTCCGCTTGCATAAATTGCAAAAGTTATAAACAATTAACTAAAAAAAACAATGGGTTTAGTTTTAAGCAAATATCTCAAAAAGTAATTGAGGTTTTACAAATCTAAAAACCGATTAAAAAAGAGAAGAAATTTTCTAAAGAAAAGTTTTGCCGCCCAGAATTGTAGGGCCAATATTTATAATTTGCCCAGAGGAATGAAAATACTGTCGAAAACGGGTACTCTAGCTTACGCAAGCCACGCCTACTTGAGAAACTTTATCAATAAAAATTATTTAAAATATCAAACATAAAATTAAAGAAATGAAAAATTCAGCGACGTACTGGATAGATAAATGAACAATAATCCGCCGGAAAAAACGGCGGATTATTGCGGTCCCCTCAGGGTACCTGCCGTCCCCCTGTTGTATTAGGCTTGCCCGGGTATCGGGATCTCTGCCCGGGTTGACCTTTATTTCTCCCATACTCGTGGGATTCATTATGGAACCAAATATTAAATCAATTTTAAAGAAGAAGGTTGTAAGAATTAGTAGGTCGCGCACGCCCAGTACTGCGCGTTCCGAAGAGGAGGAGGAGTTCGTGCGGTCGGAGCACGACAGTGATGGTGTGGAGATTACTCCGGTGGCAACACCGGAGAAAGCTCCACGAAAGCGGTTGCGGTCGCCGCAGGAATTGGAGTCGGATGGCTCCAGTGAGGATGCGGCGCCTGCTGCGAAAGTGACGACAGCGCGACGTGGACGCGGTCGTCCGCCCACCCACGGTAGATACGTGGGTCTGGGTAAGGCCAAGGCCGAACTTGCCGCCGCTTTAAGGAAGGCTGACAGCGAGGAGCGCACGTGCGAGGACAGCCTTATTGCGTCGGCAGCCCAGCGTGTCGCTGCCGGAATGAAGCAGCTGGTGGTGGAGCCGGATGCTGAAGACCTGCCGGTATCGCAACTTAAGACCCGGCTTAGTGACGCCCTGGAAGCGATCCGTCTGGTCTCCCGGAAATCGAAGGGTTTGAAGGGCACCTGCCAAAGGACCCTTAAAGTGTCTATTGAAGCTATTCGGGACATTGCAGAGGCGGTCTTCAGCCGCACAGCAAACGATGAGGTCCTAAAGCTGCAGGCAGAGAATGCTAGATTGGTGCAGGAGGTTGCCGATCTAAAAAAACGTCAGGAGGAGTTTGAGAAGCGGCAGGACCAGGACACCAACAGAAAGGAGTCGGAGCTCGTGGCTCTAGTCCGGCAGGAGCTTGGCGAATTTCGCGCCAAGCTCTCGGTTATGGAGGGCCGACTGCTACGCCCTCCTCTGACCGCAGACAGGGTCAGAGTGCCTCCCCCTCCTTCATCCCCGATATCTGCGCCGCCAACATACGCGGCTAAATTAAGGTCCTCGCAGCCTCCTGCAATAGCTCCAGCGGCTAACATAACAGCTGCCAGCCGAAAGGGCAAAAGGTCGCAGGCTAAGCGGGCACCCGCAGCTGCCAAACGTCCTGCCGCTCCCAGCATACAACCCGCTGCTACCACGCGCAAAGCCGACGACTGGGAGGTCGTCGGCCAGAAGAAAGAGGCTGCTAAGAAGAGGAAGAAGTCGGCCAAGAAGGCCAGGCAGGTGGCCAAAAAAGAGGCAAGGAAGCTCCAAGCCCCCCGTTCTACTGCAGTGGTCCTTACACTGCAGCCAGCTGCTATCGAGCGGGGGACAACATACGCGGAACTCCTCAAGAAGGCGCGGAGCGCAATCGACCCCGGTAAACTCGGCATAACAGCAGGACTGCGGTGCCGGACTACCCAGACCGGTGCCCGCCTAATCGAAGTGCCGGGAGTCGCAAGCGGCGACCAGGCGGATCGCCTGGCGGAAAGTCTCCGCCAGGTTCTGGAATCAGAAGAGGTCCGCATCTCCAGGCCGCAAAAATGCATCGACTTGCGTATTACGGGCCTGGATGACTCTATTAGTAAAGAAGAGGTCGCCGCGGCCGTCGCCAAGACCGGAGGGTGCCCTGCAGACCAAGTCAAGAGCGGTGAAATTAAGCAGGGCCGCTCCGGAATGGGGACGGCCATTATTAGCTGTCCCGTCGCCGCCGCCAAGAAACTGGCCGATGGCCGACGCGTTGTGGTGGGGTGGGTGTCGGCGCAGGTCAGGGTCTTGGAGCCCAGGCCCGCTCGGTGTTATCGCTGCCTTTCGAGCGGCCATGTGGGCGTCATGTGCCCCTCACAGGCTGACTGCACCGGCCGCAGTTTCCGCTGCGGCCAGCCTGGTCACATGGCCGCATCATGTGAGGCCACGCCGCACTGCATTTTGTGTGCGGCGGTGGGCAAACCCGCGAAGCACCGGGCGGGTGGCAAGGAGTGCGCCGCCACCCACAAAAAGTTACCCCCAAAATCGCCTGCCTCGTCATTGGCAACAACACGGATCGCCGCTCCCGCGGTCGGAGGAGCGGAGGTAAGTATGGAGACGTAATGCCTCCACGCCTCCGTCTCCTCCAGGCTAATTTAAACCACTGCGCCAGGGCTCAAGACCTTCTCCTCCAGAGCATGGCGCAGTGGTCAATTCATGTCGCAATTGTAGCCGAGCCCTATTTCGTCCCCCCCAGGGCTGACTGGGTAGGGGACCTCGATGGCTTGGTGGCGTTAATTTCGCCGGCCGCCGCCGGCACCCCGTCCTTCGAGAACATCATCCGGGGACGGGGCTGCGTCGCAGCACTCGTAGGAGAAGCGGTTGTGGTGGGCGGTTACTTCTCGCCCAACCGACCTCTCGCCGACTTCGAGGAGTATCTCCTCGAACTGACCGTCGTCATCGCTCGAAGCCACCCTCGGCCCGTGCTCGTCGTCGGGGACCTCAATGCCAAATCCTCGGCTTGGGGTTCCGCGATCACGGACGCGAGGGGTGAATTGCTCGAGGAGTGGGCCGTTGAAAACGGCCTGCTAGTCCTCAATCGTGGGTCAGTGCACACGTGCGTGCGTCAGCGGGGCGGGTCAGTTATTGATGTCTCTTTTGCCAGCCCCGCACTAGCACGCCGTGTCCAAGGCTGGCGCGTCGTCGAGGAGGTGGAGACGCTGTCGGACCACCGCTATATTCGGTTCGACGTCTCCGCCCAGACCTCCGACCCCCCAGCCCCAAGGGCCCCGATTGGGGGCGGTCCGCGTTGGGCTTTGAAGAAGCTAAATCGGGAGGTCCTCCTGGAAGCCTCCATCGTTCAGGCCTGGGTGCCAGCACCGGCCAGGCCTGACAATGTTGAGATGGAGGCCGAGTGGTTCCGGGAGGCCATAACGCAAGTTTGCGATGCGGCGATGCCTAGAGTGCCTGCAAATATTCCAGCCAGACGCCGGGTGTACTGGTGGTCGGAACATATTGCCGACCTGCGCCACGCTTGCGTGGCGGCCAGACGCCAGTACATCCGGCTCCGCAGGAGGCGTCGCCGCCCTCCCGATTTCGACGCCAGGGAGGCGGAACTGTACTAGGCCTACAGAGCGGCCAAAAGTACGCTAAAAGTAGCCATCAAGCGGGCCAAGGATCTGGCCCGCCAAGAGCTGCTGGGGACTCTGGACCTTAATCCCTGGGGGCGTCCATACCTTATGGCGAGGGGCAAGCTTCGCCCCTGGGCGCCCCCCTTGTCCCAGAGTCTCCGGCCACAGTTGGTGGAGGAGGTGGTGGCCGCTCTGTTTCCCTCACGGGCGGAGCACACTCCTCCGTCGATGGTTCCGCCTTCCATGGCGTCCAGCGCGGACTTTGACGACGACGTGGTTCCTGAAGTGACAAACACCGCCCCAGGGCCCGACGGCATTCCAGGTCTTGCTTTGGCCCTGGTCCTAGAGGAGCTCGCGCCCCGACTTAGGGGGCTCCTCAGCGAGTGTCTAGTGCAGGGCCAGTTTCCGCGCCAGTGGAAGGTGGGGAAACTGGTCCTGATCAGGAAGGAGGGGCGCCCGGCGGACTCTCCGTCCGCCTACCGGCCCATTGTGTTGCTGGACGAGGTAGCTAAACTCTTCGAGTTTATTATCGCGGAGCGCCTCGTCCAGCGTCTCTCTTCAGTGGGCCCGGATCTGGCGGAGAACCAATATGGTTTCCGCCGCGGGCGCTCCACTATAGACGCAGTCATGCGTGTGAGGAGCCTGGCGGAGGACGCGGTGTCCCGGGGCGAGGTCGTCTTCGCGGTGTCTTTGGACATCGCGAATGCCTTTAATACCTTGCCCTGGAGTTGCATTAGGGAGGCACTCGTTCCCTGGGATTTGGAGGCGGAGGTCCAAGCGTCGGTGTATCACTGGCGCGTGGACCTCCGGCTCCATGGTGAGGAACCTACTCACGGGGCGGTGGAGACGCGAAGGTCCCAGGCTCGACTGGTCCTCGAGGCCAAGTGGCAGGAGCGACTGGCCCAGCCCCGCTATGGGGTGAGGACAGTCGAGGCTGTCCGTCCAGTGTTAAGGGAGTGGACGGACAGACGGCGCGGACCGCTCACCTACCGGCTTACTCAGGTGCTCTCCGGACACGGCTGTTTCGGAGAGTACCTGTGCAAGATAGCCGGTAGGGAGCCGACAACCAGGTGTCACCACTGCGAGGAGTGCGACCGGGACACGGCGCAGCACACGCTGGAGGAGTGTCCGGCGTGGGCCGAGGAGCGCTGTGCCCTGGTCGCCGTGATTGGCCCCGACCTCTCGTTGCCGACCGTCGTATCCATGATGGTCGGCGACGACAGGTGCTGGGGTGCAATGAGGTCCTTCTGCGAGGCTGTCATCTCGCAGAAGGAGGCGGCGGAGCGGGGGCGTGAGGAAGATCCTTACGCCCCGGACATCCGCCGCCGGAGGAGGGGGCGCAGGAGACGCGCTTATGTCGCTCTCCTGCCCCCCACCTAAGGGTTCTGGGTGGCAAGGCCTCAGGGGACCCTGCCACCCGTGAGTAAGAACCCATAGAGGGCGCGCGCGGTGTTCCCGCGCGCCTTCTAACGTCGAAAGGGGAGAGCGGTGAAATGCTCTCCCCCGGGGACGAGAGGAGGTCGGGTCCGATTGACCCGGCCGGCACCCACACGGGGGGGCCTGCTATGGATGAATCTTTTTAGACTCCCAACTGGCCCCCCCATTGGGTGGGAGAGGGAACACCCCAGGTTTTTTTAGTGGGTATACCAGCAATAGGCTGGTGAGTCCCACACGCCCCGCCGGTGCCGTCCCCTAGCCGGCGGGTAGTGCATCAAGCATTTTTTCCTGGGTATCAAAAAAAAAAAAAAAAAGGGAGGCACTCGTTTTCCATCGTGTGCCGACCTACCTCCGCCGCATAGTTGGGGCATATTTATCCGAGAGGGTAGTCGTCTACCCGGGTCACGACGGTTGGAGTCGGCGAGAGATGTCGTGCGGTGTTCCACAGGGATCGGTTCTGGGTCCGCTCCTGTGGAACATCGGTTACGACTGGGTGCTGCGAGGTGCGCTCCTCCGTGGCGTCGGCGTCATATGTTACGCCGACGACACGCTTGTCACGGCGAGGGGTAAGTCGCACCGGGCGGCGGCCATACTGGCGACCGCTGGAGTCGCACAAGTCGTTGGTCGTATCCGGCGGTTGGGCCTCGAGGTGGCCCTGTCTAAATCCGAGGCTGTATGTTTTCACGGCCCTCGGAAGCGGCCACCTCCAGGGGCCCATATCATGGTAGGAGGGGTCCGCATCGGCGTCGAGTCAACCCTAAGGTATTTAGGTCTCTTGCTCGACAGCCGATGGGACTTTACAGCCCATTTTCGTCGTTTGGCCCCCATTCTTCGGGGCGCTGCAGGCGCGCTCTCGCGCCTGCTGCCCAACCTTGGGGGGCCAAGCACCTCCTGCCGGAGGCTCTACGAGGGGGTCGTGCGGTCCATGGCCCTATATGGGGCCCCAGTGTGGGCAAACAACCTGACGGCCCGTAACATCACGGCGCTTCGTGCTCCACAGCGCGCCATGGCTGTCAGGTTGATTAGAGGTTACCGCACGATCTCGTTCGAGGCTGCGAGCCTCCTCGCCGGATCGATGCCATGGGACCTGGAAGCGGCGCTCCTGGCGTCGCTCTATCGTTGGCGCCAGGAGGCGCTAGCTCGGGGCGAGGGACCGGGTTTTGCCGCAATCAAGGCGGCAAGGTCCGAGCTCCGCCAGGTCCTAGTGGCTAATTGGAAGGAGCGACTTGTGCACCCCAGTGCCGGGCACGCCACGATCGTGGCGGTAAGTCCCGTTTTTGAGGAGTGGCTGGAGAGGCGGTATGGCGCCCTCACCTTCCGGCTGACACAGGTTCTGACTGGCCACGGTTGTTTTGGCCAGTTCCTGTGTCGTATACGCCGGCAAGAGACGCCCGGTTGTCACCACTGCGGCGACTGCCGCGACGTTGTTGAGGACACGGCGCTGCACACTTTGGCGGTTTGCCCCGCCTGGGCATCGCAGCGCCGTGAGTTGATCGCGGCAGTCGGATCGATTGCCCTCTCGCTCCCGGCCGTAGTTCAGTCTATGGTCCGGAGTGAGAGGTCGTGGAACGCCGTCGCCTCCTTTTGTGAGGAAGTAATTTCCATCAAGGAGGCGGCGGAGCGGGAGAGGGAGCGTTTAAACCCTCTCCCCAACCGCAGAGCCGGGCGCCGGAGGGCGCGCGATGACCTCCAGCCACCCTGAGGTTTGACCTGGGGGTGGCGGGCTTTGTGGGCCTGCCCGCCATCCGTTCAGCACCAGGTCCGAGAGGCGGCGTGCGTGTTCCCACGCGCGCCTCTGTTTCGAGTCCGTCTCCCACCTAGGGGGGGAGACAGTAGGGAATCTTATGAAGTGAGTCCTTTGGGTAGGTCTCTTGTGTAGTGGCCTGCCGTTTCATACGGCGGGCCGTAACCTCGGCGGGGTCGCGACTGCATGCGAAAGCGATTCGCGCGGCCCCGTCGATAGTGGTTTTGTCGAGGAACACCGTGGTAGGTTTAGTCGGTATTCCGGGAGGTACATTATCTTTTAACATCTTTCTTTTACCCCAGCGAGTCCGACATAATCCCTCCGCCCGCCCCCGCGGAGGGGTATGCGTCATTGCATTCCACCACGTAAAAAAAAAAAAAAAAAAATAGTTAATTAATATATTTTTGCTGCTTGAACATGAACATTGCAAGTGTGATAATTGTAAAACTATAAATTTAAGATTTTCCTTTCTTGGATCTATTCTTGAAAGGCTTCAAAATAGATAAACGTTGCAAAAAAAAATAAACATTTATCAATTTTTATTAACGAGTATTCTGAACAATACCAATGTAGTGAAAACTACGATTGCGTGTTCAGAATAGGTACTCGTTTATTTGATCATCACGAGAGTATTTATATTATAATATTAAGTATGCGTGAGAATACACATGTAAACAGAAGTATATGACTAAGTAAAAGTATTAAATAATATTCAGCACAATAGAGTTAAAATATTGAGGTCACATAGTTGTTATAAGCCTAGATGTGGCAAGAAGCAACAAAAAATAATAATTTATATACCTAATGGAGCTGGCCTTATATGACTAATTACTAAACTACTTAATTATAACAATGTAGAATTAAATATGTATTTTGCAAGTGCTGAGGTGACCTCGTGACCTCCGAAAAATGTTAAACAGTTAAAACAACTGTAATAGTTAGTTGGCATTTCCAAATATTTGCATTTCTAAACACAAGCATTGAAATTAAATTACTTTATACGCATTTTATAGCAATTACCTGTTAATAACTTTGAAATTAAACTACTATATACGGATTTTATCGCGTTGTTTATTTAGCACTGTATTACAAAATTTTGAAAATATTACACTACTACTACTATTGATTTTATTTTACTAATTTATAAGCTAATAAAATTATTTAAACTATTAAATCTATTTATTTTTGGTTTATACTTTCCCCGACGTTTCGGTTGCTTTTCAGCAGTCATGATCACAGGGAGACTAAGATGGTAGTGGTCTCAATGTTCCAGTGTAGTTATTTCAAAGTACCCGAACATAATTTAATTATTGGTGTTTCTATTTACGCAGAATGAGCTCAAAGTATCATGAAGTCTAGCTGTGGTTTGTTTCTTCTTGGGATTGACTATTTGAAGTTCTGGATCCCAAGCTGGTGGTCCATTCCAACCATCTTCTCTATTGAAATTGGGATGTTTTTTGATTTCAATAGCCTCGCGAAGCATCCTTGGTAGGAATCGGTGTTCTTTAGCGAGAATCTGTGGTTTGTCAAATCTCAGGTAGTGGTTGGCCCATGTTGTACGTACATGTTCACACACAGCAGACTTTAACGAGCGTTTGTGTTTTACGTCAGCTATGTGTTCTTTTATGCGGGTGCCTATGCTTCTCTTGGTTTGACCAATGTATGAGAGTCCGCAGTCACAATCTATTTTATAGACCCCTGCATCTTGTAAAGGTAATTGGCAGTTGACGGATGGAAAAAAATTTACTTCGTTGGCGGCTTGAAGTATGTGTTGATTGAAGCTTGTTTCAAGATGTTGCCAATCTTGTCAGTGACACCCCTTACATAAGGCAGTATAGCAGGCTGGCGCTCGACTGTGGCTGGCTTTTCTCGGGATCTGTGACAGCGGCGCGGCTGTTGGAGCTTGTTGTCTTGCAGTACTTGCTTGACATGTTGAAGCTCGGCATCCAGGTGTTTCTAGTCACAGATCCCGTGGGATCAGGATTCCTGATCATACTTTGAGCCATACTGTGTATAGGAAAAAGACCCATACAGATAGGTACTTGAATGGTGAATCTCACCACCATCCTAAACAGTTAGCTACCGTGGGAATGTCTTTGTTTCAGAGACCCCACGGGATCTGTGACAAGAAATACCTGGACGTCGAGCTTCAACATGTCAAGCAAGTGTTCGGGTACTTTGAAATAACTACACTGGAACATTGAGACAACTACCATCTTAGTCTCCCCGTGACCATGGCTGCTGAAAAGCAACCTAAACGTCGGGGAAAGTGTAAGCCAAAAATAAATAGATTTAATAGTTTAAATAATTTTATTAGCTTATAAATTAGTAAAATAAAATCAATAGTACATAGTAGTAGTGTAATATTTTCAAAATTTTGTAATACAGTGCTAAATAAACAACGCGATAAAATCCGTATATAGTAGTTTAATTTTAATGAATAACATTCGCGTAAACAGAAGGCAATATTATGTTACTAACTTGTCTTTATAATGTATTTAGATCATTTATATTTGCACTTTCATCGACATGTATAGTTGCTTGTATTTAGGTCACTATGTTTGTTTTAAATTAACATCAACCATCATGTAATTATGGCGAATTGAAACAACGAGTACGAGCAGATTTTAAGTGATATAACTTTAAACACAAATTGTATGAATATGGATATTATTATTATAATATGTATAGGTAGTATATATATTGTATTTTGTGCAGAAAACACGAAATTAGATGAGCCTAAATGTAATTTAATTTTAAAGCTAAAGACCTATTTTTTGAATTTATATTTTCATTTTCACCGACGACGCTACGACTGCTTTTCAATAGCCAAAGTCACGGCGAAATTAAAAAATACCAGAATGTAATATTTGACTATTAATAAATCCATATAAAATTTAATTTTAATATGTAATGTTCGCATAAAAGTAAGATAATATCCAGAGTATTATAATAAATGTGAGTTTGTCTGTTTAACCGCTTCCACGCGTTAACTACTCGACCGATCATCATGAAAATACCGTTCCAACCAGGTAAAAGTTTCAGTTCCCGGAAGAAAAGAAATATGATATATAATATATATATATATCATATCTAAATATATATATACCTACATTACATACTATTAGGAGATATTGAGAAAAATGTACGTGAAAGATCTTTATAAGAGCTATAGAAGACAAAAAATATATTTTTAGAAACTTTGTTTGTCTGTTTGTTTGTATGCGCATCACACAGAAACTACTGCATGAAATTTAATGCGGTTTCCACAGTTGTATTGCTGGAGGTCTGACTTAAAATGGTGTGTTTCATTTTAATACGCCGCCTAAAAGTAAAGTATTATAATTATGTGTGGATCAGCTTTTTCCTATATGCAATTAAAGAAAATTATAGATAGGTACCTACACAAAAACCAGATTTCAAAAAAATTTAATTAAAAAATTACAACTTAAAGAAGTCTTCTTATTAATAAACTAGCGACCCGCCCAGCTTCGCACGAGTAACCTTAACAAATTCGCCAAGTGGCTAAATTAACAAATTATACTCCTAAATCTTTCTCATGAATCACTCTGTCTATTGGTGAAAACCGCATGCAAATCCGTTCAGTAGTTATTCAGTTTATCGCGAATAGACAGACAGATGCGGCGGGGGAATTTATTTTATAATACGTAGTGATAGTATGAAACTGAAAACTGTAAGTATGTGCATATTTAACTTAAGTACAAGGTACAAGGCTGAACTAAACCAAAACAATATTATTTAGTATATGCACGTAAATTCTTATACACATTTTATTATTTATGCTCTGCTGCTATTGGTAGTAGCGTGATGTTATATAGCTTATAGCCTTCCTCGATACATGAGCTATCCAATACTGGAAGAATTTTCAATTCGAACCAGTAGTTCCTGAGATTAACGCGTTCAACCAAACAAACAAACTCCTTAGCTTTATAATCATTATTAGTATAGATTTTGTTTTGAATGCATTATTGTATTTAATTCTTCTATTCAATTTGTTTAACTGAAATATTGGTCAATGGTTTTCAATTTGTCACAATTAGATTATTTCTTTACATTTGAATGAATTCATTAATTTAATTAATTTGGACGGCGTAGTGGTTTATGTGGTTGCCTTTTATTTTCTTTTTCTTTTAAATATTACCAGCCATTTTGGTTTCAAATTACTAGTATTCTTGTTAACCCCTCCAGCTAGAATGCTTGTGTTAGAAGTGGGTTCACGTCAGTTGCGCAATGGGTGGGATTTGAACTCGTGACCTCTCGATCACAAGTTCAATGCCTTATCCATTAGGCGATCTGGTTTACATGCTTTCCGACGCATGCAATTGAGCAACAACGCCTACTCCCTTACTCCAGGCTGCTATTGAGACTTTGCAGAGAACTTTTTGTTGGGTTCGAACCCGAGACCTCATGCACAGCAATGGCATTCGCTACCACTGCGCCATAGTAAAAGGACTACAGATATACCTAATTAATTATAGGGCGACTACAAATATATATTAGACTTCTCCCTAGCCTTTATTATTCCCAAGTCACTTGGGGTCGGCTTTTCTAGTCTAGCCGGATTTGACTGGATATCAGTTTTCACACGGAGCGGCTGCCATCTGACCTCCGCAACCCGAAGGCTAACGATACCCTACGGCTAGACCAGTGTCAGGATATTATAGGGCACTGACTTTCCAATAACGACTGCCATAAATGTTCATGGCAGCCGGAACCAACGGCTTAACGTGCTTTCCGAGACACGGAGCAGGCGATAATTGTCAATCAATACGCACATAATTTCGAAAAGTCATATAACTTCCGAAAGTCAGACATCATACATATATGTATACATATATGTATATATATGAGGCGCTCATAGCCAGTTGCACTCACTGATCGGTAAACGATTAGCGAGGTTAAGCAATGTTGGGTACGGTCAGTCTATACATGGGTGACCGCTTACTGGTATTTCATCTGAGCGTCTCCGTGCTTGGAAGGGCACGTAAAAAATCGATCCCGGTTGTTGCCAAATTGACAGCAGTCGTTAAGCCATGTCAGAGGCCTACGGGCGGCTTGAACAACTCCTGACAACAGGTTGGCCACTAACCACACGAAAAGAAGAAGACTCTGTCTATTGGTGAAAACCGCATGAAACTGAAAACTACTGAACGGATTGTTCAGTAGTTTTTGAGTTTATCGCAAACAGACAGACAGACAGACGCGGCGGGGGACTTTGTTTTATAATATAAAGTGGTAGTGATCTATACTTAATATTATAAAGAGGAAAGATTTGAATTTTTTGTTTGTAAGGATTTAAATCAAAAACAACTTAACCGATTTAAAAAATTCCCTTTAAATGTGTAGGCCTTTAGTGTGGGACGCAACTTGTGTCGACACCCTTGCGCCATCACATCTTTCTAGCACAGCGGGTTGTGCTGGTGCTGCTGCTGCATCAGCGGAGACGCTCAAACGGCTTAAATATCAAACCCTTATTGGTGAGTACATATTTGAGCCGTTTGGTGTCGAAACGCTGCGGCCATGGGGTCCATCCAGCGGCTCATCGACGCTTTGCGTGACCAGAGGGCTGGTATTTTCTTTGCACAAAGAATAAGTACTGCCGTTCAACGCTGCCAGTTTTCTGGACACGTTGCCAATTGACGACGATGTGGAGGACTTATGACGATTAGGAGTTATGACGCTTTTTAATTTTGAAGTTTTATTTTCTCTTTATTTTATATTTCTTGCAAATAATTTGTGTATATATTATGTTAATTATTTAATTATGTCAACTAATATTTAAATATAAAATTAAATAAATAAAAATATCTCTCAATATTAGAAAGTTATATTACGACCGTTCATTTAAAAGATTACTGTTACTAACATATAACCTAGTCTACTTTTATGCGAGCGAAGCCATGGGCAAAAGCTAGTTCTAACATAATTACTGAACATTTTTAATTTAGTCAACTGTTTAACCGCCACAGTTAGAATTTATATTATTTTAAATTATTCTAGCACATGATATTTTTAAATGTAATTTGTATATTTACGTAGTGTGTTTGACGCAAGGAGTAGGTTCATCAATAAATATTAGGTTAATTAATTACCTAAAACTCATCGTAGCTGTAAACATTTAAATATCTCACCTTCAATACGAACAGACGTATAAAGAAACATACCCTGATATTCTAAACACAACCAAAAGGTCTTCCTGGCGTTTCAACCTATACAGGCGATATTAAAAAGGTACTGTGAAAATAATAAATTATGGATTACTGCGACCAAAGTTCTTTTTAAATCTATAGAGTCTGAAATAGATTGGTGTTAGCATTATTCTGTCAAGTCTTAAAATGAGTAGTTTAGTTTCAAAACCCTCTAAAATACTTTTCACCAAATAATAGTAAATCTCAAAAAAACATTTAAAATGAACTCTTTTAGCGGTGTTTGCAACAAACTGCTACTTTTGTTAGCTGATATAATAGAATTTTAGTGGGTTTTGTTAAAAACCGTCAGTGTAATGCGATAGAAGCAACAAAGGAGCTTCATATTCAAGCGGAACATTATTTTTGTTCTGATATCGTTTTGGCGGGTTTTGAAACTATACTCCTCAAATACAGAACACTGGTTTTCCCCCGCGGCTTCGCTCGCGTTAATGTAGTTTAGGTTATGATAGGAACGTAGTTTAAAAAAAATATAGCAATTGTTACTTACTGATCTTATCTTATCTTATCTATAATAAAGCTTACATATGGGGAAAGAATTTTTAAAATCGGTTCAGTACTTTTTTAGTTAAGCCCTTACAAACAAACAAACAAAAAATCAACTAATTCCTCTTATAATGTTAGTATTGATTAAAAATCTACTGTGACTGTTTGTGCATGTAGATGAGTTACGATGTTTTTTATTTTATTTTTGTCACGTTTTTGGTTATCCCAAATTTCTTTATTAGTTTCTCGTTCTGTTTTGATATAGGTGTGCCCTTTTATAAGTGTAATAATAGTATAAGTCGCTTCTTTATTTCTATCGTTAAATTTAATTTCTTTTGTTTTGTAAAAATTAAGGCTATGTTTTTTATATTAGTATTACTTTGTTACTATAATAGTTATGTATTAAGCCTAATGATATGTTAAAAATAATGTCGATCGAGCGCAATGTATCTAAACAAAACTGGTAATCGTTAACGGTACCCACAGGACAGGCTTGCCTAGTGTGGGCCACCGGGTAACGCTTAAATTAGTTAATTTTATTTGGCAATAAACAATTTTTATTTTTATATTATTTATTTATTTTATTCGCCAAATAAATCTGTACTCTTTATTCTTCTCCTTTTATATTTTGCAACCAATTTTAATACTGTTGTCTTGAAATATTTCTATTTGCTTTATGTACAAAATTAAACATAGGGTAGTTAACTTATTATGCGTATGTTGGAGAGCACATACGGCCTTCAATACAGAGAGATATTAACCAGCTGTTTCATCGCCAGGGCAGTGTTATGGCGGTGTGCAAGAACGAGTCGGTAGAACCAGTTCTGCCGAGGTTCTACGCCGGCAGGGACATCTTCATCACGGGAGCCACCGGGTTCATGGGAAAGGTCAGTCTTCTACTGATATCCAGTACCTAGTTTAGTGGACACTTAGTCTTCCTCGTTAGTCTAGCGTATACAGGGTGTCCCAGAAGTCGACGTCAAGCCGGAATCAAGTAACAGGCTAAGTTATAATAGCTATCAGAAAAATATAAAAATCGAAGTTACGTATTTTAACAATTATAAGCATTTAAAAATAATCAAAAAGTCTACACCCTGTGACGGTCTTTTTACTCCTGTTACTACAGATATTTATTTTTTGATTTTTTTTTATAAACTCAATTAGTCGAAAAATATTGAGAGCTTAAAGAAGCATTACACAACCTGTATATATTATCGACTAGAGTTGTGGTTTAAGTGGTCGCGTCACCACTGCCATTACGCTGAGAGTTGTGGGTTTGAAACCCACACACTAGAAACATTTGTGTGATTTACAAATTGTTGCTCCGAGCCTGGGTGCCATTTGTGTCCATTTTTTGAATGCTTATAAAATTGCCCGCAATTCAGAAATTATTTCTGGTATAGAAGTAGTCTTAATCGAGAAAAATTAAAATTCCATGGGTTATAAAGTCCCAGGTTATTATACCGGATGGGCTAACAAAATATTATTCGATTTACTGTCATGAAACTTTTAGTAGCAACTAGAAGCTACGATAGCCAACTTGCTAATATGTGTGTGATGTTTCTTCTGTGTCTTGAAAGTACGTAAAAGCGATTGTCCTACGTCGGATCTCCCTGATTATGAGAATGTGGGAATAGAGAGTGTAATATTTGATTAATTTCTATTGGTAGTAGACGGCCAAGTTAAAATAAAAATAATTTATTTATTTGATTCACCAACAGTTATATATAAAAATTCATTTACACATAATACAATTGATAGGTTTAAAACTAATTGCATAACTAATAATAGAAGAATACAGCATGCATTTCAATGTTCATTAAAAACTCTAATATATTTAATAGTAATCAATCAAAATTATAAATTAATCATAAGTTGAAATAGAATATTTAAATAATCACAAAATTTAAGTCAAAGTAATACCAATATAATCCATTACTTTAATCAAGACATAAATCGATTAATTTAATCAATACATAAATCCATTAATTTAAACTATACAAATTCATTAATTCAATTGAAACAAATTAATACGTAATAATTTAATAAGAAAATAATTTAAATAATTTTAATTTAATAATTTTTTTTTTTTTTTTTTTTTTTTTTTTTACCACATACACACAACACCATCTAGCCCAAACTAAGCAGAGCTTGTACTATGGATACTAGACAATGGATAAACATACATATATACTTTTTTTTTTTTTTTTTTTGTAAATACATACATATTATACATAGAAACACCCAGACCAAGACAAACACCCATGTTCATGCACACAAATGTTTGACTTGTGCGGGAATCGAACCCGCGACCTTAGGCGTGGCAGTCGGTTACACTAACCACTACGCCACCGAGGCCGACAAAAATAAATTATTACTTGAGATATATATAAATATAAAACAGAAGTGTTAATTTTATCATATATACAATATAATTTCTGACAAGTAACTAATTGGGCAAATTTTCGAATAGTAATTTGCGATACTTATGCAATTTAACAGCAAAGATGTCAATCGAATTAGTACAATATTTATTCACCGCTCTACGTAGTTTGGGAATCGGAGAATTATATCTCAAAATCGTACTTCTAAAAGGATGCACCATTATTGCCATTGCTTTATGGGGCATGCGGTTGGAGGTGTTAAATTTTAGGCTTCCAAGCAGAGCTGAACAATTTAAATGGCTGTGCAATACATTACAGATAACATTTAGATCCAGAAGCGTTCTTCTCTTTTCAAGCGATGGTATCTTGAAAAACGATAGTCTTTCACCATACCTCTTGTGAGTTTTAGAATTTCCGACAGAGAAGGCTAAATGCCACATGAAACGCTTATGTATTCGTTCCAATCTCAAAATGTGAGTTGAATAATGCGGTCTCCACACAGTGCGACAGTATTCGAGTATACTACGAACCAAAGTGTTGAACAAAAGTATCTTTGTTTGCGACTTACGGAATATTTTAGCATTTCTTATAACAAATCCCAGCATTTTTGATGCCTTTTTAACTATGTGATTCAAATGAGGTTGAAAAGTGAGTTTACTATCTACCTAATATTATACCTAAGTTCCTTATTGTATCAACTTCTTGTACGGGCATGCAGTAGTTCAGTTTGCGGGTGAACTTCATGTGGTAGCATTTTTTAATGTTCAGGTACATCTCACAGGTCGGCCTCAATGGCGTAGTGGTTAGTGTAACCGACTGCCACGCCTGAGGTCGCGGGTTCGATTCCCGCACAAGACAAATATTTGTGTGCATGAACATGGATGTTTGTCTTGGTCTGGGTGTTTCTATGTATACTATGTATAATATGTATGTATTTACAAAAAAAAAAGTATATATGTATGTTTATCCATTGTCTAGTACATAGTACAAGCTCTGCTTAGTTTGGGCTAGATGGTGTTGTGTGTATGTGGTAGAATATTATTATTATTATTATTATTATTATTATCTAGTTATTGCTACACCACTGGCTTATGTGTTCTATGTCTTGTTGTAGAAGAGCTACGTCGTGATAACTATTAATTGTTCGTGAAATTTTTAGATCGTCAGCATACATGGACGGTTTATTATTAAGGTTAGTAACAATTATGAACGTCAACCTTCAGTGCTTACCGAGTTTACATAAGTCACTCAATTTACATTTAAGTTAGTTGCGAGGTTCAGGCAACGGACTATGACTCTCATAGGGTTAACCCTATGAGACTCATGGCCACTCTTTTTCAGTCACTGTTGATTTCTGGTATTCCGTAACTTATGTATGAGCTCAGGTCGGTAATGAGTGCGACTGTTGTTCATGTGGTCTCGTATTCGAATCCCTGGTTGAGCCAACAAAAAGTTATTGGGTTTTCCTATCAAGGAATTTCAACAGCGGCCTGCAGTTAGGTAATTGGTTGGTACACCCCTTGCCTCGGGAAGCACGTAAAGGCATTGAGCCTGTGCCTGATCTCCCTCCGGTGGTGTCAAATTGACGTCACATCAAATGTACTTGAGTTTGCGCACACACTTGTACACTATAATATCTCCTGCGTAGATAGCCAGTCTCCGGTAAGATTGGCGACCGTGACCGAAATTTGGTCCAATGGACATTACTATTACTTATGTAAAGAAATGCTTATTTTCTCCTAGGTTCTGCTGGAACGGCTGCTGTCAACATGTCCAGACATAGGACGGCTGTTCCTACTAATGCGTGAGAAGCGAGGCCAACCACCGCATGGAAGACTGGCACAACTGAAACAGTCACAGGTTTGCAAATACCTTATACGATAAAGCATTTTTTTTAAGGACAACCCGCCTCTGCCTCAAAAACGGAACATTTGTTAAAGGGAAAGGTGGAAACGGGTAGGTGATCTGGTTTGCCCAGGGAGGCCAGTAATATGGTTTCCATAATATTGTCTTATGTTTACGCGAATGTTATACATTGAAATTAAACACTTTATACGGATTTTGTCGCGTTGTTTGTTTTACTTTATAACACTGTCAAAATCAAATCAAAATTATGTAATAACAGTGTTATAAAGTAAAATAAACAACGCGACAAAATCCGTATAAAGTGTTTAATTTCAATGGTTTCCATGTTTGATAGTTTTCTTAAAATTTTTGCTGGATGTCAGAAAACAACAGTAAAAACGAAGGTTTATTTTTATTTTTATAGTTCCTTGTCCTTTCCTATTATAATAAAAAGTAGAACATAACAAAATGGCAATAATATAATATATAGATTATATCCTAAAAGTGCTCTAGTATCATTTTTAGAGAGAAAGTAGGGGAATACTTTGTATATACTTATCGCTGCCTGCATTTATTTTTATATAGCAGACGAAATATGGGTAATATAAAACCTTGGCTAATTTCTTCTGATATTGTCATTAAATTATCTTTATATAAATATTAATCTTCTGTACGTGCGATGCCACTGTACTCCTAAACGGATGGATCAATTTTGACGAAATTGCTTGCATAGGTCTCTGGATGATTTTGATTCACAATAAGGCTCAGTAGATGGCACTGGCAAGCCAACGTCGGTTCAAGAGAAGCCTGCTCTTTAACAATGTGTTATTTAAATTGCCTAACTTCCAAATTTTGAGTCACGTTTCTCTTTTACTAAAAGTGTTATTTGATGGCGGCTTTTAATAGTCATTACTCCATAGGTGTTCGATAATATTCGCGCTCACTGCCCCCACCAACTGGATAAATTGGTGGACATCACTGGTGACGTTTCACAACCACTTTTGGGACTCAATACTCATGCAATCGCACAGCTGATAAAGGTATTTCTTTTATTCAATTTTTATTTTTAATTTGATAGGCTTGCGTTTGACCCGCCCTTTTACCTGATGTTAAGTGACGATGCCGTCGACGATGGGGCACGCTTGCCTAGAAGATACATATACACTCGCGACTTGAAAGAAGAAAGAAAAATCATTTATTCAGTAAGCATATATTGTTTAAAAGGTTATCAGCTCAGTATGTGCTGGACGTCAAAGACCCAGCGCTGGTTTTCAGCTGGCACCCTACAGTGCTACACGGATAGTGGTAGGCATACGATATATAAATAATCTTCTCCCTAGCCTTTATTATTCCCAAGTCACTTGGGGTCAGCTTTTCTAGTCTAACCGGATTTGACTGGATATCAGTTATTACACGGAGCGGCTGCCACCTGACCTCCGCAACCCGAAGGCTAACGATACTCTAAGGCTAGACTAGTGTTAGGATATAATAGGGCACTGATTTCCCAATAACGACTGCCATAGATGTTCATGGCAGCCGGGACCAACGACTTAACGTGCTCTCCGAAGCACGGAACAGGCGATAATTGTCAATTAATACGCATATAATTTCGATAAGTCATATAACTTCTGAAAGTTAGAGGTGCGTGACGTGGGTGCGAACTCGAGATCCTCTGCATTGCAGTCTGTTGGTCTCCCCACTAAGCTATTGCTGCTCATATATAAATAATATAATTGTTTAAAAACTAGTATTTACAACCATAACAACGATTCTTTGTACCTGAAGAAAGTAGTGTTTACTTGTCCGCGGCGCTATGGTGACCTAAGAGTCCTAAGACACTACTTTCTGTTTAGAGTTTTATGGTATGGTAAATGTAGTTAAATAAAAAATGTAAGTTGCGAGTAATTATGTAATATAATTAACACAAGATTTCAATAACTATCAACAAAAGTCACGTAAACTAAAATTATGCTAATTGAACAAAATATACTTGACTAATACTATAAATTAGTAAAATAAATGGTAAATGGTATAAATGGTTAATGGTTTTGGTTTGAGCACGCGGTGTCTCAACGAGAATCGATCGCGAACTGGTTAAAAGATTCAACTAAAACGCTAATGAGCACAATTGCTAGTGATGCATTTATGCGCATTAGCTGAGTGTTCGATTTTAACTCGAACATATTCCCGACAGCAAGATGAGATGCGTGAGGATGGGTGTGCATGATATGATATATCATATATATTATATGCACTTATAAGTGCATATAAAATAAAAACATATTAAAGACATATAAAAAAAGTTACAAATACAATGGTTTATAATAAAAATATTAGAAGAAAAGATTATTATGACTATGGTAAGCAGCTGACTCTAACGCATTACACAATGGTATCTTCAACATTCAATCCGTTATTATCAACACCCGTGTCCGTATTTTTGTTTGGTTTGATGGAACTATACTTAGCACTAGGCCAGCGTTTGGCATAAGAGTGTAAACAAATATCTGAGTCATCTTTCTCACATAAATCACCCGCACTAAGCACTACACTATTCACTGGTCCACTGTTTAACCTCGGCTTTGGCACTGTTGGTTATTTCCGACATGTGCTCTCGCAACAACGTTGAGTTCTCTGAGGCGGCGGGGTCGGCGCAGATTCCTGTCGGCACCGACCCTCGCCGCGGCGCACGCCAGCAGGTTCGTGGCGCGCGCGACATCGACCGCTCCTCCACACGTACGCTACAACTGCGCACACTACGCTCGCTATCAATGCATATATGATAACGTAGTGATGAATATCATGAGGCGATATGGTATTGACTTCCCTTATGTGTTCTTCCAGACTGGTCATGGATGCGTTTAAGTTTTCCACTTCGCTAGATTGCCTTTCGTTGGTAAATGTTATGTTGACGATGTGATTTATTTGGTCAAATTCAGGCACATAAATGGTTAGAAGAAAATCGATTTGGTTTGACTCGTGACGTACTGAATATAATGAAAAGTCCTTGCCCTTGAATACACATTCTTGACTAATAGCAATGACCCCTGCTTGGCTCAGCTTACGTACGGTAACTTGATCGCCGCATATGATTTTTATTGTGTATGTATCACAACAAAAGTAAATGTGCTGCGCTGTTAAATGTAATTCTACCCAGTTATTGGCACAGGTGGATTGTTCAAATAAACATTTATTAGTTACTAAGTCTAATTTACAGAAATCTTCATCATTTTTGAGATTTGAGATTGGTTTGAGCAATTGACACATGTACGTTGGTCCACGGTGCAAACATGTCGCTAGTTCGTTTATACTCATGCTGAAGTAAGAGTCTTTCCTGAGATTAACGGCAACATAATCCGATATTGGTATTATTCTGGTCATATTAATTTTTACTTGGTGTGGGACTGGTATCAGGTTGTAGAGTTGGAAGCTCTCTCTTGATATGAACGGGAACGTAACTTCAATCAGGACATATTTCTTCATTGCTCTAGCCTTGACCTTCATCAATTTATAGATATATTGAAGATCAGTGTTTATATCACTGATTGGTAGTGTCAGTTCGCTAGGAATGTGGCCGTATATGGTTTGAAGCTCACGTTTAACTTGAGTTGGCGTCAACAAATGAGTACTTATTTGGCCACGATAAATATCCGTAAATGTTTCAAGCAATGTATCTTGAAGTCGCCTTAAACTGTGCAACAAGTTGTTACCAGCTATTGCCGTTAGAGTAAAGTCTTGGATATAAGTTATATTTTGAACTTCGCGCCTGAGGGTGCTTATATTGTCTTGCAAGTCAAATAGGTTCTTGTTGATAATTTTGTGTTGTCTATCGATTGTGGATTCCATTTTATTCATAACATTGAATTCCGCTTCGATTTTTCCATAAATTAGACAGGTGTTTCTCGTTGCTTTGTAAGACTTCGATATCCTTGACATATTGTTCTGAAAAACGTGAATCCAACACTCCAAACAGGTCATTGGCAAGATATCCAACACCGTTGATAAGCCCGCGTCGGCGTCTTACTGTCTGTGACGTATTACGACGTCGCCGTCTAGCGTGAACGTCAAAATGCTGTGTTAACAAAAGTTGGTTGTAGTCAATTCTTGGTAATCGTGCTGGCCTTGTTGTACGATCGTATTACAATGATATTGTCTTTCAATGGCTACACAAAGTTTATTTAAATAGTTTGATATCTTGTTATATGTATTTATACTGGTCCAGTACGGCCCCATGTCGTAATACACGATCAAAGACCATTTGTCTCTAATTAATTGTAATTTTGATATAGGATCGAAATACAAAGTCTGGTTGCTTGGTAGTGATTTGATGTCGTACATGCCGTATATTGGTAAAAGAAATGTCATTAAAATAAAGAAAATGGTAGCCATTGTATTCATCTTTGATCTAGGTTTTCTTCTCCGAACTGACGATCTAGTCGTATGTTCTATTTTGTCTGGTTTCGGTGCTGGTTTGTTCTCTTGGTTAATAGGCAACAGGGAAATTTTTACTATAGGGCGTTTCATTACCCCATTTTTGGTTTTTAATGACACTGCTCTGGTTAAGCCATCATTTCCCGGGTAAGTATCGATTACACGCCCAAGAGCCCATTTTCCTGGGGGTGAATTGTCGTCGTGAATTACGACTAAATCACCAATACTAATATTATTTTGTACCTTTGACCACTTTTGTCTGGATGAAAGTTGCACCAAATATTCAGACTTCCATCTTCTCCACAGATCTTGAAATAATTTTGACGTGAGGTGCCATCTGGTTCTGGCATCTTGCTCAGTTTCTATTATGGTTGCTCCTGGTCTTCCTGTTAGGAAATGGGCTGGCGTCAGGAAATCAAGGTCATCAGGATCTTCTTTTAGAGCGCAGAGAGGACGCGAGTTGAGGCATGCTTCTAGTTTAGCCAGCAATGTAGAATACTCTTCAAAGGTTAGTTTTTGCTGACCAATAACTCTCTTTAGGTGATGTTTAAGACTGCGCACTGCTCTTTCCCATAATCCACCAGCATTGGGCCAGCTTGGTATGTTAAAATGCCATTTGATACCCATTTCAGTAACTTCTTTCATGAAGCTCTCGTTATAAACTTGCTGGAGCTGGTTATATTCATCCTGCAACATCCTGTTCGCTCCTACGAAGTTGGTTCCATTGTCACTGTACATGTGACGCGGAGCTCCTCGACGTGCAGCCATTCTGCTAAGAGCAGCTAAAAATGCTGAACTGCTCAAGTCTGACACGAGCTCTAGGTGAACAGCTTTCGTAGCCATGCACATGAAAATTGCTATATAGCCGTTCATGGTTTTTATACCTCGTCCTTTATTCGCTTTCACTTCGACGAATCCTGTGTAATCGACGCCGCAGTGCTGGAATGCGTTTTCAGGATTGACTCTTGGTTCCGGTAGGTCTCCCATGAGTTGGTAGTGCTTACTAGGATCTTGCCTTCTACATGTAACGCATTTCCTTACGAACTTTTTCGTGGCCATGTAACCGCCGATAATCCAATATTGTTGCTGAAGATTCGCTAAGGTAAGACGTACTCCACCGTGAAATGTTAGTTTATGGGCTTGGTCAATCAATACCGTGGTAAGCCTATGCTCGTGAGGCAATATAATAGGATGTTTCATGTCGTGACTTATGTGAGCGTTCCTCAGTCTTCCTCCAACTCGTAAGATTCCATATTCATCTATGGTAGGATTTAAATTTAAAATCTTACTTTTAGAGTGCACATTTCCGTGTTTATTTATATAATCTAGATCGCATGCAAATTCTGTTTGTTGCACGTATTTAATAATCAGCAGTTTTGCGCGACGAAGCTCGTGTATTTCAAGGTATTGTTGATACAATTGCTTTTTAGATGTGACTAATCGCATAATTCTAGCAAAAATACGAACGACTTTTGTTATTGTGCTGTATTCGTGTAGTAAGCGTTTTATAATATCGGTTACTAGGACATGACCTTTGGTTTGTTTATAAATAACAACGTTCGATTGTTTCGAATCGGATGATTTTTCCTCTAATTGTGTTTTATATACGATAGCATGTGGTTTTTCTGGTTTGTATGATGGGAGCCATGAAGGCCCTTGCCACCATAATTTATGGTTAATAAGTTGCTGGACGGTTAAACCACGACTTGCACAATCTGCTGGGTTATCCATGGTATTAACATATTGCCAATGTTTAGATGGTAATATTCGGTTTATTGCCGTAACTCGATTTGATACGAACGGTTTCCACCGGGCTGGGTCACCCTGTATCCAGCCTAATACTGCAGTTGAATCGGTCCAACAATATACGTCCTTAGGGTAATCATGCAAGCATTCTAATACCTTTCGCATTAGCTGTGATAGTAGTAGTGCTCCCATCAACTCTAATCTAGGAATAGTCATGACCTTGTTAAGGGACCCTAATCTAGCTTGTTTGCCCATTTCTTACGGCCTTGCAATAGATTACGCAAGCGTAGGCTTTGTTCGACGCGTCGCAGAACTGCAACTCTATATTTTGGTTTTCACCCATTCCTAGCCACCTGGTAACTTCTATGTTTTTCAAATATGTGAATTCAGATTTCAATTTAGCCCATCCCGCGTTTATTTCCTCTGGTAGTTTATCGTCCCATTCTATCTTTGACATCCAAACATTCTGAAATAATATCTTCATGGAAGTGCTGAGGGGAGTTAACCACCCTAATGGATCGAATAGCCTTGAGATATCCGATAGTAAAGACCTTTTGGTTGCGATAAGAGGTGATTCAACATTAAATTTCATATTAAATATAAAATTATCGCTTTGTGGTTTCCAACCTAGGCCCAACGTTTTTGTCGAATCAGTTTGTTTGAATTCGTAGGTCGCTTCATTGCACTGTGCCCTCTCTAAGTCGGTTAAAAGCTCTGGTTTGTTCGAGGTCCATTTCCTGAGATTAAATCCTCCTAATTGCAGTAGCTGTATGAGATCAGATTTCTGCTTGCGCGCTTTATCAATGGAATGACTGCCTCCACAATAATCATCCATGTAGAAGTTTTCCTCTAACTCCTTTGCTGCCTTAGGAAATGTATGCCTTTCATCGACCGCCAGCTGTTTTAGGCACATCATTGCGAGAAATCCTGCTGGTTTTGGTACCGTAAGTGAGAGTGACGAGCTGAAACGATTGAATAGTTTGGTTTTTTGAATCCCTCCAAAGTATTTTTTGGTAAACTTGATCGTCCTTGTGAACAAGTATCATTCTGTACATTTTTTCGATATCAGAAGTGTAAACAAATTGGTACTGTCTCCACTTCAGAATAAGGTCTTGTAAATCTTTCTGTATATTTGGGCCTCTATACAGTATATCGTTAAGACTGTACCGTGACGACGACTTTGCTGACGCGTTGAAAACTACCCTCAGCTTCGTAGTGGTTGATTCCGCTCGGGTTACTGCGTGGTGTGGTAAGTAACACTCAGGCGAGTGGTTGTTGGTTGATATTATCATATGGTTCAAGTTATAATATTCTTTCATAAATGTTTGGTAATCTTCCTTCAACTGACTGTTTTTCTCAAACTTATTCTCCAAGTTTCTAAACTGAGCTAAAGCTTGCGGTTTCGTAGCACCCAATTTTTCCTTAAGCGATGTGTTAAATGGTAATCGAACTTCGTACTTGCCGTTTCCTAGTCTAGTGGTGGTTTTTGAAAAATGTTCAAGACAGTCGTAGTCGTCGTTAGACATTTCGATATTTTGGTGTATGTCTTCATTTTCCCAAAACTTAAGCAAGTCCTTAATGTTATTAAGAACGACATTGCATTGGTATTGTGGTTTTATGGATCCGCAGAGCAGCCAATGCAACCTAACTGCGTTTGTTGTGCGATAGGTTCGTCTTCGTTTCCTTTCAATATACCGCCTAACATTATTTTACTGTAGACGTCTGCGCCTAGCAGCAAATCCACTCTTTTGTTTACATTAAATTCGGGGTCAGCCAAACTAATTCCTTTTATGTGTTTCCATGACGATGGTGTGGCAAACGTCTTATTGGGCAGGCTTTTGATTAAACTATTCATAATAACAACATTCGTCTTCAAGGAATAATCACTGTGAATTGATTGTATGGTTAATTCAATCATTCCTTTGCAGTTGTTTGATTTAATGCCTACTCCGAAAACTTGACCTTTGAACTGTGTCCTTTTCAATCCTAAAATCTGAGCTGCATTCTCACTGATTAAGGATAGTTGCGATCCTTGGTCTATCAATGCTCTCACGCTATGCTGAGTACCATCTGTACTTGTAACCTTGACTACAGCGGTTGCTAGGAGCACATCTGACATGTCGTCATAGGAAGTGTGTGTTGACCTAGATGAATTCTCTCTGGTTGCTATGTCATTCGGTTTTGTCGACGTAGATGCACTTTGATTTACAAATGATTCGTGTAATAAAGTGTTATGAGCACCTAAGCACTTCCGGCATCGTTTTGTTGACACGCACGGTTTTTTGAAGTGACTGCATAAACAGTTGACACAAAAGTTTAATTGTTTAATTTTATGCAATTTTTGTTCGTGAGTCATCTGTAAGAATTCAGGGCACTGCCATAAACCGTGTTCACTATTGCATAACGCGCAGCTAGTTAAACGCGATACATGAAATGCACCCGTATTCGCTTTCCAATTTTTCTTGTTGGTTTGGCTATTGCGTTGAAAATTTTTCTTTTGATAGCTTTGGTTGTTATGGTCTGATTTTGGTGCGGTTTTTTGATTTATAGGCTCCTGTTTGCGACGAGACGCTTCCATTGCAGTAAATTTCATCTCTAAGTACTCTAAGAACTCTTGTAAAGAGGGAAGCTCTCTGGGCTTTTTGATGGATTCTGTATAATCGGTAAATGTCTCGTTGTCTAATTTTTGCGCTAACAGATGTACTAAAAGCGGATCCCACGTTGAAATATCGACACTCAGATTCTGGATAGCGTGTAAGGACTCCTTTGTGACGTCGTGCAGTTTCTTAATCATATTAGATGATTGCTGTTGTATGTTGGGAAGGCTAAGCAGTGTGGTGATATGGGATGTGAAAATCAATTTTTTGTTGTCATATCGATGGTTAAATATTTCCCAGCATATCTTGTAATTGTCAGAGCTGATCTGTAAATGGTGTATCAGACGTTCCGCTTCACCAGAAACTTTGCTCTTTAGAAACTGCATTTTCTGAGCATTGGACATCGACGGGTTTTTATCAATCGCTTCGCTAAATAAATCTTTGAACGGCACCCACTGGTTGTAACTTCCGTGAAATACGGGAATGCTCATTTGAGGTGTTGACTTTTCCCGATGTTTAATTGCCCACATTTTTGTATTGATATTTTCAGTCAACTCTCCATAAATTTCTTCGTGCTTTGTGAACTCTTCTTGGTAATCAGAATTTTCAGCTCCATTCTCACCTTCGATTTCCCAATGCAGCTTATCGATTTCACCCCAGCGGCTATCTAATGATTTTAATGCGTTTTCAAACTGCCATTTGTTCTCAAACTTGTCAACTTGAATTTTACTTACAGTTCTCATAAGTGCCTTGAAGTTGATATACTGCTTCTTTACTAACTCGCTCATTCTGTTGGACCCTCTCGATGCGTAGGAAGAGTGTTCATAATGAGATGTCATACCTGGTTGTGACTGCTTAACCTCTTGGGCTGCACTTTGGTCAGCACCGATTTGTCGCCTAGCTTGAGTACCTGGTGACGGGTTCGATACCTCCCCTTCTGGTCCACGGGGGCTCACGCCAAGCTGCTGTTTCTTGGTTAACTGGCTCATGGTTTTGTCGATTATTTCTTTGATATCTAAATAAACTTCCTGAGCGGTATCAAAACAGTTCTTTTTAAAATATACATG
This sequence comes from Catocala nupta, assembly GCA_963675205.1. Lineage (NCBI taxonomy): Eukaryota > Metazoa > Arthropoda > Insecta > Lepidoptera > Erebidae > Catocala > Catocala nupta. The sequence continues at coordinate 5,710,467 of OY776105.1, forward strand.
GTCGAATTCAGCTAACTCACACATGTTTCTATGGTTGTCTTGGTAATCCTGCCAATAAGCTTCCAACATATCAGCCTTCCGCTTATAGTTATCGACAGTTTTTCTCTCGGAGCCATCTTTCTTAATGTTAATTAAAAACTTTTAAGAATTTCATAAAGCTCAGTTTGGTTCATAAACAGAGTTGCGGAATCCATATTTGGTATTGGCAATAAAAATGGTTGGTGCGATTAAGAAAATGGTTTGATCTGACCTTATTTGCTCCAACCGACAGCCTCTGCAGCCTAACTTACTCGCTGCACCTTTCTAATAACTCGTGGCACTGTTTCACTTGATTAGCACTGGTTCGTATTTCGAAGGACCATGAAGAAAGTAGTGTTTACTTGTCCGCGGCGCTATGGTGACCTAAGAGTCCTAAGACACTACTTTCTGTTTAGAGTTTTATGGTATGGTAAATGTAGTTAAATAAAAAATGTAAGTTGCGAGTAATTATGTAATATAATTAACACGAGATTTCAATAACTATCAACAAAAGTCACGTAAACTAAAATTATGCTAATTGAACAAAATATACTTGACTAATACTATAAATTAGTAAAATAAATGGTAAATGGTATAAATGGTTAATGGTTTTGGTTTGAGCACGCGGTGTCTCAACGAGAATCGATCGCGAACTGGTTAAAAGATTCAACTAAAACGCTAATGAGCACAATTGCTAGTGATGCATTTATGCGCATTAGCTGAGTGTTCGATTTTAACTCGAACAGTACCTATACATAATAGTTGGTTGTCAAGCGATGCCATCTCGCGCGAGCAATTCAGATCCCGCACGATGGTGCGAGTAAGTGGTAACTCGAAGATACCCAAATTGTACTGATCGGGAAACACAGACTTAAGTAGCGAGTTCCACTCCTTTGTGGTACGAATTATAAAAGTAGAAGCAAAGCGCTTCGTTTAAAATTTTGAAACTTTAAACTACTATTGTTAAACACTTTTACTGGTTACTGTTTACTTCTATTTAAGCTATTTAAATTATAACAAAGATTTAGATTTAATTTGACACTTTCCCCGACGTTTCAGTTGTTTTTCTGCAGCCATGTTCACGGGGAGGCTCCTTGTGAACATGTGTTAATAGTGTTTTATAAATAAACAAAATTTTAACAAAAAGGAAAGTCGACTTCAGAAATGTATATTCTAGAACAAAAAATGCAATAAAAAGAATAAAAATAATTGCGTATTCTTGTGAATAATTAAATTATTGTTATTAATGGAGTCGGTGTCTGCCAATGTATGTTTTTAACTACTTAAACATGAGATGTCTTACTATAATCATAACCTAACATTGGCATGCACAATTACACACATACGCAGGACGCGGCGCAGGCAATTCATATTTATAATTAACTTAATAATATGTAATATTGTCTTCTGTTTACACGAATATTAGTCATTGAAATTAAACTACTATATACGGATTTTATCGCGTTGTTTATTTATCACTTTATCTATTACATAATTTTAAAACTGTTACATTACTACTACTATTGAATTTTACTAATTTTTATGCTAATAAAATTATTAAAACTATTAAAACTATTTATATTTAGGTTTATACTTTCCCCGACGTTTTGGTTGCTTTTCAGCAGCCATGATCACGGGGAGATAATAGATACAGTGTTAAATAAACAACGCGATAAAATCCGTATATAGTAGTTTAATCTTAATAATATGATTAGAAATAGCCTGTGATCCCAAGCATTTTTATCTTCTAGAAGCTTTTGCCCGCAGCTTTGCTCGCATAAAAGTAGGTCAGGACAGAGGCCATAGAACTTAAAAAAAATTGTCTGTTACTCGATGATAACATAGCTTTCTAATGGTAAAATAATTGTTTATATGGCTTAAATAGTTTTTTAATTATGTCATTACAAACAAAAATAACATCTTTCCTCTTTATAATATTATTAAAGTTAATAATATATTCTGTGACCGAGTAATAATCTTTTGAACATTTTTAATTAATTGGATTATAGCGTTCTATATATAGACTATTTGTTACCTATACTTGCCAGGTGACTGTGGTATTCCACAACGCAGCGACGGTGAAATTCTGGGAGCCTCTCGACATGGCCGTCTCCAACAATGTGACCTCCGTCATATCACTTATGGACCTCTGCGACCAGCTGCCCTCGCTCGAGGTCAGTCATACATTTTATTGCCACGATCTAATTCTGCCTAAGGGTCAACTCAGACTGAACGATAAAATGCTCGAGCATGCCTAAAGATGCACTGAGCGACCACTAGAACTAAAACCGAAAAGCTGGACAGACCAGCCACTTTAGCCGATCATTTAGGTAAAAAGGCCGACAAGGTTTTTAGGGGTAAACAGTGCTAGTCCACTCGCTTGCACTAGCAATACAAGGCGACGCTGCAGGAATGGAAAACAACACATGCCAAATGAAGAAAGAAATGCACAAATTCTAAAAGTGCGGCCAAATTAGACGCTGTATGGCCTGTCTTACAAAATTCAAACTGGCCTTACACCGTCTTATTTGGCCGCACACGCAACTATAAAGCCTAACTGTGTCCGGCTCTATCTGGACGTCTAGCAATTCATGCATTTGTGTGTTGTCAGGCGCTAGTACACGTGTCGACGGCCTACACGAACGCGGAATTACGAAACATTGAGGAGCGCGTGTATCCGGCACCGGCCAAGCTGTCACAAGTCCAGGAGTTGTGTAAAGCGCTGCCAGCAGAACTGCTGCATGAGATTACACCAAAGTACGTACCATCAAATATTATTGACTTTTCCGTCCGAGACGTAATTTTCCCACTGGCAACCTTTTGTGCATTTCCAGTTGTCTATGACGCGGAAGTCATTGTAAAATGAAATATCAAACCTGTCAACTTGTTATTGTATCTAGAATCTACACCTACTTCTACTTCTTGTATTACTACTACTACTTGTCCCACTTCTTGTGTTCTTTATTTTGATCTTGTAAACTTTTGAAAACATGAGGCCTTCCTTTTGTAAATCTTTGGCAATTATATATTGTCAGACTTTTGTGTTTGAACAGTGTAATCACGTACCATACGCGTAACATTGTGTTGTTGAGAACTTGGAATAATTGTGAACACGTGTCCTTGTCGGCATGCTGAGCCGCTGACGCTGCCCGCCTGTGGAGAAGGTGTTCAAGGGTTGGGTAAGTTCATTGACTGTATTCGGATTCGTTTATTTTTCAATTTCCTATCTTCAGCGCCCGAGTAGGTAGGGTTTCGGGGGGCGAACTACGGGTCTCCCCCTTAGGATCAGGGTACTACGGGGTCAGGCTAGCACACCGCGCCTCGAAAGGCGTGTTCTATCGGCCGCTGATTAGAGTGCGCGGTGTCTGACATTGATGTTGGACTCGTAGTGGCTATGTGGTTAGCCGCAGAGGACGGCATGTTTGTTGCTCGGCAAGCACGTGGCGTTCGAGCGTCGGAATCATGCGCGGCTAGTGCGAACCAGTTGGTTGCGCAAGGCACGAAGTTGTCTTTAGCGAAAGGGTAGTGTGGTTTCACTGCCACGACGCATCTCGGGTGCTTGCCTGCTCAGCAAGTAAGGGTCATAGCTAGGTGACTCGGGCAATACCCGGCTTGTAGGCCAGAAAGGGTAGACGTATGGATGTACGTCGGGAAGTGAGCGTGCCTTACAGCTCCGGCTCCATACTGGAAATATGGGAGGCGGCTTCTCCGTCGGCCCTAGCGAGGATATCGTTAGCAACTCTCTGAGTTCGCGAGTGGTGAGCGGCATTATTGCTCCGGCACCTATCTGGACAATAGGTAGTGCCACTTGGGCACGAGGTAGCTCGCGAGAACTGGGTCTTAGGATTTCGGGACAAGACCTGTCTATAACTGGTCCTTGAGGGTGCTCTCGGGCACTGGAAGGTACAGCGGCTCTCATTTATATACCTAGCAGGTGAGAAAGTCGGAACGCTATATCATAAACTAAAGTAGTCTGTAGAGGGTAGGGTCTGTTCAATTTTGCTAACCCCATTGATTCACAGCCCATAGACTGAAAAACAATTTTAAGGTTAGTAATCTTGAATATATTTTGTTATTGATTTAGAGCCATGTATCGTGGCCCGAGTACCATTCACACTTGCTGCTAGATCGGGCTAGAAGAAAGATGGCTTCCACTGCGCTAAACAAATTCCTAGCAGGTCTTAGCATTGAATGATACATATTGTTTGTTGTAGCAGAGCGTGGTTAGTTTACTGACAAGCTTCATTTTGATTATTGGAGATATTATAATCATTTCACAATAAAATTGTACACATTCCTACACACATAGTAGTCTTGATATAGCAGTTTGCTTCAATTATGGATATTTGTTGATAATAATAAATAACTTATAGCAAACAGTTTGTAGCTTTTATCGTTTGTTGATAACTTGCGTTATTGTGTTGTATGAAGTGTGTAATCGATTTTTGTTGATAACCTAATATTCAATTGTAAATTGTTTTTAAATAACAATTCATTTGATAAGTAATTGAATAAGAATATATCTTGATGAGTTTGAACCTTGTTGAATTAAAATAAATATCAACTTATCATTCTTATAGATTGTATGATTACAAACAAGTGGTTATTATTTGATTTTTGGGTGATATTACACTATATTGAGTTATTAGTTTAAAATAATTATTGTTTGATATTTGAGTTACCTTCAATTTAACCATTTCAAATTATTAGTTGATATCTTGGTCTGACACTACACACTTAGTGTTCTTATATTGTCATAATATATGGGTGTTTATTGTGTATTAAGGAATAATTATGTAATATAAACTATTTGTGTATATTGATTTGATTTTTATTTTTTACGAATAATAGATTTCGGTAATCTTCTGCTATTAGACCTCAAGGTACCACAAATGAAAGATTTTTACTTATTAATTCCTCAGATAACGCCAGTGAACCACAATTTGACCCTCATATTTAAGATCTTTTATCAAATTTATAACCATATGATGGGCATGGTTTACTTCTCGCCCACCATCACCTTTGCCGGTATATATAATGTTATTAAATGTATATCCTTCTAGAGTGCATGCTTTATATAGTTTGACGCCGTACTTGTGGGATTTATTATTTATATATTGGCGAAATCCTAGCCCGCCTCACCATGACACCATGGTTTTATCTATGACTAAAACCTTTCCAGGCTTTAGCACTTGTTTATATTGAATAAGCAACTTTTCATATAATTCTCGAATTGTATATAAATAAAATAAATATAAATATATATGCTAAAGTGCCAATATTTCAATAAAAGCAAAAAGCGATCTCTACTCATTAATGACGCTATAAACTGATTTCTATAAATCTTCTTTTTCAATCAATAGTCATTTATTTGTGGCGCCCAAGGCCCATTGCTAATAAAATTGCAAAAAAATTGTACATTTTTCTTGGTTTGTAGGTTTCCATAACTTTAAACGTTACTTCTCTTTGGTATTCTCAGACTCTAAACAGTTATCAGCGTATTTATTAGTTTCAGTGACAATCATATTAATTATCTCATCAGTTAAAAACAATTTATAATAATCAACTGGATCGACGATATTAGAGGGAACAGATACTTCTACATTACCTGAAAACTCTTCGATGAAGATGAAGATGAAGCTGGACTGCGGTCGTCACATAAGGTTTCGTCATCTGAAACGCCATCACTGTTTGTGCCTTCGGAAAATGAATTGGGTGGCTGGTTGGGTACAAAATCACTGTCTTATTCACTGTCAGAGTATTCCTCGGCTGTTGGATGCTCAGTCTTAGGCTTAAAGTTTGATTAGTAGTATTACTAGCACACTCATTTGGTTTTTGTGTAGGTGATGATAACAAATGAAATAATTGATCTTCATTAAACGATGAATTTAGTGACAGCATGTTAGAGATTCTTATGTCACTAAGTGAGTTGCATCTGCTTGATAATGCTGAAGATATACACTTTACTTCCTGATGATTAGTTTAACCAATATTATAAGCTATCTTCGGCTTCTTACGGTTCGTGGTAGTTGCAAAGTTGTCTTATATAATTTTTGCTATCCAAACAATAATTCTTAGTGAATGAACTGAAGTTGTATAACTTCAGTTTTTTAAAACTTTTGGTTGTTGAAAAAATATTTATCTCATAATCACTAGATATTGAAGAATCGTCTTTAAAATTTTTAGTGTCACTACTGCAGGATGGCTTAATAACGATGATTTCTAATATTTGAACACGTTGACGGAGAATAGCTGATGAAGTGGGCGTTGTAGATGGCTGAACTGCTGTTTGAAGAACTTGTAAGGTTGACGAACTTGTATAAGTGGCTGCGGGGTTTGAGGTGTTCTGATTACGTCTTTGTCCAGTCGTACTAGTATTTCGTGGCATACTATTTATGTTTTTACTTTTATTGCCAGGCAATAAAAGCTTCCTTTTAGAACTTTTCATTTTGTAATCTTGCATAACAATTAAAAACACGTATCTTATGAACTACCTACGATCACTTCACTAGTAAAAATAATGAAATTCCAGTGTGATTATCGGGTCATCGGTCATCAGACCTTTATGACCCGATAAACGCACCAACAAATCTTTTTTTCTTCAGGTGCGTGTCAGTTCTTGTCGACCTGATACGTATATTTTTGCTAAATATGTAAAGTATTTAACGAGATAATTCTAAAACAGTATTCATCTCTTTTTTATCACTTAAGGTGTCGTATATATCCATCCCGCACCTACGGTAAGATGAGAGTAATTTGTGCCGCACCGTAGGTTAGATCTACATGGGGTTCCTTCGACCCGATATCGCAGTGATCGTGTTAATTGTATGACCAGCTTCACCAGTGTCCACAAGTAGGTATTGTTTCGCGGCAGAATTTCGCAGCATGGCCATAAATTGTTGGCAATTGTAACAACTTGTCACGAGGGTAAAGTCTCTTACTGGGCATGATGTCCAGTTTATAAAACTCTCCTGGTTGACAAGGGCTTTTCTTATGGCAGATGGTACTTCTATGATGTAGTTACACATAAAAGTATTCTTCTTTCCAGACTTGTGGGACAATTTAGTAGAGCCAAGAAATGACGCCCGTGCTTATCTGGGAATTTTTGAGCAAGGTTTTGCTCAAAAATACACTCAAACACCTGTTTTTCACTGAGTGCAGAAGGAACACCAATAACTACTATCCTAGGTCGTCACTTAGCACGTTATTCAACAGAAGGCTCTGAGGCAATGACTCTACTTGAGCCTTTAAGCTTCTCAACGTCATCTCTATTTGCTGTGCTGATGACAACACCGCATTTTTGATTGTTTGCACGTGTAATTTCATTTCATCGGGATAAATTATGGTCTGAATCAAATTCTTTGTGTAGTCACTGCTTTTCCTTTTTTCCGTTGGATAAATAGTAACAGCGCTGATGTTATTAGGGCAGACAAAAGTATTGCTGCCTTTCTTGACTATGTCGGCAAACGAATTATTATCGGTCTGGCTGCAGTTTCTTTTCACTACTTTTCTAATATGTGCGCGTGTGTTCGAGATATTCTGCGTTACCTGTAGGTGCTGAATTGTGGTTAGTGCTTGTAGGGCTTTCTGTTTAACCGACTGATAATATACAGTCATTTCAGATAAGGCATTGTTTACTTTGCGGCACAGATTTGTAACTCATAGTTTGAGTTCCGAGTTTAATTTGCTTTCTGCAGCAATTGTAGAGACCTCACTCCAATAGGTATTTATAACCTTCATCCATCTCTGTATATCCGCTGTGTGAATTACATCAAATGGCTCAGCAGCGGCAGCAGGCGGTTTTACTTCCTGACGAGGTGACGGTAAGGGCAATGGTGACGGCAGATGACTTTTCACTTTAGTTGGCTGCGCCCAAATGGGCTGGAGCTTGCCATTTTTCAATACTTGAAGTCAGACAAAACCAATAAATATTGTTTCGTCTATGCACGTAAAAAACTGCAATCACTCGATATAGACGTGACACACTTAATTATTCACCAAGTCTAACATTTATATTTATAACATTATAATATTTATATATTGCGCTACAATACACAATAAACACGTCCGCATCGATCTAGAATTGAAAAAGCAAATAGTTTTTCACTGCATGCCTTGTTATAGGCTAAAAACCTCTACCATGCAGCCATTGATGGGCGACTTGCCCACTAAACTTGTCAAAGAGACGAGACCCTTCGCCGGTGTCGGTACGAACTTTGCAGGTCCCTTTTTGGTTAAGACATCACCACTTCGCAACAGTAAGGTTGTCAAGGTCTATTTGAGTGTCTTCTTCTGCCTGGCAACCAAGGCGGTTCATTTTAGAGGTAGTCTCATCTCTCTCAGCTAATGCATTTGTTGCGACCTTGAATAGATTTGTTTTACGAAGAGGACTGCCGTCTTTGATTCGGTTGGACTGCGGCACCAACTTTAAGGACACAAACAATTATTTGAATGATGTATACACCATTCTTTCGGGAAATCAAATTGTTATTGGTAATAAATTGGCCCACCGTTGGATAACCTGGCTATTTAATCCACCAGCTTGTCCTTACTGGGGTGGCATATTTGAAGCTGTTGTAAAATCCGCCAAGACACCTTTGCGACGAGTTATTGGTGAAACTGTATTGACCTTTAAAGAGCTCGCAACTGTGTTTTATACGATTGAGGCCGTGTTAAATACGCGACCGTTGTGCCCGATCTCTTCAGATCCCAATGATTTGGAATCCCTTACTTTTTGATTGGACAGCCCCTTGTCGTCCTACCCCTTTGTTGATACGAAACTTAATCGTCTCTCTCGGTTTGAATTGGTCCAACAACTCTCTCAGAGTTTTTGGAATTTAGAATATTTGCATATTCTTCAGCAGCGCGTCAAGTGGAATGATAAAACCGATGTCGTTGTGATGGCGTGCCCCGTTTTGCAGAGGTTCTGGTGGACGGTTCGGTAATAAAGAGCAAGTTGCAATTTTGTCACGATTGCCAGTCAATTAGCGGACAGGTAGGCCTGTCCGGGGCGGATACTTACTTTAGATATTAATAACTTTTAAACTTTCACGTTGCATGATATATCCTCCGGGGCGCAGCGGTAGTGAATGCGACTGCTGTGCATGAGGTCTCGGGTTCGAATCCCGGGTCGGGCCAACAAAAAGATATTGGGTTTTTCTGTTAAGGAATCTCAATACGAGCCCCGAGTTAGGAAGTTGGTGGTGTTAGACACCCCCGTGCCTCGGAAAGCACGTAAAGCCGTTGGTCCTACGCCTGATCTTTCTCCGGTCGTGTCGGATTATACGTCCCATCGTATCATGAGAGTTAGGCAACAGAGAGTGCACTTGTGTTTTCGCACACACTTGTGCACTATAATATCTCTTGCGTCGATTGCCAGTCTCCGTTTAAGATTGGCCGCCGTGACTGAAATTCGGTCGTACGTACTTACTTTATTACTAGTAGAATTCATCATCACTATCATAGCCGAAAGACGTCCACTGGATGTTTCATCTACATACTTGAGTTTCTTTCTAGTTTAGTGATAGTAAATATTATCACTACATATTATAAAACAAAGTCCTTCGCCGCGTCTGTCTGTCTGTTTGTTCGCGATAAACTCAAAAACTACTAACCGGATTTTCATGCAGCTTTCACCGATAGACAGAGTGATTCATGAAGAAGGTTTAGGTATATAATTTGTTAAGGTTTTGTACTAGCCGTGCGAAGCCGGGGCGGGCCGTTAGTAATTTTTATTTAAAAAACAAATTAAATTCGTTGTTAATGTAATAGAAAGTGTTCAATAAAAATCTTGTTGTGTTCTTTGATAAGTAGATTTTATAAAAAAAATCCTTACAATGTAAATTAGAGACTGAAAAATATTTGCGTCTCGATTGAATCGTACGAAAAGTTTTATTGTTAAATTTAATAGTATAAAAAATCTGCAATCGTATAAAAAGTTTAATTAAAAGACTTTTGTTTGCAATTGCACTTTGCCATAATTATTATGTAAGTACTTGTACTTATTTCAATCAAATATTCACCAATCGCACGCTTACTGCTTACAAAACCATCACACCATCCGATCATCGCTGCGGTGCATTCGCGACTGGTTGTGTACCGAGTGTATACCGACCTCGAGGCGCGTAGGTGTGACTCGCGTTCCGACCGATTCTATGAAGGTAGAATACTGTTAGATAACATTACCGTGCCCAAGGTAGAGTTAATAATTATGCAATATTAGATTTTGCCCACGGCTTCGCTCGCCTTAATGTAGATTTCATCAATTAATTTCTATCCCTCAGGAGCATTACTTTTTTCTAGATGAAGTATACCCTTTCTTCTTTTCTGTACCTCCAACAACTTGTATACGAAATTGCATGATGATCGGTCGAGTAAACAAAAATCTCACATTCGCATTTATAATGTTAGAGAGCATAACTTTTATCTCTAAGGCGCAGTGACTAGTGTGCCGTCCATGAGTAAAATGTTGTTTAGTGTATTGTTTGTTACAGATATATTCAACCGAAGCCCAACACCTATATATTCTCGAAGGCATTGGCTGAAGCAGCCGTAGACGAGCGTCAGGATCGGAAATATTCTATCGCTATCTTCAGACCTTCCATTGGTGAGACATCGTTTTTATTGTATGTGTGTGTCTCTGTGTGTGAGTAAGTGTCTGTTTGTGCTTGTGTATGTGGCGTACTAAACGGTTGGTTCATAATACCATTAGTTCTCGAAGATAATTATGTGAAGTCTGCCAACCCTCATTGGGCCCGTGCACATTTGTGGGAAAGTTTATATACAGGTGTATATAATTCATAATTCGCATTTGCATTTAAAACTAATATTATAAATGCGAATGTGAGTTTTTTTGTTACGTGTCATCATAATATAATCATACAATATTGCATACACATTGTTAGGGGAACAGAAAAGGACATAAAGTTTCTTTCATCCAGAAAAAATACTGTTCCCCAGGGATATAATAATTAACATAATCTGCATCATTATATATATTATCCGACATTATCTTGTACGTAATATTTAAAAGTTAGCCTTTAATAGCACTTATTTAGTTTAAAGAAGACATCTCCTGCAGGAGGAATATTTCCTTTGTCACGAGGGACTTTACAAACATTCAAACAACGGACACAAAAAGTTATGATAGAATAGGAGCAACCACTTATGTGTACACAGAATAAAAACATTGCGGGGCCATCTCAGTCTCCCACAGCTAATGCTTATTTTCGCAGTGGTATCGTCCCATCGTGCACCAATACCCGGCTGGATTGAGGGTCTGTCAGGCGCAACTGGCATCATTATTGGCATTGGCCAGGGAGTCCTGAAGGTGTTCAACATACATTTGAACGCCAGAGCTGATATTATTCCGGTGGATATCGTTATTGACAATATGCTCGCCGTAGCCTGGGAGACTGCCACTGAGAAGTAAGTAGCCATAGAATTATTCGGTCCTAGTACTCCGAAGTATAAGGTGTTTAATAATGAGAGTCAGAGCGACGCTCTCTGTTGTGTCAGGATATCGCTCAGGAGTCGTCATTCGCGGACCTTCCCTATCTGCATTGAGCGCTGCTGGGTGGGTCGCTGATGTAGTTTCAGTTCCAGCGACCCACCTACCATATAAAGCAGCGAGTTGCCACACCGTGATGGTTTTAGTCGGTAGGCGCGAAGTCTCGGGAGAGCCCGATATAACCCCATCGCCTTTCCTTGTGGCGAGGGTTAGGGTAGGTAAGGTTATCAAGAGCATTATACGATAAAAAATAAAAAAATGTGATGGCCTGGGTGTCCTAAAGATGTTCATCATAGACTTAAACGCCAGAGCTGATATCATTCCGGTGGATATCGTTATCGACAATATGATCGCGGCAGCCTGGGAGACTGCCACTGAGAAGTAAGTACTCCTTCAGTATAGACCTATTCAACGCGGACGTGTTTTCTGTGAATTTACGCTGCATTTGAAAATTATAAATGTATAATAATTATTTCTTGTCATCAGCACTTTATGTGTGTCGCGAGTCATTTACATATACTGCAAATATGTACTAAGACATTTACAATTATACAATTAAACAATAGTGTTTAAAATGATGCCAAACTCGAGCTTTAGTCCATTTATCCGAGCGATAGAAATAAATCGAGTGACGACACCAAGGCTTTACTACAAACTGTAATATAATATGTGAAAGTGAATGAAGCCAGAGAAGTGTGTCAGGATCGTAGCAAATAGAAATCCGTAGTCTCTGCCTACCCCTATGGGAAACAGGCGTGAATTTATGTATGTATGTATGTCGGTAATATCCCCGGAAGAACTAATGGTACACGTACGTGGCCTTAGGAAAGTAAAAGACGGTGAAGTTGTAATTAGCACTCAAACCAAAGAGGACATTGATAAATAAAAGAGCTCAAGCAAATTAATTTCATCACGCTTGATTGTAGAGGAGACAGTTAAACGTCGTCCCAGGATAACCATTATTGGCGTACATGCTGCACTCAGTGAGAGAGAGGTCTTCAAGTGCATTTTTGAGCAGAACCTGGCATCCAAATTTCCTAGACAAACACGTGACTCGTTCTTTGCCTCGGTTAAGCTAAGTCATAAATCTGGAAAAAAGGACATTGCTATATGTAATTATATAGTTGAAGTACCATCTAGCGTTCGAAAAGCCCTTATAAACCAAGAACGAGATTTTATAACTTGGTCATCATGTCCGGTGAAAGATTTCAACCTAGTAACGAGGTGCTACAATTGTCAGCAGTACGGGCATGCAGCCAAGTTCTGTCATGAAACCAGCCCTACTTGTGGTCACGGTGGCAAGCCAAGACATTGCATCTAAAAAAGCATTAAGAAATCTGCCCCTCCAACCTGTGCCATATGTAAGAGGTTTAAGAAACCTTGTACCCACCGAACTGAAGATATGAGCTGCCCTGCTAAGAAGTATGCCGAAGACAAATACATACATTCCATCGACTATGAAGGCGCCTAAGAGCGTCGTAACCACGTGGTAACAAGCACATAAAGGTATTTATAAGTTATGGCTAATAAGATAATTAATGACCTCGACTCTTTCTCTGTATCTGAAGCCAAAATGAGCGGATTAGAAAATTGCACGAACTTTCTACCCAAATCTGTTGAAACTTGACGATTCTCACTCTAAACATCCGTAGTACATCGAAACATAACTGCTTGCGAAGTACTATTGTTTTAAAAGAATGCTGGTGGTCAAAGCGGATAACATGTTTACCCTCCCTTAATAGCTATAAGGTACATAGTAGTGAGAAAATCATTAACCAGAACGATGGCGTGGTAGCATATATATAAAGTGATTTAAATGTAAGCGTACAGGAACCACAGACTGCATCTCTTTGATAATTAAAATTAATTCTGACACAGTCATCTTAGCAATTTATAAATCCCCTTCCTTAAATGTTGACAAATTTTTGTTTTACTCAATTTACTTTTAAATAATTTGAACCTACATACCTATATAGAAATATAATAATGACAGGGGATATTAATATAAATATTTAACCAGGAAAAATGGATTCTCGAGGACTTGATTACTTTAATATTTGTTCTTTCCATGGTCTCTTGTCGACTCATACCCAACCGACATATCAAAGTGGGTCATATCTGGATCATTTTATTATTAAAATAATTTATCCATCTATTACTTTTGTCACAAATTCAAGTATAACAGATCATCATGCTGTACTACTAACATTAAAACTATCACTTCTTAAAAATAATTGCATGTCTAGCTATACCAAAATAAACATGACTAATCTAGAAGTGGCCTTACGTGCTATTGACTTTGCCCCTGGTTACTCTTCCGCTGACGTGAACATTTCACTAAACTACTTTATAAATGTATTACAATGTGCAATTAATAGAAATACCGAATCAGTGAAATTAAGCAGTATATACAAAAACATAAAAACCTGGATTACACCGGGTCTTTTGCGATGTATAAGGCACAGGGACAAACTTCATTCAAAAGCTAAACAGTCACCTGAGAATGAGATTATTTTAATAACATACAATAGATATCGAAATTTTGTAATAATCTGTTAAAGAAATTAAAACTGGACTATAACAAGGCTGAATTAGAAAAGGCAGGCAAAAATAGCAAATTATTTTGGAAATTTATAAAATCCAGTACCTATTCTGCAAAAAATCAGGCACCTCCGCTAGAGTTACTGTTCACAGACACAAACCCCCGATAGGCGACCAACAAAGCTAATAACTTTTTTGTTAACGTCAGCAAAAAATTAGCAGGAAAAATTTCATTCTCAGGCAATCTACTTTTATCTCCTCCCCCCAAATTTTATCCGCCGTCTAGGCTTAAATCTTTTGTATTGCTAGAAACTGGCACAGAGATAGCAACGAAGTTATAAATGTAATTTCTGGACTAAAGGACACTTGTGCAGTTGGTTGGGATAATATCCCTACCAACGTAATCAAAAGATTTAAACGCTTTCTTGCTCAACCTTTAACTCATATATTCCAAATATGTATGACCGAAGGAATTTTCCCTACAGGATTAAAAAAAGCTGTTGTTATCCCGGTCCATAAATCCGGAAACAAAAACGAGTTAAACAATTATAGACCAATTTCTACGTACTGACATTGTCGTAAGTTTTAGAAAAGTTAATAAATAATAGATTAATAAAATACTAAAGAAAAAGAAAAATAATATTGTTCACCTCTAAGGTAAACAATATTCTTTCGTACAGACAGTTTGGATTTAGCTTTAGTTGAACCGCATAACTGCTTGATCGTTGTGGATCAAGCAGTTATGCGGTTCAACAACTGACCATATAACCTCTAACTTGGATAATAAAATTCATACAATTGGAATCTTCTTGGACATCGCTAAAGCATTCGACTCTGTTTCGAATTCTATATTGCTTAAAAAGCTAGAATCGGTTGGAATAAGAGGCAAACAGCTACAACTTTTTGCTGACTATCTAACTGATCGATATCAATGTGTAAACATAGGCGAAATCATTAGTAAATACATTCCAAATACTTCTTTTGGAGTTCCCCAGGGAAGTATTATCGGTCCTACACTTTTCCTTATTTACATAAATAATCTGTGTAATTTGTATCGTCGGAACGGGGTTACAATATCATACGCGGATAACACAGTAATACTGTTCACCGCTCAATCACGCATCGAAGCCTATCAGCAAGCTCAAGAAGGTTTCAATACTATCAGTAAATGGCTCTCAAACAATTGTTTAACCTTAAATGCACAAAAAACTAAATATATTCATTTTTCAATGCGGAACAAAAACACGCCATATAACATAAACAACATTATTGCACACAATCATAATTGTCTGCTATCTGCTGACACCGCATGCACTTGGCCCACTTTAGAAGCAACCGATTGTATAAAATACTTAGGCATTACGCTTGAAATTAACCTTAATTTTAGCAATCATATTTATTTATTATGCAATAGAGTACGCAATCTAATATATATTTTCAAGAATCTTCGTAGCGTTGCAAAATTTAAATTACTATAACAGGTGTATTTAGCATTATGCTAATCAATCATAACCTATTGTGTAACATCGTGGGGTGGAGCATCGAAAACAATATTATTGCCATTAGAACGTGCGCAAGGAGCCATCTTAAAGGTAGCCACATTCCGCCCCTTCATATTCCCTACCTATGAACTATACCAATCAACTAACATTTTAACGGTGCGACAACTATTTATCCTGCACACTGTCCTTAAACAACATAAACTTCTACCTTTTTTACCGACAAATAAAAGATGGAAAGACTTAGTTTGTGAAAGTTTCCAAACTAAGCATGCTTACATGAAGAGTTTTCTTATTCTTACGGCCTTTTTTGTACAATAAACTAAATAAGTTGTTAGATATATATAACATTAATCATAATCAATGTCACATAGTTTTTAAAAAGTACCTAAAAACGCTTACGTATCCTGATACAGAGAAATTGTTAGTAGTTGTAAAATAATTTCTTATTGTTTAAGCAATTTTTCATTATAATTGTTATTGTTTAAAATTATTTTAGTTGTATACTTAACTATATATGTTTGCAGTACATATTTTTTGTATGTACTGCATGTTGCATGTCATGTTTTTGTAGACCTTTACTTTATTAACAGTAGAATATAAATGTAATATAAGAAACAGCCTGGAACACAGGTCTCTGACCTAGTTCAATGTAAAAACAGCCTTTATAAACAAGTCTCTTGTGTCCAATATTTAAATTATAAATGTTTTCCTTTAGATTAAATATAGTTTTAATGTGCATTTAATACAGTAAGTAGCCTGTAATGTGTATATAATTTTGTGAAGACTTTTATTTATCGAATAAAAATTTATTATTATTATTAGGTTGTGGAGGAACGTGATGTCCCTCCAATAGAAAGAGAGGATCCTCTGACCGGGCTGGTGTCTGGCGGGCCGCGGCCCGACTGTTGATGTCGAGATTTTGTATATATATTTAGTCACCGAGTAAACTTCACTTGCGTGGTTTAGGGTTATAAGGCAAGCAAGAATATAAGCGTCTATTGTGTACAACACCATCTGTTGTCAGTCATCGAAATTTCTTAGTCTGTGCTCTGTGTGGTGTCGTTAAAAGGTCTTTATATATGAAATTGCAGTTTATGTTGTACATTAAATTTTATAGTTTCTATACAAAATGCAATAATTATTATAAAATATATTTATATAATAATATATGGCCTGTATTAAAATGTCCCACTGCTGGGCACGGGCCTTTTCTCAGAAGGGTTAGGCCATAGTCCACCATGCTGACCCAGTGCGGGTTAGCATACTTCACATATCTTTGAGAACATCGAACGACCACGAAGTCGGGACCGAGTAGGCTGTGTACCTTTCAAAATAAATACCTAAATTTCTATGTTTTCGTTAATCGTCTTTTATTTTGTAGATTTATGGAGACGCGCGTATACTACTGCGGGTCTCAAGAGAACCCGCTTACGTGGCAGCAATTATACACATGTATAAAGCTTACTTCTCGGGAATATCCCTTCGACAATGTCGTCTTCTATCCCGGCAGCTTTGACGTCAAGAACAAGTATGTCAATTTTATTTTTACCATATTTTTCCCGCGTCTTCGCACCTGCAAATGTAGATTTACCTTAGTAACAGTACTTTTTCTGGATGAAAGGCACTCGATGTCCTTTTCTGACCCCTTACAAAATGTATGCGAAATTTCATGATGATCGGTGGAGTAGTTAAGGATTGAAAGCGTAATAAACAAACAAATAAACAATCTCCCATACGCATTTATAATATTAAGTTACGATTATTTATAAAAAGAAAGCATTTTTCTGTACACCTGGAAAACGCGTATTTTGTGTAGTATTAGTTTTGATTTAACGTTCGACACGTGCTCTAGAAAACGCTGTAGTTTTTTATAAGGTCATTAACGGTTGTATAAAACGTCCGATATCAAGTGAATAATAGTATTGTATTGTGGCTTCCACTATTTAGGTTATTATAAGGTTAATATAAAGATGCGACCGTCTCGTTTACCCCGTGTCTAGCGTGACGCTGCATACGCATAAAGGTGGAGACAGACTTTGCGAGGCATGCGATGCGAACGGCGCGCAACAAATGCCTCGCAAGGTGAGTACCTTCATATTCGTGGCAAGGCATGTGCTACGTACGAGCGAGGGCGAGCCAACGTATGTCTGCAAACGCTTCAAGATCAAAGCGCCTCAGTGCGAGCGTTACATGTTACGTAGTTGCGCATGCACTTTACGAGGTGTGCGCCGCGTACTATATCCACGCACGCCTCGACTGAGAAAATGAAACTGCGTTTGCTCGGACCGAACTAACCCACGCAGCAGTAGTACTTTTATTTTCCCTATGATTTTTCACGTCTTTAAGATCCTAAAATATAATTTTTTATTTTTCAATACAGTGACGAGCATATATTTATTTCATTCGAAATTAAACGCCTTTTGTTTTTATTGTTATCATAACAATGTTTTGGATCCCATAATAATCAGCTACTTTTATATAATGCAACTGCTTTTCGTTAAATTTCTTTCTCGTCCATATTCCGCGCAAAAATCACAGCGAGGCGGACACAACCGTTCAAACGCAACGCACTGCTCGCAATGAGCCGACACACGCTGGCTCGCCTCGCACGTGCGCAGCCTGTGCCTCGCCACAAACATGAAGACAGACAAACGAGCCGTTTACTTCGCACGCGATGGCTCGACCCGAGCATATGTTGGTATATTTTTTCGACACGCACTTGTCAAGCAGAAGCATTTGTTGTGCTCCGTGCGCAGCGCATGCCTCGTAAAGTCTGTCTTCACCTTTACAGATATAGATAATGTAAAGGTCAGTATGTGTGTATACACTGTAGTGTGTACCTACATTGTCATTTATTTTTTCAGATACTTGTATAAGTTTTTTGTGATGTTTGGGCAAACAATCCCACTCTACATAACTGAATATATATTGAAGATTTTCGGAGTTAAAATACCGTGAGTATACACTGTATATAGATCACACGTAGAACACAGGTATTGAATTTTATTGTATTGCTTGGTAATTTTATAGGGTAGTTACCTTTGTTTGATTTTGTACATTATTTTACACAATTTTAAAAGCAATGCAAATAAATATTTTCGCTTCTTACATCTGGACACTTAATCAAATTGTCTCTCAGATGATTCTCTTTCTTCTTCCCTCTATTTGTATTATATTAGTTTATATATAAAGTAATATTGTTGTATTTTTCAGAATGAGCTTGGTGGTAGTTGCGGAACACCTACAAGCAATGAACCGACTCTTCGCATTCTTTGCATGCAACGAGTGGACATTCGATATCACCAATGTGAAGCGTTTGAGACTACGGCTACAAAAGACTGACGGACATCTCTACCATTTCAATATAAACGATGTCAAGTTAGTGAATTTTAATTATTTATATGTATGTATCATAATGTTTACAGTTACATTGTAGATAATTGAAGAAAATAATAATTATAGTAGATATATATAAGAAAAGAATGCGTAAATATATCATAAATTATACTTTAATTACATCTCCTTCACTCGGAATCAATCCTGTGTCACGGGGGACTTCACAAACATTTAAACAACGGGAATCAATTATTTGTGGCCCAAACAATTTTTGTACTGCTTTGGGATCGAACCTACAACACTCAGCGCACTAATAGTGACTAATCGACCAGTAGACATTTGTTTTTGTGTCAAAAATAACATTACTTTTAACTATTTAATTTTCTATTACACTTTCATGTTTCGATTGCTCTTTAGATGTCTTCTGAAGAGCGGTCACAGAGAGACTAAGATGGTGATCACCTCATTGTCTTGAAGTGTACTTATTTTAAAGTACCCGAAGACCATTAAATTTTCGGTATACATGTGACGTTTCGATAATTTTTCAGCATGGCTGCTGAAAAACAAAAGAACCGTAGCACGCAAAGACGTTGTCCTCATTAAAAAAAAAACAACTACCGCATTCGGAATAATTGCTGTGTAGGGTCTTGACTGTGCGGGGTCTTGACAAACCAAGACTCGGAACAACCATTTATAAAACATATAAAATGTATACTGCCCACAACACTCTCCACAATGGCAGCGGCAAGGCATTTACTTAAACCGCTATTCTACGCGCCATCCGTGCAGTTTTTAACTTGTGTTAAACAGTGCATAATTAAATGATATTCTTACAGATGGGAAGAACACTTACAGAATTATGTGCGCGGTGCGCGCAAATATGTTCTACGTCAGAAAGACGAAACATTACCACAAGCCAGGAGACACCTCCAAAGGTAAATTCATGTACATAATATCAGCTCTGTTTATAAGCTATCCCGCTGCTGGGCTTTAGCCTCATCTTAATAGGAGAAGGGTTAGACCATAATCTACCACGCTAGCCAAATTCCAGAAATACTGTTTCAACTTCGAGAACATTATGAAGATCAGACATGCAGATTTCTTCACGATGTACTCCTTCGCCGTTTAAACAAGTGTATGTTAGTTTTATTTACGCCCATAAATTCGCAGCGTCAGAGGTGCGCGCCTTGGGATCGGACTCCTGACCATTGCGTGATAGTCCAACGATCTTAGCTTGGCTATGCTAGGCTCATGTTATAGTTAGCAGATGGGCAATTTTAACGGAGCCTGGCTATCTGTGACCGAGATATTTCAGTGCACAAGTATGTGCACAAACACAAGTGCACTCTTTGTTCCCTAACTCTCATAATCCGACGGGACGGCAATACAACATAGGTAACCAGAGAGAGATCAGGCGCAGGACCAACGGTTTTATATGCTTTCCTGTGTATGGGGCTGTGTAAAACTGCCAACTTCGTAACTCCTTGTTGCTACTGCAAAATTTTTTGTTACAAAAACCTACTTATCTATAAAATACGTTGGTTAAATTTCATTATATTTTATTGTTTAAATTTCATTCATGGTGTGTGAACAAGCATTTTAGATTTGGATAATAATAATGTGTAAAAAATACTGCTTCGTCGGCACAGCGGTAATGAATGCGATTGATACGCGCGAAACAAAAAGTTTTTAGGTTTTCCAGCTAAGAACACCGTATAGCAGCCTGGAGTTAGGCAGTTGGTAATGTTACATTACCGTGCCTCAGCATGCGTGTGAAGTCGTTACGCCTGATCTTTCTTCGGTCGTGTCGGATTATCGTGCCATCAGATCATGGCAGTTACAGAACAGAGGGCGTACTTGTTTTTGCACACACACTTGTGCACTATAATATCTCCTGCGCAGATGACCAGTCTTCATTAAGATTGGCCTCTGTGACGACAATACGATCTGAAGGACATTAGTTATGTCCAAGAGTCTTAAATTGTACCAATACTACGTTGCTTAACTTTAAACTTTATCGTCTCCAGGTTACGAATGCTTCATCACGGCGTGCTACTGTTGCTGGCGATGGCCTGCTGCATACTACTCCTGTATATTATCCAGAAGGTCCTCATACCACGTCTACTTGTCATTTCATAGTTTTTCAAGAGACTATTCCGGCAATAGGAATTATGTCTGTCGCGGGGGACTTTACAAACATTCAAACAACGGACACAAAGAACATCCAGACTCGACATTGCGTAAACTGCACAATTGCAGATTTAGTAATAAGAATAAATGAAATATTATAATTGTAATTTAGTCTTGTAGAATATTTAATCAATAAACATTGTTTTAATTAAATAAATCATTTTTTAATATTTATCTCGTTCGCCGTAACTTAACTCTCGGCGCAACCATTTGTGGATCATACAAATTTTTGTCCCGTGTGGGGATCGAACCCACAACACTCGGCGCAGCGGCGGTGGCGAGGCGACCACATAAACCACGACGTCATCCGTGAAGTTTTACATATATAAAATCAATACATATAATCTGTATACGTTGATAGAGCATTTCATTACTTATGTACTATCGACTTGAGCGACGGTTGACCATTTCAGAAAAATTTTCGCTTGCACACGACGACTTTAAGTGATTCCGCCCTGAAAAAAAACTCAAACAAAAAGGTCGTAGTCGTGGTCTGCTATGAGATTTTAACCTTCGGAGTGGTCATCCGTCGCTCAAGTCGTCCATGCAAATGGCGACTTTTTAATCAATATTTACTCATTTTTTATTATTGTTCTCATACAAGTATCTTTATAGTGCATTGATTCAAGTAACAAAATGGTTTACTTTAAATAATTTAGTACTGAACCCCAAAAAAACAAAATGTGTTAAATTCATACTGCCTAATGTAAAACATCTTGGTCCTAGCATAACATTGAACGGTGAGGTACTGGAAGCAATAGAATCCACAGTATTCCTGGGCATTACACTTGATTCAAAGTTACAGTGGGGTGCGCAAATATCTTGTCTCTCAGCGAAACTTAGTTCGGCCGCTTACGCCATTAGAAAAGTCCGTGGATTAACTGACGTTGATACAGCTAGATTAGTTTACTTTAGTTACTTTCACAGCGTTATGTCATATGGAATATTATTATGGGGAAAAGCAGCTGATATACAAAGTATTTTTATATTGCAAAAAAGAGCTGTGCGTGCAATTTATCAATTAGGAACTAGAATCTCGCTCCGAGAAAAATTTAAGAATATAGGTATTTTAACTGTAGCATCACAATATATTTATTTTAATATCATGCATGTCCGTCAAAATATATATTTATACATAAAAAATAGTGACATACATAACATCAATACTAGAAATAAATATAAATTATGTGTTCCATTCTACCGTCTACATAAAGTTCATGGTTCCTTCATGGGTCTTGGTATACGTTTTTATAATAAAATCCCGAGTAATATTCTAGAATTACCAGAGAATAAATTTAAAGTTAAAATTAAAACTTGCTTAATTTCTAAAGCATATTATAATATAGATGATTATTTAAATGACAAACATCCATGGCACTAATATTTGCATTAGATCACAGGATATTAAATGACCAATACTAACACTTATGTTTTTTTTTAATATATGTATATATATATATTTTTTTTTTTGTAATATTACACCTTGCTTAAGCTGGAATTTGCATTACTGTTACATTCAGTCGTATTTTAATCAAGAAGAATGTGCAATGAAGACAACTCGTGATTATGGACAGTTCCGTTAAGCTTTCTTTTGAGTCTTATCCTGTATTCTGGTTTAGTGGAATTCGATAATTTACTTCTACTTTTTATTTAAACAATTAGATTAAACTACGGACTATAATCACGTCTTGTCTTGATTATTTATGTACATGTAAGTGGATGCTCCTATTTACCATACTGCTGCTTTAGAAATCAAAAATCAAAATCAAAAATCAAAATAAATTTATTCAAATTAGGTTACAAGGTAACACTTATGAATGTCAAAGTAACTCGTAATTTTTTTTCCGTGAATTTACATTTACTGCCACGGTCAGCAAAGCAAGGGTGTAGGGCTCATGAGAAGAACGAGCAAGAAACTCATAGCCAGTCTTTTTAATCGCCAAGTATACAATAATATTTCGTTTACAAATCATAACTGTAAGGTGCTGCAACCATTTCTCCATGAACTACTACTCAACATACTCAAGCATTTGATAAAATTTGATGGTAGCCTCTAAAGCAGCAGTATGGTAAATAGGAGCATCCACTTACATGTACATAAATAATCAAGACAAGACATGATTGTAGTCTGTAGTTTAATCTAACTGTTTAAATACAATGTAGTAAATAAATTATCGAATTCCACGAAACCAGAATTTAGAATAAGACTCATAAGAAAGCTTAACGGAACTGTCCATAATCACGAGATGTCTTCATTGCAATTCTTCTTGATTAAAATACGACTGAATGTAACAACAATGCAAATTCCAGCTTAAACAAGGTGTAACATGACAAAAAAATATATATATACATATATATATACATATATTAAAAAAATATAAGTGTTAGTATTTGTCATTTAATATCCTGTGATCTGATGCAAATATTAGTGCCATGGATGTTTGTCATTTAAATAATCATCTATATTATAATATGCTTTAGAAATTAAGCAAGTTTTAATTTTAACTTTAAATGTATTCTATTATATTCTGGTAATTCTAGAATAGTACTCGGGATTTTATTTTAAAAACGTATACCAAGACCCATGAAGGAACCATAAACTTTATGTAGACGGTAGAATGGAACACATAATTTATATTTATTTCTAGTATTGATTTTTTTTTTTTTTCTGTTCTTTTTTTCAGCCACTTGAACACACACAAACATTCAAATCGGTCCAGGTTTGAGGATTGAGGACTGATTAGAAGCGTCTGAATTTGAGGTTTGAATTCCACACGGAACAAAAATTTGTTTGATCTACAATTGGTTGCTCTGGATCTCGATGTTATTTGTGTCCGTTGTTTGAATGGTTGTAAAGTCCTTCGCGGTACAGGAATAATTCCTATTGCCGGAATAGTCTCTTGAAAAACTATGAAATGACAAGTAGACGGGGTATGAGGACCTTCTGGACAATATACAGGGGTAGTCTGCAGCAGACCATCATCAGCAGGAGTAGCATGCCGTAACGAAACACTCGTAACCTGGAAGCGATAAGGTTTGAGGTTAACTAACGTAGAGCCGGTAAAATTTAAGACTGGTGGACATTATGTCCTTCAGATAGAATTTCGGTCACAGCGGCAATCTTAATGGAGACTGAATAAACCGATATTTGAACTTGAAACCTTATGCACATCAGTCATACACTACCGCAGTGCTGACAAGGCAGTTCTCTAGACCTTATTAGCAGCTAGATTCAAAGTGTTTGTTCGCACACTAAAAACTAAATTCAACAAATAAATAACTCAGTGAGGAGACCAACAGACTGCAATGCAAAGGGTTTCGGGTTCGGACTCACGTCGCGCACCTCTGATTTTCGGAAGTTATATGACTTTTCGAAATGATGTGCGTATTGATTGACAATTATCGCCTGCTCCGTGCTTCGGAGAGCACGTTAAGCTGTCGGTCCCAGCTGCCATGAACATCGATGGCAGTCGTTACTGGGAAGTCCGAGTCTTCTAATATCCTGATACTGGTCTAGCCTTAGGGTATCATTAGCCTTCGGGTTGCGGAGTTCAGATGGTAGTCGCTCCGTGTAAAAACTGATATCCAGTCAAATCCGGTTAGACTAGAAAGCCGACCCCAAGTGACTTGGGAATAATAAAGGCTAGGGAGAAGATTTCCATTGGATTAGGAGAGTTAGGTAACAGAGTGCTCTTGTGTATGCACACACACTTGGGCACAATAGACACTATAATATTTCTGGCATAGATAGCCAGACTCCATTAAAATTCGCCATCTGCTAAAACCGTAGCATGGGTCTGACACCTAGCGGGATTCCGTCAGACTGTCTGGTCTTGAGTTCGAACCCGCGGCTCGTACCTCTGACTTAGCGAAGTTATGTGCAGATTAAATAGGTAATTTACGCTCGCTTCAACGGTGAAGAAAAACATTGTGAGGAAATCTGCATGTCTAATCGCTGTCTAAAAGTTGTGTTAAGTCTGCCAACTCGCACTACGGCCTAACCTTTCTGAAACTAGGAAGAGGCTGGGCAATCCCAGCAGTAGAACAGCTTATAAATAGCGATGATATTATTATGAACATGGATTTACCTTTGGAGGTGTCTCCTGGTTTGTGGTAATGTTTTGTCTTTCTGACGTAGAATGTATTTGCGCGCGCCGCGCACATAATTCTGTAAGTGTTCTTCCCACCTGTGAGAATATCATTTAATAATGCACTGGTTAACATAAAAAAACAAAAAAATTGTTTATTTTCCACCAAACAATAATTTCGCACAATGTGATATTTCAACTATACTCCATTTGGCCAGGCACCCAACCAAAGGTAAGCAATCTTGATGTGTTTCCTACCCAAAAACCTAGTCTAAAAATGCTGCTAATGATCAATGTAAATACAACAATAACGATTATTAAATCAATTGAACCGTTCGTTTAAGCAGTAGTTTATTTGTTTTACATGTGTCTCCGCAAAAAGTCACTTCAAGACCGCCCACCACCAGCCAAGCACCTAACCAAATGGAGGATAGGTAGCAAAGTAAATATAACAAGAAGCGTATTATGAGGGTTGGACAGGAGCCTAAACTAGGGAACCCTGTATTTCAGGTCTCCTGGACACTTACCCGTAGCTTCGTGTTTTTTTACTTCATAAGTTTTATGAAATCTGTGTGAGCGTGTGTCAGTGTGTATGCGTGCATGCGTGCGTGCGTACATACGTGCGTGCGTGTGTGCGTGCGTGCGTGCGTGCGTGCGTGCTGTTACACGCCACTTATGATGAGTCTTTTAAAAAAAGACTAATTTATAATTTCGTCACTATATTGACCCGAATACAAAATTTCAAATAATAAAAAATATTAGAACACAAAATAATGGGAAAAGTCGAGTGGTCAAAGTTAGTGCTAAAAGAAGACTGCCTGTTTCTCACGGCTCTGCCGCCTACCGGGATACATGATATCTATGCTGAGTCATGTCTACTCTACGGAGGTCCCATACATAAAGGGGTATGTAACACCTCCCGGGATAAGAGGAAACATACCCTAAGGGAATGTTTCTGATAACTTAATTAATACGTAAACGCGGCTGACTTGAAACTGTTTCTAATTCAATGCCAGAGTCTTCATTTGTATTTGTTACTATAAGCTTTGATTTTGAGCACTTGCCCTTTTTACAAAAATATAAAATAATTAAAGATAACCATAAAATTACTGGTAATACACTAAGAATTGGAAAACTTATATGTTTATTTAAATCGTTTGAAGTTTCTACAGAATTAATGTCATCTATGATTTGGTTAGATACAATTTTAAGGTATTAAGGTTGTCTAATTTGACATTATTAATCTTAAAAGAGGGAAGATTTAACTTATTTACACGATCAATATTGCAACAACTGTCATTAATAATGTTGAAACTAGATGAGACTGTTGGCAATTTAATAGTAGGAGCAGTTTCTCTTACTAACCTAGTATTTTTACAATATGCTGTACAGTTATATGGAATATTAAGGATGCCTGTACCTGATATAACAATATCTGTCAATGTACTATTTGAACATTCAATTGTAAAATTATTATAATAATTATTATAAGTTTTGTTGGTTTTGATTGTACAAATGCCCATTTTTTTTTGTTTAGTTCATGCCAAATATCAATGTCACCATGAAGGAATCTATATTGACAATTATCTGGTAATGCAGGTTCAGTTTTAGTTATTATATCTATTTCACAATATTGGTTGCCTAATACTGTATAAATTTCAGTCAATTCACAGAGGTAAGTTTTGTAGGATATAATTTAACAGTCATGCAGAGTTTTAATAAATGTGAATGTAGATTTATCTTTACTTAGGGCTAAGAACTGTTCAGTAGGTAAAATCAGGCTAAAAGAATTTGGTACTTTTGTGTTATGTGGGATAGGCAATGAAATATTCTTATATAAATTGTATTCTAATGCACTAACTAAGGGTATTTTTATGACAAATACTAGCTTGTTATCTAAATAATAACAAATTAATTCGGCAACATTAAGTAGAGAATGAATATTATTTATTTCTAAACTTATTGGAAAATCTTTATAATTAGGAACTACCTTAAGATTACTAACAATATCGTCATACAGTTGACGAGGTGTTAGAATTGATGGGTGAAGAGTGTTACTGTTAACAAATAGGAGAGCATTTAATATATCTTCAATCTTAAAAGAAAGTGTGTACAAGTTAGATTGGAGCACATTTAAAACATTTTCAAATCTAATTTTAAAACTATTAACTATTACAATATTTGATATATTGTTATATGCCATAGTCATTTTATCTATGACGTCATTCAATTTTGCTTGATTGATATAGATTTCATGTAGAGAGTTATTAATATTAGATATAGCTGACTGGGATACAATAATACTTTCTTTGACTGCATCGGTTATCTTGTTTTCGTTTGTAAATAGTTTTTGAATAGCGTTATTATAATTTTCAGCGTCATCTTCGTCTAACGTACCAAATATGTGCCTAAAAATTACACCAATGCCAGAGACCCAAGCGGATCGTTTAGAAAAGTTATTAGAAATTATATTTATTTATTTATTTAGCACAACCACATCATATGTATTTATACATTTATAGGAAACATTACATAGTATTGCATCTGATACATATGACAGTTACGGTATGCATAACATTGGCTATAATAAGGTAGTTACTTATTTTCTAACTTATATCTACTAGTCATTCAAATAACAACAAATAAATTCGAAATGTGTGGAGAATTAATCTAAGGAGAATAATTTTAACAATTTAGTCTTATAATTATTGTAGGAATCGTTGAAGATGTCAATTTCGGTGTCGCGACTTTGTATACTATTGTACTGATCAAGAAGTCTATGTATTGGTGATTGCCGACCCAAGTTGGTTCTACAAAAAGACGTGTGAAAAATTTTTGAGATTTTACGCCGGGGATAAGAGTGAGGAATGGCTAAAGACACTTTATTTAATAGAAAGCTGCACTGTATATGATTATTGATCAATGTATGGAGGAAGCAAAGGTCAATGATACGTCTACGATTGTTTAGAGTGGTCATATTAAATTTACATAGTCGTTGATCGTATGGGTTTCTATGGGAAAACCCACTGCAGGAGTATGCAAGACTTCTGGTGAAGGCTCTCTGAATGCTTTCAATCCGTTGCGAACTAACAGCATAGTATGGTGACCAGACAATACTGGCGTATTCAAGATTGCTGCGGACTAGTGTGTTATACAGAAGCAATTTAGTATCAAGTTTCTTAAAGCCTACTGTATTTCTTCTCAGAAAGCCGAGCATTTGCGCAGCCTTTGTGGCAGTTTGGTCAATATGTGTTTTAAAGGTCAGCTTTGTATCAATGATAACGCCCAAATCACGAATTTCAGTGACTTCTTTTACATAAGTGCCGCCAATTAGGTACTTTGAGGCAAGTGGTTTTTTTTTGCGGGTATATTTAATGTAAAAACATTTATTGACGTTAAGCGTCATATAATTAGCGCTGCACCAACACAGAATTTCATTCAGGTCATCTTGGACTAGTTTGGAATCACTGGTTGTTTTAATTGAACGATACATTTTTAGGTCATCCGCGAATAGGGATATTTTGCAGTGTTTGATGCGAGAACTTATATCGTTAATAAATATAAGGAACAGCACTGGTCCTAAATGAGATCCCTGAGGCACGCCAGATACAGCAAGGTAAACTTGTGATTCAAATCCATTGATGGCTACTTTTTGAGATCTATCTTGCAAATAGGATTTAAACCAGCTGAGTAACGATCCGCCTACACCGTGAGCATTTAATTTTTTTAATAAAATTTCGTGATTCACCCTATCGAAGGCACTACTAAAATCTGTGTATATTGCATCTATCTGAGATCCGGCATCAACTTCCTGAGATAAATCGGAAACAAAGTCAACTAAGTTCGTTAAAACTGATCGACCACCTCTAAATCCATGCTGATGTTCAGTGAGACTATTATTGACTAATGCCACGATTGAAGGATAAAGTATGGATTCAAATAGTTTAGAAAAACACGAAAGTATGGATATGGGCCGGTAATTTTTAACATTAGCATGGTCCCCTTTCTTGAAGATGGGTAAAATACGTGCCTTTTTCCACTCGTTAGGAAATGTTCCCTCTGATAAGGAAGTGTTATAAATTAACATAAGGGGTAACGCAAGTGATCGTCCACACCGCTTAATGAAAATAGGAGGGATCATATCAGGTCCTGCACCTTTTAAGCCATCAAGTCTTTTTATGGCACACTGAATATTGGTTTCAGTAAATTGTAGTTTCGACATATGTTTGTTAGTGGAGGAAGTTACTGAATCTGACGAGGTAATGTTAGAAATGTTGGAGTACACGGAACGAAAATGAGTCGCAAATAGATTCGCTATGTCGTTTCCGTCCTGCGCTACTATATTGTCCATAAACATTTTAGCTGGTAGTGTTGAATGTCCACCGCGCTTGCTTTTAATGTAACTCCAAAAAGCTCTGGGGTTTGAAGATATATTAGACTCTAATGTATTTTTATAATTATTGTAACAATAATCATACAGTTTATGGCAGCGATTACGTAGTAAGTGGAATTCAATTTTATCTCGGGGATTACCATATATTCTAAATTTTTTACGAACTTTATTCTTCTCGTTTAAAAGTTTGATCAGTGCATTACTAAACCATGGAGGATAACGCGCGTTCTTAGCCTTCTTGAGTGGCACATGTGTGGAAATAGTTTGTCTTAAAATTATGTAAATCTCGCTCACCATTTCATTAACGTCTTTACATTGATAAAAAACACTATGCCAGTCAATCCTATTTAAATCTTTAACAACAATCTTATAATCAGTCCCATAAAAGTTGCATCTATCCATAGGATTAGGAACTAAATACTTAATATTGCCATCACAAGGTAAATTTACTAATAGACTAGGATGTATTTGGTAACTTTTACTTAAGGAACATAATGGCCTAGTTACATATGTATTTGATATATTGCTAATAACTAAATCCAAGAGACGATCGTCACTATGGCCACTTTGTCGGCCTCGATGGCGTAGTGGTTAGTGTAACCGACTGCCACGCCTGAGGTCGCGGGTTCGATTCCCGCACAAGACAAACATTTGTGTGCATGAACATGGATGTTTGTCTTGGTCTGGGTGTTTCTATGTATAATATGTATGTATTTACAAAAAAAAAGTATATATGTATGTTTATCCATTGTCTAGTATCCATAGTACAAGCTCTGCTTAGTTTGGGCTAGATAGTGTTGTGTGTATGTGGTAGAATATTATTATATTATTATATTATTACTATTCTTAATACAATTAAATTGAGCTAAGTTGTTTGACAACATAAAATCTATGAGAGAGTATCCTAAATTTACATTATAATTAAATGGGGTTAGGTGTGTATAATTACTATCCGCGCGCCAATCAATAAAACCTAGATTGAAGTCCCCAATAATGACGACGTCGTTACTGCTGTTATTGCTCATTACATTATCAATGGAATTTAATATTGTTAATAGTTGATTTAATTTTACCGGTGGTGGCAAGTAAACTGCACAAATAGTAAATTTTTTCATACTGTGATTTATAGGAACCTCAATTGATACCCACAAGTCCTCGATATCGTTAGTCTCCCAGTTTTGTACTCTTGCAGAGAAAAGGTCACGCGACACTGCAATCATAACCCCTCCGCCATCTTTTTTAGCGGTTTGTGAACAAATTCGATCCCTACGGTAAACAGTATATCTATTATCTATCAACTCAGAACTGCATATACTATCGTTCAACCATGTTTCTGTGAATACAATAATCTTATAGTTTGAGCTTAAAATATTCTTATATAAATCGTTAGTTTTAGTCCTTAGTCCTTGTACATTCTGATAATAAATATCAAGCATTTTTGTAACAAAATTCTAATACATTTACAATGAAACAACTAAGATAAGAGTTAATTAATAAGATTAAGACTATCTTCGCTTCTTATGTATATAGCCTGATGATTTACATCCTTACGCACATAAACGCGACCATTACGGACCCACACAAACTTGTATGAAAGTTCTTTAGCCTTTTGCCGTGCAGCAGCGTGTAAATACTTGTTGCTTGGGGTCAGATGTTCCGTAACGAAGACAGGGGATCGAGTGCCGCCAATGCCTAAGTGGTGTGTGCTAAGTTTGTGCTGAGGGTGCTTCTTGTTGAAACTGGTTACAGCTGCCAATAGTGTATCGCGGACACGGGGGTTTCGCAGTTTGGCAACTATAGCGCGAGGTCTATCATTGTCTCTGGACAATTTAGCGACCCTGGTTACAAGGTGTATATCATCAGAAGTTAACGGATTTTCTACCGCTTTTGTTAGTTGGACTATAGTAGTGATAAGGTTTTCTGACCTGTTTTCTGGGACACCGTTGATTTCAATGTTGCATTGCCTCATATGCAGTTCGACCGAACAAAGCCGCCCTGTTAAGTCGTTGACAATTGTCTTGAGTTTTTCGTTGTCCTTCTTCAGTTCATTCATACAGGTATTTGTATCATCCAATCGATTCTTCATATCTTCATACTGTCTATTTAAAAATGCCATAGATTCCTGATAATCGGTAATCTTTTCATTAATATTTTTTAGCTCAGAAGTAACTAATTGCTTGATAGTCAATTTAATCGCTGTGGAGATTTCATCTTGCAGTATCGCGCGGAGTCTTTCTTCAGTGACGAAACTGGGTAAGTTTTGGGGTGCCAGCAACGATGACTGCACCGATTCTGCCCGTGGAGTGATGTTGGCGCGGTGAATACTCAACATGGTAACTTCCGAATGAGAGCTTGAACCAGTGCCTGCGGTATTGTTTGGGCAATCAGAGTGAACTTGGCGAATTGGCGTGTTGACATTATCGGTTTTAGGCATTCGATTACAACATTCAGGGCATTTCCAATTACCTTTCCATTCAACACTCATTGAACGAAAACGCCTTTCAGTTATGTTGGCACATAATAAATCAAATGATGCACTGCAAGTGAGACATCGCAGACGATCCTTGCCTTTAATCGGCACTAAACACCCAGCGCAATTTATTATTGGCATTCTTTCGTCGAACGTTAGGATTATTATTTAAAAATATTATTATTTATCTTGCACTACGTTAATGGATATGAATTCTCTCAAGCTAAATTGGTATGTATGCGACAGTAATAAGGTGGACTTTCCAGTATAATTGCGGGCTCCGGTACACGCTCGCTCGCCGCGCTTGCGGGGATGTCGTGCCCAAAAGGACGTAAGCGCCGTGGAAATCGCGGTGTTTACGCGTTGTAGCAAACACAAATGATGCAACACTTTTTTCACTTTAGCAGATAATGATAAATGTTGTTTATTGGATTATTGTCTATTTTAACACTGTATATTATATGTAATAAGTATATATAGTCTATTATAATTAAGGTACACTTGTTTGTTTTGATATAAACGTACTACAAACTCACTAAATGAATTTATTTTACGGAGCGGAACAAAAACACTTCTTACTACCGACATGCAAGAAACAACATCCATTATATTATGAGAGAATGAATCGAAATCGCGTAGAATGTCCGCATACAATGAATCTAAAGGAGTCAACATATTTTGGCACTGATTTTCGTCAATTTCTTCGTTTTCTCGACATTGAAATCGTATTATACTGAACACGTTATGAATGTTTTCAATATGGATCTTGAAAATAGACACATCTACAGGGATAACAACGTGGAATTGGTCATTTACCACTTTTAGAGTGCCAACTGGATCAAAGAGTATACCCGGACCCTGGGTGATGTATTCAACATATTGGTTGCCGTGATATTAACGACCTCCAGTCTGTAATTATAAGTCATAATAACGAGGTGAATTATGCGTTGCAAAACTAGAAATAATATACTAGTCTAAGTATTTAAATGTGCCAGTTTCACCTCATCGAAATGGTGTTTGATGTGACGTCGATTGATCAAAAGGGATAGAGTATTATTGCCATGAAGTTTCACAATTTCGTACGGGCCTTTCCAAACAGCTGATAAAGCCTTACGTAATCTAACATGGTTCCGTAAGTAAACGTAATCACCAACTTTGTATCGAACTTCGCGAGTGTGTCTATCATAATATGCTTCTGACCGTTCTTTTGAATCTCTAATATTTTGAAGTGCCTTTTCACGGGAAATTTTGAGGCGATGTTGGAGCATTTTGATATATTCGGGATAAGTTGTATCAGTGGTAGATTCGAAAACAGAATCAGGTATATATGGCTTGTGACCAAAGACGAGTTCATAGGGTGTAAAGCGAGTTGTTGTATGGATACTGCTATTGTAGGTTAACATGGCAGTATAAACGAATTTGTGCCAATTGGTTTGATTTTCATTGACATATGATTTTAAATATTCCTTAAGGGTCGAGTGACTTCGTTCAAGTGCTCCCTGTGTCTAAGGATGGTAAGGTGTTGACCAGATCTGTTTTATTTTTAAAAATTCACAGTTTCTTTTAAATAAATCGGCAGTGAAATTAGTTCCTTGATATGTAAGTATAGTTTTGGGAATACCAAAGAGGGATATAAAATGTACTAAACATTCACATGATTCTTCTGCTGTTGCATTGGAAATAGGATAAGCGATGGAGAATTTGGTCAGGTCATCTTGAAGAGTAAGTATAAATTTAAGTTTTTGAAGTCCGGCTTCAGGTAATGGTCCAACTATGTCAAGGGCAATTCTCTCAAATGGGCGAGTAGAGCTCGTTGTAATTTGCATAGGTGATCTGTTAATTCTGCGAAAGGCCTTATTTGACTGACATAGCGCGCAATTTTTTACGTAATTCTCTATGTCAGACCTCATATTCTTCCAATAATAGCGTTCTCTGATACGGTCAAACATTCTATTCGAACCGAGATGCCCTGCTATGGGGATATTATGATTTTATCTAAGAATTTTTGAAATTTCTGTTGGTACAGGATATATAATAGTATTATGATGTATATTGACTTTAATATTAGTGTTGTTAAATAAATACATAAGCATGCCGTAAATTTTAACAAAAGAGTGGTGCTCAAATGTATTTTTAAAGTCTGATATTGCTATTTCATTTATGTTGCCACAGAGAATGATGTCATCTCTAGCTGATTTTAGGGTTTTAAATATATCAGTATATGTGTAATTATCGAAATAATCGACTTTCGTCAATAGTAGATAGTAGGCCTTTCCCTTTAAATCTATTTTTTTAAATGAATAGAGTTCTCTTTCTGCTTGTAAAATATTATTTGAATCTTCTGACTCAGAAAGCACATCCTGAAGGTAAGGGTTGGATTCATCAAGATCTATTGATACAGGGATGATAATTGTCTTATTACTACTCTTTAATAAGGATTCATTACGTTCTATGATTTGAGTGTTATAAGTTTCTTGTTTATTAGAAAAGTACTTTAGGAAATCTGAGTATTCGTTATTGGAATTGGTAGGGATGTGTTCTCTCGTTTCAGGTATTTCTACAGGGGTAGGAGAATTTGGAGAATCTGTGGGAGTAGGAGCAGTTAACGGTTCAATGTTTATATTTTGTTCGTCGAAAGGGCTGGCATCTAGTGCACCTAGATCAATTAGTTCATCAAGGACTTCCTGGGGAATTTCCAATTCTGGGCTGGGATTATTTATACCACTGGTAGAGGGTTGATCTTGGGTTATTGGATTAATGGGAAATCGAGACAACGCATCGGCATTACTATTTATTTTTCCTTTCTTATATTCTACCTCGTAATCAAATTCTTCGAGTTTAAGTCTCCATCTCACTAGTTTGGAACCTGGATCCTTGCAATTAAATAACCACTTGAGCGGACGATGGTCAGTTACAATTTTGAATCGATGACCGTATAAATAAGGTGTAAAGGTTTTTGTTCCAAATAGGATTGCCAGGCATTCCTTCTCGGTTACGCTGTAACTACTTTCGGCTTTATTTAGGGTTCTTGATGCATATGCGATAGGACGGTCATTACCTATCGGGCCTTGGAATAGTATAGCTGAGATTGCAAAGTTAGATGCATCGCATGTTAAGACAAATGGTTTACTGAAATCGGGGTAAGCTAAAATAGGAGCAGAAATTAGGGCACTTTTTAGACTTTCGAAAGCTAATTGTTGTTCGTTCTGCCAATTGAATGGAATATTTTTCTTTAAAAGATGGGTAAGAGGCTTAGCTATTTTGGATAGATTAGGTATGAAACGGCGATAATATGAAACTAGCCCCAAAAATGATTTTATGTCTTTGGGACATTTGGGTAATGGAAATTCAGATCCAGCTTTGGTCTTTTCTGGATTTGGTTTTACTCCTTTATCTGTAATAATGTGGCCCAGATATGATACTTCTTTACGAAAGAATTCACACTTATCGGGTTGAAGCTTCAAATTAAATTGACGTAGTCTTTCAAAGACATCGGACAGGTTTTTATGTGAAGGTCAAGGTCAAATGAGTGAATAACAATGTCATCCAAATAAACAAAGCATTGCATGCCTTGTAAGCCAGATAAGACGGAATTCATAAGCCTTTGGAAGGTTGCAGGTGCATTTTTGAGTTCAAAGGGCATTCGAGTAAACTCGAAGTGTCCTTGCGGAACTGAGAATGCAGTTTTAGGTGCATCCTTGTCTGCCATTTTTATTTGGTGGAATCCAGAGGCCAGGTCAAGAGTACTAAAATATTTGCATTTGCCTAATTGGTCTAAAATTTCTGAAATATTTGGTATCAGGTAAGAGTCGCCTATAGTAATATCATTTAGTTTGCGGTAGTCTATTACTACGCGCCATTTGCGTTGGCCTGATGCATCAACCTTTTTTGGAACTATCCAAATCGGTGAGGACCATGGAGACATTGAGGGTTTAATTATACCTTCATCAAGCATTTTACTAATTTGAGATTCCACTTCTTGCTTGTGGACTTCTGGGAATCTGTATGATTTTGTGTTAATTGGAATAGTAGATGAAGTAATAATTTCGTGTTGTAAAGCATCTGTGGTAGTTAGTTGATCACCGGGAAGATGAAAGATATCTGAGTAAGTAGAACAGAGATCGTATAAAGCATCTGCTTCTTCGGGATTTAGGTGGGAAGCTCTTAGTTGATTTAGCACTTGCTCAGTTCGATTGAGAGTATTGTTTTGATTTATTTCAGAATGCGATGTATGGTAAACTGTACTTTCTTCAGGTTTATCTAACGGTAAAATTTTTATTTTCAGATCTGAATCAACGTGTATTGGAGATTCGGAGATATTAACGATAGATAGATATATTTATTCTAGAATTGTGCTTCACTTTTACTATACAGTTCGCTGTCAGAATCGAATCGGCTATGTGTTGGTCAAAGACTAGGCCTTCTTTAATCTCAGGGTTAAACACAGAACATTCTATTACCGTCTCTGTTCTAGGTGGAATAGTGTAGGTTGGTTCACAAAATTTCAACACAATTTTAATTTTATTTATGGTTAAGACATTTTCTACATAATCTATTTTACAATCAGAGTAAGCAAAAAGGTCATTGCCAATTATCCCATCGTATGGAAAATCTATGCTGGGGATTATATGAAAATTATGGTTCAGCGAGTAAAAATTAATTAATATATGTCCTAAAGAATTCATTGGATTTTTTGTAGATCCTAGACCATGGAAAGTTATAATATGATTGGTAATTAAAGGCATTTTTTCAATTACGTTTATTTTCAAAAAACTGATAGAGGCATCACTGTCAATAAGTAATTTAAGAGGCCTGCTAGAAACTGAAGTCAGTACTTCTACATAAGGTAAGTATTTTTTTGTGGAATTTGTTGTAACACTATATGCTTCAAATTTATTCTTTCCTTTTTCAGCAACTGTACAGGATGGACAAGATTTTGATTTATGTTGGGGTATATCAATAGGCGGAAATGGAATAATGTCAGAATCAGAGTTTTGTTTGTCAAGGCCACTATAATTTTGGGGCTGGTTACCCGGTTTGTTAGTGGATGATTTGGAATCAGCAATTTTGTAAATGCGACTATGATTTTGGGACTGGTTACCCGGTTTGTTAGTGGATGATTTAGACTCAGTGATTTTGTAAGTGCCACTATGATTTTGGGGCTGGTTACCCAGTTTGTTAGTGGATGATTTAGACTCAGTGATTTTGTAAGTGCCACTATGATTTTGGGGCTGGTTACCCGGTTCGTTAGTGGGTGATTTGTAAACAGCGATTTGATTAGGTAAGGCTTTAGTATCGGTTTGTCCGTTTGTCGTGCCCGCACGATACTGAACGGGTAGGACTACTCGTTTAAATTATTGTTAATAACATCCTCGGGATTCTGTTGATACTCGACTACGTCAACAGTATGACCAGGTTGATTATTTCTGGCAAAACTAGTCGACGGCTGATTAGGTTGTAGGTTTTGCAAATTTCCAAATGACCTATTATAACTGTTATTGTATTGGCGTTTTCGGCAGTTATCTATAGTGTGGCCTATTGCTTCACAATAACGACACACGGAAGGAGCTGGATTAGAACGAAATCCTTGGCTGTTAGGCTTATTGGCAACATTCACATCGCGCTGTGTTATACTACGATTTAGCTGAAATTGTCTTTGGATTGTACGTCCTTGGCCGAATGAATTGTAATTATTAAAAGAAGGCGTATTATGTTTAAAAGTACTTTGTAATATTTTTTCTTCGGACATAGCAAAATTGATGGCGTCATTCAAAGTTTCTGGGTCGCGACATCTGACTACGGTGGATATACGAGCATTCAAACCGCTAATAAAAGTATGCAACGCGAGATCTTGCATTGCAGCGACACGGCCAGCAAGTTCACCTTTCTTTTTAGTAGGTATTGAAATATTAATTTCAGTTAGGAGTTTTGATAAACATGATTCAAGACGCAAAGCGAACTGGTTAACCGTTTCGGTATTAGATTGACGACAATCTTGAAGGTCGGAGAGCAGTGCAGCATAGTGTTTCCTTTCTCCGAACTGAGATTTTAAAAACTCTTCTAACTGCTGCCATGTGTCAAAGTCTTTTATGGCACATGCACTTTCAGCACGGCGTTCGAGTTGGCTAAGAATAAATTTAAGTAATACATCCTGTTGTGACAAGGTCGCAAGATTTATCGCATTTGGGCAATTATTTAAAGAGGCATTTAACTTTTCACGGTTACCATCAAATTTATTAATAAATTTTATCAAAACATTAATGTCAATTTCTTTTGTTTCTTTCGCAGACATTGTACCGATAGTTTACTCTTTAGGCATGTCACACCTGAGTATTCGTATTAGTTAAACAAAGAGATAAGACGCGGAGTCCAAGAATTGCGATAAGAAACTTATGTTGCACTGGTCTCGAGACTGGACGAGTTAATAATATAATAATGCGATGACGCTCTATGATCTAATGTAGAATAAATACTAACTAATAAACACTTTATCACTTCTTTTACTTTTAGATTCGGTTTTATGTAATTTCACTAGCACTGATCACAAGACGAAAACGACGAAAAAAAAAAGAAGAAAAAGACATTAGGTAGTTATGAATTTCAAGGACTTACAGGAAGACGGCGACTGCAAGAGTACCTCGAATCATCTCGCAGTTGTATACCTTTTCATCAAGGTAAGCAGGCTCGGCAGTGAACCAGGTAGGTTCGGCAGGAAATAGCAGCACACGCGAAAGTTTCGCTACGCGGCGACAGGATTCAGCGAGTAGATACGGTGAAAGATATACATATAAATGTTCAAAGTCACACGCATATACGATTTACGCGGCGACAGGAATCAGTGATTGGAATCGGCGTAAGATATAATATTGTCCGAGGACACAGGAATATATTGCTCTATTAAATGTTCTTTGCACGAAACGGAGGCGAACCCGGATTTTGTTTTTAAATCCCTTAAGCTGCCACCAATGTTACACGCCACTTATGATGAGTCTTTTTAAAA
Source organism: Catocala nupta (assembly GCA_963675205.1). Classification (NCBI taxonomy): domain Eukaryota; kingdom Metazoa; phylum Arthropoda; class Insecta; order Lepidoptera; family Erebidae; genus Catocala; species Catocala nupta. The sequence continues at coordinate 5,749,514 of OY776105.1, forward strand.
AAAACTAATTTATAATTTCGTCACTATATTGACCCGAATACAAAATTTCAAATAATAAAAAATATTAGAACACAAAATAATGGGAAAAGGCGAGTGGTCAAAGTTGGTGCTAAAAGAAGACTGCCTGTTTCTCACGGCTCTGCCGCCTACCGGGATACATGATATCTATGCTGAGTCATGTCTACTCTACGGAGGTCCCATACATAAAGGGGTATGTAACAGTGCGTGCTTGCGTGCGTGCGTGCGTGGGTGCGTGCGTGCTTGCGTGCGTGCGTGCGTGCGTGCGTGCGTGCGTGCGTGCGTGTGTGCGTGCGGTACTTATGTTATTATGTACATAATAAAATAAGTAAAAGACTGCATGGAAGACGCGTGGATTAGCGGTATAGGTAGATGCCTTGCCGCTGCCATTGTGTAGTGTTGAGGGCAGTATATATTTTATATGTTTTATAAATGGTTGTTCCGAGTCTCAGTTTGTCAAGTCCCCCGCTATACAGTAATCATTCCGAATGCAGTAGTTATTTTATTTTCAACGACGACGTTTTTGCGTGCTACGGTACCTTTGCTTTTCAGCAGCCATGCTGAAAAATGATCGAAACGTCGCATGTATACCGAAAATTTAATGGTCTTCGGGTACTTTAAAATAAGTACAGTTCAAGACAATGAGATGATCACCATCTTAGTCTCCCCGTGACCACTCTTCAGCAGCCATCTGAAGAGCAACCGAAACCTGCTGCCTGTGTTGTAGAATAGATTTGTACGCGGGACAAAAATTTTTGTGGTTCTCAAATAATTAATGTCCGTTGTTTAAATGTTTGTGAAGTCCTCCGCGATACGGAACTTATACATGGTGCGAGCGCTGTCAATTAAAAAAATATGCCTCGATAACGCATATATTTATGTTTATCCATTGTCTAGTACCCATAGTACAAGCTCTGCTTAGTTTGGGCTAGATGGTGTTGTGTGTATATGATAGAATATGATTATTATACTCTTTATTTAAATCTTTTCAATAAAGAGTAGTTCTTTTCTTTTTTATTTTCTTATTATTATGTTTCTCTTATCACAGGTACTTTCTAACATATTATATTAGAAAATACCTGGCCCTTTGGGAGGCTTACACGGAGACATGGTTCCAACGTGAAGAGGCCCTTCGAGAGTTTTAATCAAAGGTGTGATGGAACACCTACAGCGGCACTAGCCGCAGCAGGCGTAGGACTATTGCTACGTATGGATTCTAATATATGGGCTATAGGTATAGGTGTTTGGTGGACCGGTATATTGCTATTATTATTATAATTATTATGTATTTTTTTAATTTCCTATGTTTACTATAACTATTAGGTTCTTTAAATATTTAATAACGTTATTTACATGTGTTATAATTTAAAATCAATAAACATTATGTCACATACAAATAACTAGCCGTGGCCGCGGTTTCACCCGCGTTTATGGATACTGCACCGTCCCCGTGGGCCGTAGTGTAATTTCATATAGCCTATAGGTTTCCTCGATAAATAGGCTATCTAACACTTAAAGAATACTCCAAATTGAACCAGTAGTTCCCGAGATTAACCCGATATCAAACAAACAAACTCTTCAGTTTTATATTATTAGTATTGAAATATAGATTAAAATCCACTAACTTGACGTCATTTATATTCAAATGGTAGAGATGTCCGTCAGTCTTTTGAAGCCGTAGTCTCAAACGCTTCACATTGTTGATATCGAATGTCCACTCGTTGCATGTAAAGAATGAGGAGACTCGGGTCATTGCTTGTAGGCGTTCCGCAACTGCCACCAAGCTCATTCTGGCAAATACAAACGGATCGGATAGCATTACATTTACACTAATGTATAATACATATAGAGGGAAGAAGAGAGATAATCATCTGAGAGACAATTTGATTAAGTATCCAGATGTAGCAAAAATATTTTTTGGATTGGTTTTAATATTGTGTAAAATAATGTACAAAATCAAACATAAGTAACTACCCAATAAAATTACCAAGCAATATAATAACTAAATTTAAAATTTAAAATACCCCCGACACAATATTCATTTGATACCCATATTGAACGATTTTAATTTGTGGAAATATGTAATATTCTGGTGGCGGCCATCTTGGATTTGAAATTTATCATAGTGTATAGTATTCTACTAGTCAAGCCCTTTCATTTGTTACTCATATTGAGAGAGTTGTGATAAAATATGTAATCCGCCATTTTGTGGTGGCGGCCATCTTGGACCGATTTTTATCAAACGTAGCTAAGAACACTACCGACTAATTTATCTTTCTAACAAAAAAAGCAAAATTAAAATCGGTTCATCTGTTCGGGAGCTACGATGCCACAGACAGACACACACACACACACACACACACACACATCAAACTTATAACACCCCGTCGTTTTTGCGTCGGGGGTTAAAAAATAAATACTGCGTGTTCTACGTGTGATCTATATCTATACATAGTGCATACTCACGGTGCTTCAACTCTGAAAATCTTCAATATGTATTCAGCTATGTAGAGTGGGATTGTTTGCACCAACATCTCAAGAAACTTACACAAATATCTGGAAAAAAAAACGAAAACGTAGGTTCACACTACAGTGTACGCACACATGATTACCTTTACGTTACCTATATCTGTAAAGGTTGAGACAGACTTTGCGAGGCATGCGCCGCGCATAGCGCACAACGAATGCCTCTGCTTGACAAGTGCCCTTCGAAAAAATATATCAACATAATATGCTCGGGTCGAACCATTGCGTGCGAAGTAAACGGCTCGTTTGTCTGTCTTCATGTTTGTGGCGAGGCACAGGCTGCGCACGTGCGAGGCGAGCCAGCGTGTGTCGGCTCATTGCGAGCAGTGCGTTGCGTTTGAACGGTTGTGTCCGCCTCGCTGTGATTTTTGCGCGGAATATGGATGTGAAAGAAATTTTACGAAAAGCAGTTGCATTATATAAAAGTAACCGATTATTATGGGATCCAAAAATTTGTTATAATTACTATAAAAACTAAAAAGAAGACATATGGCGTTTAATTTCGAATGAAGTAAATATATGCCCGTCGGTGTATTGAAAAATTAAGAATATATTTTTTAGGATCTTATTATATACGTGAAAAATCATAGGGAAAATAAAAGCACTCCTGCTGCGTGGGTTAGATTGGTCAGAGCAAACACAGTTTCATTTTTCAGTCGAGGCGTGCGTGGGTATAGGCGCATACCTCGTAAAGTGCATGCGCGACTACGTCCACAATTAATGTAAGGCGAGGCGCTGAGGCGCTTTGATCTTGAAACATTTGCAGACATACGTTGGCTCGCCCTCGCACGTGCGTAGCACATGCCTCGCCACGAATATGAAGGTACACACCTTGCGAGGCATTCGTTGTGTGCCGTTCGCGACGCATGCCTCACAAAGTCTGTCTCCACCTTTAAGCCGCGTTTTCACTAGGGGACATGACATTGTTACGGAGACATATCGCCTAACATTTACGTGGTAGGTCTTTGCGACTTTGTGGGACAATGTCGCTCGACATTTATCTTGTTCACACTACCCAGTGGTGAACAATATGTCGCCCGAGGAGATAGTGTTGTTCAGTGCGGCTTATATAATCACTCGGCAGACTATATCGAAACGTAAAAAAGGATAATGTTTATATACGAGAACATTTGCTACAAAGGGAAAGGTCAAATTAATAAGCAATCTTCGAATGCGGGAAGGATCTTTCGAAGATTTTACTAGAATGTTTATAAGCCCTCTTCCACTGTCAGTAGACTTTGTGCTCGAAATTATTTTCTCTCTCTGAGAAACAGACCGCATGCTGTGTATTTTCAATTCGATGTCTTTTCTATTCTTTTTAATTTTATTTTTATAATTGCGATGTGAAGTATCCCACAATAATTGAGAATGTCGGTACAACTCGATGAGGGTCAATACGTTGTCGTTGAAGTAGTGTATACTACACCATTTCGGGACACAAAGCGACACATCCTCACTATTCAAAGCTTGTCGGGCGACTGTCGAGGGACACGGGGGTCGCGCGTGCAGAATTGTAGCAAGTCCCGCGTCCCGCCGATGTCGCAAGCGACGTCGGCTACGGAGAAAAAGGACGTTTTGTTTACCCACCATATTTACTCGACGCTGTGGCTCAACAAAAATATAATCAGATAAAATACCTCTACACGTTTTTATGTAGATCAGATCTCCAATAGTTAAGACTAAAGAAAGTTATAAAAGATTTTTATAAGGTCATTAACGGCTCAACCGTTAATGACCTTATACATACAAAACTACAGCGTTTTTCTTGAGCATGAATCGAACGTTAAAATCAAAACTAATATTACACAAAATACGCGTTTTTCCAGGTGTACAGAAAATTGCTTTCTTTTTATAAATAATCATAACTTAATATTATAAATGCGTATGGGAGATTGTTGATTTGTTTATTTATTACGATTTTAATCCTTAACTACTCCACCGATCATCATGAAATTCCGCATACACTTTGTAAGGGGCCTGAAAAGGACAACGAGTACCTTTCATCCAGAAAAAGTGCTGTTACTAAGGTAAATCTACATTTGCAGGTGCGAAGACGCGGGAAAAATATGGTAAATATAAAATTGACATACTTGTTCTTGACGTCAAAACAGCCGGGATAGAAGACGACATTGTCGAAGGGATATTGTCGAGTAGTAAGCTTAATATATGTGTATAATTGCTGCCATGTGAGCGGGTTCTCTTGAGACCCGCAGTAGTATACACGCGTCTCCATTAATCTGGAAAATACAAGACTATTATAAACTGACTGCATGGATGGTGAAACTGTATAAGTGGTTGCCTCACCATTGTGCCGAGTCCCCATCCCCGCATGGAACAAATAAACAAATATTTGTGTGATTACATAATATTGTCTTATGTTTACGCGAATGTTACACATCGAAATTAAACAACTTTATACGGATTTTATCGCGTTGTTTATTTTGTACAAAACTCTATTATTAAATAATTTTATTATTGATAACACTTTTACCAGTTACTGTTTACTTCTATTTAAGACTGCGCCGAGTGTAAGGCGCGGTTGGAACAAATGACAGAGCTCGAGATCCCAATCGGCGCGCGGCCGCCGAGGATTTGAAGTGCTTTTTTGAATGAATGAATGAATGAATGAAAAATTGATTTGCAGAACATGGGTACATAAAGTTCTTAGTTACATTACATATTGTCCTTGCCACATTTAGCCAATTTCGGCATGCAAATATTATGTTTTAATTTGTACATCAATATATACCATGCATAAAGTTTAACACATTATCACTGTAGTTAGAAACATTAAATATTTTATTAACAGATACTCGTGATAGAGTTTATGAGACATGTTTTTCAATATTTTTATGCTACATGCTGTACAATATTTACCCTACTGAAATGTTTCCTATTAACTATCTGTAAACTTATCATCCAAAAACTCGCACAATGAATAATAAAAAAAATTGTGTAACATTGCCAGTAGGTCTTTTTTGAATAGACACACATTATGTATATTACGTATACTGGTCGGTAATTTATTATAAATAATTGAGGCCTTTCAGAATATGCTCTCATGCTTTAAAGTAGTTTTACTACTGACTATGCATAACTTGCCGATATGACGAGATCTTTTTCTTTTTTCAAACAACTCAATATTCTGTTTTGTGAACATAGCACACTCTTGGATGTATATACAAGGGAATGTCATAAGATTATGTTTTTTGAAAAACGGCAGGCAAGAGTCTGTGTGTTTTAGATTAAATATTGCTCTAATGCAACGTTTTTGGGCTTTAAATGCAAGAAACCAGTCTGTCGAGTTACCCCAAAATATGACACCGTAGCGTAATGTTGACGATACAAAATCATGATACGCTGTTATAACTGTAGATAGACTTACTATGTTCTTTAATTTATATAGTCCATATGCAAACTGACTTAATTTATTGCAAATTAATTCTACATGCGTCTTCCAGTTCATTTTATTATCAATATTGAGACCTAAAAATTTTGTAGCCGTAAGTTCCTCTATTTTGTGTCCCATATAATTAATATTTAAAATTGTTGTTTGCTTTCTTTGATTAAAATTGATAATTTTAGTTTTATTAATATTGATTATTAAGTTATTGTATGTCAGCCATTGTATAATAGAAGTCAAAGATTTATTAATGTCAAATTCAAGCGTAGTCAAATTTCTCCCTGTATAAAGAACAGTGCTGTCGTCAGCAAACAATGTCATTTTATATGAAGTAGCGTTTGGCAGGTCATTAATATACGCTATAAAGAGTAGAGGCCCCAATACACTACCCTGAGGTACACCATATTTTATAGTTTTCTTGTCAGATTGATGCGTAATTTGACTTTTTGTTTTTTTCAAAGCATTGAGATTTCTGTTATTTGTTGCCTGTCCTTCAGATACGATTTAATCAGGCTGTGGGCGTTACCCCTTACACCGTAACAGTGTAACTTTTTTAAAAGGATGTCATGTTTTACGTGGTCGAACGCTTTAGACATGTCCATAAATATCCCTACAGCTGGATGACCTTTATCCATACTGGTTGTAACAGATTCCAGAAAATTGTAGATGGCCATGTTTATATTTTTATACTTTCTGAAACCGTATTGCTGTGGTATAATTATACCTTCTTTTACGAAAAAAATCTGACAGGCAGTTGTGTATGACCTTTTCGAATATTTTTCCAAATATTGGAGTTAGTGCTATAGGTCTATAGTTCCCAATGTCTAACTTTTCCCCTTTCTTATAGATCGGCTTTACAATAGTTATCTTTAATTTATCGGGAAATACACCTTGTTCGTTGCATAAATTAACTAAGTAGGATAAAACCGGAGATATTATAATTGCTACATTCTTTATTGTATCTTTATTCTCAACCAATAACTTAAATATTTGGGATGGACAAATTGTAATATAACTATTTATGTTTCGTTTAAGCTGTAAAATAGGATAGATTTCTACAGTTATAATTTAAAAATCACGTGACCCGAGCTTACGTTTTTGCATTTTTCGTGGAAATTTACGCAATTTTCTAGGCGAAAATATTAATTATTTTAAGTTTTTACTCGGTATAATTGTAAACACATTCATTGTTATAGTAAATGTATATTTTATATTTGTATTAAACAAAAAGTGTTGATTTCATCAACTTAACTGTGACAGCTTGGCACATTTCGCTTGGCGCAGTCTTAAGCTATTAGAATTATTATAATCTGTCATCAACGGTTAGACCGCGGCCAGCCAGATCAGCATGGTCGGAGGATCCTCCCTGTGCTTTGGAGACATAGCATCTCACTTTCCTCCACGACCTAATGCTTCGGAGCAGTAACAACGAAGAATTCTATGGTTACTTACTTCTCAGTGGCAGTCTCCCAAGCAACTGCGATCATATTATCGATAACTATGTCCACTGGAATAATATCAGCTCTAGCGTTCAAGTCTATGTTGAACACCTTCAGCACACCCTGGCCTATGCCAACAATGATGCCAGTTGCGCCTGACAGACCCTCGATCCAGCCTGGCATTGGTGCACGATGGGAAGATACCACTGTGGAAATAAACATTAGCTGACTGAGATGGTCTCGCGTTGCTTTAATTCTTTGATACACGGAAGTGGATGCTCCTAGTCTTCCATAACTTTATTGTGTCTGTTGTTTGAATGTTTGTAAGTCCCCCGTGGCGCAGGATTTATTACTAGTACGGGAGTAGGCACATCTAAAATAAGTTTTTGCCCGCGGCTTCTCTCAAGTTATATAGATATCTTTTTTCTTTTTAGTATATATGTATGTTTATCCATTGTCTAGTACCCATAGTACAAGCTGTGCTTAATTTGGGCTAGATGGTGTTGTGTGTATGTGATAGAATATTATTATTACTTAATGGGCTACCATTATTCATCTTGTCAGACAAAATTTGTAAAATAAGCAATATTGTAAACCTGGCGATTAAAAACAATGAATCCTCGGATTCTAACCTCTTGCATGGTAGTCAGGAGAGCCAACCATGATATTTCATAGCTCTTCGAACTCTTCGAAGCTCTTGTTTGGCAGTTTGGTTTTGCAATGTACATACATGGTATCCTTATCATGGCGGAATAAATTCTGATAAATCCGACAAATAAGTACTATCTCACAGCTGGGCACGGAGCTCTTCCCAGTGCGGGTTGCTGGACTCGCACACACACGCACGCACACGCGCACACACACACACACGCACTCACGCGCGCACATGCACGTATGCACACACACGCGCGCGCACACACACACGCACACACACACGCACACACACACACACACACACACACACACACACACACACACACACACACACACGCCCACACACAAACGTAAAAAATGCAAAACAAATCTTACCTATGGAAGGTCTGACGATAGCGACAGAATATTTCCGATCCTGACGCTGGTCCACGGCTGATTCAGCCAATGCCTTCGAGAATATATAGGTGTTAGGCTTCGGGTGAATATATCTGTAATAAACAATATACTAAACAACATTTTACTCATGGACAGCACACTAGTCACTGCGCCTTAGAGATAAAAGTTATGCTATCTAATTATTATTAATGCGAATGTGTGTTTGTTATGGTTTAACGCCTTAACTACTCGACCGATCATCATGAAATTTCGCATGCACATTGTGAGATGTACACAAAAGGACAAAGGGTATATTTCATCTAGAAACAAGTAAGAAACGGCAATGAATTGCCGTAAATCTTAGAGTTCGAAAAAATGGTTCAAGTAATATGCAAAGGTCACGTAATACCACGTGACCTTGACGTCAGAGGTCAAATTTCATAGTCATTTCGTGGTTATATCGTCAATGCTGAGTCGAACGGCGTTAACCCTGAGTCTCTAGCTCTTACGGTTCTCGAGTTGAAAGTTGTATAACAGACAGACGGATAAAGCTGTTGTATAAGAGATTTTCGAACTTTAAAACGTACTGCTCCTGAGGGATTAAAGTTTATTGATAAAATCTACATTAACACGAGCTGTTACATCCCTATGATGTTAACGTAAATGCTGACCAGAGTCCTTAGTCAGCAACCCCACACTTAGTCTCAGTACGCTCAGTCATAGTTAGTTTAGTTCGGGTCGGAACGTGAATTAAATAAGACGCTTACCGAATTTCAATAATTTTTCTTTATTCGAATAAATTCTTTTTTTTAAAAAGACATTCGTATTTTCCATTCTAACATTTGGTGGCAGCGGTGGGATACGAAAATTCCCCCAAAAACGTCTCGTGAAGTGTGTCCAAAACCTTATAAGTGCCAGTGAGTGCGTTATCGTGCAACCTAAGGATAATCTCAACATCCTAGCGTCTCCCGATTCGAATTCACAAAAAGGTCGAAAACCATTACCGACCCGTCCCAAACCGGATGTATCCCGGTATCCAGAGTTGAAGTCCTTGAGTCCACTGTGCAATAAGTGGTACCGAGCCGCGGATCGCCTATGTGACCGCGTAGCCTTGTATCCAGCACCGACCAGGCGGCGACGTTATACTGACGTCATACCAGAATTCCTGAAAGGTTCCTGTAAGCAGTTATTTCAGCGTCCCCGAGATGAAGTGTGGTGAACTATTCCTGTGAGTTAAAACTATTCTACTTACCTATATCCAGAGATCTTATTGAAGAAACGCCAAGAATCCTAAAGAAATCAGACTTTTACTTACTTTTGACCATTTTATATGTTAATTATAGACATTGTAATATTTATTTCAACATTATAATAATCATCTAAGCGAACAAGGTCGTTATCAAGTTGCTCTTATCTGTTGTGGTTAGTATAAACATCCACCGTCCTGTACTGCGCCCACGTATTCGCAGTATCACACCTGCGTTGTACCAGTGCATTATATTAACTTGGAATACTATACAAGCGTTTGCCTTCGGGTTTGTCTTAGAATTATTTTTTCTTACACTTTTAAACATAAAATATGGCGAAAACCGATTCCAAAAGGGAATTGAAAGAGGTTAAAAGTGAAGAGGAGATTTCTTTAAATGTAGTACTTAAATTTATTAAGCCTTTTAACGGTGATAGAGACAGGTTAACAGCTTTTCTTAGAAATTGTGACAGCGCAATTTCATTAGCGTCTCCGCAACAGGAGGATGTAGTTTTAAAATACATATTAAGTCAATTAGAGGGCAAGGCTGAGACCGCTTGTTCTATTAAAGATTTTGAGACATGGTCATCACTTAAAGAGTTCCTGAAAAACCAATTCGGTGAACGTAAGCATTATGCCCACCTCCTTACCGATTTACAAGACTGTAAACAAGGAATTCAAGAGACCGTTAGTCAATTTTCTCTACGCGTAGAAACCTGTTTACAAAAACTTCTGACCGAAGTGACTGTTTCGAATTCCAAGAAGAGCGAGCTGGTAGGTAGGCTAGCTGCTATGGAGGACCTCGCACTCCATACATTCACTTTGGGATTACATCCAAGAATTGCTAATTTGGTTAGGACTAGAGATCCTAAAAACTTAAATGAGGCCATAAATTGTGCCATCTCAGAAGAAAAGATTCAACAATTCTCCTTCCGCAATAATTCAAATAAACCCAGACCTACTGAACCGCTACCTAAACGGAACGATTTTAATAATCGATTTCAACAAAGGTCAAATGTCAGCAATAATCAAGGAACATCTGTTTCCCGAGATTCACCCTTTTGTAGGTACTGTAAAAAGATAGGTCACGTCCTTGAACATTGCAAACTTCGTGATTACAATAATAAAAGGTTTTCGAATGGAACACAACCTTTCACCCCATTCCAACCTTCGACATCAACCTCTAAACCACTACTTTACAAAGCTACGCCCCGCGTAAATTTCACTGAAAACAACGAAGAAGAAGAAAGTAGAGATGAAGTAGACGAATCAGCCAATAATTTAAACTACTAAATGTCCCGTCTAGGTGTCGCACGGGGCAGGTCCCTACCATTCAAGTCGATACCAATTGTAAAACTATGACCAATGGACAGGGTAACCAGCCCCAAACTCACGGTCATTCCATTCCGAAGACCAATGGACAGGGTAACCAGCCCCAAACTCACGGTCATTCCATTCCGAAGACCAATGAACAGGGTAACCAACCCCAAACTCATGGTCATTCCATTCCAAATACCAATGGACAGGGTAACCAGCCCCAAACTCACGGTCATTCCATTCCCAAGACCAACGGACAGGGTAACCAGCCCCAAACTCACGGTCATTCCATTCCAAAGACCAATGGACAGAGTTACCAGCTTCAAACTCAAGGTCTCTCACATTGTACTAATAAAAAAAATCCTGAAATAAAACTTAATCAAATCTTTGAAATAAATACACAAAAAAGGTACTTACCTTACGTCACCCTCCAAACATCTGTAAATCCAAAACCACTTATCTTCCTAATAGATTCTGGTGCATCTATTTGTGTCCTGAAAAAGAATTCTATAATAAATAATGCACTTTTGTGTGAAAGCGATGTAAAAATTAAAGGTATAGACTCAAAAGATGATCCATTAAAAACCGTAGGCAGTTTTCAATTACGATTACAATTCAATCCACAGTTAAAATTATCCCATACATTCTATGTTTTTGATAACATTAACTTACCTTATGACGGTATTATAGGAAACGACTTCTTTGTACAACCTGAGAAATGTGAATTTCTTCGTAAAGAAGTTGCATACTTAGGACATGTGATTAGCGACGAGGGCGTTAAACCTAACCCCGAAAAGATAAAAGCAGTCGTAAAATTCCCTATACCTAAATGTCCCAAAGACATTAAATCTTTCCTTGGACTAGCTTCATATTACAGGCGTTTTATACCAGAATTTTCTAAATTTGCTAAACCACTCTCAGCTCTCTTAAAGAAGGATGTTCCTTTCCTTTGGACTCATAACCAACAGTTGGCTTTTGAACAACTTAAAGATAAATTAGTAACAGCCCCAGTACTCATATATCCTGATTTTACGAAAAGATTCATTTTAACATGTGACGCTTCCAATTACGCTATCTCAGCTATATTATCACAAGGTGATGTCGGTAAAGATAGACCGATTGCTTTTGCCTCTAGGACGCTAAACAAAGCAGAGTGTAATTATAGTGTCACCGAAAAGGAGTGTCTAGCCATCGTTTACGGCACGAAAGTTTTCAGACCATACCTTTTCGGACGCCAATTTAAAATAATTACAGACCACAAACCCTTAAATTGGCTGTTTAATTGTAAAGATCCCGGATCCCGATTGATCCGCTGGCGTTTGAAATTAGAAGAGTACGATTACGAAATCCAATATAAAAAGGGGAAAATAAATACAAATGCAGATGCCCTTTCACGATACCCGGTAAATCCTGTACAGCAACAAAATCGCGACGAACCTACCGACGATACCTTAGCCGTAAACCCTAATGAAATACCTAACAATGAAGCTGGCCCTTCTCGTCTTTCTCTTCCGTGGAATCCCGAAACATCTGAAAATAATCCTGAAACGCCAGAAAACAATACTGAAACTTTAAGCTTACCCGAATTACTTGACTTACCTGATGATTTTGTGCTCCCAGACGACATAGAAATACCAGATGATTTCGATATTCCTACTCCGCCATCCATTGAATCCGTTAATAATAACGATACATATCATAAATACCTAAAGACCTTAAGTAATAAATCAGTGACATTCAATACTAAAATCCAAGAACATAATGAAAATTTATTAAAATCTAGATCTAAACATGTCATCATACCTACGTCTATTGACCTCGATGAGTCAAACCACTACGTCACTGAAACAATTAGTAATCTTCCCGAATCCACGGAATTTCTTGCCAAAGAAAGAACGTTACATTCATTTATAAAAATTGATAAAAATGATGTCACCTACTATTTCCTTTTTACTAAAGTATACTATTATGACACGAATAGTTACGACGACATCTTTAAAAGTCTGAATAATTTGAAAATTGCATTAATATCACAGAACATTAGTGAATTTAGTACAACAGATTTCCGAAATACTTTTGACTCTCACTCTTTTACAAAGATATACAATATAATTATGTATTTATTTCACAACACTAACATAAGTGTGCACATATATAAAAATACTATAATATATCCAAGTATGACTGAAATAGTTAGAATACTAAGAGAAAATCACGACATTCCCGTTGCAGGTCATCTAGGTTCTAATAGAATGTTAAGTAGGATCCAAGAGAAATATTACTGGCGTAATATGCGCAGTGATATCGAAAATTATGTTCGTAAGTGTGAACTTTGTCAAACAAACAAAGCCTTACGTCAACTTAACCGTGCGCCTATGCAGATAACTACAACTTCAACACAACCCTTTCAACGAGTAGCTTTAGACATTGTCGGCCCACTTCCTGAGGCCGGTAATGCTAAACTAAAATTTATTCTAACGCTTCAAGATGACCTTACTAAATATTCAGCAGCTTACCCGATATCAAATGCAACAGCAGAAGAAACTTCAGAATGTTTAATCCATTTTATTGCTCAGTTTGGTATCCCTAAAACAATCCTAACCGACCAGGGGACAAACTTCACTGCTGAATTGTTCAAGCAAACATGTACCTTCTTAAAAATAAAGCAGCTTTGGTCTACTCCGTACCATCCCCAAACACAGGGTGCACTTGAAAGAAGTCATTCCACCCTGAAAGAGTATTTAAAATCCTTCACAAATGAAAATCAAACAAATTGGCCAAGATATGTCTACACCGCGATGCTCACTTATAACACAACAGTTCATTCCACTACAAATTTCACTCCGTATGAACTAGTCTTTGGTCATAAAGCTTTCATTCCCACATCCGTTTATGAATCTTCTCTAGAACCCACTTATAATAGTTATGTTAGAGTTTTACAACAACGTCTGCAACTTTCCAGAGAGAAGGCGATAGAAAACATACTAAGGTCTAAAACGACCTCAAAAACCTATTATGACAAACATTCTAAACCACTAAAATATAAAGCAGGTGAAATGGTATATGTTAAAAACCATTTGCGACTACGCAAAGCATTATCACCCATTTGGAAGGGACCATTCAGAGTTGTCCGAATAAACGGCAACAATACTCTTACTTTATTGATGAACCGTAGACACGTGAAGTATCACTACGACGAGATTAAATTGGCAGAAGTTAATGAAGCTTAATATATACATTTATACACTTTTATTTTTACATCATTTATACATTTTTATATTTACATTAGGTTAAGATAAGACTATCTTATAGTAATTTCAAGCTATAGAGTACTTAATGTCGTATTTCAGAATTGCCGCGACGAGCGTCTACGTTCTCGCATTGGATGTTATAGAACAGATTAATGAAAGCCCTGGCATCTATTTTGAAACAATGGGTACTGTAAAACTTTCTAATGATTATTTACATGTATTGGTTCCTATAGATATCGGATATATCAAACCACACATTGAAAACATTAAAACCGTTTTAGGAACCGCTAAATACTTTTGTCAACAAAACGAAGCTACTAATTCAAAATGCCAAAATTTTCTACAACCCTTAGTGCCACGACTTGATAGTATTCAGAGAGATTATAGTGCTATATCACATCTCATTTCCGATAAAGATAAAAGGTCAGCATGGTTTGCAGGAATTGGTTCTATGTTTAAACAAATCATCGGTACAATGGATGAAAACGACGCAATAAAATACAATAACGCAATTCAAAGCCTAGATGACAATAATAAAAAATTTGCATCAATCCTTAAGGATAATATTTTAATGACGAATACGGCGTTACACCATTACAACGATACTTTGAGATTAATAGAGATCAATGAAGCGCGTTTGAATGGCGTTATTGAATCTTTGATCACTAATTTTAATAATATATCCGAAACTAATTCGAAATTACAAGTAGAATCAAAAACAGATGAAATTTATAATGAATTATCGTCAAGTTTACTTACCTTGTCATTTAAAGTAGAAAACATAGTTAACGCTATAATGTTTACGAAAAGTCACTCTATTCATCCATCTGTTCTTACACCCAAGCAACTGTATGACGAATTAGTTAACAATGTTAGGAATATAGTTAGCCATAAGGAATTACCTATAAGCTTAAGTTTAAGTAATATACATACTATAGTTGATGTAGCAAAATTATCATGTTATTATACTGACAATAAAATAGTTTTTGTTATAAAAATACCTCTAGTACATAGAATAGAATACGACCTGTATAAACCTATACCGATACCAATTCCACACAATAAACATCATCCTGATTCTTATGCAATGATTTTGCCACTTTGTAAGTACATAGTTATAAGTAGAGATAAGACAACATATATATGCCTTAATGATATAAGCAACTGTTTAATAACTATAAATGAAATATATATTTGCAACAACTTAGATGTACGGTCTGCTCAAAGCAATCCTATTTGTGAAACAGAACTGTTAACCAGAATACAAAATAAATTACCACATGAATGTAAAACTAATTTAATCCTTGGACAATTGGATATCTGGCAAGAACTGAAAGGAAATAGATGGCTATTTGTTGAATCTGAACCTATCAAACTTACTATTGAATGTCAATCGCAAATATCTGAACATAAACTATTGGGTACCGGAATATTAAATCTACAACCAGAATGTAAAGCATTTAGTAACAATAAAGAGTTTATAGCAAAACCTTATATCACAATAACCGTTAAACCTTTAATATCAGATTTTAGCTTAATCGATGATCCATGCTGTGACAATAACACATTAACTATAATCAAAGCAAAATTAAATCCAATCAATTTACTTGATACAAATTTGGAAAAACTTACAACTATCGCAAATGATAAGTTTATGACAGATATTGAAAAGCTCATAAATGAACCTAATCCTTTAATAAAATATGAGTCATACTACCCAATAGTAACCTACTGTATTAGTATAATAATAATATTGTTTGTATTTTATAAATTGTATAAGAAATTCGGTAAATGTCTAATATTCCGTAGACAGATAAATATTTCTGATTCTGGCATAGTACCAGACAACGATCAAGAATTAGAACAAATACCTGTCCCAAGAATTAGAATTGTTTCTTAAAAACTTAGCACAAAGTGTAAGTTTCTTCTTGTTCGGGGGGTTGTTACATCCCTATGATGTTAACGTAAATGCTGACCAGAGTCCTTAGTCAGCAACCCCACACTTAGTCTCAGTACGCTCAGTCATAGTTAGTTTAGTTCGGGTCGGAACGTGAATTAAATAAGACGCTTACCGAATTTCAATAATTTTTCTTTATTCGAATAAATTCTTTTTTTTAAAAAGACATTCGTATTTTCCATTCTAACAGAGCGAAGCTGTTGGCAAAATATAATATTGCATAATTATCAACTCTACCTTGGGGGAGGTCCAGTCTATGTAAATGTTTCGCGCGGCCCCGCCGATTGCAGTTTTGTCGAGGTACACCGTGGTAGGTTAAGTCGATATTACAGAGAGGTCTATTATCATCATTACCATCTTTCTTTTACCCCGGTGAGTCCAACATAACCCCTCCGCCCGCTCCCGCGGAGAGGTATGGGTCAAAGCATTTCCCAAGTAAAAAAAAAAGGTTCCAGTCTATGTACAGCATTGGACGTCTTTCGGCTAAGACGATGATGATTAATTCTACTGGTAATAATGTAAGAATCATAGAATATGTTTCTTAGTACGTACTTTGGTGTAATCTCTTGCAGCAGTTCTGCTGGCAGCGCTTTACACAACTCCTGGACTTGTGACAGCTTGGCAGGTGCTGGATACACGCGCTCCTCAATGTTTCGCAGTTCCGCGTTCGTGTATGCCGTCGACACGTGAACTAGCGCCTGACAACACACAAATGGATGAATGCTAGACGTCCAGATAGAGCCGGACACAGGCTTTTTAGTTGCGTGTGCGGCCAAATAAGACGGTGGAAGGCCTGCCTGACTTTTGTTAGACAAGCCTTACAGCTACTATATACGGATTTTATCGCATTGTTTATTTAACACTTTATTACATAATTTAGAAACTGTCACACTACTGTATTACTATTAAACTTGCACTCACTGATCGGTAAACGATTAGTGAGGTTAAGCAACGTTGGTGCGGTCAGTCTATAGATGGGTGACCGCTTAGTGGTATTTCATCTGAGCGTCTCCGTGCTTCGGAGGGCACGTAAAAAGTCGGTCCTGGCTTTTGCCAAATTGACAGCAGTCGTTATCCCATGTCAGAGGCCTACGGGCGGCTTGAACAACTTTTGATAACAGTTTGGCCACTAACCACACGAAAAGAAAGAAGATTAAAACTATTAAAACTATTTATATTTAAGTTTACACTTTCCCCGAAGTTTCGGTTGCTTTTCAGCAGCCATGGTCACGGGGAGACTAAGATGGTAGTTGTCTCAATGTGCCAGTATAGTTATTTCAGAGTACCCGAACATAATTTAATCATTGGTGTTTCTATTTACGCAGAATGAGCTCAAAGTATCATGAAGTCTCTGTGGTTTGCTTCTTCTTGGGTTTGACTATTTAAATTACTGGATCCCAAGGTGGTACATTCCAACCATCTTGTCTATTGGGATGATTTTTGATTTCAATAGCCTCGCGAACTCGCAGTTTCTAAATTATGTAATAAAGTGTTAAATAAACAACACGATAAAATCCGTATATAGTAGTTTAATTTCAATGAATAACATTCGCGTAAACAGAAGACAATATTGAGCATTTCTTTCTTCATTTGGCATGTGTTGTTTTCCATTCCTGCAGCGTCGCCTTGTATTGCCAATGCAAGCGAGTGGATTAGCACTCCTAAAAAACTAGTCGACCTTTTAATGCAAATGTTCGGCTAAATTGTCTGGTCTGTCCAGCTTTTCGGTTCGTTCTAGTGGCGGCAAAATACATGTTTAAACATGCTCGAGCATTTTTCCGTATCAATCTGTGTTGACCCTTAGGTGGCACTAGCTCGTGGCAATACAAGGTATTACTGACCTCGAGGGAGGGTAGCTGGTCGCAGAGGTCCATAATTGATATGACGGAGGTCACATTGTTGGAGACAGCCACGTCGAGAGACTCCCAGAACTTCACCGTCGCTGCGTTGTGGAATACCACAGACACCTGACAAATATAAAAATAGTCAATATACAGGGTGACCATAAATGAATGAAATCCATCGGTTTTTTGTTGTTTTATTATTAAACACTAATTATGCTAATAGATAGACAGTCAAAAGTATGCTATGGTTATATAGCTTGCACTTTTTAATATATTTTAATTTTTATTTTTTTATTTTTTTTTCTGAACGGGCCTACGTTCTACTATAAGACATTTTAAGGTTATCCATTAATTACCGGACAATATTATATTAACAGAATAAAATAGAATAAATAGATATTCAAATTCTGCTTGCTTATTTTACTTATTGTATTTTGTAAATGAATGTAGCTATTATAATGTTTAGCTGTGCAATGCGCTTCTATATCCTATATTATCCTCAATATCCATAATAGCTCAGTGGGGAGACCAACAGACTGTAATGCAACTGCAACAGAGGGTCTCGGGTACGAACCCACGTCGCGCACCTCTGACTTTCGGAAGTTATATGACTTTTCGAAATTATGTGCGTATTGATTGACAATTATCGCCTGCTCCGTGCCTCGTAGAGCACGTTAAGCCGTCGGTCCCGGCTGCCATGAACATCTATGGCAGTTGTTATTGGGAACTCAGTGCCCTATAATATCCTGACACTGGTATAGCCTTAGGATATCGTTAGCCTTCGGGTTGCGGAGGTCAGGTGGCAACCGCTACGTGTAAAAATTGATATCCTGTCAAATCCGGTTAGACTAGAAAAGCCGACCCCAAGTGACTTGGGAATAATAAAGGCTAGGGAGAAGAAGATCCACAACTACCGCAAAGGAGTGAAACTCACTACCTAAGTCTGTATTTCCCGATGAGTACAATCTGGGTGTCTTGTAGCCGTGAGTGAATAGGTATCTTCTAAATAATATCAGCCCTGTATTATACTGTCCCACTGCTTGGCACGGGCCTCTTCTCAGTTTGAGAAGGGTTAGGCCATAATTCATCACACTGGCCCAGTGCGGATTGGCAGACTTCACATATCTTTGAGAACATTATTGTTTTAGACATGCAGGTTTCCATGTTTTCCTTCACTGTTAAAGCAAGCGATAATTTACTATTTAATACGCACATAACTTCGAAACTTCAGAGATCGCCTTGGGATCGAACTCAAGACCTCTGCGTGACTGTCTAACACTTGCCCACTAGGTTATCACTGCTTATTATTTAACGCCTGTGGATTAGATATACTCAGAGGGCCTACAATGCTCTTCGCGTTCAATATAATAACGCCTTCAGGGTGCTTTTCAGGCTCCAGCGTTTCTGTAGAGCGTCAAGCATGTTTGCGGAGGCGGATAGTTGACAGGTTTGAAGCTGTAATACGGAAGAGACCAGCATCTCTGATGCAAAGGATTCGCCGTAACAACGACAGCATCCTAAAGGTGATCAGAAACAGGCCAGACTGACCCTTCCTGTGGCACTGGACCCGTGCTGTAGAAAGATACATGAATTAATTTTAATAATTTTATATACTAACATAGTTTTTTAGTAATTGTAAGTAACAAAATATAGATGAATGAAATCTGAAATAAACGTTTATTATTATTATTACAATTTAAAAAAATATATTAAAGATATACCTTTATTAGCTGTGCGATTGTATGAGTACTGAGTCCTAGGAGTTGTTGTGAGACGTCACCAGTGATGCTCACCAGTTTGTCCAGCTGGTGGGGGCAGTGAGCGCGAATATTGTCGAACGCCTATGGAGTAATGACCATTTAAAGCAGCCGTCAAATAATGACGTCCTTACGAAAAGTGCAATAACTCGAGTTTTGAGCTGAATTAAGTTAAGGACATATTCGTTATCAGCAGAACGAGGTCTAGGTATATATTCTCTTTAAACAGTTTTTACGTATCTATGACGGAGCCGAATTAATATTGAGCATAACAGCAATATCTAGGTCTGTGTTTTATGGTTTACTTATCAAGACTGACATAACTGTAGATAGGAATATGTTAGTTACGCTATTAAGTATTTTACTAACTAAATCTGTAATAAGAAAAGTAATAGTTCATGCTCAGTGTTAGTGCTAATTATTGACTGTCTGCAATTTTATTTAAATTGTTTCTATCGGTCCCTCTCGTTTCATCTTGTGTGCTGCTCCATATAGTGCCGGTGCCATCTTGGACTTTGTAGTGCGCTGTCCCTTTTGCACCGCGGTGGACAATCATCGTTACAAATCGTCCTTTAAAATCACACAAAGAGAGTGCGTTGGTGAGGTTTGAACTCGGGCTTATGTCGCGCAGCGGTGGCGCACGCGGCACTCTGACGCGTCCGTCTATCAGTACGTAGGGACCAAGTGGCGAAATAGCTTACCGCTATCTGCATTTCTACGTCATAACCAAGCAGCTGTTTGCAATAAATGTACATATCGTGCGCTGTTATACATACATTTGTCAATATAATCTGTTGCTTTTATTTATGTTTTATCATTACTAATTTACTTTGCACAATGTTTCACTCTCCAAGTAAGTCACAATTTTAGCCAGATCTTGCACAGGATAATTCGGGTATTAACGTTACCCAGAGAAAGAGAAAACAACCTGACTGCGAACTGTCCCAGGCTATCTCCGTTTTAACTGTAAAGATGCAGGAAGGAATGGATAGCCTGCGTGCTGATATGAATAATCAGTTTTCAAATGTTAATATGAGCATTAATAGTCTCCGAGAGGAATTTGGAACACTGTCTTTGACCTCCTCCCAAATGTATAGTGAGCTTAAGGATTTGCGCACAGAGTATGCTGCTACTAAGGAGGAAGTCGCAGAATTGAAAGCCAAGTACGCAAATTTGTCTAGGGAAATGTCCGAGTTGCAGTCATCGATAAATTTTAATGCTGAGAACAATACTGATGTTGAGAAACGTATTTGTGATATGGAGTTAAAAATGTGTAGATCAGGGGCTGAAGCAATGACTTTACTGGATAATAAAATAAATGTGCTAGAACAACAAGCAAGAAAATGCAATATGGAAATATGTAATGTGCCTGAGAAACGCGGTGAGAATCTAGTCAATATACTAGAAACAATAGGCGCACAAATTAACATGACACTGACTCAGCGTGATATAGTTGCGATTCACCGCGTTCCTCACGCGCATTCGAAAAATATACGCCCTAAGAATATAATAGTAAAGTTTACATCCCGGCTTCTACGTGATAACATGCTAAGCGCCTACCGTATTGCTAAGGGTCTAAATACCGACCGCATCGGTCTAGCTGGGACTCCATGCCGTATTTATTTAAATGAACACCTAACGCTTAACAATAAAAACTTGTTTCATAAGTGTCGTGACGCTGCTAGAGCGACAGACGAATCTCGGACATTTGCTATTCGTACGGAGGCCGATATATCAAGTAGATTTAGTACAAACTATGGATCCGAAAATTCAGCAATCAGACAAGGCTCCGTTATATAAACGTGTTTTTATTACCTGCTTTTTAATATTGCTCTTGCCATTATGTAACATTATATTCATTCCCAATAGTGCCTATTACGCTATTCTAGCTACATATGTTGTATACTGCTTTGCGGGACTACCACCGTTCCATAAGTTATTGTTATATTTCTGTTTTTATATTTTTGCTTCATTTGCTATTACTAGTCCTATTTTGAAAAACAAATTATATATTTGCGAAGGTAAAATACATTTCATAATGTTACAAACATGCTACGGCTTATTATGATTAATACTAATGTTATAAAAATTGTAAATTATGACTTATAATAATAATTTAACTATATATTATCAAAACTGTCGAGGAACCAGGACCAAACTAAATACCCTGTTTTTAAATATATTCGCGAATGATTATGACATAATCATTCTTACTGAGACCTGGCTAACACCCAGTATATCAAATAACGAATTTATAGATCAACGTTATTCAATATTTCGATTTGACCGTGATCGCATTGTTACAGACAAAAAGGATGGAGGCGGTGTCCTTATAGCGGTTTCACGAGAATTTAAAGCGACTGGTATTTCTTTGTCACTCCCTGTAATTATACCTGAACATGTAATAGTTAAAATACCCTCCTACGACGATAAATATCACTTAATATGCGCCACCTATATACCACCAAATACTGCACAAGAAACATGCATATACTTCTTTAACTCCCTTTTGCCTTTATTCGACCACTCTTGCGAAGACAATGCTATGATTTCAATATGCCATATCTTAACTGGGTTCAAAGTTCTCCGTATTATATGGAATGCACTGCGAATACTCCTCAAAGAAATGCGTCGCGACAATTGCTATATTTTTGCTCACAGCTGGACTTGAAACAATATAATCATTTGACTAATTGTAATCAACGGATATTGGACTTATTTTACTGCAATAAACTGTATGTAGTGCACACTTCTAATGCCCCTCTCTTGTCTTTAAATAAACACCATCCCGCCTTTTTTGTTCATGTACCGCTTGTATGTAACGCATCTACACGCAAATCTAGGCTTAGTACACAAAATTTACTAAATTATCACAAAGCTAACTACGACAAGATTAACTTAGATATGGGTAATTGTGATTGGCACAGTATGCTTGATACACCACCACCTGAGGAAGCGGTTTCTATATTTTACGAAAAACTATATGAAATAATTAGACTCCACACTCCCACTCGTAAACTTAAAGACACTAACTATCCTATCTGGTTTTCCAAAACTCTTATTCGTATTCACAAACACAAAAAATCTGCATGGATAAAGTGAAAAAAATTTGACAACATCAGCGACTATGAAACGTTTTCTATTTACAGATCCAAATTTAAACAATTAGCCAATGAATGCTATAAGAATTATATGAAGTCAGTTGAGGATACTATTCCAACGAACATTAAAGCTTTTTGGTCATACATTGCAAATCGTAAAACCGTAAACAAAATTCCCCATACAGTTCATTATAAACAAATTTCAACTGATGATCCCATTTTGGCTTGTAATCTATTCTCTAGTTTTTTTTTCATTCCGTATGTGAACCCTCTACATTTGAGAGTGGATCATGGAAACCGCCTACCGCATGCGTTGAACATGATATTAACCTCTCAAAATTGCATTTTTCTTTAAATAATATATGTGGAGAATTAAAATCGCTTGATCCTGCTAACGGACTAGGACCAGATGGTATACCAACAATATTTTCGAAATATACTTGTGATACTATATGCCGCTCTATCTTTATAGTCTTCAATAAATGCATTTCGAATGGAGTCTTTCCTGATATATGGAAACGCGCAAATATTGTGCCAGTGCATAATTGTGGGTCTAAAAATGATGTGGAGACCTATCGCCCAATTTCTATCTTGTCAGCACTCTCTAAACTATTTGAAAAGCTCGTGCATAAAGAAATATATCTAATATTGCGTCGCATTATAATAAATGAACAGCACGGCTTTGTCCACGATAGGTCATGTATAAGCAATCTCCTTTTATTCTCTACACAACTCTTTGAAGGAATTGATAAAAGACAACAGATTGATGCGGTATATACTGATTTCCAAAAGGCATTTGACAAAGTGGACCATACATTATTACTCAACAAAATCGCCTACAATGGTATCAGAGGTGATCTTCTTCGATGGTTTGTATCATATGTAACAAACAGAACACAGAAAGTAGTCGTTAATGGTTTTGAGTCTAGTAATATTAAGGTCACTTCGGGAGTCCCACAAGGCTCAATTTTGGGACCTTTGCTGTTTATTTTATTTATAAATGATATAAATAAATGTTTCAAACATTCTAAATTTCTTTTATACGCAGACGACTTAAAAGTTTTCAAAGTAATCTGTAATGTATCTGACTGTACAAATTTTTAAAAAGATCTTGAGAGACTCTCTAACTATTGCTGTCTTAATAAATTACAATTAAGTCTAACTAAATGTCACAGCATCACATTTACTAAAAAAATTAATTGAAATTAAACACTTTATACGGATTTTATCGCGTTGTTTAATTTACTTTAAACACTGTTATTACATAATTTTGAATACTCTAACACTACTATTATTGAATTTTACTACTATTTAAGCTATATATTTTCTAATTAAAACTATTTATATTTAAGTTTACACTTTGCCCCGACGTTTCGGTTGCTTTACAGCAGCCATGTTCACGGGGAGACTAAGATGGTAGTTGTCCCAACGTTCTGAAGTGTACCTAGTTATTTTAAAGTACCCGAACATAATTTAATCTTTGGTGTTTCTATTTACGCAGAATGAGCTCAAAGTATCATGAAGTCTAGCTGTGTTTTGCTTCTTCTTGGGTTTGACTATTTGAATGACTGGATCCCAAGCTGGTGGTACATTCTAACCATCCTCTCTATTGAAATTAGGATGTTTTTTAATTTCAATAGCCTCGCGAAGCATCCTTGGTAGGAATCGAGTTTAGAATCGTGGAAAGCGCGAGGTCTGGTCTAAGCACGGTACGCTGTCTGTTTACGTTCAACAGCATCAGCGCATTTACGACCGAACCAGGGCCTTTTCTTGCCACCGCTCGTGACATAACTATATGGAATATAATATTACATACCTAGAATGATTTCACCAGTGACAGCAGTAGTGCTCTGTAATGGATCCATATTCTCAAAACAGCGTTGAGCTCAAGGGATGGATGCGAAGTACTCCCGCATTCCATTCCAGTCCGCTGACGAGTAGTGCCACAGTCGTCGCCGTCGTCTTACTGTGGCACAAACCAGACAGTAGTCTGAGGAGCCCAGAGGAGCACAAATCGACACACTGTACCGGTTTAAGTTACTCGTCAGTAGCAGATCGAGCAGAGAAGGCGCTTAACCTGCAATGTCCGGTATCCGGGTATGCGTGAGAGCGAACGCATGGGCAGTTCGTCCCGCGTGGTCTGTTTTGGGAGAACCCAACTAGGTCTCATGGTGGGCATTAAAATCTCCCAAGGACACCAACTCAGCGTTCGGAAACCGCTCCTGCGCATCGTCTGCCGCCTGACTCAGGTAATCGAAGAGTCGAGTCATTTCAGCGACTCCTGAATGGGATCGGTAGAGGCACATGTAGATTTGGCTGAAAGAGCTATGATCTATGTGCACCCAAAGGACAGAGAAGGAAGGGTATTTAAGGCAGTGTAGACGGTAACAGCAAATATCCGCCCTAACAAATGAGCATACCCCGGCTTTCGCAAGGCAACACTCCTCTAGCACGTAGCCGGGGTATTGCAGGTACTTCGTGTTTGCAGGACGGCGTATTTGTGTCTCCGTTAGCATTGCCGGCCAAGCTGTCTCCAGGTGGTGATAGACGGCATTAAGGTTAGATGATGGTAATAAACTCAAAGACACAGGAAGAGGAAGCAGCGTTGGGGTTACAGCGATTGGCTGCTGTTGAACGACAATGCATTGTTCGTACTGCCATAGAGTGAAAGGAAGGGGAAGCGTGAAAAAAAAAGAGGCGTCTATTCTCGCAGCTAAGTGATGCAAGGCGCAGAGTAGGTTTCGTCATATTACTATGTGATATGGCGATAACCGATCCGACGGACGGAAGGACCCCCGAAAGTGGTCGCCAGGATCCACCCTCCGGTCACCATCCGGCACGACGAGCCACCTCGAGATTATGCGCAGCATGATGAGACAGCCAACCAAGTTGGTTAGACTCGGTTGGGCCTCTGGACTATACCGCGGGCGGCCAGCAGAGCACCGTTTCTACGGCTCTCCCTGGCCGCCGGGTCGACTCGCGCCATCCACACAATGACTCTACGAATACTCTGCAGGTCCCTCATAAGCTGCGAGAATCGTCACCTCATGCTTAGGCCTCCGGCACTCTCATTCACCGAACGAAACACAGCAGTGAAACACTGCTGTTTCACGTCGATTTTCTGTGAGAGGGTAGTACTTCCCCGGTCGAGCCAGCCCTTTCTTGCTATAATCTTTAACCGCGTTTTCTCGAAATTAGCTTTAACTTAGTTATTGCACTTTTCATAAGTACGGTAGAATAGCACTTTTAATAAAACATAGACTGAACTCTAAATTTGGATGTTAGGCAATTTGAATTTTGAGCTATTAGAGAGGACCGAGACTTCTCTTGAACCGACGTTAGCTTGCAAGTGCAATCTACAGAGCCTAATTGTGAATCAAAATCATCCAGAGATCTATGCAATTTCGTCAAAATCGGTCCATCCGTTTAGGAGTACAGTGGCATAGCACGTACGGAATATTAATATTTAAAAATATTATTTTAGGCAATTTCTGAAGAAATTAGCAAAGGTTATACATCATCCACATTTCGTCTGCTATTTAAAAATAAATGTGGGCAGCGATAAGTCTATACCAACGTTTTCCCCTACATTCTCTCTAGAACGTTACTAGAGCACTTTTAGGATACAATCTACATATCTATTATTGCCATGTAGCTATGTTCTGCTTTTTATCATTATTTTATTATAATTGGAAAGAAAAATTTTAAAAATTAAAATTTCGTTCACTTTTACTGTTGTTTTCTGACATCCAACAAAAATTTTAACAAAGCTATCAAGCAAGGAAACCGATATTCCTGGACTTCTTTTCTAGGCGAACCAGGTCACCTACCCTTTTCCACCTTTCCCTTCGACAAATGTTATTTTTTAAAGGCAATGACAGTTGTCCTAAAAAAAATGTTAATTAAATCTTTATCGTATAGGGTATTTGCAAACCTGTGACTGTTTGAGCTGTGCCAGTCTTTCATGCGGTGATTGCCCTCGCTTCTCACGCATTAGTAGGAACAGCCGTCCTATGTCTGGACATGTTGACAGCAGCCGTTCCACCAGAACCTAGGAAAACATAAGCATTACTATACATAAGTAATAATAATGAGACCCAGACCAAATTTCAGTCACGGCCGCCAATCTTAACGGAGACTGGCCATATACGCAGGAGATATTATAGTGCACAAGTGTGTGCGCGAACCCAAGTACATTTCACACGTCAATTCGACACGACCGGAGGGAATTCAGGCACAGGCTCAATGGCTTTACATGCTTCCCGAGGCAAGGGGTGTACCAACCAATTACCTAACACCAGGCCGCTGTTGAAGTTCCTTGGTAGAAAAGCACAATAACTTTTTGTTGGCCCAACCAGGGATTCGAAAACGAGACCTCATGTACAACAGTCGCACTCACTACCAAGCTGAGCTCATACATAAGTTACGGAATACCAGAAATCAACAGTGATTGAAAAAGAGTGGCTATGAGTCTCATAGGATTGACCCTATGAGACTCATAACCACTCTCAAGGGTTGACCCTTTGCCTGAACCTCGCAACTAACTTAAATGTAAATTGATTAACTTAAGTAAGCTCGCTAAGAACTGAAGTTTGACGTTCATAATTGTTACTAACCTTAATTAATAAATTATTATTTTTTTATCTTGGCCATCTACTACCAATAGCAATAAATCAAATATTATACTCTCTATTCCAACATCCTCATAATCAGGGAACCAAAGTCCATCGCGTTTACGTTCTTTCAAGAAACAGCAGAAACATCACACACACATTCCACATTAGAAAGTTAGTTGTCGTAGCTTCAGATTGTTACAAAGAGTTTCTTGACAGAAAATCGAATAATATTTTTGTTGACACATCCGGTATAACAACCTGGGACTTCAAGACCCATGAAATTTTAATTTTCTCGATAAAGACTTTTTCTATACCAGAAATAATTTCTGAATTGCGGGCAACTTTACAAGCATTCAAACAATGGAGACAAAGGACACCTAGATTCGGAGCAACAATTTGTAAATCACACAAATGGGTTTCGAACCCACACACTCGGCGCAATGGCAGTGGCGACGCGACTACTTAAACCACAACGCTAGTCAATCATGTACATACAGGCTGTCCCAGAAGTCGACGTCAAGCCGGAATCAGGTAACAGGCTAAGTTATAATAGCTATCAGAAAAATATAAAAAGATCTATATAAATGAAAAATTTAAAAATCTAATAATGCTAGATTTTTGTCGATTATTCGAATTTAAACAACGAAAAAACAAAATTTAATAATAAAATACCCGTCGTACCAGGAGTGAAAAGACAGGGTGTAGATTTTTTTGATTTTGTATAAAGTGCCAATAATTTTAAATTACGTAACTTAGATTTTTTTAAATATTTTTCTGGTTGCTATTATTACTTCGCCTGTTACCTCATTCCGGCTTGACATCGACTTCTGGGACAACCTGTATACTCTAGCCGCTAGACTAACAAGGAAGACTAAGTGTCCACTAAACTAGGTATTGGATATCAGTAGAAGACTGACCTTTCCCATGAACCCGGTGGCTCCCGTGATGAAGACGTCCCTGCCGGCGTAGAACCTCGGCAGAACTGGTTCTACCGGCTCGTACGTACACTCCACCATCACAGTGCCCTGGCGATGAAACAGCTTGTTACTATCTCCCTGTATTGAAGGCCGTATGTACTCTCCAACATACACATAATAGGGTAACTACTTTTTAATTTAATACATTATATTGTCTTAGTTTTACGCGACTGATATTTATTGAAATTAAACTAATTTATACGGATTTTATAGCGTTGTTTATTTAACACTGTATTACATAATTTTGAAACTGTTACACTACTACTACTATTGGAGCAGCCATGGTCACGGAGAGTCTTCCCGTGACCATGGCTGCTGAATAGCAACCGAAACGTCGGGGAAAGTGTAAACCTAAATATAAATAGTTTTAATAATTATATTAGCTTATAAATTAGTAAAATTCAATAATAGTAGTAGTGTAACAGTTTCAAAATTATGTAATACAGTGTTAAATAAACAACGCG
The DNA here is from genome assembly GCA_963675205.1 of Catocala nupta. Classification (NCBI taxonomy): domain Eukaryota; kingdom Metazoa; phylum Arthropoda; class Insecta; order Lepidoptera; family Erebidae; genus Catocala; species Catocala nupta. The sequence continues at coordinate 5,778,459 of OY776105.1, forward strand.
ATAAAATCTGTATATAGTAGTTTAATTTCAATGAATAACATTCGCGTAAACAGAAGACAATATTATTTAATTTTTAAGCTATTTAGATTATTAAAACAGTAATTCAAATAGTCAAACCCAAGAAGAAGCAAAGCAAGACTTTATCAGCGAGTAACATATGCTATAGGTATGTTATTTAAAAAAACGTACTGTTTGTAACATAATCTAACCTACTTTTATGCGAGCGAAGCCGCGCGAAAAAGCTTGTTATGTATACTTAAACTATAAAGAGAAAGATTTGATTTATCGTTTGTTTGTTTGTAAGGGTTTAACTCAAAAACTACTCAACTGATTTTAAAATTCTTTCACTATTAGTAAGTTTTAATATCAGCGAGTAACATAGGTTATATATTATTTAAAAAAAACGTACTGTTACTAACATAACCTAACCTACCTTTATGCGAGCGAAGCCGCGTGCAAAAGCTAGTTATGTATACTAATACTATAAAGAGGAAAGGTTTGATTTATGGTTTGTTTGTTAGGGTTTAACTCAAAAACTACTTCGCGAGTAACGTCTTAGGCTATATAATTATACTAGATGTTCCCGCGGTTTCACCCGCGTTTATCGCTACTGCGCCGTCCCCGTAGGTCGTAGCGTGATGTTATATAGCCAATAGCCTTCCTCGATAAATAGGCTATCTAACACTAAAATAATTTTCCATTCGAACCAGTAGTTCCTGAGTTTAGCGCGTTCAACCAAACAAACAAACAAACTCTTCAGCTTTATAATATTAGTATAGATTTATTATTAAAAAATCTTTAACATAACCTAACGTACTATTACGCAAGCAAAGCCGCGAGCAAAAGCTAGTGTTCTGTATTTTAAGACTTGACAGAATAATGCTAACACCAATCTATTTCAGACTCTTTAGATTTAAAAAGAAGTTTTGATCACAGTAATCCATAATTTATTATTTTTACAGTACCTTTTTAATATCGCCTGTATAGGTTTTGAAATGCCGGGAAGACCGTTTGGTTGTGTTTAGAATATCAGGGTATGTTTCTTACACGTCTGTTCGTATTGAAGGTGAGGTCTTCAAATGTTTACAGCGTATGACCACGATGCGTTTAAGGTAATTAATGGACTTAATATTTATTGATACTTCGTGCGTCAAACACGTTATTTAAATTTACTAAGGTCATGCGGGGCAAGGGCGCCATATTTTTTGTATAGACGAATGCAATGGAGAATATTTTTCTTCAATGCTGACTTATACGTGTATATATTTTAAATTGTCATCGTTTGGTATGTTGTAGCTACAAGCAAAAGACGATTCAATGCAATCTATCAACATTTTTATCATATTTTATAAGGAATTGGAAAACATTGGTATAGGTGCACTTGCCCCTGGAAACGGGGAAAGTAAATACTGTTGTATTTAAGAAAAATGTTTATCAGTTCGTTTGACTGAAATAATAGACTTCTTTAATTAATCAAATTAGACTTTATTGCTTACTTCTATTTCTTAAAAAAATACAAAAGTAGGTAATAATTTTTCCTTTTCGGTTTTACTTTAGTAAGTACGAACCATCTAAAAAAGAATTTCAGGTCTAGTTGTAGCAAGTTTATACTTCTGTCTTATACTGTTGGACAGCTACCGTAAAGTTCACAAACAGATGAGTCTATACTCATCTGGCGTGGAATTTACGCCAGTTGTCCAACTGCATCTTTTTGTCGAAATATCTGTAGGCAAGCTAGTGTCAAAGTTGTTCAGGCTCAGTCTTTTCAATTCAATTATAGACTTTAACCTACCACCGACATTCAGCATGAAGCTTCTATTATTATGTGGTAACGGAATTACACATAAGTTTTGTTATGCAGTGATAGGGTAAGAGAGCAGAAAACTGCCACGCAGAAGTCTCGAGTTCGATCTCAAGGCACGCTCTTGACTTTTCGGAGTTACTTCATTAAATCACTTGTATTAAAGTGTAGTTGTGATTTGTTATAAATAATCGACATGTAACAAAGAATTAACTCTAAAAGAAAATATCGTGAGGTAAACTCTATGCCTGGGAATTCTACATAATGTTCCCAAAGATTTAGGCAGATCTGCCATACCACGCAATGGGCCAAGGCGTGATTATGGCCTAACCCTTCACACATTAAGAAGAGGCACGTGTCCAGCAGTGAAACAGTTTATATACAGCGCTGATATTATTATATCATACTTATGCATTACGATGAATAAATAAATGAAGTAGGTATACAATAAAGCGCCTGTCCGTCATTTAATAGTATATGGCTTTTTTCCAAAACCACATTTTCTTTTCAAATACAATCCTGGAATAATTTCTGTGACGCTGGTACAAGCATTCAAACAACAGACACAAAGTACACCCAGAATCGGAACAACTATTTGTGGATTACACAAATTCTTGATCCTAACACACGAACAAAGTAACTCGCTTCAATACCCGCAGGGGAAGGCACAATTCTAGACTCCGTGCTGCCATTGGTCACTTTTCACATGCACAGCACAGCAGTTGCAATCATAAATTACTGCGCTACCGAGGTATTTAACCGAGAAAAAATGTATCAAGTATAAATTCTGAATCTACACAAATTAAAACTTTTACAACAATTCTTTAATTATTATTGGAATGTTTTACTGAGGTTTTACTTATTTAAATTGTTCCTTTCCATTCCTCTTCCATGTATGTAGTATCTATCATCAAGTGTTGGAGAAAGGTGACGTGACTAAATGCAGAATATTTTCGTGGACTTGACCTAAAAATTTAATTAAATTTGTACTATTTTATCATCGAGGAAATATAGAACAACTTATTTGGTTTTTTTTCTGTGTTTAGGTACCTACTTTTTGACCTGCTTTATTTGAGCAATACGACAAATTAATTAATTAATATTATAGCAGTTTTATCGCTCGTAACTGAGTTTAAAGTGTTGAAACTATTTAAAAACTAAAACAAACTGCAGGTATATAGTAGTATTATTACTTATAGAGCTTTTAGTTCATAAGTTTTAAAGTAGGTACACACATAATGTATTATGATCGTTGCTCTTGATAATTTGGGTAATTTAGTGATTTTGCATTCAAACCTCCCGCCATTTACTTTTGACAGCTAGATAATATTATTTTTTTTAAGGTAGCTTGGAATTTTAGCATACTGCCATTAATAACTATTGCGATTTAAAATGTTTAAGATTTGTATATTAATACAATTGAAATATAGTTATTGATTAAAAGTTAAACATTTTTAGTAATATCCTATCTCGAATATAAATAAAATAATTCGTGAGAGATTCTGCGTTCGAAACGTTCTTGCAAATCATAAACAATCTAGAGGAACTGTCAATAACCGACAATTGTCTATGGGTTTAGGTTTTTGGCGCACGCGGAAGTGGTTACAGAACGATTTCCTTTTCCTAAAAATTTCAAATTCTATCAAAAGTTTTGATAAATCACAACAAAATAATTGAATATTACTTTTTGTAATTGGTTATTGTGTTTATCTGAGTGTTAGTGTAGTTATAAGTTAAAAATGGAGGTGACAGATTTAAACGATTTGTTAAATGTGCGAGCCATCAAAATGGAACATGGTGAAAACGGTTTTGACGAAAATACTGTCGAAACATCGGATCCATTATCAATAATGCCTCAGTATGTTACAGAATCAGACTTAGGTAAGTTAATTTTATTAATCGTGTATAATCAATCATATATGATGCACATACAGTTTGTCAAGGCTATTCCAATTTCCCATTCATACCTTTTAATTTAGATATTTTTAAACGATATAGAAGGATTATTCCAGCAAATTCTAGCAAATAATTGATAATTTATTGTCCTCTTGCGCTGTTACGTGACAAGGTAAAAAGTATTTCCTTGTAATTTGTGACTAAATAAGGAAAATTCCTGGGTAACTTAATGCAGACCTGTATTAGTCATGACAAATAAATATCAGTTCTAGATAGACTGTGCTGCCAGTTTAACAAAGACTCTAAATACAGAGTAATTACAAACATATAAATACTCTCCGAATTATTTATATATTTGTAATTACTCTGCCCATATCATCATAACATTGACAAAATAAGAAATATTGTTACAAGATGTAGGTATTTGGAATATGATGGTACAACTGGTGCACTGGTTTCAGTGGTCACCTCACCACTGCCAGTGAGTGAAGTGCTATGGGCTTGCTGCTCATTGCAGACTTATGTATGTATGTTAATATAGAGATAGTCAAATCTATATACATGGTGACTACCCATTTCCTTCTATTTTCATAACTCAAGAGCTGGGATTGAGGCACAATGGAAAGTACATTGTACGGCCTATGAAGGCCAAGTGATTCATAGTAATTTATTACAGGCAACCTCAGCAAGCAATCATCATATGGAAAGACCAACTAATAATTTTATTGGTCATCTATTTACATTAATTCAGATGGTACATAAAAACACTTGTAGCATATGTATATGATCTTTTTGTAGATTGATTAGATTTGGCAATACTCCATTTGGTTAGGTATTTAACTAAAGGTAAACAATCTTGATATGACTGTTTACACATATTAAACAAATAAACTACTGCTTAAACCAAGGGTTCAATTGATTTAGTAATCATTATTGTTGTATTTACATTGATCTTTAGCAACATTTTAGTTTTAAACTGACTTTTTAGATAAAGAGATGAAAAATACACATCAAGATTGTTTACAGTTAGTTAATACCTAACCAAATGGAGCATAGTTAACTTGTAAATTAGCATTGTCTAGTTGTGAACAAATATATTTTGCTTCAAGTGAACATGGCAGAATAGGCAAAGATATGCACTGCTCAAAATATTATCATAGGTTTTACATAGATACCGTTTATCTCTAAAGGGTTAGGTAATTACATTTTGGACTGAAAATCCAATATATATAATACAATATAAATGACTGCATGGATGGAGTAGTCGTTTAAGTGGTGGCTTTGCCACTGCTGCCATAAAACATTTTGTGATTCATAATCATAAATTAGGTCTTCTGAATCTGGGCGTTCCTTCCTCAGACTGGAATTGTTCCTAGTGTGGGACTTGTCTTATTTAATAAAAAAGAAAGAAAATATATAAAGTTTTGCCAACTTGTTAATGGAACCTGAGTTTTTTTTTTTTGCCTTATCTCCAAGCCAACTAATAGGTCATACAAGAATTTTTCTGTAAAGGAATTTTGTTATATGGATATTTTCTCAGTAGATAGACATTTCTTACTATCTTGACTACTCATTCTCATTTAAACACACAATATAACTGTCTACTCTCACAGATATAAAAATACGATTATATTTTTCAGGTCTGATGCAATCTGGTGGAGAAATCCTTCAGACTCCATTAGCAGTGTTCTCAGATACTCCCGATGAAGATGACACTATGCAAAGTACTGAAAGCAGTGGTATGTTTCTATACTTGACTGTTTGTAATGTTTTGTATGAAATAGGTGCCAACAAGGTCTTATTACTGACCATATTACAATGCCACGCTGGTTACACCATGAATGAGACCGGCTCGACCGGGGAAATACCACCCTCTCACAGAAGATCAACCTAAAATAATAGTATCTATTATGTTTCGTTCGGTAAGTGAGAGCGCCGGAAGGCCCAGTCACCCTTCCCTGCCCAAACCCCATCTTGCTCCATTGCCCTTTTCCTTCCGGTAGACAGTGACTTGGTTGTGTATTTTTGACATTGCTTCTGTAATGCTAAGAAAACACAGCCATGTGTATGAGTCAGAGGTCTCGCTTACTATCAGGTGGACCGCTGGCTAGTCAGTCACAGAAAACCGAAATATAAAACAAGCGTATACGGGTCTGATGGTAACTTAATAAAATATTTTATTTTAACAAAATAATTATAATTGTTATTTAAACATTTCAAATATATTTAAAAGAAGGTGATTACACAGAAAATAACTGATTTAGAGATTTCCACAGAATAAGCAGGGAAGAAACACATTGATACTTTCTTAAAACTCTATTGATTAAAGTACACTTGTTTATTTAATATACAAGATGTTGTGTGGTTACATCAATTGTTAGAATTCAAGGAATAACTGAAAATGTTTTGTGTTTGGCGACCACTACACAATACACAAGATTTTGTAAATTAATACCACTTACTTGCTTTAATTTTGTAATACCAGATACTTTGCTATACTACTAATATTTTCATTAATTAATTTATTCATCTCAAGTTAAAAATGACATGGAAGCTATACTACAGATTACACTACCCTAGTACCTACTTGTCTAGAGTTAGGAGAGGCTGGTCATCTGTCATAACCGGTCTCCCACACAGATTATCAATTCTTGAATTGTATTCTATATTTAGGTTAAAATTGATTTCTGTAACTATTTTCTGTGTGGGAGAAGAAATAAAAAATATATTTATTATTACTATAGGCGCAGTTTATAGAGTAAATTGAATCCCAAAAACCTTTTTTGTGGTAGTAAAGTTTGTAAAGGATATACTGATAAAAATTTTGCAATTAGTTTTATGGGTTTAGACGTTTCTAATTTAAAAGTTTCTAGTTTAAGACAAACTTTTGTAATAATATAGCTAGATTATTTTACTTTATTTCTTTCGCAGAAGAAGTCATAGTGCAATTGATGGATATAAGAACAAGACTCTCTCGTTTGCGAGCGATGCTTGAAAGAAGACTTGGAGCTGACTTGTCAGATTACAGTTTCTGGCTCCAAAATGCTAAAATGGTGAGAGCATTTTCATTGCTTAACCCCTAGTTACTGAATTAAGAATAGTAGCAATTCTCAACTGAGTATACCTACTAAAATATTCTTCACAGAATTATATTTTATCAATCTGCTATCAACTGAGCATTTACTTAAAATGAAAAAAAAATCTATTTAAATCTTAATAACAGTTTAAGGAATCTTGGTATAAAAGCAAATTAAATATTTGAGTAGGTACCTAATACTTCAGTAGAGTTTGAGTCATTCTCAACATGTAATTCTTAATTCAGAAACCAGGAGGGCTAGTGTATTTTAATTTTGGTATCTTAGCAATAAGCATATTGTTGTTTGATAATAAGTTTATATATAGTCTACTAGATGTGTCCGCGGTTTCACCCGTGATGTTATATAGCCTATAGCCTTCCTCGATAAATAGGTTATCCAACACAAAAATTATTTTGCAATTCGAACCAGTAGTTCCTGAGATTAGCGCGTTTAACCAAACAAATAAACAAACTCTTCAGCTTTAGAATATTAGTATAGATTAGCACTGATGGCGTAGCGCAGAAGTAGTCCCCTGTTATAAGTTTGATCTCTACACGGAACAATATGTGTGATCTACAAAAAGTTGCTTTGAGACTGCTCTTTGCTTCCGCTGTTTGAATGTTTATAAAGTTCCCCGCGATACCACAATTATTCCTAGTGGAGTTGTCTTTTTTCACACGCTTTTATTAGCTTGATATGTATCTACATATACAGGGTGATTTTGAAATCGTGTAATTCCTTTTAACCACGCACTCTACTGGTGATATAGAATAACCCTGACAATATTTTTTCTTAATTAGAATAATGGTTTCGGCAAAATTAGAGCACAGATTTTTTTCATGAAATGATTTCAAATAGTCATATTTTAACCACCTGACACAATCTTAATATTTTACTAATTTAAAAATAATAACATAACAATAACTGATGTCGTAAATAATAAGGGGCAATAAAAAGGACCGCCCGTTATTATTTACGACATTAATTATTAATATGTTTTTTTATTTTAATCAGAAAAAAAATAAAATTGCCTCGGTTGGTTAACATATGACTATCTGACAACATTTCATGAAAAAAATGGAACAATAAATTTTCAAAAAAAATAATTCTAATTAAATAAAAATATGGTCAGGGTTATTCTATATCACCAGTAGAATGCGTGGTTAAAAGGAATTACACGATTTCAAAATCACCCTGTATATCTATGAATCTATGTAACGGAACCACCACTTTCAAACCGACGGATTGATTTGAAACTTTGCACACTTATCGAGCACCGATGACAATACAATAATTTAGAAAAGAATAAAGAAAATAATTGTTTAGAAAATTAAAATAAATAATAGTTTAAAAAAAAGCTAAAACCACACTTAATTAAAAAATGTAGAAAATAATTTCATAATTTTATTGTAAAAAAGCGTGGGGTGCTTTCTAAGATATTTTGATAAACCCGACCCCACGCTATATTACATTAAAATTATTAAATTATTTTCTACTTTTTTTTAATAAAGCGTGGTTTTAGTTTTTTTAATTAATTAAGTAATCAAAACTTGTTCAACATTGCACGGATGGCATAATAGCTTAAGTGATTGGCTCGCCACTGCCGATGCGACGAGTATTGTAAGATGGATCCTTATACCAAACAAAAATTTGTGTTATCTACAAATAGTAGGTAATGTTCATCAGATCTTTTGCGGCCACTCCTATAAATAATATATAGTTCAAACTAGAACCATTAACACGATTGGCACGAATAAGTAGCGCTCAGTATTCTGGGTGTTCTTTGTGTCCGTTGGTTAAGGTCCCCGCGACTCAGGTACCGTAACTTCCAGAGGAAGCATTATCTTTAAAAAATAAATAACATCAGATTTACTTTTAGCTTATACTTACAGGCATTTCATGTATTTCCTTTATTTTTCAGCTGGAAAACCACAAGACTCTAGTAGAACAGTGCATCAGAGGCGAAGGTGTTGTTCAAGTGAATATTCAAATCAGGGCCGCTGAGAGGAAGATCAATATCCTGGATGTGTTGAAACCGGATGAAGAGTTAGTTCAGCTGCCTAACCAGACTGATGACCACCGTAAGTGTTAGATAGATTTTTATTGCCTCCGGTGTAGCAATGCGTTTAAATGTATTCGAAAATTATTCGAAGATTATTCGAAGTTTATTCGAATGTGTAGATGACACTAAACTTTACCGATTAGTACTCACCACTGCCACTGCGCCGAGTGTTATGGGGTTGATCCCTATATGGGACAAAATATTGTGCTATTCATAAATAGGTACTTTCAAGTCTTGTTTTTCTTTATGGATCGCAGGATTTATTTCTTTAGTGGAAGACGTCATATAAAAAAAATATCGTAATTACTAACAAGAAATTCGAATACGTATTTGAAAAAAGTGATGTACTTTAAAAGTTGTTGAAGATATGTGAAGCCTGTCGAACCCACACTTGGCTAGCGTGGTGGACTATAGCTTAACCCATCTCTCACTGAAAAAATGGCCGTGCCCAGCAGTGGAACAGTTTACATACAGGGCTGATATTATTATTTATAATACAATTCACATTGGAGAGGCTCAGTTATCTAATAAGCTACCTAAGGGCCGTTTTTGCAATCGTCAGATAACTTTTCTGAAGAATAAATATGGCGGTATAACATATTTTCTATACAAAAGCTGCCAAAACGTCAAACATATTTCCCAGATAAAAGTTATCTGACGATTGATAAATCGACCCTAAGACTAACAAAAATCTTTGACTTATAATATTTTAAAGTAGATATATAGCTACATATAAACAAAATTATTGTTTAAAACTTAAACTGTTGAATGATTACTTGTTATGTCATAAATATATAATTGTTTAAAGTTTCTCATATTTTAAGAACTATGTAAAGTTAATTATTGAGAAATTAACGCATTAAACTCGACTCGTATATTTTGTCCCAGTGTTGGACCTCGAAGACGCCACTATGGCGATACAGGAACAGCTGGTGGATGTGACGTCAGTCCAGCCTCACGCGGCTGCAGTCAAATGGGTCGTGGATTCGCAGTTCAACAGTGAACACAGGGTCCGGGTACCGGATGACCCTAATGAATGGTAAGATATAAAATTATTTATTACCGGTGTTTGACCAGTGGTCAAAATTCGACTATAATCGTTATTGATAATTAGAGAAAAATATTTTTCTCTTAACCTTGTGTAACAAATAGGTATAAATGTGAATGTGAGTTTGTTTGTTTCGCTTTCACACCTTAATTACTTGACCGATCACCATGAACTTTTGCATGCACATTGTTAGGGGTACAGAAAAGGTACACCTTTCATCCAGAAAAACGAGCGAAGCTGTGGTCAAAAGCTAGTTATTATTGTTACGTGCTGGATTCGAGGTATAAGAATGTAAACAATATTAGGTACCGACTAAAACACGTTTTATTCTAGCACGCAATTAAACTTAAAACACTACACACACTATTGAAATTGAACTCATTTATACGGATTTCATCGCGTTGTTTATTTAACATTGTATTACAGTTTAGAAACTGTTACACTACTATTACTGAACTTTACTAATTTTAAGCTAATAAAATTATTAAAACTATTTATATTTAGGTTTACACTGTACCCGACGTTTCGGTTGCTTTTCAGCAGCCATGGTCACGGGGAGACTAAAATAGGTTTAATAGTTAATTATTTTATTAGCTTAAAAATTATTAAAGTTCAATAGTAGTAGTGGTGTAACAGTTTCTAAATTGTGTAATACAGTGTTAAATAAACAACGCGATAAAATCCGTATAAATGAGTTTAATTTCAATGAATATCATAATATCATAATATTGTCTTCAGTTTACGCATATGTTATGCGTAAACTGAAGACAATATTATGTACCACATAAACTACTTATACATTTTTCCACTATAACTGCTTCAAACTCTGTGGTATTTTCACTTCCGTTCGCTTCGATGAATACTTGTCCGCTTAAGATTGTAAACTGGCTCGGCGAGCGCTGGCCTTGCCCTTTTATACGCGGTTAAAGCGTTTCTGGAGATTTCTAGAAAAGCCATATCCGGTATGTAAACAATACGAAGATTCGAGAATGTGCCAGCGTTCTCTCTACTTTTCGCGTATCGACGAGCTACGTAGTTCCGGAAGACGTCAATAGATGGCGCTGTAATAAATTATTAGAAGGAACTGCAGAGTCTTCCTCACAGTGCCGACAGATGGCAATAGCTGTAACATTATTAACTAGATTTTGCCCGCAGCTTCTCTCGCGTAAATGTAGATTAGAATACTAACGACTTTTTTTTTGATGAAAAGGTACCCTTTGTTTTTTCTGTTCCTCTGACAATTACTTAGGTTTGTGAAATTTCATGACTGATCAGTCAAGAATTTAAGGCGTGAAAGCGTAACAAACAAACAAACTAACTTTCGCATTTATAATATTAGTTAGGATGCTTTTTGCCTAATGGCTGAAATGCGACCGTAATCTATATATTAATACGTGAAGCAAAAACTTTCTACGAAAATTGCGCGGACGGAGGCGTATGAAATTTGGCACAGTTAATGTTTATATGGAGAAGGAGGGGCGAATCCTAATATTTTTATAAAATATGCATTAGAAATACATTAAATTAATGAAAAAACACTATACGCACTCAACCATGCATTTGAAACACGCAGTCGAATCGCGTTCGTAGTATTTCGGCATTGTTCGTCTGACGTCGTATCGTCTGCATATGATATTATTTGAGCGTTTGGGACATGATAGTTGCAGAGGTCATTAATAAAAATTAAGAACAACGACGGCCCAAGAATGCTTCCCTGTGGTACGCCGTAGTTAATTGGCAACTCGCTACTGCTGTGACCCTCTATTGTAACTATTTGTGAGCGATTTGTTAAGTAATTACGGAAAAAATCTAATTGTAACCCCCTGACACCAATGTTTTCTAATTTGAGAAGCAGCAATTAATTAAATTAATTCAATTCTTCGTAACTATACGTTATTTATAACTAATAAAGATAAAAAACAAAGTAGCAAGCTTAGGAATATCGTCAATGAATGAGTATAGTTAAGTAAATAATAATTTGTTTGAAAAAGATAGATAAATTTAGGTAAATGTGATTATATGGGTAATGTTGTAGAAAATAAAACCTTAAGACTGCGCCGAGCGAAATGTGCGAAAACAGGCGGTCACAGTTAAGTTGATAAAATTAACACATTTTGTTTAATACAAATATAAAATATACGTTTACCATAACAATGAATGTGTTTACAATTACTCAGTGTAAAAACTTAAAATAATTAATATCTTCGCCTACAAAATTAAGTAAATTTGTACGAAAAATGCAAAAACGTAAGCTCGTATTACGTGATTTTTAGATTATAACATTAGAAATATATCCTATTTTACAGCTTAAATAAAACATAAATAGTTATATTACAATTTGTCCGACCCAAATATTTAAGTTATTGGTTGACAATAAAGATACATATTTATCAAAAAAGCACTTCAAATCCTCCATACAATTTAACTATGGCGGCCGCACGCCGATTTGAATATCGAGCTCTGTCATTCAGTCCAACCGCCTCCTTCGCTCGCCGCAGTCTTAATAACGATCAAACTTAAAATTTAAATCATTTATGGTCGAAACATGTATGAATTTTCATTTCCAACCTTTTCTTTTGTTTGGCTATAGATACTAACTAACATATAAAAAATGGAAGGTAAATAGTACTCAAATAATTAAGTAATATGTTTTTATTGTCACATATAGGTCAGTGCAACATGTGAAACTGTGGATACAGTGGGCGGTACGTCAGTTCAATCTCACCGGGGTCAAATTATCCGATTGGAACATCAGCGGTGCTGAACTATGCAGTATTACTAACATTGAGTTTAAGTAAGTCCAAATTTAGTATTTTAGTTTAGTACTCCCAAAAGACGTTGTCCTATACAGGCGAAAAAGAAAACAAATCTAAACCATCCTCGAATCCACTTGAACACACACAAAAAAAATTCATTCAAATCGGTCCAGCTGTTTAGGAGGAGTTCACTGTCAACACACGTACAGAAGAATTATATATAGTTTAGTATATGAATATACTAAACTATATATCACATATAGGTCAGTGCTATATAGGTATATAGGTAGGTATTTACATAAATAAATCTTCAGATTAATTTATGTGAGTACTTACTTATTGTGAAAATTTGTGTGAACCACAAAATGTTGTTCCGAGTCTGGATGTTCTTTGTGTCCGTTGTTCGAATGTTTGTAGAGATCCCCATGATACAGGATGTTCTTTGTGTCCGTTGTTCGAATGTTTGTAGAGATCCCCATGATACAGGACGTTCTTTGTGTCCGTTGTTTGAATGTTTGTAGAGATCCCCATGATACAGGTGTTCTTTGTGTCCGTTGTTTGAATGTTTGTAGAGATCCCCATGATACAGAATGGGTTCTTAGTGCTGAAGTTGTTGTATTTAAGATAAGAGAATAAAATATCTATACTTACTTTAACAATATAAACGAGATGGGTGTAAAAACCCAGGATTCAAACTCTTCATCTTCATATGACATTTTCATTTTCATCAGTTTTTTGTAATGTGCCATTGTGGGCAAAAGACTCTCTCTTGAACTTCCAAATCACTTTCTTGGTGGATATCCTCTGACTTTATGACCTCTATATCTCGGGAGTCTTTCGATCCACAGGGCCCATATTCAAACTTGACTGAGGGATGACCCCCAAGGTGTCTGTAAACCAAGTTACAAGTCACAATCGGTTTAGTGGTTCCGGAGCTATGCCTGTTACTAACAGACAGATACACAGACCCACATAGTGTTTTCATTAACTTCTTTGAAGAACACTAAGAGGTTAATAAGGGAACTATTTATTTTATTGACTGCAAGGATGACTTGGTGTTTTAAGGTCACAGCACAAATATCAACTCGGTAACGGATTGGCACCGTATCAACTCGAGCCGTGCAGTATTCTTTGTACATGAACTCCCTACTGCAACGCACAGTAATCGGTAACGTAACGTAGTCGCCTCGCCTCGCGGTCGGCGAGCCGTATGCGTGGCCTCGCGTAGCCGGTGCCGAGTCGACGTACCGGATTCGCTTTCGTTACGTGTTTGATAGGTTGATGCCTGGTTGAGGGCGAGGCGAAAGGCGATATGGTTACGTTTCGAGTTGATATGTATACCTTTAATGCCACCCGCACATTGAGCCACTAGACGCGAAGCTCTGCGGACGAGTATTTTCAAACATTTTGTATAGTATCGGCGCGAACCGAACGTTTTTTCTTTTAATTGCATTTATTTCGATAAAATTAAAATGTGGTACATTGTTTACAAACTCGCCAAACTGTAAACACAGTTTGTTAGCGAAACAGGCGCTCTTTCTTAATTCTAGTTACCTACTTATACTTAATTATAATTTATAGACATAATATTATTATGTTAGAGAGCCACACGCTGCGGGAGTCGGCCGAGCTCAGTGTTGTCGCTCGCATCGCGCGCACACTCGCCCACAGTAGCCGGCTTCTCAACGCCCGCTTTCTTAACACAGATTAGTCTTGCTGCATGCACGCAACCGAATGCACACGATGTCGGATTTCGATGTTGATGTTTTTAGTCAAAAGTAGCAGCTAAGTGGCGGCAACTGGTGGCCGACACTAGCGGCTGCGATTGGTGGCTGCGTCTAGTAGCTTGACTGAGCGACTAATGGTTGCGTTTTGTGGTCGCGACTAATAGCTCAATGTGCGGGAGCTCTAAAAGGTCGCTTTGCCACTGCTGCCGCGTTGAATATTGTGGATTTGATCCTCGCTATATGAGACGAAAATTTGTTTTCTCCGCAAATTGTTGTTCCGAATCTGAATGTTCTTTGTGTCCGTTGTTTGAATGTATGTATAGATCCCTACTACAGGAAATATCGCAGGAAATGTCATGTCATTTAAAAAATAAATAAGTTATTATAATTTATTTTGTAACTATTTCCCATGTTAAGGTAGAACGTAAAATAAAAGTCTCTCGTGTGATTCTAACCTTTATTACTCGATGTTACGAGCCCGATACGCCATCTTGAAAAAGTTATATTTATACAGTACATAGAACATAATTATTTTATTATGGAGTGAATTATATACTTCAACATGGTCTGCTTACCCTTAAACAGCATATAGGTAGCATAAAACTCCGTACTGAGAATTCCCTATCAAACAAACTGTATAACATTCTACCCGATTTTAGAATCAAACCCGCAACCACTAAGAAACTAGTCAAATTGCTGGTTAGATACTATTTTTGTAATTAATAATTATATATATATTGTTTAACAATTTCCAGAGAGAAAGTACCATCAGATCCTGGGGACCTGTTTTGGACACACTTTGAGTTGTTAAGAAAATGTAAATTTATTGGTAAGATATATTACACATATAATATTACAATAAAAAAATTTAAAAATATAAATCAAATTGGTTATTTATTTATTTATTTTGGTTTGCTAACAAATGTAACAATAATACAAATGTACGATTATATACAAGTACATGAGGTTTTAGACAAAAAGTTATAATAAGACATCCAATTACAAGCAAACACTACATGCACTATTCTATATAATAATAATAATAAAGCCTTTTATTCCGAAACCAGACAATTACACTAACAATAATGGTTAAAACAAAAATCACAAGACGTCTCGAATTTCGGTGTGCCTCGTGCCATAGGCCTCCTCTAACATTTTCCATTGACGTCTGTCTATGACTATTCCATATACATCTTATATATAAAATTCTCGTGTCACAATGTTCGTTCCCGTACTCCTCCGAAACGGCTTGACCGATTCTCATGAAATTTTGTGAGCATATTGAGTAGGTCTGAGAATCGGCCAACATCTATTTTTTTTAATTTAATTTTTTTATTTTTTTTACTCTTTTGGTCAAAACATTTTTTTATGGCAAAACAGCGTTTGCCGGGTCAGCTAGTAATTTATAAAAATGTACAAGTATGTATGTTAGATTCCGTTTCCAGATATATATTCCCACTTTATCCCACCATCCTTCCTTCCTCTTTCAAGTTTAAAATCCAGTTAGGTAACCCGGTGGTACCCGTAAACTAACTACATCCGACCAGGGAATCGAACTCCGACAGACCGCGTTCGCATAGACATATTGTGGCAAATTTTCAAGTCTCGAATAAAATAGATTTTTATGTTTTCTCAGACACATGCTTTATGAAAATAAATATTTTGGCGTTAAACCGTCACCTTATGTATAAAAATATGATAATGTTGGAGCTTTTATAACTGGTCTGCATTGGCTCCCAGCAATAAAAACAGATGGCTCATAGCCAGTTGCACTCACTGATCGGTAAACGATAAACGAGGTTAAGCAACGTTGGGTTCGGTCAGTCTATAGATGGGTGACCGCTTAGTGGTATTTCATCTGAGCGTGCTTCGGCGGGCACGTGAAAAGTCGGTCCCGGTTGTTGCCAAATTGCCAGCAGTCGTGTCAGCCATGTCAGAGGCCTACGGGCGGCTTGAACAACTCTTGACAACAAGCTGGCCACTAACCAAAAAAAAAAAAGAGAAATGAAAGAAAGAATAAAAACAAAATAAAAATTGTAAGATATCTATGTCTATTAAACTTGATTTTCGGTCCACTGTGGACCGTAGTCACGAAAGCCACGAAACCAACTGATTGTTTTTTTAACTGAATTATTGTTATATTTCAGCTGTAGTTCAAACAGATGAAACGCAGCCTGTCAAGGATCCTTTAGAAGTGCCACAGTCAGCCATTAAAAAGAAACCTAAACAGGTACCTTATACCGAATTACAATATTTTAAACAGCTTTAGCCCAGTGATGGGCTTGCGATCTAAAGCTCGTGCGTTCGAATCCCTATCGACGTCAACCCATGAAGGATTTAACAAGAATACTAGTATTGTCTTCTGTTTACGAGAATGTTATTCATTGAAATTAAACTACTATATACGGATTTTATCGCGTTGTTTATTTAACACTTTAAAATTTGACAATTTAGAAACTATTACACTACATACTACTACTATTAAACTTTACTAATTTTAAGCTAATTAAATTATTAAAACTATTTATATTTAAGTTTACACTTTTCCCGACGTTTCGGTTGCTTTTCAGCAGCCATGGTCACGGGGATACTAAGATGGTAGTTGTTTCAATGTTCCAGTGTAGTTATTTTAAAGTACCCGAATATAATTTAGTCATTGGTGTTTCTATTTACGCAGAATAAGCTCAAAGTATCATGAAGTCTAGCTTTTGTTTGTTTCTTCTTGGGTTTGACTATTTGAATTACTGGATCCCAACTATATAGTCCGTATATAGTAGTTTAATTTCAAAGAATATTAGTAATTTCGCACAAATTGTAAGTAGCCATTAAAAATAAATAAAATATTACAAGCATTGATGAGAATTTAAAATGTTTATCTATACTAATATTATAAAGCTGAAAAGTTTGTTTGTTTATTTGGTTGAATGCGCTCATCTCAGGAACTACTGGTCCGAATTGAAAAATTATTTTAGTGTTGGATAGCCCATATATCGAGCTATATAACATCACGCTACGACCAATAGGAGCGGAGCATTAATGAATAATGTTAAAAAATCTCTTATATGAAGCAAACGAAGGTGTCGTGGGTCACCTAGTCTTATAATACCTACATTCACAATTAACACAAACAATATTGTTTCGTTTTGTACACTGTTCTGCAAACAGTAAAAAAATTGGTTGCAAAATAAGGGAGAATAAAATTAATATATTAAATTTGGATAGTAGAAACAGTGGGACTGTAGTGGGAAAATATTAATATAATGTAACTAAAATTGAATGCACTAAGATAGAACCCACAACACCCAGCGATATGGTAGTGACGAGGCGACGACTTCAACCACTCACGTGCAGTCATAAGACTTGCTCAAAGAACAATAGAGTAGTTGTCTATGTTTGATTTTGTACATTATTTTAAACGCAAGAGCAAATAGCAATCAAAAGAAATAACTTTTGTAAAAACAGTAATTAATAGATTTTTTTTTTTTTTTTTTTTGAATTAGATTTTGATAAAAAATAATGTAGGGTCGTAGTGAAGCTATCTCCCTCGCACAGCTGCAGTTAAATAGCGATTACGTCATAGTTGGTATCGTGCATTCTTTTTCTGTCATTTGACAATTATCCCTACTCCCAGATTTAAAACGATTGTAACTTATTTACTTTTGAGTAGATTTCATAAATTCTTTGTATTTAAGAGTTTAGGTAATGTAACTGTACACACGGCTACACATCAAGCTAGACACCCTATATATGCATAACTACGCTACATACAATATAGAGAATTGTCGGAAAGGGACAGTGCATAGTGGTGTCGATGTAATGGTAATAATAGAGCGTAACAAAAATTGAGGTTTATTAGCTGCACGATTCGCAGCGTTCAACCTCTAATAGTTCAAAGTCCAAACAGTCTAGGTTGAGGTGTCGCTATATGTACTATTTGAATTAAATAATAAAACATGTGAGTCAACTACCCTATTCTCATGTCATGAAGATCTTTGCAAACATTAAAACAACTAATTCGTAGGTACTTACTGAACGGATAGCGTGGTGGTTTATGTGGTCCTCTCGCCACTGACACTGCGTCGAGTATTGTCGGTTCGAATCCCATACGGGACAAAACTTTGTGTGATCCACAAATGGTTGTTCCAAGTCTGGATGTTCTTTGTGTCCGTTGTTTGAATGTTTGTAAAGTCTCCCGCGACACAGGTTTTTTTTTTGGTGTAGTCATTAAATGACTAAATTTAAAATACCCCCGACACAATATTCATTCGATACCCATATTGAACAATTTTAATTTGTGGACATTTGTAATTTTCTGGTGGCGGCCATCTTGGATTTGAAATTTATCATAGTGTATAGTATTCTACTCGTCAAGCCCTTTCATTTGATACCCATATTGAGGGAGTTGTGAAAAAATATATAATCCGCACTTTTTGTGGTGGCGGCCATCTTGGACCGATTTTTATCAAACGTAGCTAAGAACACTCCCGACTAATTCACCTTTCAAACAAAAAAACAAAATTAAAATCGGTTCATCCGTTCGGACGCTACGATGCCACAGACACACACACACACACACACACACACACACACACACACACACGCACAGACACACACAGACACACACAGACACACAGACACACAGCCACACAGACACAGACACACACAGACACAGACACGTCAAACTTATAACACCCCGTCGTTTTTGCGTCGGGGGTTAAAAAAGCTACTCAACGCCCAGCATCCTTTTAACTATTGCACATTCCGGCATTTAGTATAAATGATTTATTTATATAATTGTAGGTGGTGATCCGGCCGTCGAACGAGGAGGATATGACGTCATACGTGACGTCACGTAACGGCAACAACGGTCAGATACAACTATGGCAGTTCTTATTGGAGTTGCTCACTAGCGCTGAATACTTCCATATCATAAGGTGGCATGGTATGTATTATTAGGTACTAATGTTGAGGTCTCCTACTGTTCGGCGAAAGTGACTTAACTATAAAATAACTTTTGACCGCGGCTTCGCTCGTTTAAAAGTAGGTTATATTAGTAACTGTAGAATTACTATTATTAAAAATGGCTTTTGATAACTTTTAAACAACAAGAAGCAGTGACCAGTTCTTGCAAATTTTCACAGTTTATAAGTAGTTTGAAGGAACAGGGTGTGATGTCCCACTAACACAGAGAGAGGATCCTACGACCAGGCTGAGTGATCGAGTCTGGCGGACTGCGGCCCAACGGTTGATGTCGGGAGCTTGTATATATCCTTAGTCGCTGTGTAAATGTGATTTCTACGATTCAAAACTGTATGACGTCATTTGCGCTTATTGTATATAGTGCCATCTGTTGAAAGTAGGCTGAACTTCTTCGTCTGTACGGAGTCGCCATAGTAGCATATAGGATTTCAAACAGTAGCTGTAAGTTAATGGTTTTATTTTATTTGTGGAATTAACTTTTACATGTTAGACATTTGAAGGCACATTTTGAGCGAAGATATACATTAGTGTGGCGACGACGCACAGACGAAGAAGTTCCGCCTACATCTAACAGATGGCGCTACATTCAACAAGCTCTCAAATGACGTCATACTATTCTGCATCGCACAAGTGAAGTTTACACAGCAAATAAGTATATACACAAGCTCCCGACATCAACCCTGGGGCCACGGCCCGCCAGGCACGATCAACCAGCCTGGTCGGAGGATTTCTCCCTTGGTGTTGAAGGGACATCACACCATGTTCCTTCACATTAGCTTAAATTTTGGAAAATGTCCTTTTCTGTAGTTTATTATATATAAGAGTTTTAAACAAAGTAGCCCTCACACCTCACGAACATATTGAAAACCTATTGTGTCTGGCCTCCAGTGTGCCACTGCAACTCAATAGATTAAACATTGTCTTTCTAGAGAACGTTCCAAGTATGACTAAGCTCAAACTACTTTTTCCTGCAGGCAATGATGGTGAATTCAAGTTACTAGAACCAGAGAGAGTGGCGAGGCTATGGGGCGCTAGGAAACACAAACCCGCGATGAATTATGAGAAGCTGTCCCGAGCGCTGCGGTACTATTACGACGGCGATATGATCGCCAAAGTGTCGGGGAAACGGTGAGATCACACTATATTAATGATGTACTATTAATTCGAATAAGCATTCGAATGTTCAATTATTCGATTGTATTCGAGGAGAGGTATTTTTTTTAACTTGTTGGAACTTGCGCTAGTTGCTTGCGTTGGATACAAGCGCAAGCTACATTTATTTATTTCTAATTATTGTATATTTGAGTATCATACAGAACAATATTATTATTATACCTCCTCGTTCGACGGCCAGAATACTACTTACAATTAGATCAATAAGTAATTTATATTAAACTAGCTTTTACGCGTGGCTCAGCCCGCGTGGTTCCTACATCAATAAAAAGTAGCTTTTGCCCTTTCCCAGGTTTTAAACTGTCTCTGTACCAAATTCCATCCAAATCGGTTTAGCCATGATTAGGTAACAGACAGAAACAGACAGACCGACAGACATACAGAATTACTTTCTAATTTATAATATTAGTACGGATAACCGGTTTGTGTAATGTTTAAAGAGATGATAGACGTGCAAATATAATTGCTCTTCTCGGTGTATTAAGTTGAATAGTCGGTAAAGTGTGAGTCGGCATCGCGCACCAAAGTTTTCTTACGTCGGAAGGGACGTATAAAGTTATTTAAATGATTATTACTGGGTTTTGCCTGCGAAATTTCATGATGATCGGTCGAGTTATAGCTAAGGCGTCAAAGCGAACAATTCGCGGGCTACATTCGAGTTATACAAGCGCAGGGTACATGTGAGTTATACAAGCGCGGGGTACATGTGAGTTATAGAAACATAGGCTACATACGTGGGCTACAAGTGCGGAATAAATACAAGTTATACAGGCATTTTATATATGTGCAGGTCACTACCGCAGGCTACTCCATAAGCGAGCTCAAGCTAATATATTATATGCTATTTTTGCGGTTGGCTGAATTTGCGAA
Source organism: Catocala nupta (assembly GCA_963675205.1). Lineage (NCBI taxonomy): Eukaryota > Metazoa > Arthropoda > Insecta > Lepidoptera > Erebidae > Catocala > Catocala nupta. Next base: position 5,799,849 of record OY776105.1, read on the forward strand.
TCTTATTCGCTTCATGTTCAAGTTCTTTAACTTACCAAATATGGTATCCAGGATCTCACAGAGTACCGCAAGATTCTGGACAGGCTTCCATACTACGAAGCTTGTCCTATTACCTGTCAGTTGTTGGAATAATGATAAAATCAGGCTTTTATTAAACTATCCCACTGCTTGTCACGGGCCTCTTCACAGTGTGATAAGGATAACGCCATAGTACACCACGCTGACCCAGTGCGGGTTCGTAGATTTAACATGTCTTCGAGAACATTAATTAGAACTCTCAGACATGCAGATTTCCTCACGATTTTTGTGAGATGGAATTATGTAATGCCAGACATATTTTCTTTTTTTAAGACTCCTACTTTACAAATATACAAATAACGGACACAAAGACACCCAGATTCAGAAGAACCATTTGTGGAACAGAAATATTTTTTCCAGTGTGGGATTTAAACCCACAATACTCGTAGGCGCGAGGCGGGCACTTAAGCCGCAACGCCATCCGGGCAGTCATGCGCAAGTAATTTGTGTTGACACATACGCGAGCTAATCATCTTTATATTAATACGTGAAGCAAAAACTTTGTACCCCTTTTTACGAAAATTGCGCGGACGGAGGAGTATGAAATTTGGCACAGTTAAAGTTTATACGGAGAAAAAGAGGCGAATCCTAATATTTTTATAAAATATGCATTAGAAATACATTAAATTAATGATTAAACACTCTTTCTTCTTTTTCTTTCTTTTCATGTGGTTAATGGTAGAGTTGTTCAAGCCCGTAGGCCTCTGACATGGCTTAACGACTGCTGTCAACTTGGCAACAACCGGGAATCGACTTTTTACGTGCCCTCCGAGGCACGGAGACGCTCAGATGAAATATCACTAAGCGGTCACCCATCTATAGACTTACCGCACCCAACGTTGCTTAACCTCGACGCACACAACCATGCATTTGACATAGGCAGTCGAATCGCGTTCGTAGTATTTCGGAATTGTTCGTTTGACATCGTACAATTATTATTTGTAACTATGGTAACCTACCTATGCCTTATTTATATGTAATAAAGAAAACAAGCAAGCTTAGGAATATCGTCAATGAAAGAGTATAGTTAAGTTAATAATAATTTGTTTGAAAAATATAGGTAAATTAACCTGTATAGCCTTAGCGAAATCTAAATGAAATGTGATTATAAGGGTAAAGTTATAAACAATAAAACCTTGATAACGATCAAACTTAAAATTTAAATCAATTCGATTAAAGGTCGAATTTTGACCACTAGGCGACCGCTAGTATAATTTATTCCGTAGCTTTGTCGGAGTTTACAAGTGTCATTTCTTAATAATAATAATGTCGTCCAGACCGAATTTCGGTCACGGCGGCCAATCTTAACGGAGACTGGCCATCGGCGCAGGAGATATAGTGAACAAGTGTGTGCGCAAACACAAGTGCACTCTCTGTTCCCTAACTCTCATGATCCGATGGGACGGTAATCCGACACGAACGGAGAGAGATCAGGCGCAGGACCAACGGTGCAACGTGCGTACCGAGGCACGGGGGTGTCTAACCGCCAACTTCTTTATTCCGGGCTATTATTGAGATTTCTTAACAGAAAAATCCAATAACTTTTTGTTGGTCCGACCCGGTATTCGAATCCGAGACCTCATACACAGCAGTCGCATTGAATACCGCTGCTCCACGGAGGTAGTTAAAAGTAATTTCTTACCTAGATATTGAATATAGGATTTGAGGAGTATAGTATCAAAACCCGCCAAAACGATATCAGAACCAAAACAATGTTCCGATTGAATATGAAGCTCCTTCGTTGCTTCTATCGCATAGCACTGATAGTTTTCAACAAAACCCATTAAAATTCTATTAAATCAGCTCAACAAAAGTAGGAGTTTGTTGCAAACATCGCTAAAAGAGTCAATTTATATTATGTCTTTAAATGTTTTTTTGAGATTTACCATTATTTGTTGAAAAGTATTTTAGAGGATTTTGAAACTAAACTACTCATTTCACGATCAGCTGGCAAGCGTCAGCGTAAACCTCCATTGGATTACGAAGTAATGTTTAGACAAGTTCTGATTGTTGTTATTTTTATTCCAGATTCGTGTACAAATTCGTGTGCGACCTAAGACAGCTGCTTGGCTACGGCGCGGGAGAGTTAGCAGAGTTAGTGAAAGAAGTGCACGAGTCTATCAAAGGGCCCACAGAAGAATACAAGTTTAATTCAACACAATTATGCGGGAATACCGAGATGAATAGTTAAACTTCACGATAGTTCCCTGGAGGGGTAGACAGAGAGGTTTTGTACTTCTTATTTACTAGATATTGCCGGCGGCTCCGCTACCGTAAATACAGGTTAGGTTTGAACGTATATGCACTGAATATAGTATTTCCTTTCTATTATTCATTTCTCTACTAACTTTTGTCTGCGGCTTCACTCGGGAATAAAACTTTTTCTGGATGAAATACCTTCCAGTCTGGAATAAATACTATTCCTGACCTAGTAGGCATATAACATCATGCTACGAGTTCCAGGAGCGTAGCAGTAAACATAAACGTGGGTGGAACCGAGACAGTTATGTATTGTATTAGCATTTATAATGAGTATCATGGTTTAACCAACTTACTGTCTTAGTGGTATAGAGGTTGGAAATGCGACTGCTGTGCATAAAGTCCCAGCTTTGATTCTCGTCTCGGGCTAAATGCTTAAATTTCCGATCAAGAATAATTCAGTTTTGAAACTGCCCGATAGATGCGAATAAGTTCATTATTACGTGTGGCTGCAGATAAGTGATTCTAATACACCTATCTTCAGGTATACAGTCGTGATGAGTTATGGTCATGGTCATATCATGGTCTAAATTTTAGGGTTAGTCCTATCTGCCACCCCCGCATTGCCCACTCCGGTGACGAATGGGACATTTTCCAAAAAAATATCCCACTCGCCACCGGGGGTGACGACTCGAGTGGCGAATGGGATATTTGCTTTGGGTTAGTCCCATTCGCCACCCTCAACATTGCCCCCTCCGGTGGCGAATGGGAAATATTCCAAAAAAATATTGAATGGGATAATTGTTATAGAAATAAAAATGAGAATAAAAAATCTACTATAAAATTAAAAATAGAAATGGGGTATTTGTATTTCTAGGTACTATTTAAAAAAACAAATAACGCCACCGGAGGGGGCAATACTGGGGGTGGCGAATGGGACTTATCCATATTTTACTGGGATTTTTGTCAAAGAATTGGTAGTTCTGAAACTGCTTGTTAAGCTAGCCATGTAACCTGAAGCCATTGCTTGTGAAATGTGACCGTCTTTTAAGTGTGACTTAAACTGATTGCTGATGAAATGTGAGTGTTTGGCACCTCTGCCAAAGGGGTAGCTTTGGGATATAAGGGTGAAACTATGTATGTTAATAGTTTTCAAGAGTGTATACGTACGGTTAATACTAAGAAGATTAAAAAGTGATATTGTAAATAATAGTAATATAAGATATTTTGTACAAATAAAGTTTATTATTGGTGTTTTTATAATTATTATTTTGTTTTATTGGTGTGGATTGCCACGCAGAGGTCTCCAGTTCGATCCCAAGGCAACCTTTGACTTTTCGAAGTTATGTGCGTATTAAATAGTTATTATAATAATTTTAACGGTGATATAATATTTCCAAAGATGTGTAGTCTCTACCAATACACATTGGACTAGCGTGATGGACTAGAGTCCCCTTCTCACACTGAGAAGAAGTCCAGGGGCGATACCGATGGCATAGCGGTTTAAGAGGTCGCTTCGCCACCGCCATTGCGTCGAGATTGCTGTGTTGGTTCAGGTTCGATTCCCACATGAGCCAAAAATATGTTGGATTTGCATATTAGCTCTTCCGAGTCTGGATTATTTGTTACGAGATATAACTGCGTTCTTACGTAGTAAAGTCAGTCCGACTCAAAATTACTTAGTAAAAAAATAAAAATAAAAACGTTTATTTCAATTACAATTTTCATTTGGATACATATTACTGGAGATCACCTTTTAAGCAAGGAATTGCTTGTATTAGGAGACTCCGCACTTCCACTTGTTATTGTTAAGCAATTGAAATTGAAATGTAGACATGACAACAAAAAAAAAAAACAAAAATTAAGTTTAAAATTAAAAAACAAAATAAAAAGGTGAACTTAAAAATTTTAAAAATTATTCAACCAGCTCTGCAATTAAACGAGCGTTATGTATAAAAAGGCTAAATCACGCGTGTACTCGTGGTATGTGTATCATGAGTGAGTGTGAGAGTGAGTGTGAGTGTGAGTGTGAAAGTGAGGTTGTATGGTGTGTGAGATAATAGAATAGAATAAGAAAAATTCTAATAAATTGAAAGAGCAATAATAAGCAAAATTGAAAGTGTAGGTTGTCGTTTACCGGTTAGCCCTGCGACATTGTCTTGGGATCAAAAGAAGCTAATTAAGTCTTCATTCACTAACCTTGGGCACAACAACCCAAAAGTAACTAATTTGGTTATTGAAAAGTAGAGACAATAGACTCAACATCATCGTAGGTTTTAGTTTTAAGCCAGTCGATTACAACTTTTTTACAGTCCCGGAGCTTCATGGAATATATTCTTAATTCTTTATCCAGCAAGTTGTATATGTAAGATGATTGCCTTGAATGCTGTCTTTTAGCGAAAGCAGATCTAACCTTTACCGTTGGAGCGACTAAGTAGCTCCTTCTACTTTTTGGCTTAGAGGGGTCATACGGAAGACATGTGTGTTTTTTTAGTATTAGTTGAAGCAGATAAAGCTTTCTTACAGACAGAAGGTCAGATAATAGGTAGAGGCTGTGGGTGGGGTACCTATAGGGTTTAAAGTACATGACCTTAAGTAAGGTTCTCTGCGCCCTCTCTAGTTCCAAAAATTTAGTTTTGTAGTGCCTCCCCAGCAAGTTATACAGTACATGAGAATAGATTGGGCCAGTGAAATGTATACTTGCCTCAGAAGTTGCTTTGAAGCCACATGTCGCAGTGTTTTAAATGTCCAAATCAGCTTCCTAACTCTTTTCATAATTATTTCGGTGTGCATGTGCCAGGACAGGCGCTGGTCAATCATAACACCTAGATATTTGGTATGCTTTAACCTGTCAATTTTTAAGCAAGAGCAGCCAGGGGTTGGCGGGTTGATACAGTTATGAATTTTTATTTGGAAGTTTTGAGACGGTTGCGAGTTATTATACTTAGTAAAGCAGATGAAGTTGGATTTTGAGGCATTCAGTGTGAGGAGACTATTGTTTAGCCAGGCTGCCATCTTCACAAGGCCACGCTCGGCCAACCTACAAACATTATCCCAAGTCTTAGCAGTGAAGACAATGGCAGTATCGTCGGCGTACGAGAAAATGAGCCCACCATCAATCTTCATGTTGCAGAGATTATTAATATAGATGAGGAATAAGGTCAGCCCAAGAACACTGCCCTGGGGGACTCCGAAATTGATGGTTAACTCGGAACTGGTGTACGTCACAATTTTAACCATTTGTTTGCGATTGTTGAGGTAGGACTTCAAAAGATCAAGAGCGGGTCCCCTTATGCCGATACGTTCAAGCCTCTGTAAAAGTAAAGGCCTTTTTAAGGTCAAGAAAAACAGCTAGACACTTAGCTCCAGAATCTACACCGTCTACCAGAGCAGAAGTTAGTGACAAAACTGCATCCTCAGTAGACTTTCCCTGTCTAAACCCAAACTGAGAAGGCGATAGTATTTTATATTTGGATAGGAATTTAATTAGGCGTGAGTTGATGAGTTTCTCAAGGATTTTTGAAATGGACGGTAGGACCGAAATTGGTCTATAGTTAGACGGGTCAGACTTATCCCCAGACTTGTAAACAGGTGTTATAAGGGCTACTTTCAAAGCGTCCGGGAAAAGTCCCTGCTTGAAGCATATGTTAATTAAGTGGGTTATAATTGGTACAATTTGTTCGTGTGCTGATTTTAGAAAGCTGACTTGTATTTTGTCCCAACCGGGGGCGCTATCCGATTTCAAGCTCATTAGAGTGGGACGAACTTCGTCGGGGTCTGTGTCGAGAAGAACAAAAGATGTGGCCAAAGGACTGTCTGCCGAGAATGAGTCAGGGTAGATATTATTTCCTGCTGAGGACTGAGAAGTTGTGATGTTTTCAGCAAGAAGTTTGCCTACGTTACAGAAGTAGTCATTTACCTTGTCCACAGAGTTTTGCGGGGTAGTGGGTTTATCTAGCAGTTCCGAATTATTAGTTTTTTTAGGTTTGTGTTGTGTGATGTTGTTAATGATAGCCCATGTTTTTTTAGGATTTCTGTGCGCTTTAGAAAGTTGATCTCTGTCATGTTTACGCTTTATTTTTCTAATAATGGTACAACAGTAATTTCGATACCGCTTGTATGTGATTTTTAGCACCTCGTTGTATGGGTCAAGCCTAAGTCTCTTTTGCATTCTATTTCTATTTAAAATACAGCGCAACAAGCCAACTGTCATCCATGGTTTTATGATTCTATTTTTCAAAGGTATATTCATAGTAATTGTACTGAGTGTGACACAGTGTTGTAGTATTTTGATTAGGCTATTAGTAATGGTGTTAGGGTTATCTAGTTTTAATAAGTACGATAGGTTACTCTCTTTAAGCAGCTCAAGCGCCTTCTCCAAATTAAAAACTATTTGTGTTTTTGAGCATCTTATTTTGTTAGTATGGTTTGAGATTCTTAAGAAAGTCATGAAATGGTCAGTAATGGTCGTGTGAATAACTGCAATAGTTGCAGTTTGGTTGCCAGGTTTGAGTTTTATTATGAAGTGGTCAAGACAGGTTTTGTCTCTCGTGGGAAAGGAGTGACCAGGGAGTAGACCATGCATTGCTAACATATTGAGATAATTAAGTCTGTTTGTACGCTCTTGTGACTGCTCATTTTCATTGTATATTAGATTAATATTAATGTCTCCAGTGATTATTATGGTTTTATTTGATGCGAGGGTAGCTAGGTGATTGTTTAAGGATTGAATAAATTGGTTTGCGTTCGCAGTTGAAGGGGATCGATAAATTGCTATAACAATAAAGTCAGGCGTAACATGAATCTCTAAGCAAGACGCATGAGCTAACTTTAGTTCTTTAGTTTTATTTTTGTGTGTGCTTTTGATATAGGCGACTACACCGTCAGCCTTATTCAGATGGTTTGTAGTTTGGTAGGAGTTATAGTCAATTATTTGAGGTATTGGTTTGTTTGAGTTTAACCTACATTCGGTAAGGATTACCAGATCATTATCCGTTCCAAGATTGAATAAATTTAATTGAAGATCGTCAAAATTAGAGTAGACAGATCTAATATTCTGCGAAACAATGGCAAAGCCGGGAGAGTTAGGCTCTATATGCTTAGTAAAGTCAGCAATATCACAATCAAACACTTGAGCTATTTCAGAATTGTCGATGTCATTCAAAGTGAGTAGAGTATTATCCATTAATATGAGTTTTATAAATGCAGGATAGCGTAATTATATTCATATTATTATTTCGTGTGTGGGTGATATTGGATGTGTGTGTTTGTGAGTGTGTAGAGGTATGTGTGGTTTGTAAGTTTGTGAATTTGGTATCCGGTTTGAATGTAGGTTTGAGTGATGAAGAATGAGTGTAAATGCGCGATTGGTAAACAAAACATAACTTATAACATAACTTAGTGTTTAACTTAATTCTAATTAATTTTAAGAGTTTAAAAAACCGATGAAAGTTTAACATATCGGCGAAATATAATAAGAAGATAAAGTAACAACAGTAGGCCGCTTGAAAGCTAGAAACTAGTCATTTAAGCTGTAAAAGGTTATGTACCTGTGACTCAGAATTTATGACAATAGTAGGAGAATCATCATCCTTCTTAATATATACCTTCCCGTAGGCTGTCCAGCAATATGTGTATTCCTTTGATTTTGCTAGGTCACGCGTAAGAAAGTGTAGTCGAGCTCCTTTTGTAGTTAACTGTTCCGAGATGTATATTGGCGTATTCTCATCTCTCTTAAATCCGAGATGTTTCGCACATAATTTTCCATTTTGTTTTCTATTAAAAGCTTTAGTTGACTTCAAGAGGTCTGATTTAAGAATAGTCGACTTTAGCTCAACTATAATAGGGCTATTTTTTGTGCTAGTTCGTTTGTTTTTGACTCGATATATGTCACTAATATCCGGTTTTGTGATATTACAGCCTACTTCATTGGATAGACATTTTCACACGTTTCGGTTGCTTTTCAGCAGCCATGGTCACGGGGAGTCTTCCCGTCGTCGGGGAAAGTGTAAACCAAAAATAAATAGATTTAATAGTTTAAATAATTTTATTAGCTTATAAATTAGTAAAATAAAATCAATAGTAGTAGTAGTGTAATATTTTCAAAATTTTGTAATACAGTGATAAAAAAACAACGCGATAAAATCCGTATATATTAGTTTAATTTCAATGAATAACATTCGCGTAAACAGAAGACAAAATAAGTCATAATTTAGTAAACACCTACTTAAATAACTGTTTAGTTTACAGTAAGAATTAAATTTGAATACAATACCGCACGACACTCCTTTCATGGTCAAGGGCGTTGTACTTGACAACACTGATTTAATTTAACTGCACCAATGGCGTAATGGTTTATGTGGTCGCCTCGCCAGTGACAGTATGCCAGGTGTTGTGGGTTCGAATCTCATACGATACGGCAAATTGTGTTTCGCAAATGATTGATCCGAACATGGCTGATCTTTGTATTCGAAGTTTGAATGTTTGTGAAGTCCTAAGCGACACAGGAATTGTTCCTAGTACGGGAGTTGTCTTTTTTACACGTCGATTGTTGTGTTCGGATAAAATAAAACAATGGCCTGGACATTCGAATATATCAAATATTGTTGGTAGAATGTAGGTATGTCAGCTTATCTTATTAATTTGTAACAAATTTAACCCATAGTTCTCGGCGTAAACAAAATTTTAACACTATAAAATTTGGAATAGTTATAAATTAATAAACCTTGTCTAAATAAAGTTACCTAATAAAAAGAAATCTATAATATTGTTAAATTATTTTTGGACTCTTATAGTAAAAAAAATAAAGGATGATAGGCAGAATTGTGAATCGTTGCACTTTTTTACGGAGTGAGTTTTTTTTCACGTCCCACTTGAAGGATCTAGGATTGAAGGAAGAAGAAAACATGTGTTTCCGCAAAAAATGACAAGTTTTAACAGTTCGTCGAATAAGGTATATGAGAAGTCAAACTTCTCGGTATGTGTTGTATATGTATGCATATGTACGTATATGTGTGCGTGTGGGCCCGCCCATCCGTCCTTGTAACTCGCTCATTAAACAGTGTGCATTTAGCAAGCAGTCGTTTCACTTGTCTCTAGCTGTCATACATAACATTGGCGACGAGTACCCACAATTAAAAATGTCAAATTCTCAGTATGGAATTTTAACTACGTTTGATCATACGGTGCATTCGTGGAAAACGTACAAAAGTCGTATTGCGCAATGGTTCATCGCAAACGATATCACGGCAGCGAGTGATGCGACAGGAACAAAGAGACGGGCAGTGTTGCTAAGCGCACTCACGGATGGTACGTTCAAACTCGCTTCGGACCTTGCTTTGCCGAAGGAGCTCCAAGAAGTGCCATACGAAGACATACTGCAACTATTGGACCAACATTTTACGCCAAAACGTTGCGGGTTTAGTGAGCGATGTAATTTCTATGCGGCATCGCAACAAGCTGGTGAAACTCCAATGCAATGGGCTGCTAGACTGCGGGGGCTTACAGCTCACTGCGGGTTTAGCAACGTGGAAGAGGCGCTGCGTGATCGTTTCGTGATGGGGATGCTGCCAGGCCGTGAGCGGGATAAGTTGTTCGCCCAGGATCTGGCTGAACTGACCTTAGCCAAGGCTATTGAAATAGCGGAGTCGATACGGAGCGCGCGCATCGGAGCGGCGGCCATCGCGCAGCCGGCGGGGCAGCCAGACCAGCTGTTTAAAATCAAGCAAGCTACGAGCAGTGCGGCATCTGTGGAAAAGTGTGCGGTGTGCGGTCGTTCAAATCACGCGTCGTCTAAGTGTCGGTTTGCAAAATATAAATGCAAAAAGTGTAATGTGCAAGGTCATCTCCAAAAGATGTGTAAAAAAGTCAATTACATTGTAACGGGTGACATGAATGAAGGCGATGACGGTAAAATTTTCAAAATTTCATGTGTGAACGGTCAACCTATGCTTGAGACGGTGACAATTCTGGGGGTAGATTTAAAATTTGAAATCGATAGTGGCTCGGCGGTAACGGTAATCTCTCGTGGCACGTATGATCGATTTTTTACAAGTGTACCATTGTCACCTACAAATAAAAATTTATTAACATATATTGGTGATAAGATACGGTGTGCGGGGGTCGTACGGTTACCGATTACATATATGAATCAGACACACGAACTCGATATATACGTAATACCAAGTGGCGGTCCGCCTTTACTAGGTAGGGATTTTATTTCTATTTTTAAATTAGAAATTGTACCTTGTAAGTTTTTAATCGATACAAGTAATTTACTAGAACAATTTCAAATACAATTTCCACAAGTGTTTTCTGATAAATTAGGGGCATTTAATAAATACAAAGTAACGTTAAAGGTAAAGCCCGATTCGAAGCCGGTATTTTTCAAAGCGCGGCCTGTTGCTTTCGCATTAAAAGATAAGATTAATAAAGAAATAGATCATTTAGTGATGTTAGGAATCTTAAAGCCGGTTGAACATGCGGAGTATGCGTCACCTATTGTTCCGGTGTTGAAGCGCAACGGTACGGTTAGGCTGTGCGTTGACTACTCGGTAAGTTTAAATAAACAACTTATTGTAGAAAAATATCCATTACCGACTATACATGAGTTGTTTACGCGGTTATACGGGGGTCAACAATTTTCGAAAATTGATTTATCCATGGCGTACAACCAGTTCTTATTGGATGACGAATCCCAAAACTTAACCTGTATAAACACACATCGCGGCTTGTATAAATATACTCGTATGGTGTTCGGGTTGGCTAGCGCTCCTTCTATATTTCAGAAAGCAATGGAAGGCATTCTCGCTAATATGGAGGGAGTTTTATGTCTGTTGGACGATGTTCTCGTAACGGGACCTAACAGGGATATTCACTTAGAAAGACTTAAAGCGGTACTCGGGAGACTACAAGAAGCGGGATTGGTTTTACAAAAAGACAAATGTGAGTTTTTTAAAGATGAAATTAGTTACTTAGGGTATAAAATAAATAAAGATGGGCTTAACAAGTGTCCAGAGAAAATCAAAGCAATACTCGAAGCTCCTACACCCACCAATGTAAACAAGTTACAATCATTTTTAGGGTTGGTTAATTATTACAGGAATTTTGTGGAAAATGCTTCGGGTATTTTAAGCCCTTTATATGATTTGCTTCGAAAAGGGGCAAAGTGGAACTGGAGCCCATTGCATGATAAAGCTTTTAATCAAATTAAAGGAATTCTAGCATCGGATCAAGTTTTAGCTCATTTTAACCCAAATGCGAAACTAATTTTAACTGTAGACGCATCGCCTACGGGCTTAGGGGCTGTATTGTCACAGGTTGAATTAGACGGGTGCGAAAGGCCAATATCGTTCGCGTCTCGTACTCTTAACGCGGCAGAGAAAAATTACGCTCAGATTCAAAAGGAAGCCACCGCCATTATTTTTGGAGTACGACGTTTTCACCAATATTTGTATGCCAGGTCTGATCCCTTCGTGTTACGAACGGATCATAAGCCCTTAATTTCAATTTTTGGCCCGTATAAAGGTATTCCAGAAGTAACGGCGAATAGGCTCCAGCGGTACGCGTTATTTTTGAGTGCGTATAATTATCAAATAGAGTATGTTCGTAGTCATAACAACTGCGCGGATTATTTGTCGCGAGCTAGCTTACCGGAGCAGCCGATACACACAGCTGCGAGGAGGGCGGAACCTTCGCACGGCGCCGGCGGCCGCGGTGGCGCGGACGCATCGGTGATCGATGACTCATGCGAGTGGCATTTGCCCGTAGATCGCGCCGCTTATATTAATTTTATTATAGATGGTAGCTTACCCGTGTCATTAAACGAGTTACGGAAAGAGGTTCAAAAGGATATTGTATTAAAAAGTGTAATTAATTATATACTGAATGGTTGGCCGAAAAAAACTACAAACATTAAGCTAAAACCGTATTTCAACTGTAGATTACAGTTGTCTTATGACAATGGGTGTGTAATGAGGGGTCACAAACTAGTCTTACCGGAAAGGTTGCGTATGAGAATTATTTCAGAATTGCATACATCTCATTTAGGTATAGTGAAAACAAAGGCGGCGGCTCGATCGCGATTTTGGTTTCCTGGCATAGACAATGCTTTGGAAACAATGATAGGGTCATGCAACGTGTGTATGCAGTTACGACCGTCTCCACCACGGGCGCCTCTTTCACCATGGAAATATCCCTCGCATCCTTTTCATAGAATTCACATAGACTTTTTGGGGCCTATAAACGGAAATATGTATTTAATTGTCGTAGATGCCTATTCTAAATGGGTGGAGGTCTATGATATGAAAACCACGTCGACTTCATTAGCAGTAATAGACAATTTATATGAATTTATGTCCAGATATGGAGTGCCGGAACTGATAGTGAGTGACAATGGTAGTGCTTTCGTGTCAGCGGAGTTTAAAAGGTTTTGTATGTCTAACGGCATTTCACACAAAACCTCACCGGTCTATTACCCGGCTAGCAATGGTCAGGCCGAGAGTTACGTGAAAATTGTTAAGAAGGGTATTAAATCGTGTATGTTAGCCAACAGTAACATACGACAAGCTAAACTGAATTTATTAAAGTACCTTTTTGACTATAGAAATTCTGTTCACAGTACCACAGGGGTGTCACCGGCTCAGTTAATATATGGCAAACATTTAAGATCGCGTTTAGATTTCTTAAATCCGAATTTATCCTCATCGCTATCATCGCATGTCATTGCTAATGTCGTAAAAAACAAACAGTGTTCACAGATTAAATCATATGGTGGTAAAAACAAACAGACATTTACTAGAGGCGATAAGGTGTTATACAAAAACTTTGTAAATAATAAAACCATATGGAATAAAGGGGTTATCATAAAGTGCATAGGCACCGTTATGTACTTAATTAAAGATATTTACTCAGGTTTACATGTAAGAAGGCATAAAAATCAAATAGTTATGCATAAGGGACTATCTGAGGATCATGATACATACTGGGATTGTGATAGCGACGGAGAAGGGCCACTCTTGGATGATAGAAGTTCACGCTTGTCATCAGCAGGTTTTGGCCCTGATGATAGACGAAGGAGTGAACCGCAAGCAGACCCACAATTCACACAGGATGAGGGGGCTTCTTCAACTCAGGTCTCGGGGACGAGAGACACCCCAGGGCCATCCACGCCTGTCCAAGGCGACACTGAAGAGGAGGTCTTTCAAGAGGCATTGCCAGGCGACGACGATAACCCAGTGAACGAGACATTGTCAGAAGCAACGATTCAGAGGGGTGATCCTTCCTCTCGTATAATGTTACGCAATATCCCAAGGGTAGACTATAAAGGCTTTTTGTAAAAAATATTGTATTTTCTTGTGAAGCTATGGGGGGAGGAATGTTGTATATGTATGCATATGTACGTATATGTGTGCGTGTGGGCCCGCCCATCCGTCCTTGTAACTCGCTCATTAAACAGTGTGCATTTAGCAAGCAGTCGTTTCACTTGTCCCTAGCTGTCATACATAACAGTATGCACTCACATCGGCTCTACTGTGTAAGGGTGACTTCACAACAACAGAACCCTACGCGCCATTAGAAAACAAGATGGTACCTATGCGATTTCAGACAGTGAAATAAGTCAGGTTTTACTCGAAACACAGGTCCCTGGGTACGAAGTAACGGAAAACCCAAACTGGGAAGACTCGCCTTACAATCAACCAATCCAGATTGACTGGAGAGTGGCCATATCTATGGTCACTGTTGACCGAATATCATGGGCAATAGATACCTTCCAGCCCTTCAAATCTGCGGGCCTGGACGAGATATTTCCAGCTCTTTTAAAATGGGGACAACAATAGTTGTGCCGTACCTGCTTAACATATACAGAGCATCGATAGCGCATAACTACATACCTTGCCAGTGGAGAGAAGTCAAGGTAATCTTCCTACCCAAACCGGGTAAATCAGACTACACACAGGCGAAATCATACAGACCGATCAGCCTAACCTCGTTCATGCTGAAGACTCTAGAGAGACTCGCTGATCAGTATCTATGGGAAGGTGCTCTGACATTTAAGCCACTGCACCGCCAGCAACATGCCTACAGGAAAGGCAGATCAACGAAATCAGCTCTGCATTCTATTGTAGGAACAATAGAAACAGCACTATCAGACAAATTAGTGACACAACCTGTCTTCGACAAAAAATACCACATCCAACTTCATGATGAATCTAAATATAGCTCTGGCATACATGAAGTGAGAATATATACGGATGGATCTAAAACAAAATCAGGAACAGGAGTCGGAATCTTCTCCCACGACCTAAACATCAATTACTCAACGACCCTGGGAAACCTCAACACTCTTTTTTCCAGGCAGAAAGTGCTAGAATCAGCAGGGCTGCAACAGCGGTTACATCAAGGGGAATAAGTGATAAGCCAATACGCATTATCTCGGATAGTGCTACAAGCTCTTAAGAGCAACTGCTTCAACAGTGGACTCATCCTGGAGTGTCACCGCGAACTGCAAAGTATTGCAACAAGTAATCGAGTAACGTTGCAGTGGGTACGCGGCCACAGCAACTCTTCTGGCAATGATGCTGCAGGTCAACTGGCAAAGAGAGAATCGAACACCAAAATGGTAGGATAGAATAGAATAATTTATTTGCAAAAAACTGTGGTACATTTATGGTTGTTACATATAATATTCGTTCGCACATTTCACCAATGTTGGAACGCAAATTTAAATTTAAAAAAAAATTTGTTATTGGCAATATAATTGTTGAGTTCTATACATTGACATCAAATTACACTATAATATTATTAACATAAAGAAATAAATACGCTTAAAGAAAGAAGGATGCTCGATATTATTTCATTACATTAAAAAGGAAAAACACTATCATTCAATTACATACACGGAAATTATAATAAAATAATTTATGTCACATGCTATAAAATTTTAAATTAATTACTAGTCAGGATTAAAATTTTAGATTTCGAACGTTCAGATTGAAGAACCCCAACCAATTGTCCCGATACCCTTCTGCCAACTCAAAACATGGTTATGTGATAGAACCACGAAACTATACGAAAAACAGTGGACAGAAACAAAGGAATCTAAACAGACGAAGGAAACCCTTCCATCCTTAGACAAACATCTGTCACGCAATGTGCTACGTTCCACAAGGAAAACCTTACGCCACCTGGTGGGTATAATATCAGGCCACTACTCACTCAACAAACACCTATTCAACATCGGCATCACTGACAGTCCCTTACGTAGAGGCTGCATGGTGACCGAGGAGACACCGGCTCACGTGCTCCTACGTTGTAAAAGCGTAAACAACCAACGGGCGAAACTTCTAAACAGTCCAGAAACGATATAGGGGTTATGCGAAACATCTGCCCCCTTTTATCTTTCTGGACGGAGCTGAGGTGGTATGAGTACTAGTATAGTATTATATTATCTGTGGTATGAGTAACCGAACAATATTTCGCGTCGGTTACTTACGCACAATGGCCCAATTGTGGGGCTAAGTGCGGATAACACACGTCCAATTAACTAACTAATTAAGGGTGACTTCAAGCCGAGCACATGTTGTTCTGGATAGGAAAGTAGAGGGTGGAAACGTAATCCCCTGTTTGCTTCCTGAATATTTAACTTTGTGTGCGCTAATGACAGATTTACTTCTTTCCTGCAGATAAAATACACTGACAGATTCATAAACTGCATCAAAGTTCAGGATTAATTTCGAAATAATATTTTTTATAAGTATGCAAACTTTTTAGATTAAACTAAATGAAAATGTCGAGACTGTCCAATAATCACAAAAACAAAATTTAAAAATAGAACTGCAGTAAAAGATAGAATTATAGTTGGGAAAATAAAATTTATGCTTTGTCTCAAATTCGTGTGTTATTAGAGTCAAGTTTCGCTCAAATTGTGGCATTGGTGCGGGAAGGCTTGGATCAACGAACGATTGCTAGAAAATTAAATTTAAACCAGTCTACGGTTTCTAGAGTATACTGAAGGTTTGTAGGGACAGGTTCTTACAAAAGGAGACCCGGTACCGGCAGAACTCCAACTTCCCTACGAAATCGTTTCCTCACGTCAGTAAACATCAAAATAGAGCTGAATGAAGTGCGTGGAGTAAACGTGAGTGCACGAACAATAAGAAGGAGGCTTAAGAAAGCGGCAATCACTTGCAACAAAACACTCACACCCTTTTAGACCAGCAAATGGTCCAAAGCTGTCTGCAGCTCACAGACAAGCTCGTTTAAGATTTGCGCGTGAACATCTTAATTGGACTGAAGAGCAATGAACCTCCATATTGTTCACCGATGAGTGTAGGACATGTTTAAATGGTGCAGATGGTCGCAGAAGAGTCTATCGTCGACGTGGGGAGAAATATGCTCAAAGTTGCATTGAGGAGCGTGTTCCTTTTGGAGGCGGTACGTGTGTGGTGTGGGGTGGCATTTCGATGATCGGGCGAACGGAACTTTTGTTCATCGACATGGTTCGTCAAAACGGTAGAAGAGGTGGTTTGACGGCACAACGCTATATAACAGAGGTTTTAGAAGCTTATGTGGTACCTTATATGGAATTAATAGGCGAAAATTTTACTCTAATGCAAGATAATGCCCGACCCCACGTTGCTGCACAAGTTCGGCAATATTGTGAAGAGGTTGGGATACGTACCACGAATTGGCCAGCACGCAGCCCGGATCTTAATCCCATTGAGAATGTTTGGGACAGTTTAAAAAAAGCTGTTTATGCGAGAAATCCTGTGCCTACAACAGTGGCAGCACTAAGAACAGTGATTTCACAAGAATGGAACAAGACCGTTTAATAACAACCATCTAAATAAAAATCAATCAGATCTATGCGAAACCGATAAGAATCTGTAATAAGGGTATGTGGAAGCAATACACCGTATTAAAAGAAAAAAACTGCGGTTCAACTTTTTTTAATTGTGAAAACAATTTTTCTATAAACCAACTAAAACCAAATTTTTTACATTTATCGTCTTTATTCAAAAAATGGAATGGTCCTTTCCAGTATACAAACCTACACTTAAGGATATGATACTACGCTGTTATGAAGTTAACGAACCAAACTATAGGTTACAATTTAAATTTGTATATAAAGTTTGAATACTTGGTTAAAATGTTTATTTCAAAGGCGTCTTGAACATTGATGCAGTTTATGAGTCCGTCAGTGTAATTGAGTATTCGATATTTTTATTATTATTAAAAAAAGCAGCGGTAGCATGAGAAGAGACTGTTAGACTGCGAGGCAAATACCTCGAGTTCGATCCCAAGGACCTCTGACTTTGAAGCTATGTGCGTATTAAATAGTTAATTATCGCCGGCTTTAACGATGAACGAGAATTCTTCATAATGTTTTCGAAGACATGTGAAGTCTGCCAACCCGCATTGGGTCAGCGTGATGACTTCACCCTTCTCTCACTGAGAAGACATCCATGCCCAGCAGTAGGACAGTTTGTATAATGGGCTGATTTATTATTATTATTTATTCTACAGCATTCCATTTTCTTTTTGGTCGGCCTCTGGATCTACGACCAGAAGTGGGAAGCTGCAGTACCATGCTACCTGTATACTTAGTCAAGATGTTTTCTTTTAACGGGTCCATACTGTCTTAGCCTACTCTCTTGCATTACATTCTACTAATATATAAAATGTGAAAGTTTGGGCGACTAGTTTTTAGTGACTGGAGGATCGTGGTCTGATGTCCCTTCAACACAAAGAGAGGTTTCTCCGACTAAGCTAGGTGATCGTGCCTGGCAGGCCGCAGTCCGATTGTATTTACGGGAAACGCGCTGTGTACCTAAAACTGAAAAATTATTAGCTAATAAGATCTACTATCCCATCGATGATTTTTGATTGATAAAGACTTAATTATGTAATATTTATCCTTCTGTATTTTATGTAATCGTTATAAATTATTAGCGTTGAATTTTAATGAATAATTGGTTGTATTTTTTTCACGATTCTTTTAATTGAGTAAGCTGATTAGGACTAAAGAAACTCGTAAATTATATTGTTGGAGGACCGAATAATGACAACCAAAAGTGATTATATAAGGCGATACGAGCGCGTCAACCGGCATTATTGGTCAAGACTTTGTGCGGAGTGGACGGACCTCTTGTCAAATTGCGTTTGGATTCTATTATTGTGTTAAAGTTTTGATTGTTGATGTTTTGATAATTTATGTTAAGATTAAATTCAGTTTAGGTTAATAACTACGTATTTTTTATTAAAACCGCTTCTGGTAGCTTAAAATATTATAATTTGTACACCATAATATTATGCGGTAGAACATAGCGTACCTATAACAAAGCCGTAAGAACTCAATACTAACCTATGGTCCACAAATAAATGATTATCGCTTGCATGATTCAGGAACGTATGGTGAAGACGTACTTGTGTACAGTCGGCCAAGGAAGTGATCTACCAGTTTTGAAAAAAGTTTCTGTGAGATCTAACTATCGCTAAGGTTAACTTTTCTACCTTAACACATAGCATGACTTAAATAAATATAATCTATACTATCTTTACTAATATTATAAAGCTGAAGTGTTTGTTTGTTTGGTTGAACGCGCTAATCTCAGGAACTACAGATCGAATTTTTTTTTTTATATGTTGGATAATATAGATAGCAGCGATAGCCGAGTGGAAAACCGTTGGACTGACACGCAGAGGTCTCGGGTTCGAACTTAAGGCGCGCATCCCTGACTATTCGAAGTTATATGCGTATTAAATAATTATCACTTGCTTTAAAGGTGAAGGAAAACATCGTGAGGAAACCTGCATGTCTAAGAGTTCTCCATAATGTTTTCGAAGATATGTGAAGTCTGCCAACCCGCTCTAAGCCAGCGTGGTGAACTATGGCTTAACCCTTCTCACACTGAGAAGAGGCCCGTGCCCAGCAGTGGTACAGTTTAATACAGGGCTGATATTATTATTTTTATTGGATAGTCCATTTATCGAGGAAGGCTATTTTATATGAAAGAAAGAAAGAAAGAAAAATGTTTTATTTGAATTTCCATACATACATAATTTAAAAGAAAACAATATTACATACAATTTAACAGAAGGCGGTACATGGAGATCATATTAGGCACTGCGTCAGCTATTGTTGCAGTATAGACTACAACGCTGGTATTCTCGCAGGCCTACTAAATAATAATTTATTATAAACCAATACATAATAAAATAAACATACAAAAATGGAATAAAAGTAATAAATATAACCTCATAACAATATATTTATATTATATTCATATATTATGTAATATATATAGATATATGTATATATATGTTTATATATATAAACGTAAATAGTCTATATTAATTAGCGTAATATATAATATTATGTTATACTACAAAATACAGCATGTGAAACACAAAAAAAAAACAAATAAAAAATAATAACGAGAAAAACAAAGGAACAATATAATGATAATGAGTTTTCGAACGCCACTTAAACTAGTCACATCTGTCACGAATGTCAAGAAAGCGTCTACCAGAGTAACATAACATCACGCTACCAGCAATAGGAGAAGAGCATCAATGAAAAATGTTGCAAAAACGGGGACAATTCTCTTATGTGACGCAGACATTGCGCGGATCAGCTAGTAGGTACATGATAAATAGAGTAATGTCACTGTCATTAGTCATCTTGTAGTTTCATGATGTTCAAAGGAACTTCTTTGATGACTGTACATCCTTTGTACGCCATCTCTTGACATTTGTCGAAACTTCATCATCTATGAATGTGGAGTCGCTACAATACTGTGTAGGTATGTATGTATATTTGAATTGAAAGCGCGCGTTGCATCTAATTTAAAAACTGAAAGTCACTGTTAATTTGTTGTTATAATTGTCCGGATATTCAACCTCATTACGTGCTGTTTACATTCAATGCAAGGTCTTATATAACACACGTACATTATACCTATTGTTACCTATTTACGAATTATAAATTACAATTTGAAAGCGACGAGACCAGTAATCTGAAGAAGTCAATTATTAACTGCACGGATGGTGTATGGTTTTAAGAAGTTGCCGCGTCTGCGCCGATTGTTGTGGCTTCAATCACCCACACGGAGCGATAACTTGTGTGACCCACAAATAGTTGTACCAAGTCTGGGTGTTCCTATGCATCCGTTGTTTTAATGATGTATTCCTACTGTAGGAGTTGTCGTTGTCTTAAGACTGCGCCGAGCGAAATGTGCCAAAACAGGCGGTCATAGTTAAGTTGATAAAATCAACACTTTTTGTTTAATACAAATTTAAAATATACATTCACCATAACAATTAATGTGTTTACAATTACTCCGTGTAAAAAAACGTAAAATAATTAATATTTTCGCCTACAAAATTACGTAATTTTGCACGAAAAATGCAAAAACGTAAGTTAGTGTTACGTGATTTTTAGATTATAACAGTAGAAATCTATCCTATTTTACAGCTAAACGAAACATAAATAGTTATATTACAATATGTCCGTCCCAAGTATTTAAGTTATTGGTTGACAATAAAGATACATATTTATCAAAAAACACTTCAAATTCTCCATATAATGTTACTATGGCGGCCGCGCGCCGATTTGAATATCGAGCTCTGTCATTCAGTCAAACCGCGTCTTAAGCTCGGCGCAGTCTTAAGCCAAAGAACATCTAGAAAAATAACTTCTTTTAAATATACTTATTGTAATAAGCATGATAATCAAAGAAAACATTTGAAATTAAATGACAGTAAGCGTTGTCTTCTTAAAAGAAAAATACCTGCAACAGGAGATGAGCCATAATTTCAGATTGCTAATTTTATTTTAAAGTTGTCTTTAAAATATGTATAAAATCTGAACTCGTATTATGTATAGTTCCTGTGTCGTGCAAGACTTTACAAACATTCAAACAACGGACACAAAGATCACCCAGACTTAAACAACTATTTGTGGATAAGACAATTTTCTGTCTCGTGTAGTATTCGAACCCACAACACTAGGTGTGGCGGCAGTGGCGAGGTGACCACATAAACCACTACGCCATCCATGATTTAAAAAAGAACATACACTAAAATAAACTTGTAAAGAAAGCTCTGAGGAAATTTCAATAGACAAGATGTGGATATATGTTTCATTTGTTTGAGATATACTGATCTGAGTAGTAGAGCCTCGCTGATTTCAGCATGAATGGGCCGACTCGACCGGGGAAGGACTACCCTCTCACAGAATATCGACGTGAAATAGCATTATTCCTATTGTTGTGTTTCGTTCGGTGAGTGAGAGTGCCGGCGGCCCAATCATCCTCCTTCCCCTTTCCCGCTCCTTCTCCATCCCACTCCCTTTCCTAAAGGGCAAAGCGCAAGTGATGCCTCTGGTGTTGCAGGCGTCTATAGGCTACGGTGACCACTTACCATCAGGTGGACCGTAGGCTTGTTTGCCAGCGCAGAACAATAAAAAAAAAATCGTAAACCCTAGAAGAAGTCTAATAATATAATAATGTTTAGGGACTTTGAAATGACTTTACACTTTAAAGATTGGCTTTAGAAAAATAATAAAATGGTGGATCGAGGTTTCCTGTGAATAGAAGGTTGACTTTTACACCGCAGAAAGAATAAGCGTTGCCATTCAAAGTGCATTGCTAACAGTCGGCTGTGATGCGAAGGAATTCTATAAAGACTATAATTAGAGAGTTGAATTTGACTATATATTATATTATATTGTTATATTATTTATATTTTAGTACCGTTCATCCAGAAACCATGGACATATTACACATAATTGCATAGGTACACATTATTATGACATTTAAAGGATATAATCTTTTAATAATCTTTTTATTGATCTAAAGAGTTCCAAAAAGTTACAGATACACATTATAGAGAAATATATATAAAGGAGTAACATAATAATTTTGAAGATCCATTATAGCTGACCTGAAATCTGACCTGTATTATAAGAGACAGAGTTCGGCTGTTAATAATAAAACTTGAAATAGATTTATAAAACTTACAGACTGTGTCTAGTGTAATTATATCAATTAACTACAGGTATGCGTAAATGAAACTTAGGTTAAACTGTGTGCGTATGGATGTGTGTACATACATACGTGGAAGCGAACGTGCAGTTCTATGTGTGTTCATTTGAGTGTGCGTGTGTGTGTGTGTGTGTGTTTGCGTGTGCGTGCGTGTGTGTGAGTGTGGAGGGTAAGGGTGAAAGTGTATGTAAGCTGAGCTCTGAGCTCTTTCTACTCTTAAGAAATTAGTTTTTGTGGCGCCCTTCCATACTGGGATGCAATACCCGATCACAGATTGGCATAGCGCATGAATGACCATTTTAGGGTATCTGGGTTGGCAGTGTCACGTAAGGACTTAAAGATATGGATCAGTCTCATTGTTCTGTTCGAAAGGGCATCGAGTTGCTTATCCCATCTTAAGCCTGCGTCGATGAGTACGCCCAAATATTTAAGAATGTAGAGTAGGTACTCAAAAAGATGGAGGCCCTGGTTTTTCATGGGCCCCGTCGCAGTCTACCCCGCGGCACCTCGATAATGGCTGGCTCGACGTGCGTTCCCGTTAAGGTAAATAGTTAAGGCGTGAAACATAACAAACAAATTCACATTCGCATTTATAATATTACTGAGGATTAACATCATGTCTAAGATAGCACCATAATGTTCTCATAGATATAACGTTGAGTTTGCAAACCCGCTCTGTGCCAGCGAGGTGGAATATGTCCTAACCCCTTTTATACTGAGACGAACCCGTGCTTAGCTGTGAGTCAGTTTATAAATAGAGGTGACTGTATTGTAAATTAGTTTAATGTAAATATTTATTAGGTAGCCTTGTGGAAGACAGTTAGACGGCCACACAGAGGTCTCAAGTTCGGTCCCAAGGCACCTCTGACTTTTCATAGTTATGTGCGTATTAATTAATCGTCGTTCGGTTTAACGGTGAAGGAAACCTGCATGTCTAAGTGTTCTCTATAATGTTCTCTAAGATATTTAAAGTCTGCCAAGAGTCTGTAGTAGAGTCGAGAGTCAGTTTATATAGAGGGCTGATGTACTTATATATTATTTGGCAGCCTAATTTGAATAACTACAATATTATATTATGTATATGACGGCTCGATGGCGTAGTGGTTAGTGTAACCAACTGCCACGCCTGAGGTCGCGGGTTCGATTCCCGCACAAGTCAAACATTTGTGTGCATGAACATGGATGTTTGTCTTGGTCTGGGTGTTTCTATGTATAATATGTAAGTATTTACAAAAAAAAAGTATACATGTATGTTTATCTATTGTTTAGTACCCATAGTACAAGCTCTGCTTAGTTTGGGCTAGATGGTGTTGTGTATATGTGATAGAAAAATATTATTATAATAATTTATAAAATATTATTATTATTATCATATCACTAACATTTTGAGACGAATTCCCTTTGAGACTCCATGTCGATGACTAGGTGAAATACAACTAAAACATCAAGGAACTGCTGATACAAAAATAAAATAAATGTTTGTAAACTAAAATAAACTATGATACAATCCATTTCAAGTAGTTTAATTTTAATAGTGCTAACATATACATATTTTTACACCCAGTGCCATCTCTCGGCATTATGGGGCAGACTCGGTAGTTCCGTCTAATAATTTATTACAGCGACATCTATTTACGTCTTACGGAACTACTTCGTCGGTACGAGAAGAGTAGAGAGAACGCTGGCACATTCTCGAATCTTTTTACTGTTACGTACCGTGTATGAAGTTTCTAGAAAACTCCGGAAACGCTTTAACCGCGTATAAAACGGGAAGGCCAGCGCTCACGGAGTCAGTTTACAATCGTAAGCAGTCAAGTATTCATCGAGGCGAACGGAAGCGAAAATAAATACAGTGGAAAAGTGTAGTATAGTGTCAGTTGTGTTTTAAATTTAATTGTGTGCTAGAATAAAACGTTTTAGTCGTAAATATTGTTTTACATTGTTATCCCTCAAACCCAGCACGTAACAATATTTTAACATAATATTGAAATGTCTGACGTCAACTTTATTATTTTTATAATTTTTCTGCACGGATGGTGTAGTGGCTTAAGTGGTCGCCTCGCACTGTCACTGCGCTGAGTGTTGTGGGTTCGAATACTACACGACACAAAAACTTTTAGTTATCCACAAATAGTTGTTCAATTCTGGGTGATCTTTGTGATTTTCGATCCCCACACTGGACAACATTTTTTGTGATCTACAAATTATTATTCCAAATGTGTTCCATGTCCGTTGTTTGAATGTTTATAAACGCCTACGCGATACACGAATTATAAAAATTCGAATGAGAGCTGTCATAACAAAATATATTTTCATATCTTATTATCATTCTCGGTTTTTTTCTGTAATTAAAATGTTTCCAATTTAAACAATTATAAATGAGACTGATGTTTTTTATGAAATTGACGTCGTTTTTGATGTTGTTCTTTTAGATTGACGATGATCGGATTTTATAGTAGTAAGATAGCAAACAGGTAGACTGCTTGCTTTATAACAAGAAATTACGATAGACCACAGACGCTGCCAATACTATGGATTCATTTTAATATTGCTAAGTCTTCGAAATAAATTTAAGTCCCTTTTAATACGACCGGTGATGAGGAATGATAACCCAGCGTACTGGTATTGTATTATATTATCCGTGCTAGTGTTAAGAGTATTAGGCTAGCGGTAGAGCAAGCAGCTGCTAGACATGAGGTCTCAAGTTTTATTCCCAGATCGGGCAAACTTTTATTAGGTTTTTCTATCACGTACACTGCAGCAATACGGAGTGTGGTTCGGTGTCCGGTAGATGCCAATGGATTCGCGATAAGCTGAAAATATGTGGGTATTGCGGATATAATACCCCTCACCCCTTCGGGGATATGGTCGTGAGACTATGTATGAAATTATGTAATCGCATACCATCAGGTGGGTAGTTATAAGCAATTAAATTTGGGAGTATGGCAATTCGAACTCTAATCTTGTGACTATAAATTCTAATAATATATTCGTGTTAAATTATTGCAACAGAGTTCAAATTAGTTTGATCCAAAATACTCAGATAGGTCTCTGTTTTATTAAGAATGCGATATATGGCTTTACAAAAATTTAACATTTAATAATACACACACACATACAAAACAGCGAATTATTATTACTTTTTTAGTCCGTAAGTCATAAAACAAGATAACAACTTAAACTACAGCAATTTTCGTGTAGTCTACCTGTTAAATGCTAATCAAAATTACAAACAAGAAAGGTCCCAAAACAGTACCCTGCGGTACACGAAAATACCAAAAATTTCACCAGTAACGCACATTAAACTATTCAGTTCATTTTCGTGTACATATTATTATTTTTTGTTCAGTTTTATTTCTTTGTTTGTTAAGTGTATTAATTACACGGCCACTGGGTACGTCGGTGAATCTTATTAAATAATTAATTAATTAATTTTAATCAATTCTTTTGAACTTTTATTACCAGTCGTATGTGATATTCCACAGTCAGTGTTTCAGGTACCCGGTTTGCTGACCACTTCAAACATGTCAGGTTAGTGTAGTACCATTTTATTTATTTTGGTTGATGAAATAAATTATTCATTTAGGTCACAAATTAGAGTACCTGACATATTTAAATATCAAAGTTAGGGAATTACGTTACTTAAGTAAAGTACTTATAAAAATGGCTAAATATATAAATATGGCTTATAAAAATATAAAATTGATTTATTTTTATATTCTAAATAAATTATTCAAATAAGTCACAAATTACAGTAGCATCTTTGAATGTCATAGTTAAGGAATTATGTTTTTAATCGTCTTTAAAACCAATTTCTCCGTGAAGGCGTTGTTTTGTGTTAATATTAATGTGGATATTAAAAAGGTGTTTTAATTTAATATGGATAATATAATATTGACTCGTACCAGCTACACTTAAAGTATAATAAATATTTGTATATGTAATATATAATAATGTTCTCTTTTTCTGTAAGTATATATTTTTTTTGCGTCCTATATGCTTTTCATACAAAGTATATTTTCATAATTATTTTTGTGTTTTTAGACAAAACTGTATTCGTATCAATTAATTCAATTTAAAATATTAATTGATTTGCATTCAATTAAGATTCAACGTTAGGTCGTGTAGCTTTTTCCTAGTTACTTTTCTTCAATTTACCACAATTACATAATGTTTGCTAATATATTAAAACAAACCATGCTTGAACTATATTTACTTTTAATGAACACTGCGTCAGGGTCTATTCGGTCTTTACCGCAAGGCATGTAAGACTCATACCCAGACCACCCACCCGTTGACGTCTTAAAGCCCGCAAGTTACGGGCTATGCTTGCTTGAAATTTCGTAATCCTTTGACAATGGACGTTACAACAAAACTTCTTGCATCTTTTGTGCTTAAACAGTGTATTAAGTAATTTAGGCAGCGATAGTCTATTGGGAGACCGAGGACCAGAGGACTGCCATACAGTGGTCTCGAGTTCAACCTCAAGGCACGCACTTCAAACATTTCAAATGTATGTGCGTATTATATTATTAAATTTTGCTCGCTTTACCGGTGAAGGAAAACATCGTGAGGAAATCTGCATGTCTGTGAGTGCCCCATAATGTTCTCGAAGATATGTGAAGTCTGCCAACCACTGTCTGTCACTGGGCCAGCGTGGTGGACCATGGCCTCGCCCTTTTCACACTGAGAAGAGGCCCGTGACGTTAATGTGACAGTTTAATACAGTGCTGATATTATTATAAGTAAATTCAATCAGTACTATAATTTTCGTGTGGCTGAAGGCCTAAAGCGGCTTTTTGCCGTAGATTTAGTACCACTAAATCTATAGGTACTAATGCGATGGGAGCTCCCGTTTTTGTGCTTATCAGTCGGCGCTATTAACGAGTAAGGTCAATCAATCTTGTCACAACCACTGTCAAATGCCGTATTTGGCGTTAACAATTGTCGGTTTCTATAGTTACTATTAAAGTGACGATATAATTTGACGTCTAGAGACCTCACTATCCATTAGCTCCTCTAGTAGTAAATTCAAGCGAGATTTTCCTCATTGCTGTTTTGCAGGTATGAAGTCAATAATCTTGTCTAAGTAATAACGAATCTGAATTCGTAAAGTTTGGCTCGACTTTAAGTAAGTACGGTTTGTTACAAAATATCAGCAAACATTATGTAATTATGGTAAATTAAAGAAAGAAACAAGACAAACGTTAAACAATCTAACATTGAACCTTAATTGAATGCAAATCAATTTACATTTAAAATTTAATTACTTGACATGAATTGTTAATGTTTTCTATATAGACAACAATAGTTTTAAAATAATCGTTGTATTAAAATTCTTGGAGTTAAACGTCTTCGAAAGGGACTGGCAGGGAATGTCTTTGGACAGAGTGGTTTGGAAGTCCGGGGAGAGACTTTTGACAAAAGGCTAAGGAAAATAAACTAAAATTCTAAAGGGCTCACAAAATTTGATGTCGGTTTAATAGTAATTTCATAAGTATAGATCGAGTGATATGATGATGATAATGTTCTCCAGACCTAATTTCGATCACGGCAGCCAATCTTAACAGAGACTGGCCATCTGCGCAGGAGATATTATAGTCCCAAAGTGTGTGCGCAAACGCAAGTGCACTCTCTGTTCCTTGCACTCTGATAATCCGATGGGATGGTAATGCGATACGACCGGAGAGAGATCAGGCGCAGGACCAATGACTTCACGTGCCTTACGAGGCACGGAGGTGCCTAACACCGCCAACTTCCACAAACTAGTGCCAAACCACTAACAACTAGTTTCAAAATGATGTAATAAAGTGTTAAATAAACTATAAACATAAAATCCGTATATAGTAGTGTAATTTCAATGAATAACATTCGCGTAAACAGAAGACAATATTATTTTTAATGTTTTACTTTTGCCTATAATATAATATAATATTCTATCACATACACACAACACCATTTAGCCCAAACTAAGCAAAGCTTGTACCATGGGTACTAGACAATGGATAAACATACATAATTATATACCTACCTTTTTTGTAAATACATATGTAGATATTATACATAGAAACACCCAGACCAAGACAAACATCCATGTCCATGCCCACAAATGTTTGCCTTGCTCGAAAATCGAACCCGCGACCTTAGGCTTGGCAGTCGGTTACACTAACCACTACGCCGTCGAGGCCGCCATATTATACTTTAATTAAAGTTATTACATATAATGTGAACTTCTTAAACTGAAAATAATATGTGATCTTTTTCTCGTTCTTAACACATATAAATTATAAGCGAGTTTGCAAAAATATTTTAATTTTATATTTTACTTATTTGTTTCAATCTATTTATCTATCATTACAGGTTCTTAACCTAATGCGATAGTATAATAATATAATTAAAATCTTATACTTAAATACAATAACACATCTTAAAACATAATAAAGTATCTAAAAACTATACACATTAACTTAATCTCCAGTACGTAGCCCTTGTGAATTCGTTCAATGAACATAAAAACAGAACGACTCGATACACAACAGCTTAAAAAAAGCTGGCGACAGTAAAAGATTAGTTTGCACGCGCGGCACCACTAACAACGCCGCGCTGGCCGCCGCCATCGCAGCTATACTCGTCTGGGATACAAAATCGAATCTCCTGCCGGATGGCTGGGTTATATATTGTACCTTTTATGACTTTAAATAAATAGACTAAGGCTGCTTCGCTTCTTACTTCTATTTTGGAATAGTCTACCATTCCAAGGATAAATAGAGTAGGATACAGTAATGTATCCTGGGTAAACACTGTACAATTTAAAATATAAAAATCTTATAAATTTATTCTGTATGCGCTTTAAAATAGATTTGTATTTGGCTTTGTATGGAGACCAACATACTGCAATGCAGAGGGTCTCGGCTTCGAACCCGCGTCGCGCACCTCTGTCTTTCGGAAGTTATATGACTTTTCGAAATTATGTGCGTATTGATTGACAATTATCGCCTGCTCCGTGCCTCGGAGAGCACGTTAAGCCGTCGGTACCGGCTGTCATGAACATCTATGCTAGGAGGGAACCGAGTCCCGTCTGCCACCACTGCGGGTGTGTTGAATACACGGCGCAGCACACGCTCGAGGCATGCCCTGCCTGGGCGGTGCAGCGCCGTGAACTCATAGGCGTTGTGGGTGTCGACCTCTCGCTGCCGGCCGTGATCAAAGCAATGGTCGACAGCGAGAGGAACTGGATAGCGGTCGTATCCTTCTGCGAGGACATTATCTCGCGGAAGGAGGCGGCGGAGCGGATCCGTGAGGAGAGTATCCTTGCGGATCCGAGCCGCCGCCGGCGAACCGGGCGATGCAAGCGCGCCTATGCGCGCCTGATGCCGCCGTAGCGTTGGCCGCAGGCGGGAGAACGGGGATCTCTCGTCCGCCGGCCATTGAGCCGGCGTGACGCCCTCTGTCGTGCCGCGGTGTCACCTAGGAGTCGTTGTCCGCAGGCATTTCTTGCCTGTGTTGGACACTGCTGGGTGGATCGCTGATGTAGTTTCAGTTCCAGCGACCCACACACCATTCAAGGCAGCAAGTTGGCACACCGTGGTAGGTTTAGTCGGTAGTACCCGGGACGTTCGATCTTTATCTGGGAGAGCCCGACATAACCTCTCCGTTCCCCCTTTTTAGCGGAAAGGTATGCGTCTATGCATTCCATCACGTTAAAAAAAAGGGTATCGTTAGCCTTCGGGTTGCGAAGGTCAGGTGGCAGCCGTTCCGTGTAAAAACTGATATCCAGTCAAATCCGGTTAGATCAGAAAAGCCTATTCTAAGTGACTTGGGAATAATAAATTTTGGTATTCTACTTCTTTGGTGAAAATGCATTACATTTGTCTTTTTAAGGTTAATTTGCAAATTATTTCTATCAAAGCAGCTAATAATGTCTAATAGGCAAGAGTTTATGTCATTTTTGTAACCATTAAGATTGCTAGGATTTGAATTTTTAATTATTGCTGTACTGTCGTCTGCAAAGAGAACCATGTTATGACAGACAGATTTTGGAAGATAATTTATATATACCAAAAATAATAGCGGGCCGAGTACACTACCCTATGGCACACCATATTTTAATTCCCTTGGTTTAGATATATAAATTGTTTCTTGTTTGGTTTTTAGACAAAATCTCGAAATTTCTGTACATTGCGTCCGTTTGCTCAAGTACGATTCTAGAAGTTGTAGAATATTACCTCTTATGCCATATCCCTAAAGTTTATTTAATAAAATTTTATGGTCTACAAAATCGAACGCTTTGGTCATATCGATGTAAAGGGCGCAAACAGGTATTTTTCTATCAACAGAAGCCATAATACTAGACATGAATTGTTAAAATATGAATATATAAATCCATAAATTAGTTTCTCGAAAACCTTAGAGAATATAGAAATTTTAGCTATAGGTCTGCAGTTTTTAATTCAAATGTGTCTTCTTTTTATGAAAAGATTTGATATTCGTATGCTTTAATCTCTCAGGGTATATCCCATCTGTTATGCTTAAATTAAAAATATGCACCAATATAGGAGCTATTACTTTAATGACGATGAATAGTAGAGCCTCGCTGATTTCAGCATGAATGGGCCGGCTCGACCGAGGAAGTACTACCCTCTCACAGAATATCGACGTGAAATAGCAGTGTTCCTACTGTTGTGTTTGGTTTGGTACGTGAGAGTGCCGAAGGCCTAATCACTCTCTTTCCCCCTTCCCGCTCCACCTCCTTCCCACTTCCTTTTTTCCTAAAGGGTCGGCAATGCGCATGTGATGCCTTTGGTATTGCAGGCGTTCATAAACTATGGTGGTCACCGTACGTCACCCGTCACGTGATGGTAAGTGGTCACTTACCATCAGGTGGGTTTGTTTGCCAACTTAGCTACATAAAAATTTTTTTTTTACTTTTCTATAGATGCCATCATATCCGACGGTGTTAATGTTTTTCAGGCTGTTAGTTACTCGTATTACGTCGTCTTCTTGGACTGGTAGTATGAATAAAAACAGCGATGTCAAATTTTCAAATTGATTATTAGAATGAATGTCATGTTTAACATTATCTTCGATTTCGTCAACAAAGAAATTGTTAAATACATTAGCAATATCAAGAGGCTGAGTATTTAATAATTTATTTATTTTTATTGATGTAATTGGATTTATTAATTATATGCCAAGTCGCATTTGCTTTATTTTGCGACGTATTTATAGTGATTATTTTGAGCTTTTTGCGTTAGTCTAATTATTTTTCTATATAAAAACGTGTAGTGCTTAAATGCAAGTTTGTTATTTAAGCTCGGTTAAAGTCTAAAGGCCCAGAGTAACTGTCTCTGTTTCTGACTACAAATCTTAATTCCTCTAGATATCCATTTAGTTTTATTATTTGTTTTTATAGTTACAAGTCTTAAATAAAAAAAAATTTAAAAAAATAATAAAATATTTTCTAAATGTTAATAAAATATTGTATAATTATATAACGGAATTCTATAAATACAAATTATTATAATACCATGTGAAACCAGTTAACCAGTTAACCTAGTGTAATAATTATTATCAAAATAGGCATGAGTAAAAAAGTAGATGTTTTGTTTTAACAAGACAATAAAAATGTATTAAGATATAAGTTATAACGCATTAAAGTACGGAAGTGGGGGCTTGTGACGTCACTGTCTTATAAAATATGTATCGACAAGTGACGTAACACAAAATTTCAACGCGTTGTATTTTCGCAGTTTGTGGGACAAAAGAAAAATACATGTCCAATATTTAATAATCTAAATTTCTAACCTAATCTAAAACAACTAAAAGTTTTAAAGATTTTAACTTTTAGTCATCATGTCTATTCAAAACATAGCCACTGGGTAGCCGCATTTCGATTTAAAGAATCTTTATTCTCAATAAAAACAAAAATGTCACTTACTTGAGAACAATAATAACTTAAAGTATATTTACAAGTTCGTCATTTCACTCATTTAAATTATTGAAGGCAGGAACTTAATTAATGTATTCATTTGCCCGAGGACAAGTTATGTGACTGATGTACATATTTAGCTAATCGGATTTTGAATACATCAATTGAGTGTATATTTTTAATGTGCGATGGTAGTTTATTATATAGCTGTGCCCCTTCATATGTCAACATTTTTACCGTAATTTGTTCGGTGAAATTAAACTCATTTTTCATTTATCGCGTTGTTTATTTAACACTGTATTACATAATTTTGAAACTGTTACACTACTACTTCTGTTGAATATTACTAATTTTTAAGCCAATAAAATTATTAAAACTATTAATATTTAGGTTTATACTTTCCCCGACGTTACGGTTGATTTTCAGCAGCCATGGCTGCTGATAAGCAGCCTTTTATTTTTTTTGATACCCAGGTAAAATGCTTGATGCACTACCCGCCGGCTAGGGGACGGCACCGGCGGGGCGTGTGGGACTCACCAGCCGAGCGCTGGTATACCCACTAAAAAACCTAGGGTGTTCCCTCTCTCACCCAATGAGGGGGGGAGGGGAGCGCGCGGCTGAAAAGCAGCCTAGGCTAACCTAACCTACTTAAATATAAATAGTTTTAATAATTTTATTAGCTTAAAAATTAGTAATATTCAATAGTAGTAGTAGTGTAACAGTTTCAGCTCGTCGAGTATTTCAGAGCCCCACCCAGTTAGTGGTTTGAGTTAAGCCTTACATGTGTTATGGTCAAGACCGTGACGTTAGTGTATATTATACGGATCGCTGGTCCACGAGTCTTCCACTATATCACTAGAATCATAAAATTCATAGACGAGTGATCATTTATTTAAACCACACGTTCAAGGCTGTCTGGTAATGACGTATGTAGGCACGAAAACTATACTAATATTATAAAGAAGAAAGGTTTGAATTTCTTGTTTGTTTGTTTGAAAGGCTTTAAATCAAGAAGACAACCGATTTCAAAAATTCTTTTACCATTAGAAAGCTACATTATCACCGAGTAACACAGACATTTACACATTTACATTTTATTGAAAAAGAAAGTACTGTTACTAACATAACCTAACCTAACTTTTACGCGAAAGAAGCCGCGAGCAAAAGCTTGTATACGATAAAACGTAGTTACAATTTTAACGAATTCGCCAAACTGCAGACATTTTCTTAGCGAAAGGTGTGCTCTAATAGCTACGTAGATTATTATAGAGTCAGAAATTACTAATTACATTGTTATCAATACTTATCTTAAGTTATATTATAAATGCCAATGTGAGTTTATTCGCTATGCTTTCACGCCTTAACTACTCGACCGATCATCATGAAATTTCACATACACGTTGTCAGGGGTACAGAAAAGGACATGGGGTACCTTTCATACAGAAAAAGGTACTGCTCCTGAAAAATAGAAATTTAAAATTAGCTAGTGAAGCCGCGGGCATAATCTAGTGATTCTTATTTCTGTCTTCACACAGCGGTTACCGTTAGTTCAAATTTAATAAAATGATTTCTATGTTGTCCAACATTTACCTATAAATAGATTAACAGAGGTACAAAAAGGTTAAAAGGTACTCAACTTAAACGCCTCTACTAGCATATCAAGCCGGACAATATGAGCATGTATTTTAATGTATTTGTTTATTATTAACAAGTGTTGGCTATTACATAATAGTGTGAACTAATGCGTCGTATGTTTTAACAAATCACAAATTTCAGTGTCATTCTAAAGTATAATATTGTCTTCTGTTTACGCGAATGTTATTCATTGAAATGAAACTACTATATACGGATTTTATCGCGTTGTTTATTTAACACTGTATCTATTACATAGTTTTGAAAACTGTTACACTACTATTGAATTTTACAGCCATGGCTGCTGAAAAGCAACCGAAACGTCGGGGAAAGTGTAATTTTAATAATTTTATTAGCATAAAAATTAGTAAAATTCAAGAGTAATAGTAGTGTAACACTTTTCAAAATTATGTAATAGATACAGTGTTAAATAAATAACGCGATAAAATTCGTATATAGTAGTTTCATTCTAAAGTATATTACCTAATAGGTATGTTTCCGGGAATAGCAGGCCAGTAGACTACTCTGGAAATTGAGCACTATAGCTTGCTATCCTTGGTCAGAAATCAAGAGGCGGACCCAAGACAAGAAGGAGAAATGTAGAGAGACATGAGGGAATGCAAGCTGTCAAGGATAGAGATGAACGCACCGTGTGTTGTGGGTTTGATGAACAAAAAATTGTGTGATCCACAAATTGTTGTTCCGAGTCTGGGTGATTTTCAATTTCGTTGTGTGTATGTTTGTTAAGTTACCCGTGATACGGGACAGATGAGGGTAAGACATGGGTTTTCACGCGAGACTTCCGTGTGAGGATCGAACTCACAACAAGGCGCGTAGGCAATGGGCGAGGCAACCCCTTTAAACCATATCGCTTTCCGTGCAGTTATATATTACCACGATTCCCTGCTAGGCTGGAAGACTACTACAGGCAATACTCCGAGAACATTGTTTAGAACTTTCAGACGTGCACGTTTTTGGATTAAGGTTTCTTTAGCTGTTTTAATACTTATTTACTTAGTTAGCTCAATGACTCTTAGTGGATCTTGGTCTCTGACATTAAAGTACGCCATTCCTTCCTATTTTGTACCAAGCCAGACAGCTCTTTCAGGTCTTTAGCTATTCGTCTTTCCAGTAGTATCTCGGGCGACCCACCGGACGACGCTTGGTGGGTTGCCCGAGATATGCTCTTTTGGCAGCTCGATCCTCTCCCATTCTTTCCACATATCCGAGCCAGCGAAGTGGGACGGTTTATAATATTTCCCTGATGATAATTGGCTCTGACATCTCACTATTAAATCTTTGCTGCCTCCTTCTTTTCTCTTGCTGTTATAATACCTAAAATAAATTTGCCTCACATTCCTAACTTTCGTAAGGAATAAGTCAATATCCGAAATCCAGACACAACGATAAAAGCATTGTGGCTGACCCAATCGTCCGAACATTAATTCTTTAATTTGGAAAAGTTTAAAGTGATTAATAACACTTAAAAGAAGAATTAAAACCTTGATTAAAATTCGTCAGCATAATTTTTTTTCAAACAAGGCACAGTACTTTGCCATTTAAATTTATTTTAAAGTAATTGGATGAAAATAATGTTGTGTTATGTAGATTATAAAGTAACGTCACGTAACCTTTTGCCTATGTATTGTCAGTACTCACAAAATAAAATTAATTAGGCAGTGCTATTGACATTAAGAGGTTAATACACAATAGTAATTGAAGCGCAAAATAGCTGTTCTTTTTTATATATAGGTATTGCTTTTAGCGGTATAGTTCGATAAAACCATCAGCGATATAGTTCGATCCTAAGGCACGCAGCGCTGTTTTTTCGAAGTTGCACATAACTTCGAAAAGTCAGACGTCTGTATTAAATAGTTAATTATCGCTCGCTGACGGTGAAGGAAAACATCGTGAGGAATCCTACATGTCTGAGAGTTCTCCATAATGGTCTCGAATATATCACCTCTGCGTGGCAGTCCAGGTCTCTCACTAGGCTATCGCTGCTGCTCGCAGTTTCAAAAATGTAACTAGCTGAATAAAACGCCTCGATTCTTGAATATAGGAACAGGGCCTGAATGGTGTGGTTTTTGATTACAGAAATCGATCCAGCGTTAGCCATCGAGATGGCGATCATAGACCGCCAGAAACCCATGAACGAGATCATGGCTCGCGGCGACTCTACCATACAACAGTTCTATAAGAACGCCACGGTGTTCATGACTGGTGGCTCTGGCTTCATCGGCAAACATCTTATCGAAAAGCTCTTCAGGTAATATAAGTGACTTCTTATCATTTTGCAAAAAAGAATGCCCGCTTTTTTCTGGTTATAATAAGTGGTTGCTTATATTACTGCAAAATATAACGACCGCTTTCTAAAGGTAATAAGAAATGACATCTTATCTTTTTGAAAATCTACCAGGGCTAGAGATTATAACATACTTGACTAACAAACAGATATAGATAGATTTATCTCTTTCAGTACCTATAGTAATTTTGGTCACAAAAATACATATGAAATAAGATTTATCAACATAAAACTAAGCAAGGATTACTTACAGATTATGTATTTTAATAAATATAATTTAAACTCTATATTTTTGCTTTTAAGACATGTGACATCATAATTATGACGGCAATAAACTCGCAACCTATTGCGTGGTACCTTAAATAGCCAAGAAATGCAGGTGTAATTCACCTCTGCCTGACTTTTTGGGGATATGTGTGAGAGAATTTCATATATGATCAACCACGCTCAACTAGAAAATTCTCCTTACATATGATATTGCTCCACAAACTAGCATTTGGTTGTAGTTCTCTGGCTAAATATTGTGTTTTTTAAATTATTTAATAATCTAATACTTGCGTACTTATATGAAGTAATTTCCATGTGTCACAAGGAACTTTACAAACATTCATATAACGGACACAAAAAACAACTATTATGCAGATCACACAAATTATTATCCCGTGTGGAGTTCAAACCTACAAAGCTTGGCGCAGTGATAGTATCAATAAAACCTTATCACTATAAATCACTATGTGATTCAGTAAAAAAAAACTACTGATCCAAAACCTGATTTATTACAGAGCCTGCGAGATCAAAAGACTGTACATGCTGAACAGATCAAAGAAGGGCAAGACTATACAACAGAGACTCGACGCTACACTAACTAATCCTGTAAGTACTTGTGTTTTAAAGAGATGTTGTTGGCAGATGAGCCGAAGACCAAACCTGGTAAGCGGTAGAAAAAATAAAGCTGTGTTCCATTTATTAAACCATTATGCGTATATAATAATAAATTATAATAATGTCCTCCTGACCGAATTTCGGTTACAGCGGCCAATCTTAATGGAGACTGGCCATCGGCGCAGGAGATATTATAGTGCACAAGTGTATGCGCAAACACAAGTGCACTCTCTGTTCCCTAACTCTCATGATCGCTGTGATGGGCTGCGATGGGACGAATAATCCGACACGACCGGAGACAGATCAGGCGCAGGACCAACGGCTTTACGTGCTTTCCGAGGCACGGGGGTGTCTAACACCGCCAACTTCCTAACTTCGGGCTCGTATTGAGATTTCTTAACAGAAAAACCCAATAACATTTTGTTGGCCCGACCCGTGATTCGAACCCGAATACCGAACCTCATGCACAGCAATCGCATTCACTACCGCTGCGCCACATGGTGAGAAGCCTACTGTTCTGTCTAATAACTCATTATTCTGTCCAGAAAGCTCGTTAATTACTAACGTAACTCTTATTTATTTATTCTTATTCAAGAGAACTTA
This sequence comes from Catocala nupta, assembly GCA_963675205.1. Lineage (NCBI taxonomy): Eukaryota > Metazoa > Arthropoda > Insecta > Lepidoptera > Erebidae > Catocala > Catocala nupta. The sequence goes on from OY776105.1 coordinate 5,837,521, forward strand.
TGTTTATTTATTTCAGCCTGTATTGTCCCACTGCAGGGCAAATGCCTCCATCTCCCCTCTCCTCCACCTCTTTCCTTTCCTGCCTTAAACTTATGCAATTGTATGAACCTGTTATGCGCTAGTTTGTCACCAGTCTCGCCTGTACTTATTTAATTCATGATTTACAAATGTAATAGATATTAAAATTAAAAAAGAAATAATATTCAAACAGCAGATTCAAAGAAAATCCACACTCGAAGCAACTATTTGAGAAATGCATAATAATTATGTTTTTCATGTGGGGAACCGACCACCAAAACTAAGGCAGCGGCAGTGGCGAGCCGATACTACGCTATCCAGACCTTGTGAACATCAAAATTTTAATGTCTGTAAAAACCGTGTCTGTTGTTTCAAACAAAAATAACATCCAGACTCAGAATAATGATTTGAGAATCACACGACTTTTGTCCTTCCGATCGCGAGGCAGTCACTTAAAGAACTACACCAATCTTGCACCTCTATATAGCGTTTCCATAAGAAGCTTTTGGTGATGCCAATGTTAAAAAGACGTTTATCGAATCGGCAAATACCCGATTTACGCCTTTTGCTTTTGACGTAAAAGTATCAAAAGCTTGTCATGATAAGGTTGTTGCCTATGTTTCAAAAGAAATCTTATTGTGAAAACAGTTTCAAAATTAATTAATATTTTAAATTTGGATATAAAAAAGTAGGGTCGTGGTAGGGACATCATTCTATCTCCCTCGGACAGCTGCATTTAAATAGCGGTGACGTTACAGTTTGTACCGTGGGTCCTGTTTCTGCCATTTGACAATTACCCCTACTACCAGATTTAAAACGCTTGTATCTTTGTAACACAAGAGATTTTAATTGGAGAGGCTTTAGGTGCTGACCACTTAGACTAGACGAACATGTACTCGTGCAGAAGGTTAAGCAGTTGGGGAAAAAAGACACCTTATGATGTCAAATTAACATAATTTAATATTTTTATCACCAACTATATAATTATAACAGAAGTTTTACAAACGACACAATCCCAGAGCGTGAATTTTTCTTGTCCTACCTATTTTCCAGTAGACAGATTTCAAAAAATTCTTTGTTGTTTAGAGTTTGGGTAATGTAACTATTAGATATAACCTATATTACATATTATTTATATTTTCTAGCTGTTCGATGTTCTTCGTGAGAAGCAACCTAATTTCGAAGAAAGGATCATTCCTATCGAAGGCAATATCGACGACATTAGACTTGGCCTTAGTAAGAACGATAGAGCCACGCTTATTGAAGAGGTAATTAACTTATTATGTGCTAGATTCTGCCTGCGGCTTCTACCGCGTATTCCTTTTTCATTTCATTTTAAAAAAGACAACTTTCGCACCATGAAAGCCTTCTTTTGCTATCACACGCTATCAGCTATCATGTGGACTTCTTACAGGTGGACATAATATTCCACGTGGCTGCTACTGTGAGCTTCGATGAACCTCTTCAAAAAGCTACGTTGACCAATGTGCGAGGTACTAGAGAGGCTCTACAACTTGCCAAGGAATGCACCAATCTCAAGTAGGAAATTTTCATAAGCTATTAGTACATTTTTGTTTGATGAGACTGATATATAGGTATCCAAGTCTTATCCAAATCTGTTCTACAGTTTACGAGTAATTGAATATCAACCGTTTTGACAAACTTTAGCAGTTATAATATTAGTAAGCAAGGAATAGACTAGAGGAAGACCATAGGACTGCCACGCAGAGGTCTTAAATCAATCCCAAGGCATACATCTCTGATTTTTTTTATTAAATAATAATTAATCGCTTGCTTTAACGATAAAAGAAAACATCGTGAGGAACCCTGTATATTCAGACTGAGAGTTCTACATGAAGTTCTCAAAGTTGTGTAGTCTTCCAACCCTCATTAGTCCAGTGTGATACGAAGGGAACTCATAATTCAACCCCTGATTTTATCAACATGACTGTATTAAGTAGTTAATTATCGCATGCTTCAACGCTGAAGGTAAACATCGTGAACAGCGTTCTCAGCGTCTAGCCTACCAACTCACAGTAGTCCAGCTTTGAAGACTATGGTCTTTTTTCACACTGAAAAGAAGCTCGTGCCCAGCAGTGGGACATATTATGTACAGGACTGATCTTTACCTTAATCTTTTTTTTGTAGAAAATTCGTCCACGTTTCGACTGCTTTCACTCACGCTACCAAAGAACGAGTGGACAAGGAAGTACTCGAAGAATTCTACTACTGTCCCGTGCCTCCTCAGGCGCTGATCTCATTCGCTGAAGAAGTCGACGAAGAGAGGTTCAACAGCATCACTAATGGGTACGTCTTTTTTATTAATTGACTCTTTTCGTGGCTTGGTATCTGCGACTGCTGTGTATGGTCTGCAGTCTCTCCCAGGTCTGGGCTTCGTATCTCGAAATGGGCCAACAAAAGTTATTGTTGGTTTTTCTATTCAGAAATGTCAAGAGCAGCACGCAGTTAGAAAGTTGTAAGACCCGTGTCTTGGAAAGCACGTACAGCTGTTAGCCCTCCGTGTCCCGGATTATGATAGTTAAGGAACAGGGAGTGCACTTGTGTTTGCTCACATACTTGTGCTCGAGAATATAAGCGTCTGCGCAGATGGTCAGTCTCCGTTAAGATTGGCTGACGTGACCGAAATTCGGTCTAAAAAACATTACATATCCAGACGTCATAGGTCTTTTACCACTGAGAATATTTTAACAGAAATCAACAATATTTTGCCGAATTCATCACAGGGTCCCAAAACATTCGGCACTAATTTATGCTCAAGATAAAAACAACGTAAGTACATGAGTAGTTTTAGTGAAAAGTGTTCTTTTTCCATTTTTGCAGCTTGATTGAGGGGTGGCCAAACACCTACACATTTACAAAAGCAGTAGCTGAAGAATTAGTTAGGACTACAGCTGGTGACCTTCCAGTTTGCGTCGTGAGGCCTCCTATTGGTAAGTGAAGGTATAGCATCTGTAAAGGAAAACTTGATCCAAATGTAGTTCCCCAGACGAAGAAGTTTCGACAAATATTAAGAGATGGCGAATGAGACGCGCAAAGTTTACACTGCGAGTTAATATACAGGGTGATTTTGAAATCGTGTAATTCCTTTTAACCACGCATTCTACTGGTGATATAGAATAACCCTGACCATATTTTTATTTAATTAGAATTATTTTTTTGAAAAATTATTGTTCCGTTTTTTTTCGTGAAATGGTGTCAGATAGTCATATGTTAACCAACCGAGGCAATTTTAATTTTTTACTTATTAAAATAAAAAAACATATTAATAATTAATGTCGTAAATAATAACGGGCGGTCCTTTTTATTGCCCCTTATTATTTACGACATCAGTTATTGTTATGTTATTATTTTTAAATTAGTAAAATATTAAGATTGTGTCAGGTGGTTAAAATATGACTATTTGAAATCATTTCATGAAAAAAATCTGTACTCTAAATCTGCCGAAACCATTATTATAATTAAGAAAAAATATGGTCAGGGTTATTCTATACCACCAGTAGAATGCGTGGTTAAAAGGAATTACACGATTTCAAAATCGCCCTGTATATAAGTACCTGATATCAACCATGGAGCCGCGGCCTCGCCATTGCCAATGCGCAGTATTATGGGTTCGATCCCCATAAGGAACAAAAATTTGTCTGACCCACAAATTAAAATACAAGTCAACGGTTGTTAAGTTGAAACAGTCACTTCTTCTCCCTAGCCTTTATAATTCCCAAATCACTTAGGATCAACTTTTTCGGTCTAACCGGATTTGACTGGATATCAGTTTGTACACGCAGCGGCTGCCACCTGACCTGCGCAACCCGAAGGCTAATGATACCCTAAGGCTAGATCAGTGTCAGGATATTATAGGGCACTGACTTCCTAATAACGACTGCCATAGATGTTCATGGCAGCCGGGACCGACGGCTTAACGTGCTCTCCGAGGCACGGAGCAGGCGATAATTGTCAATCAATACGCACATAGTTTCGAAAAGTCATATAACTTCTGAAAGTCAAAGGTGCGCGACGTGGGTTCGAACCCGAGACTCTTTGCATTGCAGTCTGTTGGTCTTCCCACTGAGCTATCGCTGCTTAACTAAATTTATTTATTTTCAGTGATACCATCATACTGCGAGCCCAGGCCAGGATGGTTAGATTACAGCACGCTAGCTGGTCCAAGTGGGGTAAGCAGTAATAATAATTATAATTTTTTTTACATAAAGGTTTGGTCATTGCCTAACCCTACTTACACTGAGAAGAGGCCTGTGCCCAGCAGTGGGATAGTTATATTATTATTTTAAATGACTGGCATTCCCTTCAACAGTGAGTACAATATTAAATGCCTGAATTTTTTAATAGTAAAGTATAGACATAATCAAATAAGCGGCTTGAAGTAAATAAATAAAATATATATTTGACTGCACACATGGCGTAGTGGTTTTAATGGTTGCATCACCATTACCATTGCGCTGAGTGTTCTGGGTTCGATCCCATATTCAAAATTATTATGCAATACCGCTTTCATACCTTAACTACATGACCAAAATAACATAGGGTACCTATCATCTAAAAGAAAGAGTGTCCCCGAGAACTAAAATTTATTGACACAATCTATTATCAATCGAAATAAGCGTTACTTGGCGGAAGCCCATTGTAATAACATACCAATGCTACTCATCGCTCATTCGTTCCCGTTCGTTTCTGAAGATGCTTTGCACTAAAGCGAAACACGTGTCGATGCATATTTTGTGCTCGAGGCGGAATACTGCAAGTTGTAGTACACCCGGGTCCCAGGTCGTGGCTGTCCCTATTTAGAGGAGTTTGGTATTGTCAACCTTTTTCTATTGCAATAGTTGTGGTCGGCAATCCGAGGGTGCGTGACTTTTCTCTCTGCCCAATAATTGTATGGAAAAATCTACATTAACGCGAGCGAAGTGGCTAATATACAGGATGTCCGGTAATTAATGGATAACCTTGAAATGTCTTATAGCAGAACTGAAGGCAGTTTAGAAAAAAGAAAAAAATTAAAATAAAAAAATATATATTAAAAAGTGCAAGTTATATTAGCATAGCATACTTTTGACTGTCTATCTATTAGCATAATTAGTGTTTAATAATAAAACAACAAAAAACCGATGGATTTCATTCATTTATAGTCGTAGTATACAAGAAAGTTATACATGGTAATAAAAAACACATATCTCAGGTAGTAGTTAGGATAGATATTTTTTCATATTTTTTTTCTGAACGGCCATCAGTTCCACTATAAGACATTTCCAGCTTATCCATTAATTACCGGACACCCTGTATAAATTAATTTTACTTTCCTAGATATACCTTGCTATTGGTCTCGGTGTTATGCGAGTCTTCTGCGTCGATGGCAACGTGCACCTAGCTACGGCACCCATAGACTATGTGAACAATACTATCATAGCGTCAGTATGGGACTCGACTGAAAAAAAGAAGAATGGAGAAAAAGATATTCCTGTGTATACGATTGCGAAGAAGGAAAGGTTTTTGCAATGGAGTAAGTATATACATACTATAAGTCTTACGGTCCTTCCTTACCGAGAGGCCATAGCGACGTAGCTGGTTATGTAGGCATAGAACAGCGATAGCTTAGTGGGGAGACCAACAGACTGCAATGCAGAGGGTCTCGGTTCGAACCCACATCACGCACCTCTGACTTTCGGAAGTTATATCACTTTTCGAAATTATGTGCGTATTGATTGACAATTATCGCCTGCTTCGTGCCTCGGAGAGCACGTTAAGTCGTCGGTCCAGGCTGCCATGAACATCTATGGCAGTCGTTATTAGGGAAGTCGACACAAAAGATCCCACTGGGTCGAAGTGTCACCGGTCTGTACTGACTGGCCCTCACACAAGATAAGATAAGATACGTATGCATGGTTACCTTTGGCTACCTTCGGTACCCAGAAGTAGCCTGTGGCTACCATCTGCCAGTCAGTTCTCTTAGTATTTCCACAAAAACACGTGTACGGCGTCTGTCACACTGATTGAGTGAAATGCAGCTTGCTCGTGTACATTTGTTGACGTCACCATCGCGCCCACTATCCAGACTTCAAACAGAGAGCTGTTGGTCGCGGCTACGATTCCAAATTGGCGACGTTGCCAAACCGCCGCCAATAAAGTGAGTTAACTGCCCTACGTTTCAATATGAATTGAAGGTACGTAGCCGGCGACATCGCCATGGCTTTTCGGTGAGGTAAGGCCTTTACCCCTATACCCCCAAAGGGGTAGGTAAAAGTCTGTTACACCCACTTTTTACCAGCTATGGTTTAAGGTCTCATGTACGCACAGTGCCAGAGTCCATACTGCTTCTTAGAATTTTTGGGTAGTAATGTTAATATTTGTCCGATCAAGCAATTTAATCAAAGACCTTAGGCACAGCAGGGTATTGCCGTCTAGACGACACCATTTCTGATTATATAATAAATAATAATAAATTTATTTAATTACACAAATATTCCAAAAAATCAATAAATAATCTTACAATTTTGTACATTAGTAGATAAAAGGTACAATGACAAAAGAATGTTATGGCAATATAATTGTTAAACCCTGTCTCCTAAACTAGGCCAAAAGGCCTATATCTTAGAAGACAATTAAATTAATAAAAATAGTCGAGTGTAGAAAGATTGTGTCGATTTATTGGTTTGTACCGCATTCGACCCTCATGTTTCGTCTCAAAAGTAAAAATACGCATTCGTCCCAAAAATTGTTCCTTATATGCCCCAAAATTTAGATAAATATTAATTTCTTAATTTTATTCCTATTTCGTCTCAAATTATGTTCCTTTTCAGGCCCTGTTTTTTTTTGTATGAAAGCTTTTGTTGTACCTATGTGCTGAACACATAAATATTTGAATATAGCTCGTTCATCTCTCGGCGAAACTTTGGGCTTATGATCGCATGACAAAATAATCTCTATAATATTATTAAGTTATTATTGCTTTTATCTTTAGTTTTTTTATAGTCAGTAGTATATGGCATAATGGCTGCAACACCTTATTAATCTAAGTTGTAAAATACTGAAACTATATTTAATTGGCAATTTAAAAGAGTGGCCGTGAGTTTCTTGCAGGTTTCTTCTCATAGGCTCAACCCTTTGCCTGAACCTAGCAACTAACCTAAATGTAGCTTCAGTAACTTAGTAAACTCACTAACCCAAATATTTTGACGTTCATAAGTGTTACTTTGTGATCCAAATGAATAAATGATTTTTGACTTTAACTTTGACATCACGAGCCCGACAACGAAAAGATTAAAAATATTTTTTGAACTTATTTTATTTTGCTAACCATATGCTCAAAAATTTAGGACGAAAAAGGAATAATTTAAAAGAGGGGCGAATGAGGAACATTTTGGAATGTGGGACGTAATGTAGGGGCAAATGCGGAACGAAACTTTTTATTATTTCCATGTTAAGATACCTATGATGTATACCTATATGTATACACATATATAATAATTTGAAGGATTGAGTTTGATTCTATGCTGCTATTGAGAATAACTTGATAGAAAAAGCCAATGACTTATAATCCGATCTGGGAATTGGATTCGAGATATTAAACACAGCAGTTGCATCAACTCCTGCCACGCCACCGAATCAGTAGTGTAGCGAGAATAAGGAAGTTCCTAAATGTTCGATAGGCGATTTAAAAGTAGCCGTGAGTTTCTTGCAGATATACTCATAGACTCAACCCTTTACCTGAACTTAGCAACTAACATAAATGTAGCTTTAGTAACTTAGTTAATTTACTTACCAAAAGGTTATGACGTTCAAAAGTATTACTTTTTATCAATAAATGATGCTTAACTTAGGCTTTGAATAGATAATATAATTAATATTAAACCACTTTATACGGATTTTGATAATAATAATAATTCATAATAATAAAATTTAATAATTGCCATAGTTTTATGGTTTTCAAAATTATCTAAATAATTATAGTGTTTTCAAATCAACCGCAATAAAAGTTATTTTCAATTCGTGTAAACGTAGACAATATTATTTGAATTAATAACTATTATTTTTCTAGATTTCCTCGGCCAAGAGATGCGTACTGAAGCTAGAAACCTGTCATCCCCAAAAGCTATCTGGTGGTCTGAACTCATAGAGACAAAAATCAAGTGGTTGTATACATTCTTGTCTTGGTTCCTGCATTATGTGCCAGCGTTTTGTTTCGATGTGATCTGCACCGTGTTGGGCAAGAAACCGAAGGGCATCACATCGTATGTATCTCCTTATATTTTATTTTTTATAGTCTACTTTCTTTTGTCATACTTTGTTACGGTCTGTATAATTCGGTTGAAAGAACTTTATAATTCAAGATCATTAAACAAAATATATCAAAATAAATCTTTTTGTGCAAACAGTTACAAAATTGGTTGCAAAATATCTTCTATTTAAGCTATATCAATTATATAACTATTTAGATTTAATTTTACACTTTCGTGCAACATTTTTCTGTCATATCACATTTACCCCTGCAACCAGATTTGAGACACATGTATCGTATATTATTGAGTAGAATAAAAAAGAAGCTTTGTATTTTAGATTTTAAGAGATTAAATAATTATTGGAATATGTGAGTCAATTACCCTTATACAGTGTGAGTTTTCATAAAGTGCACATATGAAAATGAGTGAAACTAGACATCATTTTATCGCTAGGAAAAATAATAAAAAAAAAATATATAAAAAATAATATTCTTCGATTTATACCCATTTATAATTTTTCTTTAGTAGTTATGGACCTTGTACCAAGTAAACCTTGTAACTTTTGAACCAGGTGGTTAATCGTGTTGAAACAAAAACAGTTATAATACGCAATGTATAGACAATAACGACGGTATACTATTCACATCCAAAAAAATACCGGTGGCATAAAAATAAGGAACATTTTAGAACAAAACTGAGTTAGGTACAATGTTTTTTTAAACATTGTTAAAATACTCAAGAAAACGTCCCTATTGCTCCCAGCTTTTATTAATTGACGTTAATCTGTATCTAATAAGCTTTAAAACAACATAAAAACCACACCTGTATCCCAAACAAAACAGTTTTTATGAAGGGCTAAACAAAGACCTTGCCGCCACCACGTGCGTCTTTGTTTGAAAATTGCATTATCTATCTCAGGTAGTTTGGGGTGAGATTGAGGTGCAGGGTATGGGATAAATTGCGGGCCAGGTCTACAGAAAGAATCAGATGATCTCCTATTACTTTTGGAAGATGTACCCCTACGAACACGACGTAGAATGTTTTTGCAAATGGACGGATGCCCTGCACATTATGCAAGAATAGTTAGTACGCAATTATTTTAATGGAAGCTATCCCAATCGATGGATTCGTAGGCGAGGGCCTATCGGGTGGCCTGCGCGTTCACCTGATCTGACACCCTTTGATTATTTTCTGTGGGAGATAATGGAGCAGAGAATTTATAACTCTCTCATCAATAGTGAGGCAGAACTGCAGGAAAAGATTTTAAACTGCGCCAGTGCCATAAAGGAAGATCCGATAATGATAAGACGAGCAACGCAACAGATTTTGCTGCGAACTACTATGTGTTTACAACAACGTGGCAGTCATTTTGAAAACTTGCTACATTAAAAGTTTTATTGTAGGTTGATGAAACTAAATAAACGTGCTGATTTCTACTAAATATTTTTAATGTATTACTTATACCTTTCGTATTTTTACAGAAAAATAAGTGGCACTTGCAGTCCAAGTGTATGTTTAGTAATGCATGGCAAAGGATTACACAAGACCAAATTTTTTACCTGAGATAGATAATGCAATTTTCGAAAAAAGATGCACGTGGTGGCGGCAAGGTCTTTGTTTAGCCCTTCGTAAAAACTGTTTCATTTGGGATACAGGTGTGGTTTTTATGTTGTTTTAAAGCTTATTAGATACAAATTAACGTCAATTAATAAAAACTAGGGGCAATGAGGACGTTTTCTTGAGTTTTTTATCAATGTTTAAAAAAACATTGTACGAAACTCAGTTATGGTCTAAAATGTTTCTTATTTTTATGCCACCGGTATTTTTTTGGATGTAAATAGTATACCGTCGTTATTGTCTACACATTGGGTATTAAAATTGTTTTTGTTTCAACACGATTAACCACCTGGTTCAAAAGTTACAAGGTTTTCTGGGTACAAGGTCCATAACTACTAAAGAAAAAATATAAATGGGTATAAATCGAAGAATATTATTTTTTATATTTTTTTATTATTTTTCCTAGCGATAAAATGATGTCTAGTTTCACTCATATTCATATGTGTACTTTATGAAAACTCACACTGTATACCATTCTAATAAAATCGCTGATATTAAAGATATGTATTTATAGCCATCTGAGGGAAACAGCGAGATATTGCCACTACACCTCACCATTTTATATTAAAATTTAAAATTATAATTTATCCCTTATTATGCAACCAATTTTGATACTGGTTGCACATAAAGTATATTTGATGCTTTTTGCTTTTGTGTGTAAAATAAGCGGCGTGTAAAATAGGCGACTACCCTATTGCAGTAGCCAGTTTCTTAATTGTGTTTCCATAGAATCACTTCTGTAATACTTAGAAGAATCTATGACTATAAGTGGAGGTTGCCACTTAGGATCAGGTGGGACTGTCTCGCCTGCAAATGTCATCATATTACTTGCCAGTGTTATTAAAGTCAATCTATTTTTTCCAGCTTCGTAGATGTCTTCAGAAAGATCGACAAGCTAGCAAACGTATACAATTATTTCTTAACGAACGAATGGAACTTTCGAGATGATAACGTCCAAGCGATGAACCAAAGAATGAGTGCTGCGGACCAAAAAATATTTAACTGTGACTTAATGACAATTAACTTGAAAGAATACGTTCTTATATGGGCTCTAGGGCTTAGAAGATATATCTTACAAGATGGTCTTCAAGGCACAGCTGAGGGAAATAGAAAACAGAAGATATTCAGGATAATACACTATATAGTCATCAGTACATATGTTTATATTCTGTGGCGTATTTTCAGTGGCGTTTGTATGTTTATTTTAAATTTAGTATATTAAATTTAGTTTCTTGTTTTTATATTTTTTGTATAGTGCTATGATTAAATGTTCAATTAGGTAAAACAAGCCTTTAATTAATAATAATAAAAATATCCTACAGAGCGAATTTCGGTCACGGCGACCAATCTAAACGGAGATTGACCATCTGCGCAGGAGATATGATAGTGTATGCGCAAACATAAGTGCACTCATTTAAATTAAACTACTATATACGGATTTTATAGCGTTGTTTATTTAACACTGTATTACATAATTTTGAAACTGTTACACTACTACTACTATTGAATTTTACTAATTTATAAGCTAATAAAATTATTAAAGCTAATGATTTGTATTTAGGTTTACACTTTCCCCGACGTTTCGGTTGCTTTTCAGCAGCCATGGTCACGGGGAGACTAAGATGGTAGATGTCTCAATGTTCCAGTGTAGTTTTTTCAAAGTACCCGAACATAATTTAATTATTGGTGTTTCTATTTACGCAGAATGAGCTCAAAGTATCATGAAGCCTAGCTGTGATTTGCTTCTTCTTGGGTTTGACTATTTAAATTACTGGATCCTAAGCTGGTGGAACATTCCAACCAACTTCTCTATTGAAATTAGGATGTTTTTTGATTTGATTTAAATTGGGCACAAATTGTGACCAATTGGGTGTTGACCTGGGTTCCAGGCTTCGGTAATTATGATACCATACTAGGCTAGTTATGAATTTATATTTCTAGTTTAACGTTTTTATTTCATTTTAATTTTATTGTAATGTATTTAGAACTTTTCATTTAAGTTTTGTGACAAAAGTTTAATTTTTTCATGTCTAAAATGAGGAATATCTGTCAATTACTATTTAGATGTAAAGTAAGTAAGCAAAGTAAGTATTTATTTTCAAAACATAAGTACACATTATTACACGAATATTTTAATACACAGAAAAAACAGAGAGGTACATATATAATGAAAAAGTGGTTACCACTCAGGATTATTGTTTGCTTGCAGCTTATTCCTCAAACCAACCCTGATATTATGTGGTAACCCCAAGTGACGCTCGGACGTACATCAGCTACACATACACAGAAATATACCTAGGATATACATATAAATTATAATCGATGAGTATATATATGAATTAATATATAAATTAAAATAAATATAACATGTATAATAAATAAATTGGCGCAATAGCGTAATATAATATTCAATAACTAACAGTTGTCATTCACCGGTATCGAATGTTTTTAACCCCCGACGCAAAAACGACGGGGTGTTATAATTTTGACGTGTCTGTGTGTGTGTGTGTGTGTGTGTGTGAACCAATTTTAATTTTGTTTTTTTTTTGTTTAAAAGGTGAATTAGTCGAGAGTTTTCTTAGCTATGTTTGATGAAAATTGGTCAAAGATGGGCGCCGCCACAAAATGACGAATTACATTTTTTTCACAACTCCCTCAATATGGGTATCAAATTAATTATGTGTCGGGGGTTTTTTAAATTTTAAATTTATAGTTCCTTGCCTATATTTTTCCCGCTTGCACATAGTGGTGTCTCACTCGTCTGGCAACGCGACAGTGGACGAAGAGCTCGCGTGATTGAAATGTGTATCATTTGTTAGCGATCCAAATAAATAATAAAAGTACCTCCCACACTAGGAATAACTTCTGTGTCGAGGAGACTTTACAAACATTCAAACGAAGGACACAAAGAACATCCAGACTCAGAACAACCATTTGTGGATCACACAAATTTTTGTCCCGTATGGGAATCGAAGCGCCGATACTCGGGATAGTGTCAGTAGCGAGGCGACCATTTAAGCCACTACGACATCTGGGCAGTCAATATTCATGTGAGGTATACGCTTTATAGCACCGCAGGGAAAGAGTTTTAACTATCAGATATCTATACAGGGGTGTCCGGTTATTAATGGATAACCTTGAAATGTCTTATAGTAGAACTGACGGCCGTTCAGAAAAAATGAAATTTTTTCATTAAAAAGTTCAAGCTATATTAGCATAGCATACTTTTGACTGTCTATCTATTAGCATAATTAGTGTTTAATAATAAAACAACAAAAAACCGATAGATTTAATTCATTTATGGTCGTAGTATACAAGAAAGTTATACATGGTAATTAAAAAAAACACATATCTCAGGTAGTAGTTAGGATAGATTTCTTTTCATATTTTTTTCTGAACGGCCATCATTTCCACTATAAGACATTTCCAGGTTATCCATTAATTACCGGGCACCCTATATATTAATACGTGAAGCAAAATCTTTGTACCCCTTTTTACGAAAATTGCGCGGACGGAGGAGTATGAAATTTGGCACAGTTAAAGTTTATATGGAGAAGGAGTGGCAAATCCTAATAATTATATAAAATATGCATTTTCTAAATGCATATTTTATATAATACATTAAATTAATAAAAAAACTCTACACGCACACAACCAAGCATTTGACACACGCAGTGGAATCGCGTTCGTTGTATTTCAGCATTGTTCGGCTGATGTCGTAGAATTCTTCGTAACTATGGTAACATATTTATGTGAAGTAGGTGACTAAATGAAATGTGATTATAATGGTATAGTTATAGACAATAAAACCTTAATAACGATCAAACTTAAAATTTAAATCAATTATGGCCGATTTTCGACCACTTGGCGATCGCTTGTATATAAATTGACAAGTATAGTTAAGTAAATAATAATTTGTATGAAAAAGATAGGTAAATTAACCTCTATAGATCGAAATCTAAACGAAATGTGATTATAAGGGTAGAGTTCTAGACGATAAAACCTTAATATCAATTATGGTCGAATTTCGACCAATAGGCAACCGCTAGTAATAATAATTCTATAATGTCCTCCAGACCTAATTTAGGTCTCGGCGGCCAGAGACGGGCCATCTGCGCAGGATAGTGCACAAGTGTGTGCGCAAACACAAGTGCACTCTCTGTTCCCTAACTCTCATGATCCGATGGGACGGTAATCCGACATGCCGGAGAGAGATCAGGCGCAGGACCAACGGCTTTACGTGCTTCCCGAGGCACCGGGGTGTCTTACACCGCCAACTTCCTAACTCTAGGCTCGTATTGAGTTTCTTAACAGGAAAAACCCATTCACTATCGCTCCGCCACGGAAGCAGTCAATCTCAAGATAATAAGCCTTCAGAAAACAGCTTTATTAGGCGTTTGGGCATACGAAATTTGTAGGGCTGGGTGAAATTACTCCATATGCTGGTTTATAAGGCCAACTGCCTAACTCCGGGCTGCTATTGAGATTGCTTAACAGAAAAACCCAATAACTTTATTTTGGCCCGACCCGGGATTTGAACCCGAGACCTCTTGCACAGCAGCCGCATTCACTACCGCTGCGCCATGGAGGCAGTTAATAATTCTATAGTAATATAGTCTCACGCCTGTATTTCCAAAGGAGTAGGCAGAGGTGCCTCACACCCACATTTCGCCAACATTCTTTTTAGGTCCCACGTAATACAGAGCGAGACTATGGCCGTCTACTGGACTCAGTTCCAGACTCCATGATTCTGAGGATTTCTTGACAGAAAAACGAAATCGGACATCAAATCCGAGACATCATGCACAGTTGTAACTACACGCCAGCAAGTTTATGTTAGTCCGTAGAAATTTCTATTATCTTTTTTCCACGGCTGCTCTCGCGTGGAAACAGTTTATTTTTCTGGACAAAATATACCCTATGTCTTTTACTTACCCCTGACAACGACCCCTGAAATTTCATGATGATCGGTTGAGTAGTTTAGGCGTGAAAGCGTAATAAACAAACTTATATAATATAATATTAGGGTAAAAGTGGGTTAGATGCCTCACATTTTGAAATTGGCTCATTATTACCAAACGGTCATAATACTTAAGCAAGTTATTATTTCTACTGAAAAGCACGTCTTTTACCTACATTACAATTATGGGTAATCGAATGTAACTTTGTATTGTATATAAGCTAATAAATAATTATTTATGGGTAAGATGCCTCAATGTATTTATGACTATGAGGATAGTTGCCCTTAGGGATTAATAGATAAAAGGATAATATAATTACTAATATTTATTTTAAATTTTTATTAATGGCACTCCACAATTTTGTTTTAATAATTTTAATCTTTTAAGTAAACTAATTATATTATGTAACATGCACTATTAAAGGGGGTGACTCTATTAGTCTTACTGATCACTTTTTCTATAAAACTGCATCGGATTTAAATAAAAATAAAAATTTTACCTTGCCATTCAATTATAGGTACATTTTGTCCGTCTACTATAGGAAGTTGATTTTTATTCACAATTCGGTAATGTGTTTCATAAGAAAAGTTGATTAGTAGGGCGATTAGAATCACCACCTTCAATAGAACATGACTGATTAAAACAACAACCAAACAACAAATTTAAAGTTATTAGGTATTTTTTATCAATTTTTGCATATTATCTTCTTCTTAGTATTCTAGATCGAATTCCATATCTTCGTGATATTTTCGTTGGTGCTAAGAATGCCTTACGATATTTCAACCAAATCTTTTACTAAATTTTCTTGTGTGTCCAGCACGCAGACGAGCGCCAATGTTTATCGTATATTTACGAGGCATGCTAAAAACAAAAGCGGTGATTAAACGCCATGCAAAGTTCAGTCAAAGCCATCGGGATAGTTGCCCCAAAGGGCATCTATACTCACGAGAAATCGGAGTGTCAATCCTTTTAAGTAGGGATAGACGCCGCTATTTTTTTAATAAACATACGCTTAATAAAATTTAATAACGTCACTCATAATTAATAATCAAACTATATAATTACAAAAATCAAAACAATAAAATTAACTTGCCTGTAAAATGAAAAATTTCACGCTTTCAAAAAACGGCCTAATTCTTATTCACGTCCTCCGTGAACGAGTTCAGCTAATTTATTTCATTACACACTAAATATCCAATGCACGCGGCTGACGCTTGCGTATCGAGGGCGCGGGGGTCCAACCTTTGAATATAAGTTATAACTGCGATCGTATTGTCTTCAAGATTCTCAATACAATTTTCGGGGCATCTATACTCCTAGGGCAACTATTCAACTTTTACTCTATGTTCATTGCTTTTTTAGGGTATTTAATTAACACGTATTTGTAATTAGTAGCCGTTTGGCACATGACTAATTACAATTAAATTAATTAATTAGTTCGTTCTGTCAAAAATCTCTCAATAGCTACGCGAAGTTAGGAAATTGGCGGTGTTACACCCGTGCCTCGGAAAGCACGTAAAGACGTTGGTTCTGCGTCTGACAGGATAGGATTCACTGTAAAAAATATATTAAACCAGCGATCCGCCCCAGCTTCAAACGGGTAGCACAAAATCTTAACAAACTATATATATATATATATATATATTGTTACACCCAGTAGCATCTCTCGGCACCGTGGGGAAACGCCCGGCCTTCCTGACAATTTAATACAGCGCTATCTATTGACGTCTTACTGAACTACGTAACTTGTCAGTGCACGAAGAGTAAAGAGAGCGCTAGACTTTTTAGAAAAATTGAAACTCATTGTTTCTAAGTTGTACCATATTTATTTAATCGAAATATTTACCCTCATTATTTATACATTGCTGCTATCTAAATAGAAGTTTATTTATGCCTTTACGATAGAACTCCGGGGATATAGATTCGACAAACTGTGTGTAAGCATTTTGCACTGCCTCCTGCGAAGAATTTTTTAATCACGTAGAATATTGTCCAAATCACGAAAAAAATGATAGTCCGTTGGAGCAAATTCTAGCGAGTACGGAGGATGACGTATGGTTTCTAAGTGCAGCTCCTGTAGAGTTACAACGGTTTCTTGTGCAGTGTGAGATGTTGCGTTATCATGGAGCAATAATGGTGAAGATCGATTCACGAGTCGAGGCTACACAAGTTCCAACACGCATTTATTTCTGCAGATCAGTCAAATCATAAGACACTCATTTTTCATATTTTTTTAATCTTATTGATTTGATTCAAATGGGCCAATATTGTAGGTAGGGTAAAGTTAAACCATACCGCTAATTCCTGGGTAGTTTGACTCGGATCGACTTCCACCATCTCCTTCAATTCAATGTTATTCATCTGTGTGGCCGGTCATCCACGTGGTTCGTTCTTCAAGTCGAAGTTTCCATTACGAAAGTGTTTAAACCAAAAACGCACGGTGCGTTCATTAGCAGTCTCCTCTCCAAACGCAGCGTTGATATTGTGAGCCGTTTCTGCTGCGTTAGTTCTCGTATTCAAAAATCACTCGGATTTTCAAAGTAGCCATCTTTACCATCTAAGCTGAATAAAAAAAACAATTGAGAGTCGAAAATCGAATGTTGCACATTTTTTTAAAAGAAGAATCTTATAGGTATCATGTGAAATCTCACACCATGAACGGTTTATGTCAATTCAAAGTATCATATTCATAATTTTTACTTTCTTATTAACTAAATACATACTTTACCAGCCTTATTTGTAAATTTTGGGTAACTCAGTAGTAAAAACATTTAAAATATATAAGCCTATTCTCCATTAGAACATAATATTTACAGGCAATATTACCTGAAATTAGAGTACCTATTTTTATAAACTTGGCTGAATACCTTAACTATTAGATTATAATTTTTCGAGTAAGGAATTACCTAAACACAAGGGTAAGTATATTAGTTAAATGTTAAAACAATAATTAAACACATAATTAAATGATGTAAAGTAACTGATCCCTAATAATTTGGTGGATTGAATAACAAATGTGAACAAAAATTACGCATTGCATGTATGTAAATAGGTACAATGGAAGCGAGTTAATATTTGGGTTCCAGTGTTATAATCGGGCTGTGTTTCTCTTTGCTGTCATTTGTGGTAAATAAAATTAATAATTTCTATTTAATTCACCTATTGTTTCCGCGAACGTTAACGAAAAAGATCGATTATGGTTCAAATAAAATTGATTTTATAAATCAAATTAATACTATCATAATTATTATTGATATTATTATATGTAATGTATAGTGTATAATATATTGTAAATAAATAAAAACTGTGCCGACAGTTACTAATATCATATACATAAGTATATAAATAAAAGTGAATCATTTGTGAAGACTTAAAGAAATTTGAAGAAAAAGGTATCTAAGTGAGTAGGTAAAGAAAAGTTTTAATACGTTTTACAGTATAATCTCTTTAATCCGATACTAATGAAAAATAGCTGAAATGAATACAACACGAGTAAAAAATATAAGTATTAATGAAAATTTAAAAAGGAGCAGTATTTTTCGATTGATATTAAATTGTGGTAATTTAATATGAATCGAAAATAGTTTTAAAGCGTTTAATTTTAAAAATAATAATTATGTTCAAACTATTTATATTTACATTTTTACGAAGAGATTAAGATGTTGGTTATCCCATTGTCGTATAGTTTATTTGTTACAAAGTATTAAATAATTTTTTTGTAAGTAAGTACTTCTTAAGAGCTTTTAACTATTTATAATCAATTCTGTTTTAAAGCATTGCTCACATTTTTATTTAAGTAATATAACCTTTTGAGATATTTATTCCTAAAATATAAATTTAGTGAAGTCTTGTAGCTTCATAAATTTTTGAGTAAGTTCCTTCTGCGATTCCTTGATTGCTACTTCTTCCTCTAGCAAAACTTCGCTCCATATTTAATCCAACTTGGATTCAACTTTCTGGTTGTACATTAGTTCTTCACGGCTAAGCCACTAACCCGATATAGACGAAATTTGGTACAGAGATACTTTAAAACCTGGAGAAGGACATAGGTTTCCAGTAATAATTTATTTCCAGTAAGAATTACAATAGTATAAACACAACAAGAAATTACACTATGTGGTAACAGTTTCGTAGAAAATGATGAAACGTTGGCACCTATCATCATTTTCTACGAAACTGTTACCACATAGTGTATTTTCTTGTTGTGTATATGAATATACAAAATAATAATTTTAATAATAAATTATTATTATTAAAATTATTATTTTGTGGTTTTCCAATAATTATATTTTACTAGCTTTTGCGCGCCACTCCGCCCGCGTGGTACCTACATCAATAAAAAGTAACGAAAGCTACTTTATCGAGACGTAAAACGTTATATAATATCAAGCTACGTTATATAATAGAAACTTGGGACAGCTATTATTTCAATAATAGGCATCTTTTATTGTGAAAGTTACATGATAGTTTTACTTTGAAGTCTAAAAGATACTTTGCCACCTCTCTCTCTCAACTATCTCATTTTTCGTGGGCCATACATAGGTCAAGATGGATCCCGCTCAAGAGTTGGTGCTGAATATTCTTCGACATCAGAAACCTATGAACGAGGTGATAGACCGAGGTGACTCTCCCGTACAACAGTTCTACCATGGCGCTACTGTGTTCGTGACCGGTGGCTCCGGCTTCATGGGCAAGCACCTTATTGAGAAACTGTTCAGGTAAAAAGAATTTTGATTAATCTGTTAAGTCTTAGAATACCTTACTTTTTTAAGTGGTGGAATGCATTGACGCATAGTTTAGATTAGAGGTTATATCGGACTCACCGGAGAAAAATGGCGACATCCCGGTAATACTGACTACACCTACTTCCTCGACATAACCAGAGTCGGCAGAGCCGTGCGAATCACTTTTACATGTAATCGCGACCCCGCCGAAGTTTCAGCCCGCCGTATGAAACGGCAGGCCACTACACAAATAGACATATCCTATTTAAAATACATTTTCCCCTACTGTACCCCTTCTTAGAATCCCTGACATAAATAAAAATATATATTGTGACTAGCCATCGGTGTGCCAATGCGACTCTATAAGTTAAGCACTACCACTATTTTTAAGACAACTGTTGCACTAGTCACAATTTCTATATCCCGGAGGAGGAGACAAATTTTTTGGGTAAAGGACATATTGTAAAGAATTAATATAATGGTTATCATACGATAGGTTAAATTGTATTTCCAGGTCGTGTGCCATAAAGAAGATGTTCTTGTTGTTGAGATCAAAGAAAGGGAAGACTATACACGAGAGATTACAGTTTATATTGAGGGATCCGGTGAGTAAAATATTGTTCTCCTAGATCCTTTTCATTGTTTTTCCATGGTATTATATTTCAATGCTTACTTTGGCATTCGTAATTGGAGAACTTTATCATTGTGCCTTTTTTATTGCTTTAATAACTAATTTGATACAAAGAAAGGTTTTTTTTATACTACCAAAGTGGCAAACATGCATACGGCCCTGATGGTAAGCGGTCACCATAGCCTATGGACGCCTGCAACACCAGAGGCATCACTTACGCGTAGCCGACCCTGTGAAACCTAGTAACATTCTTTCTGAAGAACCCAATACTGTAGTCTTGTGGGAAAACCTCGGCAGGAAGTTCATTCCACAAACTGAGCATCCGCGGGAGAAAATTCCTTTGAAACCGTTTGGTGCAACATCAATTAGATTGTACAATTATAACTTAAGAGTAATCATTATTACTCGAAGTGTGAAATAATAATGAAAGGAACATTGCATATGCTTGTTGGATTGATTCATTCGAAGCAATATTCCGTTGATGCTGCATTTTGTAGCCGCATCACTTATTGCGCCATGAAAACCGTCGAAATGTATCCGAAAAGGCACGCTTGGCTGTTCATAGAGGACTATTAGTGCCTACACTTATGCATGGAAGTGAAAGTTGGGTATGGCAAAAGAAGCATGAGTGCAGAATAAATGCTGTAGAAATATATGTGGTGTGACTCTGAAAGATAGAATAAGGAATAGTGTGATTAGAGATAGATGCGGCGTAGAAGTGGATATAGTGACGAGAATAGAAAAGGGTATGTTAAGTTGGTTTGGGCATGTAGAAAGAATGAACGAGAACAGACTGACTAAGAAAGTTTATAAGGCTAGTGTGAATGGAACAGTCGCAAGAGGAAGACCTAGGCGAACGTTTCTTGATCAGATCGGAAACGTTCTGGATAAAGGCCAGGTTAAGAGCACTTTAAACCGGCGAGCGTGTATGAGAAATGTTATGAAAGTGAATAAAGCCAGAGAAGTGTGTCAGGATCGTAGCAAATGGAAATCCGTAGTCTCTGCCTACCCCTCTGGGAAACAGGCGTGAATTTATGTATGTATGTATGAAAAATGTCGATACTATTAATGCATATTCCATACATTAGGGTTCCGTAACATATACTAATGCTGTGCCAGCGAAATATAACATAATGTTATAAATAAATGTTTAGGTGTACGATCTACTACGTGAGAAGCAGCCACAGTTCTCTGACAGAATAGTGGCGCTGGAAGGAGATGTGGTAGACAGCAGACTTGGACTCAGTGATGAAGACTGGACCACGATCACACAAGAGGTAAAACAAAAACACATCTATACTAATATTATAAAGAAGAAAAATATTTTGCTTGTAAAGGTTTAACTCAAAAATACTTAACTGATTTAAAAATTCTTTCACCATTAGTAAGTTTTTTTTTTACTTGGGTGAATGCTTTGTCGCTTCCGCTCCGCGGAGGCGGGCGGAGGGACTATGTCGGTCTCACCGGGTTAAAAGAGAAATGGTAATGATGATAAGAATGGACCTCCCGGTAATACCGACTAAACCTACCACGGTGGTCCTCGACAAAACCGCAATCGGCGAGGCCGCGCGAATCATTTTCACATGCAGTCGCGACCCCGCCGAGGTTTTGGCCCACTGTATGAAACGGCAGGCCACTGCACGATAAGACCTATTGGTCACCACTACTTATAAAATCGCTGTCCCCCCCTGGAGGGGAGACGGACACGACACAGGCGCGCGTGGGAACACGCACGCCGCCTCTCGGACCTGGTGCTGATCGGATAGCGGGCAGGCCCACAAACCCCACCACCCCAAGGTCAAATCTCAGGGTGGCTGGAGGTCATCTCGCGCCCTCCGGCGCCCGGTTCTGCGGTTGGAGAGAGGGTTTAAGCGCCCCCTCTCCCGCTCCGCCGCCTCCTTAATGACCGTTAATAAGCTACATTATCATCGAGTAACATAGACTATAATACGCGAGCGAAGCCACGAGCAAATGCCAGGCAATAATAAAACTATATTTGTGTCAGCTAATAAGTCTATCATGAAGTTTCTTCAGATTTCTTCGTTGTAAAATTATTTCATTCTTCGGCCCACTTTATGGTAGAGATGACCATATCGTTACGTGCTGAAATTCGCGTTTTTGTTTGTAATGTATGTAATAATAATATTAAATACATATAGATATTGTTATAATGTCCTCCTGACCGATTTTCGATCACGGTGGCCAATCTTAACGGAGACTGGCCGTCGGCGCAGGAGATATTATAGATATTATAGTGCACAAGTGTGTGCGCAAACACAAGTGCACTCTCTATTCCCTAACTCTCTTGATCCGATGGGACGAATAATCCGACACGACCGGATAGAGATCAGGCGCAGGACCAACGGCTTTACGTGCTTTCCGATTTACGGGGGTGTCTCACCGCCAACTTCCTAACTCCGGGCTCGTATTGAGATTTCTTAACAGAAAAGCCCAATAACTTTTGTTGGCCCGACCCGGGATTCGAACCCGAGACCTCATGCACAGCAATCGCATTCACTACCACTGTCCCACGGAGGCAGTTAAATATATATAAAGACACAAAGTACATCATTGTAAAAGGTAAATTGTAGAATGTATTAATTATTTAATTTATTATGTTAAGTTATTTCGTAATAATACCTATTAGTTGCTAATAGATTAATTTACAATTGAATTTAAATTTGACCTTGAATTGTTCTATATTTTATTATTATGGATATTTCCAATCATTTTGCTAGTCATCGATGACGCAATAAATTAGTTATTTAATTACTGAATAATTATAAACCAACAGAAAGTGGTAGCTTCGAAGTATTAGAAAATTAAGTCGATTAACCAAAATATCAATTCTAATATAGACATAAAATTTAAAAATTAATAGAATTATGTGTTTTTGTGCTAAGAAATTTTGGATGGAAGCTTGAAATTGGAAAGTTGGCGGTATTTTATCCTCGTGTCTTGGAAGGCATCTAAATACGTCTTAGCTTTTGCCGGTCGAATGAAGTGTGAACAGTGAAGAAAGAGAAAGTGCACCAATGTTTGCGCATTTATGTACTATAATATCTTCTGAAAGAAAGAAAGAAGCAGAGATAGAAAATTAATTTATAATTTTTCTGCGCAAATTCTCTGTTAAGACTGGCTTCGATAACCAAAATTATAGTGATTAGAAAAAAGCGGACATCATTATTTAAATTGCTGAACTTGGACAGGAGTCGTCCCGTCAAAAGAAACATATTGACTCGAATTAATAAAACTACTATGAATTGTAAATGTCCAGTTTTGGGTCAATTATTCCTAAAAGTCATGAATAGTTACGTTCCAAAAAAAGATCGAATTTCAGCACAAGGAAGTAAGCCGAACAATGGAGTAATATTGTCTTATGTTTAGGCGAATGTTATACATTGAAATTAATCAAACTTTATACGGATTTTATCGCGTTGTTTATTTTTATAAACGCAATTAAAGCAATCTAACATCTAAATCCATATAAAGTTTGTTTAATTTCAATGGAGTAATGTTAAAAGAAAGAAATCTGAAGAAACTTAATGACAGACTTACTAGCTGACATTTACTTGATATTTCCCGTGGCTTCACTCACGTATAGAGAGCAAAGAGATCTAATTCGAATAAATTGTAAGACCATTGTATTTAACTTTGTTCAACAAATAAATTTAACTGTTCCGAGTCTGGGAAATTCTATGTGTCCGTTGTTTGAATGGTTTAAAGCTCTTTGCGGTACAAGAATTAATATAAGCGCAGGAGTTGTCTTTAAACAAAAACCAGCGAGAGTCAAAAAAAAGAAAAGAGTCTATGGTCTTACGTTAGGTCATTGGCATAAGCGCAATTCTATGTCATATAAACATGATTAAAAAAAAAACCTTTTATCCATTATCTTTATTAAAAATACTTACAAAGTGTTACTTAAGTATAATTATATGTATAACTCCATTGCAATACAGGATTGCATGTTATGCAAATCTGTGTTACAGGCGAGATTGAAATGTGCGACTTTGTTAAATTCCAGGTGACAGTTATATTTCACGCGGCAGCCACCGTTCGGTTCGATGAGTCACTTCGAGTGGCCACACTGATCAACGTGAGAGGCACCAGGGATACACTCACTCTAGCTCGAGCATGTACTAATCTAAAGTAATTATTTTCACTAAGAATACTAATAAACTGAACTGTTTGACAAAGAAGTTGAGCAGCTAAAATCCATATACAGATGCTATTTAAAAACTTAATTATATAATAAAATTAAAGAGTATTAGAGCCTCGCCGATTTCAGCATGAATGGGCCCGGCTTGACCGAAGAAAGACTACCCTCTCACAGAATATCAACGTGAAATAGCAGTATTCCTACTGTTGTGTTTCGTTTGGTAAGTGAGGGTGCCGGAGGCCCAGTCACAGAAAAAAAATAAGGATAAATGAATAAATAAAATTAAAAAGCGTTGTGATATTCCTCCGCATTGTTCTCGATAACTGGGTAGCTGCAGTGATATTTTTTATTATATAATTATGTATGTCAAATAGTTACATTACCCAACTCTAGATTACAAAGATTTTTGAAATATAGGTATTAAAATAAATAATATACAAGCGTTTCAAATTTGGTTTCAAAAGCATTGTCTCTTCTCCCTAGCCTTTATTATTCCCAAGTCAATCGAGGTCGGCTTTTCTGGTCTAACCGGATTTGACTGGATATCAGTTTTTACACGGAGTGGCTGTCACCTGCCCTCCGCAACCCGAAGGCTAACGGTACCCTAAAACTAGACCAGTGTCAGGATATTATAGAGCATTGACTTCCCAATAACGACTGTCATAGATGTTCATGGCAGCAGGGCCCGGCGGCTTAACGTGCTCTCCGAGGCACGGAGCAGGCGATAATTGTTAATTGTCTATGAAAACAATTAACAATCAATAATTTGCTGACAAATGCAAATTCGAAACGTTTTATTCTATATTATTTCCAGGAGTTTCGTGCATGTATCCACGGCTTACACCTCTGCTACAAGAGACAACGTCGGTAAGGATGTGTATGAGAAGTTCTACCCATCTCCAGTATCGCCTGAACTCCTAATATCTCTCACCGAAGAATTAGAAGAAGATAAGTTAGACAAGATAACAAACAAGTAAGTAGCAATAACTGTTTTACATTTGTTCTCCCTGTGGGAGACCGATTAACAGCTACGTAGAGGTCTAGAGCTGGATCTCAAGGTTCACACCTTTGACTTTTCGATGTTACTGCGTATTAAATTGCTAATTATAGTACCTACGTTTTATTGGTGTCGGAAAACATCGTGAAAACCTGCATATCTAAATGTTCTACTGCATAATGTTGTCGGAGATGTGTGAAGTCTGCCAATCCGCACTTGACCAGCGTGGTGGACTATGTCCTAACCCTTCTTACATTGAGAAGCGGACCGTGCTCAGCAGTGAGTAAGTTTATAAACATGGCTGATATTATTCTCCTTAGGGATCAAGGCGTGAGAGACTATGAGTCATCTTGACCTCAGCCGAAAGATATCCACTGCTGGACATAGGCCTCCCCCAGGGATTTCCTACCAGATCGATCTTGGGCCAAACGCATCCAATCGCTAACAACAAGACTATGAGTGCTTTTATGTAATTTTGATCAACTATTTAGAATTGTGCACAATGACATTCTAAATACATTTAAATGTATTAACAATAATATATACGTGTTTACGCTGTGTCCTTGGCGCATACAAATTAGCCTGAGACATTATGCACAACTGTATTAGAATAACATTTTAATACAATTTTACGTATCGCTTATTAAGAAGCATCCAAATTAATAATTTGAAATTGTTACGAAATATATAATGTTTTCTCTCTTCGAAAATTAATTAAATATGTGATGATTTGAATGGAGGTCAATTAATAAATTAGTAATTCATGATCAATCAATATCAACTATTAATGTATTCGAATGAGTACCAACGGTTCTGTGGTTTACAAGGGACTGGATATCATGTCACTACATTTGTACCCTATATTTTTTTATTTAAGGCACACCCACTATATATTTACAAACAATGTGTTACGTTTAATACCGTTAATCCTACATACAGTGTAAATATATCACTTATTTATTTTCAAGATTTTACTATAGAGCAATACATATTAAATACATATCATCGTTAATGTCTAGTGAATTTTAAATACAGTTTGATTCCAAAACATTTGAGTAGTTGCATTTTATACATTTTCATTTGTACAAATATATTAAAGTTGATAGGTACACATTGAATGAAATTATATAAAAAATATTAATTAATAAAAGATTCCATATCAGATAATTAAATTAAAAATAAAATAAAATTAAAATTAAATTACAAAGTAGGATGAAGTTCTGATTGATAACACATTGATTACATCGACTGTCATAATATTCAAAATAAATAACAGTCTGATTTTATTTAAAATTAGGATAAGATTTGAAACCAATTAAATATTGAAAATATGATGATACTATGAATAAATATTATCAAGCAGGCAGCGAATCACAGGTCATCGATTTCATTATTTTAGTTTTGAAAGTAGACAGATCGTCAATGGCGCAGTTGAGCAGCAAGGCGTGTTGACCTAGGTTTGTGCGACACTTACTAGCAACAAATGTTTTGTTTGGTTTTTTAGGGCGGACGTGCCATTGGCGGGGTACCGCGAGTTTTATTTTGTTGAGAAGGCCTGGAGTGGAACTTATGCCGTTGGCAATTTTGTGCAACATGCATAGATCGCTAACAGTTCTCCGTTGTTTCAATGTTGTTAGTTTGAAATAACTTAGTCGCTGTGTGTAATCGGATCCGTAAGGGCATATATAGTCTTTGAATCTTAAAAATCTTGTGAATTTACGTTGTATGCGCTCAATTCGGGACGTGTGGATTCCGTATATGAGGTTCCAAACGGGAGACGCATATTCTAATATACTGCGTACACAAAACTTGTAGAGCACTTTCAATGCCTGAGTTCCCCTGAACTCTTTACCCACTCTGCTAATAAAACCTAGCATTCTATTTCTTTTCTTAATTATTTTATCTATATGTGACGTAAATGAGAGATTGCTATTTATTTCTACTCCCAAATCCCGTATGTTTTTGACTTCAGCTAGGATAGACCCATAAAGAGAATAGGCAGATGGTACGAGGTGCTTTTTCCTAGTAAATTTAATGTGGCAACATTTTGAAGCATTAAGGACCATGCCGTTAGTTAAACACCAACCGTATAGCGAGTTTAGATCGGATTGAAGTAGGGTGATATCCTCTCGTGATCTAATTTGACGATAATTTTTTAGGTTATCATCAAATAGGGAGTATCGGCTATGTTTGATACAATGTACCACATCATTCACAAAAATAATAAAAAGAATCGGCCTAGCGTGTGACCCCTGGGGCACTCTGGAGGTGACATTATATTCCGGTGAATGGTAACCATTCACCACTACGCATTGTTTTTGCCCACAAAGATACGATCTAAACCACTTCAGCAGTTGTGCATGGATTCCGTGTACTTGTAGTTTTTGCAATAGAATTTCATGGTCCACCTTATCGAAGGCAGAGCTGAAATCGGTATAGAGAGAGTCGATCTGATGGCCAGCATCAATAGACATTGACAGATCATCTACATATGATACCAGATTCGTGACAGTGGATCTATCACTAAGAAAGCCATGTTGTTGTAGGGAGATTTGTGGTTTAACATGAGATGTCAAAATTGGACGACCAGCGCTTCAAACAGTTTTAGTAATATGGATAAGAGTGAGATAGGATGGTAATTTTTTGCATCCGAGCTGTCTCCGTTTTTGTGAATAGAAATATTGCTTTTTCCATAGTGTTGGAAAGACAGAGGTCTCGAGTGATTTATTAAATATTAATGTTAAATGGAAAGCTAGATTTTTGGCGCATTTTCTAGTAAATAGTGGGGGTATCTCATCTGGTCCTGTACTCTTCGTCACATTGAGAGTAGACATTACCTTCAGGACTTCCTTTTCAGTGACAGTAATTTTGCTTAGTGTGCCTTGTGGAAATAAACACGAGCTTGCGTTTAAAGTTTGAATTGTATTACTGCTGGTTGAGAAAGTGGAGGAGAATTGAGTGGCAAAAAGTTTACAGATTTCATCCCCTATCGAGGCAGTTGTATCGTTCAATCTGATTTTGGACGGTATAGAGCTGGATTTGGAACTTTTGGTTTTAACGAAAGACCAGAATGCTTTCGGGTTTGAGTAGATATGCTCTTCAATAGTTTGAACGTATTACTTGTAGCAGTCTTTCATGAATGACCGAGCCCTGTCGTCAAGCATTCTATATTCAATCTCGTCACGCGGATCACCATATTTTTTAAAACGTTTCCTCAGATTTTCCTTCTCGTGGAGTATTTTGACTAGAGTTTTAGAGTGCCAGGGGGGGAATTTACTATTGATACGGTTTGATTTTGGAATATTCTCTTTTATAACTTTCCTAAAGCGTTCGTACAAAATTTTTGTCATGGAATCAATATCTGAGCATGATTCCAAACACTCCTTCCAGTTTATTTATTTTATTTTATTATTAATTAGTCCATAATCAGCTGCCCTAAAGTTAAACAAAGATTTTTTTAATAGTTTTAATGGTACACGATCCTTAAGTTCAACGTTTATTTCTAAAGGAGGATGATGACTGTCCATTTTACAGATAGGAGAATCAGATAGCCTAACCATTGTGCTAAATATGTGTGAGATTACAAGATCCAATATTTTATTGTTACGGTTTCTTACAGAATTATACTGATGTAAATTGTTTAGTGACATAAAATCAATTAGGGAATAGCCTAAGTTGTTGTGATAGTTAGATGGTAGAGTAGATGTAGAATTCGAGTTACTCACATCTTGCGTCCATTCGATGAAGCTCAGGTTAAAATCTCCAACTAAGAGGGTTTCTTCACTCGTGGTCTCGTTAACTCTCGTGAAAGAGTCCAAAAACATGTCAAGTTTATGCTGTGACACAGGCGGTGGTAAATATACTGCACATATGTTTATTTTTTTGCCATGGTTTGTCTTGAGACGTACCCAGATGTCTTCGGCGGAAGTTTCCCATTGTGACATTCGAATAGAGTCGTATCTCTTAGATATAGCTATGAGAACCCCACCTCCTTCTTTGCCTGCCAGTTCACTGGATGCCCTGTCTCTTCTATAGATATTGTAATTGGCGTTGAAAATCTCTCCGTCGTTGATGTTGTCATTAATCACGTTCCTGTCGCGATAATTATGTCGTAATGATTAATGTTTATACCTGTGTTTATGTCGCTGAGCTTAGATCGCATTCCTCTTAAATTCTGGTAATATATTGTGAATTTGAGATCTTTACTCACGGTTCTGTTTAATGAGGTGAGTTTTACAATTGAGCAATGGCTTGTAGGCTTTTAACGTGTATAACGTGAGCGCCGTCTTCCTTCCTAACCAATATGCGACCGTCGCGAACCCAAACATACTTGTAACCTTTCTCTCGGGCAAGTTTACTTGTCTCTGCATGTGTTTGGTTAGAATCGTTAATGTGTGAACACTGATACTGACATACCTAGGCATGTGTGTCCACTTATTATGATCAAATATATTTTTTAAAATCAGTCGCAAATAAACTAACTTAGAGTCAACACCTCGTTTCTGTTACCACAATTCCTACAAACAAAAGTGAAACTTAATACACACATAACTTGGTCGACATCGAGCCGGATTCAGATATACTTACGACTTTCCTCACCGAGCGCTAATACAAAGGATCGGGTCGATCGGCGAGCTGAGAACAATAGAAAGAATTTATTACCTGCTAATAGGCTCATCAAGTGACCTATTTTACGCGTTAAATGAAGTAAACAAGTGTTATAACACCGAAGCTTGCTATTAACATAATTATAATCTGCAGTTATAATTATTACGGGAAGATGTCTAATACACCGGAACAACTACTTACTGTGCTAGAAGATACAGCTCAATTGTTAGGAAGAACGCAAGTTAATTTAAAGAAATGTCCGAAACAACGCTTAACAAAGGGATACGTAGAAACACGCATAAAAAGTATTGAAGAATATTGGTCAATGTTTAAAAATGCACACCAAGAACTTGTGAAGTGCGTTCCGTAAACAAAACGCCAAGAAATTCCATACTTCGCTAATGAGGATTATTTAATTCATGAGGATTCGTACATTTGTTTACTTGCCGATCTGAATGATTTGTTATCTACACTAAATCAGTCGTCTTCGTCGTCGGTACATATGGTCATTAGCAAGATTAACTGTGGTGCCAAGTCCTGCAAGGAAGTGCAAGTTATGTTACCAAGAATTCAACTGCCTACATTCTCAGGTATTTATGATGAGTTGCCAAGAGAAGTTATGTTACAATTGTCTGGCTCCTGGACATTCAGCAAGAATCTGTCGCCTGGAAATGTCCTGCAGATTATGTCACAAACGTCATCACACGCTTACGCACCAATCTATGCTGGTGACGTCACCAAATCAGCCAGATAATAATATAAATACAAACCAAGAACATCAACAAGACTGCACAATCAGCCCAAACAAACGTTACATTTTCATCGCACGTCACTGTCAACGTGTCCACTGCATTACTGGCTACAGCCCTAGTACCAGTAAGAGAATACGAATCGGGACAAAAAACAGTTCTTCGTGCTTTGATAGACCACGGCTCCCAAGCAACGTTTATGAGTGAAAGAGCGGCCCAGCTGTTATGAGTGAAGATAACGCCTATCAATGGCACCATCACTGGAGTCGGCTCAACTAAAACGAACGTGAAACATGCTGGAGAGATCGAAATTCTATCTAGACATGACACAAATTTCAATCTAAAGATCAAAACATACATCATGTCAACGCGACTCACAACTCAATTACCATCACAAAGCATCTCCTCTAGCACCTGGCCGCATCTTCAAGGACTTATTCTTGCTGACCCAAGCTTCAACCAGCCAGGGCGAGTAGACCTCCTACTAGGTGTTGACGTCTGTGCTCAGATTATGAAAGGTGAAGTTATTAAGAGCCCGCCAGGATCACCATGTGCTCAAAATACCCATCTAGGGTGGATTCTGTTTGGGACTGTAGAAAACAAGTCAGCTGGAAAGGAAATGATTGTCATGCACCACAATCTGGACCTCAACGACGTGCTAAAACGAATGTGGAACAATACCCATATGATAAAAAAATACCTACAGCTGAGGAACGAAAGTGTGAGGACATATATTCGTCAACGACTACCAGAAATGACGATGGACGGTATATTGTCACGTTACCAAGAAAGAACTATGTGCTTCTATCAACGCAAGGATATACGAGTACTATAGCTTTGAAGAGATTATATCAACTAGAACAAAGATTCAAAAAATGCCCTAAACTCAAGAACGTTTAAACTACTGTCATGAACGATTACGAATAGAATTACATGGAAGAAGTGCCAACACAAGAACGTGCCAACTGTTCTGTGTACCTACCGCATCACGCTGTTGTTAAAGAAGAGAAAGAAACAACGAAGCTACGAACCATTTTTAATGCCTCACAAAAGGGAACCAACAACTCAATGATGAGCTGTTGATAGGGCCACAGATACAAGGTGACATGAGAAGTCTTATAATGAGATGGCGTATGAAGAGAGTTTGTTTCGTCGCTGATATCCAAAAAATGTACCTTCAAATCATGGTCACTAACCAGGATAGAGATCTGCAGCGAATATTATGGACAAACCAGGAGCACGAACCCGTCAAGGACTATCGTCTTACAAGAGTCACGTTTGGAACTGCTACTGCTCCTTACTTAGCATTAAGGACTTTGCATCAAGTAGCCAAGGACGAAGGACAAGACTATCCTGAAGCTGCAGAAATAATAAGGCGAGATCTGTTCATGGATGACATGATGTCCGGAAAAGATGATGTTGGTGACGCTATTAGGGTAGCCAAACAGATAGAACGCCATACTTCAGAAGGCAGAATTCAAACTCAAAAAATGGTGTTTTAACGATGCTGACTTTCTAAAACAATTTGAAGAGTCTGAAAGAAGTACACACGTAAAACTAGACATAACCTTAGACGGAATTACACGAGCATTAGGATTACATTGGAATATGGGCAGGGATCTATTTCAGTATAGCCTAAACTTACCTACCAATTCAAATACGATCACGAAGAGAACAATTTTGGCATCCCTCCAGAAATTATTTGACCCGCTTGGTTGGCTGGCACCTGCTGTCTAACTGGTAAAGCTTCTTATCCAAAGACTATGGCTGCAAGGAGTAACATGGGATGAAGAAGTAGACGAGTCGATTGCCACCGAGTGGAGCAATCTTCGAGAATCCTTTCATCTTTACTTACCTGAAATAGAAGTTGACAGATGGTTGCATACTACTAAATGCACAATGAATGACGTCACTATCCACGGCTTTTGCGATGCGTCGTCTCGAGCTTACGCTGCAGTAGCTTATCTAAGAGTAAAAACGGCACAAGGGGACGTGGAGACTTCAATAATCGCTGCCAAAACAAGGGTAGCGCCGACCAAACCACAATCCTTACCTCGGCTGGAGCTAAATGGAGCTTTGCTGCTGGCTGGACTTCTGAAACAGATAAAGGAAGCAATGAATATACCTACCTGTCAGATATACGCTTGGACTGACTCAACCATTGTGATTTCTTGGCTGTTCGGTGACCCTGCAAGATGGAATACTGGACAACATAGGCAATCATAATTGGTATCATGTCAAATCAACAGAAAATTTTGCGGACATTGCTTCAAGAGGACAATCACTGCTAGATCTTAAGGTTAATATGCTATGGTGGAGAGGACCAGAGTGGCTCAGAGAAGGAGTAATCCAATACAGCAGACCACAGGCGGTAATACCTGATCTAGAAAGAAGCGTAACATTACAAGTCAATTTAAAACTAAATTACGAGAAAAGTATTGACTTAAAATTTGCAGATTATACTACATTACAAGAGCTGCTTAAAACAATTGTATATTGCAAAAGATTTTTAATAGGCAGAAAATTAGAAAACAAGGACTTACCGCTAACTACAAATGAAATGGATAACGCGTTGAAAACTTGCATAAAATTAGTTCAGAGAAACCGCTTCGAAGAAGAAATACAGAGTCTGAAAGCAAAGAAACGAGTTATGAAAAAGAGTAAAATAAAAAATCTAAAGCCTTACCTGGATGACGACGGTATCCTCAGGGTGGGCGGCAGACTGCGTCACTCGAACCAAAATGAAAACAGCAAGCATCCAATTATCCTTGAGCCTGACAGTAGTTTTACATCTCTTATTGTCACTGATGCACATCGGAGAACGCTGCATGGTGGAAGCCAGTTAATGCTCTGTTTCCTGCGAACTAAATACTGGATCCTAAAAGTAAAACCATTAATCAAATCAAAGATGAGAAAATGTCTTATCTGTGCAAAACTTAATGCTACCTCAAAATCACAACTGATGGGAGACTTATCTCGAGTTAGATTCACGCCTGCTAAACCTTTCTTGAATACTGACATAGATTTCGCTGGTCCATATCAGATTTTGATGTCCAAAGGTAGAGGAGCAAAAACAAACAAAGCTTACATCGCTCTCTTCGTCTGTATGGCGACAAAGGCGATCCACTTGGAGGTGGTAGGAGATCTTAAGTCTGAAGCATTCATCGGAGCCTTTAGAAGATTCGTGGCTAGGCGCGGCAGATGCGCTCAAATATGGAGCGACCAAGGACGGAACTTTTTGGTGCAAACAAGCACTCTTCTAGCCTCATACTGGGCTGAAGCCAAATTACAATTTGAAGGTCCTATCGCTGAAACGCTGGCAATCGATGGAACTGAATGGCATTTTATCCCAGCCTATAGCCCACACATGGATGGATTGTGGGAGGCGGGTATCAAATCCATGAAGAGGCACTTGAAACGTTTATTAACCTCCCATCTGAAGTACGAAGAGATGAGCACCTTATTATGCCAAATTGAGGCCTGCCTCAACTACCGGCCACTAACCATATTGGATGACACAGACACGGACAATATCCAACCACTGACTCCGGGCCACTTTCTTGTTGAAGAAACACCCATAACTGTTCGTACACCAGATCTGCAAAATATCCCAATGAGTAATTTATCACGATGGCATCACCAACAAAGATTACTGACTGACTTCTGGCGCAGATGGCAACAAGAGTACCTGTCCAGATTACAACAACGTCCGAAATGGCAGGACAAAGTTAAGGAATTAGACATTGGGCACATTGTTCTGATAAAGGCCGATAATTTGCCTCCAGGCAAATGGATGACGGGACGTATTGTCGACAAGCATCCTGGCGCTGACGGTGTGACGCGTGTTTACAGTGTAAAGAGTGGTGATAGTGTTGTGCAAAGATCCTCAAATAAGTTGTGTTACTTGCCAGTAGACACTGAAACATAATTTTGTATTCTCATGTAAATCATTATTTTGTAATTATTATCAGCCTTTCTGTTAAGTGAATTGTAGACTAAATTGTTAAAGGGCTAATAGGCCCTTTGGTGGGCGGTATGTTTGGTTAGAATCGTTAGTGTGTGAATACTGATACTGACATACCTAGGCATGTGTGTGTGTGTCCACTTATTATGATCAACTATACTTTTTAAAACCAGTCGCAAAAAAACTAACTTAGAGTCAACACCTCGTTTCTGTTACCACAATTCCTACAAGCAAAAGTGAAATTACTACTTAATACACACAGCATGAATGACTTTATTTAAAGGTGACAGATGTTCGGCGACAAAAACTGGTTGTTTGGTTCCTCCATATCCTAAGTGGCTTGAATTTAACTTATCAGTGATGTGTTTTCTGTTAAATTTCGTAACAGATGCTAGCATTTCATCCCGGAGCCTTGTGTTTTTTAATTTAGCAATAATTGTTCGCGGTCGATTGCTTTGTGGGTCTAATTTCTTCACACGAGTTAAAGTATGGATGTCGGAGGCTTTAAGATTGCAAGATACAGTTTTTCCTAATTGGACTACCATACTCACTAGGTTTTCGGCTTGATTTTCAGGGACTCCGTTTATTTCTAAGTTGTCTTTGCGTGAGTACTGTTCGAGTAAATTAACTCTTACAGATAAGTCAGTGACACAGGTTTTTAGTTCCTCATTCTCTTTTCTTAAATTGGCTTATAACGTCTTTATACCTGCCCAATTCAGTCTTAATGTCGTCAAAGTCGTGAAGTGTATTTTTGAACTCAAGGAACTGGATTTCAAAGTAGGACTCAAGGAACTGGATTTTAAAGAGGATTGTATTTGTACAGTTATTGTTGACATAATATCTTTATGGGGCTGAGTCATTCGATCTTCTTCCAGAATAGGGGTACGAACATACGGGGTTTGTTTCGATGACATCTCCATTGCGGCCTCCGCCAAGTCACTGACAACTGGTGAATCCTCTAATCGTGGCCGCTTCTGTCTAACGGAAACATTCGATATATCTGCATTGGTAGTTGAGGAAGCATTAATAGTTGTTTGTTCAGACTCCGATGTTACCTGTAATGCATTAGGCTCTGTAGAACCTGGAGGAGAGCGGTGGACGCGCGGCATCTTGTTTATTCTCAAGCCGAGCGTCGAACTCAAAGCGCAAGACTCAGTCCGACTCACAGTGAATAAGCACCTTTGTTGCGTTGAAAATGACTCATAACACTCCAGTTAACAGCCCCAGCGAGTAGAGACCGCAGGATAGAGGCGCAGCTGCACGGGCGCGCGGGGAGTATCAAATCCAACCGCGAGTTGAGTTAGGTCAGGGTATACGGCCGTTGATAAAGTTTTTTAAAAGATATTTGCTTATAACTTTTGATTGCTTGATTGTATTATTATTTTCACTATTCTAAAGTTCAGATCACTAGCTACACAACAATATAACTTGATAGCATGCACGATCACTTTTAGCACGTAAATTTGTTTAAAAATCACGGAGCACCAGAATAACGATGTTTACTTTAAAATGTAACAAAATATAATATATAAACCACTGACTCGAATACGAGCCACCAAGTACGCGCCACTTAAAACCTTATTTTACTAACCTTAACGCCTAAAACTGATCGTTTATTGGCTACGAACAGATTAGAAATGAGTGACGCCACGGGGTATGGTTAAAATTGAAAGAATATTTTCAACATTAGTGGATCACAGGTTGTACCGAGTCTAGATGTTCTTTGTGTCCTTTGTTTGCATGTTTATAAAGTCCCCCGTGATACAAAAATAATTCCTAGTGCAGCATGAATTAAGAATTATTTTTTTTAAAAGAAAGGGAAATAAGACTGGTTGTTTCTTTTTTTCAGTTTCATCGAGGGCTGGCCAAACACGTACATATTCACCAAAGCAGTTGCTGAAGAACAAATCAGAACTACTGCTAAAGATCTGCCTATTAGCATCGTAAGACCTCCAATAGGTAAGAAAAGTCTTGGATTTTAATTGTTACTAGTTTTGCCCGCGAATTCGTATGTGTGGATTTAATAAAGGAAATAGTGATCTCTCTATATTGTTACTGGCCTAATCTAACCTACATTTAAGCGAACAATGCTGCGCGCAGAATCTAGTTTTATTATATGTATATATTTTTGATACCCTAGAGTCCAAGAATGGATATCTTACTAATAACAAAAACTAAGCTTACGCTTTGAAACTTTGCTACTCAGTCACACGTAAACAGTTTCACAAATTTAGATGCAATTTGGCACGTAGGTGGATTATGTCCTAAATGTATAATCAGTACATAGATAGTCTATCTTATACCTTTACCGCTAGAATGCATTCCCATGCTAATCATGCAAGCGAAGCCAAAGGTAGAATATAGTTTACTAAAAAAACAAACAGATATCGTCAATGGCCATTAATGCTGTTTTGTTACGCTTTTCCGCCTTAACTACTTGACCGATCATTATAAAATTTCGCATACACGTTGTCAGGGGAACAGAAAAGGACATAAGGTACCTTTCATCCGTAATATGCACTGTTCCCAAGGGATAGCTAGTATGTTCATTAAAACAATAATAGAGAATGCCACATGGATCTATTCCGAGACCACAATGAATGTGGTCTCGGAATAGATTGTGGCTTTTCTCAAGAGGCTAATTTATTTTTATTATTTCACTTGTAGTGTTACATTCATATTATGAACCATCACCTGGATGGTTAGATATGAGCGCTGTTACTGGAGCTAGTGGGGTAAGTAGGAAAAACAACATTTATTTGACAAAATTTAGATGTGTAATGGGTACAAAGAAGTCTTCTTTAAATTCTCTATTTATAAACCTATTTACAAAATTTAAAGTCAAATATATGCGATACTTGAATTCAAATTTTGTCTATACGTTTGCCGCTCTAGGCCATAAAAAAAATGTGACTCCCTTATTTTTACTTTGATATGAAGTAAATGAAATTTAATTACTTTTTATAATTACATTGTTAAAATTTTACTATAATTACATATCATTCTAATTATTACATTGTTGAAATTTGTAATTGCATAAAACTAATTTAATCTCATTTATCATATATCTTTTGTTATTTTTTGGTATTTTGGGAGCCTATGTAATATTATTAAAGAATACGCCTACAAATAATAACAACAAAAAAGTGACCTCTCAAATTCGCCGGCAAATGCCACAAACAGTCATGCTGGACAGAGACCCCATGCAAATAAGAAGAATAAAACTCTAGCTATCCACACAAAGCAAAGATCTTCAAGTTTGTCTGAAAGCGTTGTAAAACCGGAAATGTTAAAATTCCTGGGAAATAAAAACAATAATAAGAATACAAGCATACAAAACAACATCAAAAACGCATAGCAACGAGCACACCAACCTCTCCCAAAAACCATAAAAAATTAGACGAACCTCCAATAATACATATAACACATCTTCCAAGCCGGCAGGTCACCGAGGAAGAGTACGACCAAAACCCTCCAGTAGAACCACAAAACCAAAAAAACACTATACAGAACAAATAACACAAGAGCTAAATAAAAGTTGGAACCTTTAATGTTAAGTCCCTGGCATCAACTGAACGGTATCTAGAACTTACTAATACACTAGAAAATATAAACTGCGATATACTAGGACTTTCAGAAATTAGAAGAATGGGCTGCCGTATAGAAGAATATTCAAACTATATTTTCTGCTACTTAAGAGAAACAAAAGGCTTATAGGGAGTCGGTTTTATTATAAAAAAGACATTAAAAATAGTATTATAATTGTACTGGGCTTTCTGAGTAATTAGCATTACTATAAATAATTTTTGGGAAATTAAACATTTTATACTGCAGACATATGCACCAACAAAAAGATCCAGCGAAGCTGATATCCAAATTCTACTCTGACCTAAAAGAGAAGAGAGCTCATAGAATGGCTGATGAGAAATAAGACAACCCAAAGAAGATGAAAAACTGATCATGGGAAATTATGGCCTTGGCCAAAGAAATGAAAGAGGAGAACGGCTACTAAAATATGCCTTTGAATAAAAACTGGCAATTATAAATAATTACTAGAAGATGGACTTGGAAGTCACCAGACGAAAGCGTCAAGAACAAAATCGACTGCATCTTGACAAATCTCCCAAAACTAGTCCCAAACTATGAAGTTTTCAATAATGTAAAATTCCGAATGGATCATAGGCTAATAAACAACTTTCATCTTAAACCAACCGAAAAAAGCAGGAAGACTTCAAACCACTACCAAAAATCCCAACAACCGACAACAAAATAAAACAGTACACATATAGCCTCGAATTGTGTATCGAAAAAAATTACAAAGTTTTACAAACGTACAAGCTTACTATGATGAACTGAAAAAGCCACAATAAATAGCCTTGCCAATGAAAATAACTCTAGGAAAAGAAAACAACAAAAAATATTCAGTGAAGAAACAATAGCATTAATAAATAAATGAAGTGAACTTGCAATAAAAGGATATAAATACAAAGAAAGAACTAAGCAAATTATACAAAGAAACCAGTAAAGCAATAAAAACAGATTATAGTGAGTACAGACGAGGAATAATAAAAGAAAACAAATTTAGAAGCACAAAAAGAGCATAATTAAAGAATTGAATTTATTTGAAATATGGATACAAAAGTTAGAATGCCAATATAAGGAAACCAATACGAGACAGGATATCATACAACAGGCAACCACTTTTTATCAAGAACTGTATAAACGTAAAGACAATATCCAAGGAACTAATGAATTGAACCAGTCTAATAGCACTGTGGAGTTGTTGCAAAGCAGAAGGAGTAAGCCAAATAAAAAGCGGTGATCTGCGACAACGAAGAGTTTATTATCACAGACTACAATATTGTAATAATATAAAGAAGCTAGCGTTAGCGCGGTGCGTCGGCAGACATGCACGAGATGCGCGTAGTGAGATTTTTACTTGACTGTCGGCCTCCGGCGGCATAATCGGCGGGCCGAGCACGCGCTGAGCTCTGGAACGTTCCAAGCTTCGCTTGCTTGCAGAAGCGAGACCGTGCGCGTGAGCAGGATGGCAAGCGCAGTTTGCACGCATAAAAAAGGTAACCTTCTCGACATCAACAATTATAGACCAATCAGCTTATTAGCAAACGTATATTAAGATTTCTCATCAATATTTCTAAAATCCATAGCACAAGACATTGATAATGCACAACCTATGGAATAAGCAGGTTTTCGCTCTAGCTTCAGCACATTCGACCATATAGAGGCATTAGAACAAGTTATCGAAAAATATGAAGAATTTAACAAGCCTCTATATCTAGGTGTCATTTATTATAGCAAAGCGTTTGACAGCATTAGCCACAATTCTATATGGGAATCACTAAACACCCTAAACATCAACCCAAAGTATATAAACCTCAAAAAAATATATATAACTAGCTGTCCCGACAGACGGTTGCCCCGTATAGACAACAAAAAAAACAAATCTAAACCCTCCTCGAATCCACACACAAAAAAAATAATTCAAATCGGTCCAGCCGTTTAGGAGGAGTTCTCTGTCAACACACGTACAGAAGAATTATATATATAAAGATAACATTACTAGTAATGTCAGATTAGAATCAAGAGGTGAAGCAATAAATATTAAAATAGGCGTCAGACAAGGGGACCCTTTGACACCTAAATTTATCATTGCTGTTTTAGAAAACATAATCAAACAAAAGGTATAAAAATAAACAACCGCTTTTTAAACCATTTGATATTTGCTGATGACATAGTCATACTATCAGAAACATCAAAAGACCTAAAAGGAATGCTATGTTCACTTGAATAAGAAACGAAAGTAGGACTAGAAATGAATGCTACTAAAATTAAAATAATGACAAACAGCAACAAAAAGCCCATTAATGTAAGAGAAAACACAATAAAATATGTCAACAGCTACATCTATCTAAGTAAACAAGTATCATTTAATAAAACAAACAACGAAGACGAAGTTGAAAAAAGGATGAATATAACCATGAAGAAATTTTGGTCACTCAAGGAAATACTAAAAGGAAAGTATTCGATAAACATTAAGAAAATTGTAATATACGCCTGCATATTGCCCTGCCTACTAAATGGTTGTCAAACTTGGGTATTCACGACAAGAGCCAAACAAGATATTGGAACAACACAAAGAGCCATGGAAAGAAGTATACTGAACATAAAGAAAATACAGAAAGACAGAAGTGAAGCTATTTATTTAGACAGAAGACCAGAGAAACTGATGCCTTCACGCAAGCTCTCAAACTGAAATGGAAATGGGCTGGCCACGTAGCACGGTGCAAAGACGGTACGTGGACAGCCAAAACTACAGATTAGAAAGGACCAAAAGGTAAAAGAAGAGTAGGATGACCGAAGAGAAGATGGGCTGACGACTTAAAAGATACAGCAGGAAATGACTGGCAGAAAATTGCAAATGACTGGGACAAATGGAAGAGACTGGAGGAGGTCTTCACCCGTGGAAAGGCCCATATCCAAAACTAAAAATACTAACATAGATATAAGGAAGTTAAAAGTACTAACAACTTAGAACCAAAATAATGTTAATTAAGGGTAATAGGTAATAAAGACTTTTTTATTTTATTTTATTTTATTATTTAATATTATTATTAATATCTTTCTCCTTGACGAATCTGCATAATAAACTTTGATTATTTGTAACATTTTATTAATAATAAACCATAATAATAACTCTTGCAAAAACTACACTAAGTTATATAAAAAATATTATACTATATTTGGATAAATTTGTTACGCACATTACTAAACCTCGGAAGTAGACTATGGACGAAACCGCAACTAATATATTCATAACTGGTCTAGGTTTTGCTGACTAAGTTGAAAAAGTACAATAAATACAAGCTTCACGACTGTAATGCCTGCAAAAGCTAGGATGACGTAGTACATACATATTTCGTCACTTCTGTTTAGACTCCGTGTTTTTATTAATTAAAATTTATTAAGAATTAAGAATATCCTTACAAAAAAACTGAACAAGTAAATAAATAAAATGTTTATTTCCAAAAACTTTCAAAGCCTTCAGCTAAATACGGTATATATAATAGAAATTCGAAACATAGAATTTATGAAAATCTGATAAACAAGATAAGATTTATCGGAGGTTTAAGTACCAGGGATCTTAATAGCACTGTAGATTCTGATTATAGACTAAAATTAATAAAACAACATGTTGCTCGATGATAATAAATCAAAGTTCGAGACAGTAAGATTGCAAGTGACCACAAGACTAACGTGAGTGAACGTTATTGGAATTAATGTTTTTTTTCTGTTCTAGATAATTCTAGGAGTGGTTTTAGGAGTACTGCACGTATTTCGTGTAAATACAGATACTATGCTACCAGGTACACCCGTTGACTACGTCAACAATGCAATAATTGCAGCTGGGTGGGACGCAGAACAAAGAAGAAATACTGGAGATACAGATATACCTATTTACACTGTATCAAATAAAGACAATTTTATCTGTTGGAGTGAGTGTAGCATTTTCTCAGTATTATTATTATCCTAATTATGATCATTATTATTAGTCATCTATACTAATATCCTAACTTGTCTAACTTTGACGTTTTGCGTGATTAGAAGGCTGGTCTCTTCTTGGCACAAAGAATCAGCATTGCCATTTAACGTGGCAACGCTGCCAGTCTTCTGGGCACGTTTCCAGTTGATAGCGATGCTCACGAATTCTACGACGCCCAAATCGTTTTTGTAAATATTTAGTATTTTAATAATTAGTATTTTTATAATTATATTATCTTTTTTTTAATACGTTTGTATAAATATATAGGATTAATTAGTTTTAAAATTAATAATGTTATTTACATTATTAATTTTATATAGTCAAGGATTTAAGTAAATTTCATTATATTCTAACTAATATTATAAATGCGAATATCAGTTTGTTTGTTTGATTATTTATTTGTTTGTTTGTTACTCTTTCACGCCTTAACTTCTCGACCGATCATCATTTAATTTTGCACACACATTGTCAGGGGTACAGAAAAGGACGTGGAGTACCTTAAAAGATATAAACTAGTAATAATATTATTATAACGAGGAAATATTTATCTTTCGTTTGTACTAAATAAATAAAACACTATATATGTATGTTCTGGACTTATTTTAAATAATCTGTCACCATTTTCTAATGGATTTTAGCTACTTTATCTAGACGTAGCATTAACTATATAACATCGCGATAGCATGGTGCAAAAAATAGTGCGATCCACATATAATTGTACCTAGTCTGGGTGTTCTTTGTGTCCATTGAAAGAAATACAGAAAGAAAGAAACAAAAATTATTTATTTTAGCATACAAAAAGGCACACCTATTTAGTCGTGTTTAACCCAGCTAAAACACAAGCCTGCGCGTTCAACGCTAAAAAAGACCCATTTATTGTGTCTCCGCAACTCCAGAACATGTCTCTCACCATCTCCAAGAGTATTGGAATTGTTGGCTTCGACATCTCAAGTGATGTACAATTCCGCAGTCATTTAGAGAGCAAAGTCAAGCTGGCTTCCAAAAAGCTTGGTGTGCTCAATAGAGCTAAGCGGTACTTCACTGCGGGGCAAAGACTGCTTCTATATAAGTCGCAAGTCTGGTCTCACATGGAGTACTGCATTCATCTTTGGGCAGGAGCACCAAACTAACAGCTTGATCCTTTTGACGCTGTACGAGTATTGAGAATTGTCGATGAGCCCAAACTCACAGACGGTATAGAGCCACTAAGTCTCAAACGGGACTTTGCCTCCCTTTGTGTGTTCTACTGGTTATATAATAGATTGTGTTCTGATGAGTTGTTTGAGATGACGCCCTCAGCTACTTTTTATCATCGCACCGCTCGCCATCGGCAGGGATGTCATTCCCACACCTTATAACCTAATTGGTGCCGCACCAATCGGTTCCAAAGGAATTTTCTCCCGCGGACGCTCAGGTTATGGAATGAACTCCCTGCCCAGGTTTTCCCACAAGACTACAGTATGGGGTTCTTCAAAAAGGGCGTTTTTACATGGTCAGCAACGCGCAAATGATGTATTCCAGGCGTCAATAGACTACGGTGACCACTTACCATCAGGTGGGCCGTATGATTGTTTGCCAGTTTAGCAGTGTAAAAAAAACCCAAAGCATGACTAAAATAAAAAGAAAAAGCAAATTAATAATAAAAACTAGAAAATAAAAACAAATACTAACACTATAATATTAAGAAACATTTCATTTCATTTCTGCTCACTGGTAAGCGGAAGGTGTGGTGAACACCTTCCGCTTTTCAAGGCTGGTATCGTTAGTGAACAACGATTCATACATTAATCTATTAAATTATTTATGTTTAACTTAAGTTTAAAAAGTAATGTGAAAGTGTGTATCTCATCAGTGCCAAATTTTGGACATTGCTCAGCGTACGTTGCGGTTGTTAAATCGCAACACTGGTATTCTGCGAAATCCAATTTAGTGACGCCGGCGCCTAGTGTCTTTAAATATAAAAAATATACTTAAATATGTAAAATATAGAAGTAGATTTTTATTTTCTTTCTTTTTTAAATAATACCACAGTTAAGTACAAATATGACATAATTAAATAATTAACAACAACAACTAAAGAGAAAATAAAACTTCAAAATTA
Organism: Catocala nupta; assembly: GCA_963675205.1. Taxonomy (NCBI): domain Eukaryota; kingdom Metazoa; phylum Arthropoda; class Insecta; order Lepidoptera; family Erebidae; genus Catocala; species Catocala nupta. The sequence goes on from OY776105.1 coordinate 5,881,860, forward strand.
AAAAGCGTCATTATATTCCTCCGCATCGTCGTCATTTGGCAACGTGCCCAGAAGATTGGCAGCATTGCCACGTTAAAAGGCAATACTTATTCTTTGTGCAAAGAAAATTATATCACTTAGCTAGATCTCTATAAACAGACCTAGCACTTGGACCCCATGGCCCCAGCGTTTCGACACCAAACGGCTGAAATATGTACTCACCATTAAGGTTTTGATATTTACGCCGTTTGAGCGTCTCCGCTGATGCAGCAGCAGCACCAGCACAACCCGCTGTGCTAGAAAGATGTGATGGCGCAAGGGTGTCGACACAAGTTGCGTCCCACACCAAAGGCCTACCCATTTTCCATGGCAGTAATGACATACCATCTGATCTCTTGCCATCGTCGCGTATCAAGCCGAGTAAATAAGATATAAACATAATTACTTAATAGTGTAGTGTAGTACTAGCGCAGGCGATATCTTCTATAAGAAAAAAGTTTAACAGTATAATAATTAATATTATTATGGTTTTCAGAAACCTTAGCTGATCATATGAGAGCAAAAATAAACTTAAGCTCAGATAAGGCTGTATATGTGTGTAGTCTCTTAGAGTGCCAGAATTCTCATCTGTATTCGGTACTGGCATGGCTTCTACATTATATACCTGCCTATATACTGGACGCTTTCTATGCTGTTACTAGTAAAAGGCCAGCTGGAATCAAATCGTGAGTATAGTTTTTTAATATTTAGCCTGTAAGATAAATGTGTAGAAGAAGAAAAAAGAAAAGAAATGTTACTTTTATTCATAATAAAATACCTAAAATATACCTATAACAATTAATACTTCCGCTGCACTAGCCTTATAAAACTTCCTTATTCAGTCTTTTCACGTCCATACATTCTACATGACCAAAACCAGCCTAACATACCCTTTTCTATTCTTGTCACTATATCCACTTTTATGCCGCATCTCTCTCTAATCACACTATTCCTTATTATATCTTAAAGTGCCACAATATTACAAATATTCACTTTTATACACTGCACGTTTAATTTTAGCAATTCTGTTTTCTAAGTGTTTGTGCACGCACTTATGTATTATAATATCTCCTCAGATGGCCATTTGAAAATTGGCTACATGACCGAAATTCATTCTAGAAGACATTATTTTATATGCCGGCTTTACCCTCCATAGACAAAAAGCATTAGGTATATAAGCCCCAAATGTTGTAGGATTTTTTACTATGTTTTAGCCGGTTAGTGTAAAATTATTATTAGTAACATCACAAAATAATTTAACAATGTTCTTTCAGATTTGTAGACGTCTACAAGAAAATAGATAAGATGGTTTTGATATACGACTATTTTTTGTCAAATCTCTGGTATTTTCGAGACGATAACGTGAAGGCTATGATTATGAGGATGTCTGAGGCCGACAGGGCAATATACAACTGTGATTTGACCACCATCGATTTCAATGAATACTTAATACTCTGGGCTCTTGGTATTAGAAAATATATCATCAAGGACGGCCTTAACAATTCAGCATTAGGATATAAAAAGCAAATTATTTTTAGAGTTATTAATTATGTGCTTCTTATTGTGTATGCTTATGCACTATATTGTATTTTGTTTTATAGTTTTCATTCTGTTAAATATATACATAATTTATGTTTCTAAATAAACATGTATGGGCCTGCAATGGCTCCCTGTGGGATGCCATAATAAAGATTGTTTTATTTGATGTGTTTCTTTCCTGTCCGTAGAATGATTTTGTTGGTAAGAACGATAAACTTAAAAAGGAATTGGCACAGTTGCACTCTCAGTTTATTGATGCCACAGATGCTCGGGATAGGCTTCAGCAACTTGTTGATAACTTTGACATATATACGGATGTTTATGAACAAAACTTACACCAAATCACTTTGCTAGAAAAGCAGTTACATCAAGCGAATTGTAAGATTTCAGATTTAGAAGCACAGAATAACACCATTATAGCAGCATCAAACCAAAGTTTGTTCGATGAGTTGTTAGCCACCAGCATCAATTCTGCTACAGTTAATAATAAACATCCTTCTTTAATTATGGACCTCACTTGTGATGAAGAGCCTGCTAGTTCTGCCAGTAAATCTGTGAGGGTTATTAAATGTAGCAAGAATAAATTGAAAAGGTATATTAAAATTAAGAAATACATTATCCGCACAAAGAAACTTATATTAAAACATAAATTTTATTGATAGTATGTCCTTAAACAGGCAGAGGCTGCAACTGATTGACCAAGTGAACATGTATACATTGGAGTTGGACAATGTCTCATTGCAGTACAAAAAAGATACGCAGGCGCTGCAGTGTGAGGTTGACCGGCTTCATGAATTATTGAAATCTATCACACATAAGTATGAAATGGCTGAAAAACAGAGCAGGGAACAAGTGTTGGCCATAGGCAAGCTAGTTAATTCTTGTAGTTGTAAAAATGATTCAATACTAGACACCTGCAATTGCACTAGTGATTGTATGCAGTCGTTGGATTGCCGGTCTTCATGTGGTCCCTCTTCGTCTTTGCCAATACTGACAAACCAATCAATAAATAATAGCTCCGTTAATCCTATGGAATGTGTGAGTAACACACATATTGCTAAGAACATAGTTATGTTTAGTGATGAAATTGGCAAGGACATGGGTTTTTTATTAACAAAATCAACACAGTGACCAATCATTGTTTGCCTAACTTATCATATGCAGAAATTATGAATAAAATTAGTAATCATAATCTTAGTGAGAATACTTCCTTACTGATCTTTGTGGTTAATAGGGAAAATGTAAACAAAAAAATATTTATAAGTTATTTTAAGTACTTTTCAAATTTAAATGTTAAAAAAATTGTGATGTTTGCACTTCCGCTGAGTAAAGGTTTGCCACAGGAGGAAAATATTATTAGACATAATTTAAATACATTGATGCACAATTTAACTTGTCAAATAAATGGCCAAAATTATGACAAGTTTCATTTTATTGACACTAACAGATTTGTTAGTAAATATTTTAATTTTACCTACCTTACCAATTATGTTAGGAGACAGATAGCTGTATCATATTTTTTTTCTATAACAGCCAAGAACTTGGCTAAACAAGTTGCTTCTATTGAGCAACATAATGCATAATAATTCAGCCATTCCTTTAATGGCTAATAATGATGTTACAAATTATTCTTATTTAAATATTGACATGAGCAATTATGTAAAATCTGACATCCTGATTAGTAATTTTAATACTGACATGAGCAATTATTCTAATTTAGACATTCTTATTAATAATTCTAATACAGACATCAGTAATTGCAATAATTTAAATTAAGTAATGCGACAATAGAGAGCACCTCTTGCACTAGTGATATACACAAATATATATATAATATAATACAATACAAAATCTAAAATAATAGGTATTAAATCAAAGTATTATAAGAATAGTAGTAATAAGAATCAAATAAAATTAGTACATCAAAACATAAGAGGCATCACAGGCAAAGAGCTAGAAATAGAATTGTTCATGAACTGTAATGCTATTGATATATTTTGTATAACTGAACATTGGCTAAAAAGCAATCAGTTCATGTTCAATTTTAATAATCATGAGGTAGACAGCTCATTCAGCAGGGGACGGGCAGTACATGGTGGCTCATTGATACTGATAAATAAAAAGCTGAAATTTAAAGAGCGCCATGACATTGTCAGTTTGTCTGTTGAACGAACTATTGAAATAGCCAGTGTGGAATTGCCTCGGTTTATTGTATTGAGTGTATACAGGCTCCTTCAGCGTTGTATGATTGTTTTGAAAGGGTATGGATGAGATTCTAAATAAAATTTCAAAAATTAATTGTGTTGATTTTAATGTGAATTTACTAGAGGATAGCTATCTTTGTACTAAATTAAAAGCATTGTTTCAATCATATAATCTGAAGAACTTATTCTTAGAGCCCACAAGAATAACTGTGACTACTGCCACATGCTTGGATAATATATTCACAGATATTATAGTTGATAACAAACAAATTATTAGGCAATTAGATTCAGACCACTGTGGCCAACAAATCACTTTTTTGGATTATACTAAACATGTGGCAAAGCGAAATATTGTTGTTATACCGAAAACTGCAAATCGTTTTGAGAGTTTTAAAAATAAACTTGCTTTTCATCGCCCATTGTTAAACAGTGATGGTGACCCAAATTTATTATATTACGAGTTTTGAATACAATTTGTACCGAATTCAATTCAGTCTTTACTCCTAAGACGATCACAGTTAAAGGTAATGCAACTTTTAGCGAATGGGCTACTGCTGGCTTACACAAGAGTAGGAAGAGACTATACGAACTATATAGAGAATGAAATTATAATAAAAGTGAACAATTCCATGAGTATTTTAAAAAATATTCAAAATTTTTAGGAGTACGTGCAAAGCTGCTAAGTCTCGATATCTGAGCTCAAAGATTAAAAGTAGTCATGATAAGATGAAAATCACTTGGAGTATTATTAATAGCGAGACCGGGAAATGCAAATATAGAAATACAGAATTTAGTTTGAATGTTAATGATACTACTATCACATCAGATCTAGAGGTAGCCACAGCATTTGAAAATTTTTTCACAGACATTCCAGTCATTACTACTAAATCTTTGAACTCATCACCCACTGCTGCTGAATCCCTTCTAAAAGAAAATGTTAGCAAATGTGACAGTGATTTTAAATTTCATTGTTAGTCCATCAGATATTATAAAAAAATTTAATAGACTTAACGTTAAGAAAACCACTGACCTCTGGGGTAACTCCATTACAGTAACCAAATCTATTATTACTTTAGCAGCATTCAGACTAGCTTTAATTTTCAATAAATGCGTAGATTTTGGTGTATTTTCTGATTTAATGAAGAATAGTAAAATAATACCTCTCTTTAAAGCAGGTAACACATCAGACCCAACCAATTTTAGACCTATTTCTGTGTTACCTACGTTCAGCAAAATTTATGAAAAGATTTTTTTGAATCAATTGCCGACTTATTTTAATAATAATTAATTACTTCACAATAAACAATTTGGTTTTACAAAGGGTCGCTCCACCACTGACACCAGTGTTGAGCTTGTAAAACATATTTTTGACGCCTGGGAGGAATCACGGGATGCGCTAGGTATTTTTTGTGATTTGTCTAAGGCTTTTGACTGTGTTCTTCATGAAACATTAATCAGGAAATTACTTTACTATGATGTCAAAAATTCAGCACTGAATCTTCTTACATCCTATTTGAGTAACAGGATTCAGAAAGTTGATGTTAATGGTAAGCGATCTTCGGGGTCTGGGGTTAATATGGGGGTTGCTCAGGATTCAATCCTCGGCCCGTTTTTATTTTTAGTTTATATTAATAACTTACCCCACCTCGTGAGGGATAAACATGAGATAGTACTGTTTGCGGATGATACCTCACTATTATTTAAATTAAACGCCAAGAAACGGTTCTGGATGATGTGAACATTGCTATCTCTAAAGTAGTTCACTGGTTTGATGTTAACAACCTACTTTTAAATGGGGGAAAGACCAAATGTATCCGATTTTTAACCCCAAATGTCAAACAAGTGAAGTCATCTATAAAAATTAAGGACGACGTATTGGACCTTGTTGATACCACCCAATTTCTAGGGATTACACTAGATTCAAAGTTGCAGTGGAGCCCACAAATTAGTAAGTTGTCGAATAGGCTCAGCTCTGCAGCGTACACCGTCAGAAAAATTCGCCAACTTACTGACATAGATACCGCTAGGCTAGTTTATCATAGCTACTTTCACAGTGTAATGTCGTATGTTATTCTATTGTGGGGGAATGCTGCCGGCATTCAAACTATCTTCGTACTGCAGAAAAGGGCTATTCGAACAATTTACAACATGAAAACAAGGGATGACGTTGAGAAATAAATTTAAGGAAATAAATATATTAACAGTAGCCAGCCAATACATATATGAAAATTTAATTTATGTATTTAAGAACATTGACTTATATTATAAGATAAGCGATATACATAATATAAATACAAGAAACAAAAACAGATTATTAGTGCCGGCCTACTGCCTTCAAAAAATTAATAAGTCGTTTATAGGTCAATGTGTGCGTTTTTACAATAAACTCCCAAGTGACATCAAAATTTAAGTTTTAATAAATTTAAAACATTTGTAAAACGTAAATTATATTCGAAAGGTTATTACTCAGTCACTGAATATATAGAAGATAAAAATGCTTGGGATTAAGTTGCTTCCACTCACAGGTTATTTCTAATCATATTATTAAGCTAACTGTAATATGAGTAGCTGTGACTATTATTTCATGTGTTATTAAAATATATCTTAGTTTAACGATTTTTACTTTTAAATCTTATTGAAATAAATGACTAACAACTACACACAGCAGCTCATATAAGGAAAATAATTGTATTGATATCTAAACATTTGGCGATTGAAAAGAGTGGCCATGAGTTTCTTGCCTGCTTCTTCTCATGAAAGCTCTACTCCTCGAACAGGCTTTTTTCAATGCTAAATTTTTATTTCCTTCTATTTATTTTTATTATTATTTTTATTAGTATAATAGTGAATTGACATGTCCAAGAATTGTTTGCACATTTTTATGGAAATAAAGATTTTTGACTTTGACTTTGGTAATTTCTTTACATCTGATATAATATTTCTACTGTTAGTTAATTCTTATTGGCCACTGAGTGTCTGGTAAGATGCCTGATGTTTTCGCTGTCTATTACGCTAAATAAAGCTACCGTTTTGAATAATATAGAAGTGATGATAGAATAGAATACTCCCAAGTCTTAATGTACCGTCGCCTTATTTGTGGTTATATTGATTTATGAATACGGTGAAGTCTATATAATGTTATAATATCAGCCGTATACCTAAACTCGCACTGCGCGGCACGGGCCTCAGCGTGACAAGTGATAAACCATAGTCCACCACGCTAGTGTGGGTTGGCCGACTTTACATATAATTGAAAACATTATAGAGAACCCTCAGAAATGCAAGGTACCTCACACTTTTTTCATCATTGTGAAAGCAAGCGATATTAAAAAAATTATACGTACTTAACTTCGGTAAGTTAAAGTTGCGTGCTTTGAGATCAAACTCGAGACCTCTGCCTGGCAGTCTAACGATCTCCCACTATGCTATCGCTACCAATGATTATTATTTATGACTCCCGGATGTCATGGGATAAGAAAGCTAATCAAACGCTTAAAATTCTTTTTTGAATAACCGGTTAAATTTTTATCAGTTTATAAAATAATAGACTTGCACTTTTTCAACAATAATATAATAATAATAATTTATAAAACAAAAATAAAGTTACAAATATTTCAACCTTATATATAGTTGCACAAATAAAACTTAAGATTCTGAAAATGTTTGTAAAGGATGACTTGTCTCCTGTACTAGTTAGAAACTGTATCACAGGTACGCAGGATCCTCAGTTACAAAAAAATATCATAATACATCACATAATAATACATACATAATATCATAATACATAATTATAATCAAAAAAGGTATAAAATTTAAATCTAAACATAAAAAAACTATTGCTTGCCTAAACAATATAATAATCATTAAATATAATATAACTAAAGCTAACTAATTATGTAATGTAAACCAAATATACAGGCAGGTAACGCATTTTGCATCATCAGCCTTCTTTGTGTAGTCCTTTATTGAGTGACCTTGGTCGCCACAGTTTCCACAGGTATAGGTTGACTCCCAACACATTTTGGCCGCATGCCTATACTGTTGACACTTATAACATCTAGTGACTGAAGTAAAGTCTCTCACAGGGCATGATGATTAATTCACAAATATTCTTTGTTTTGTTATTAGAGCTTTACAAACGTCTGCAGATACTTCTATTACATAATTACAGGTATCAGCTTCTATCCTGCCCGACTTATGGCTTAATCTTATTGTGGCCATGAACGTCTCTAGATTGGTATTTTCAAGTTTATCGGCTAGATTCTGGTGGAACAAGCAGTGGAAAACTTCTTTTTCTTTCTTACATTCAGGCACCCCGATAACAACCACTCTAGGTTTCCATTTGTAGGGATGTCGGATCTTGGATCTTAAGGTCTGAGTTGGTCGACTGCACGGATTGTTTTATTTTGTCGATGTTGTCCTTCGTATTTGTGCTGATTATAACACCCCCATTCCTAGTTTTACGTACTCCTCTCACCTGCAGTTTCATTTTTGTTGGACAGATAATTTGCTGGACAAGTGATTTTGTTTGATCGCTTGATTTTAATTAATCATTCAACAAATTTAGTATCAAAATAAGTTTAATAAGCTTCGTCTGTAAATTTTATTAATGAAACTAGCTGACCCGACGTTCTTTGTCCTGCCAATCTATAAATAGATATATAACGATGTGGAAAAAGAAACATATGGATGGACACTAGATAATTTGAATTAGCATTTAATGTTAAGATCAGGTTGCGGAGCACCCATATTGAAATGTTACAAACATTTACAAAAACTAAGTTCATCGCAACGCTTGGTGATGAACGATGTTTTTTGTCTTTGCGTTCGGAGAGGAAACAAATAGCGCCGATGGTTTACTATGGGGAAAACATGGCAATTCAAGGTTTATTCCACACACTTCCAATGACTGGCCCCACGATTTATTAATCTTTATTGCGAATGCTAGGCAGACTGAAAAATAAACACACTTAAATTGAAACGGTAAATCGGTTGGAATTAGTGGTATCCTTGAAATCAGAACAGCCTTTGAACTTTTCTATGATTATCGGTGCTTCAATCACGTTGTTCATTAGCTTCCTAACAGTGAGTCTCGTTCCATTACATAGTTTCAGTTGGTTCAATAATTATTGCGTAAAGTTGTGGGAACACAATGACATATATATGTATACACACCATATATACCTACTTATCCACCCATGTGTATTGCATGAAGTTATGCACTTGCTCGAGCAGTCACAGGATTGTTGGTCTGCGAGCGGGTTGCATATTTATTTTAATTGCTTGCATCAATATAAGTGATGTAATTGTGCCAAGTACCAAGTTTTATTTATAAATCCCCGAAACCCAGGACTCAACAACATCACTATCATCGACCCAATCTTGACCTGCAAATTGTGCGGTAACATTCCTGGCAAATCCAATGAGGTCAGAAATTCAATCGGATAAATTGACGACTTCATCTAGATCGGTAATTGAATTGATAGACTTAAATGAATGACAAAATTTAAATAAATTAATATTATTATTATATAAATACAAATAATAGACAAAAATAAATTAAAAATAGAATTAAAGTTGTTCAGATTTTTTTATTACTTATTTACGTTTAATTATTGTTGCAATATTATAAAAATTGTACTAGTAGCTCTGTCCCCCATTCTTCTCCTCTATCCATTTTGCCACGCTCGACAGGGTATAGGCCATATTTAGTCTTTTATATTATTCTTTGTAACAACATGTAATACCTAACATATAGAGAGCAATAAAGTGATTGAAATTAAAATTGAATGCAATTGGCCAGCGATTTGACTTAGAATTTTTAAGTTCAAATTATCTACACCCTTATTTATCGCTACTAAAATACCTAGCTCGTTCGCTTAACACGTTGACAGCGGCTCTCATTTTTGTATTTATTCATTTATTGGTAACAATATAAGCTTACAGTTTTTAGACCAAAGCGCTTACATGTTATAAGTACTAAATCTAGGTGCACAATACAAACAATACAAATAGATTATTGAAACTTAAAAGTACATAAAGACTACGACATTATATAATAATTTAAATAGATACAAGAAAACGATCAAGAATAAAAATTAGATTAAATTAGTAGGTACATGGTATGCCAATAAATCATTTTATTATTTTATATTAAAAGGATAGTGCTATTAAATTGTATTTAAATCGACCATTTCATTGCGTATTTATATACATAATTTGTTAAAGAATATGTCTGCATCTACGTTCTGTAAGAATTTATTAATCAACTGTATGGCTCTTCCAGATGAACTATTGGCAGCATGTGGGAGGCACCATGTTGGTGGATTTGTTAGGAGTCTGTGATGCCGACGACAACCCCGCAAATAATTATTTGGTACATAAAGATTGATACACTCCCTTACAGACTGATTATCGACCTTACGGTGACGCATTAAAATATAGTGCATTACGTGTGTAAACTTTCTTCAAAATTCAAGGGTATGTAACGTTATAGTTGGTTAATATAGTTTTAGGGACTAGATTGACCAGGGTAGTAAACTAGCGGAGATAATGTAAATAATATACTTTGCAAATTCTAGGCTTTTCTAATTACCATTTATATATTTTGGTAGGAATAATAAACTTAACGACTTAACGTGCCTCGGAGAGCACGTTAAGCTGTCGGTCCCGGCTGACGTAAACATCTATAGTAGTCGTTATTGGGAAGTCAGTGCCCTGTAATATCCTGACACTGGTCTAGCCTTAGGGTATCGTTAGCCTTCGGGTTGCGGAGGTCAGGTGGCAGCCGCTCCGTGTAAAAACTGATATCCAGTCAAATCCGGTTAGACCCGAAAAGCCGACCCCAAGTGACTTGGGAATAATAAAGGCTAGGGAGAAGAAGGTAGGAATAACAACTATACGTTAGATAAGAGAACAGGGCGTGGTTCAGAAGGGCTCGCTACTTGGTTCAGCTGGAGAGCAATATGGACCACTTAACTTAATCACGGCAGCACGGCGGAGCGCCTGGAACCAGGACGCGATCGGCTTACATATCAACTACCGCCGGGCAGGAGGGGGAGAGGGGCGCCACCCACCACTCCGACTTGCGTGCAGCCGTCATGGCGCGAGCGGTCGGCGTGACAAGGCCGACCATTCCAGATACAAACAGAAAGAAACCGAAAAGGGTTATAGCCAAATTCCTGCTTGTATATGTATCTAGCAAAGTTACGTTGACTTCTTTCAAACGCTAGAGTGCATATCTTTTCCTGCGGGCTCCATACGATTGAGTTATACTCCAATCTACTGCACACGTAGGTATGAAAAGAAGTTTAATAGCCTGTATGTTTTTAAATTGAGAGCAAGGCCTTATAATGAATCCCAAAGCTTTATTCGCATCTTTACATATTTGTCTTATGTCTCGTGGAAGTTTAGTTTTTGGTCAAGAGTTAATCCCAGATCCCGTATTGTGCTGACATGCTCGAGACATACAAACTGGCGGGTACACCACCCGCCAGTTTGTATGCCACAGATATTGGGGAGCGATCGTTTTACATTTACATACACCGCTCAAACCCCGTTGACGATCGGCGTCAAAACCGGACTTCGGATTTGTACACGTCAAACCCCGGTGACCCCATACGGCGTCGAGCATACTTGATCGTGAAATGTTTACGTTAGCTCAAATAACTAATGCAAACGTAAACAATGCACTATCGAGTGTGCTCGACCCCATATGGGGTCACCGGGGTTTGACGTGTACAAGTCTGTAGACGCGATCGGCGTTAGCGGGATTTGACAGGAAAGGTAGTTTACAGTTTGGCAAAACATAGCGACAATATCTAAAGTGAGACCCAAATACATTCTCGACAACTTGTTGTTTTCCTGTATAGCTAATGTTTGTCAAAATACGAAGCTTATTCTGCACTTTACCAATATTATTTTCAGGTAACGTCATGCTTTCGTCGCCTATTATGACGTATTGTGACGGTCCGAGGTTCAAATCTTCTTTTGGTTGTAACAATTTTTGCAAAGTGTGGATATGTTTATTTAGGTTACATATTTCTTCTTTAGCTCCCCTTAATTGCTGCTCCAAATGTGTGATAAGCTGTTTCATAGACTGTACAGTATCATTGAGATGCATCTCCGTAGCGGGAGAAGAGGCAATTTTGCACGCTATGGCCCTAACATTCGTTTCAGAGTGTTGTAGGAAATGCATATTTTTGTTCTTAGTGTTACATTTTGGTGAGTTAGATACAAAACCTTTTAACGCATTGTTTTCTTTTGTTAATTTTGTGATTTGGTTGTGGAGATCATTATTTTCGAGTATAATGTTTTCTAACTCATTTTGTAAACTGCTAAGTTGTAATTGAAGTTGTTCTATAGTTTCTTGCATTTCCTGTAGAGCAATTGAGTCGCCTACTATGTAATCTACATTGCGAGCTAATGTTTGATCCATAGAATCTTCGAAAGTATAATCGTCGTTAAGTTGAATGTCACGCTGTTCACAAATTACACTTGAAGCCGAAGTGTCTTTGCCAGATTTAGATATCTGCTTCGTTCTCTTTGTCACATTAGACTGTTGAGTTTTTGACATAATCGGATTTTGTTAACGAATTTCGGTGACGATCCTTTAAGTGGCATATTAGTACTTTATTACTCAGCTTATATAGTAAACAATAATTTTATTATTTTCGTCGGTCCAAGTTAATTTACAAAGTATGAACAAATTAACTTGTGCAAGTAGAATATGTATTTTAAAGTACAAACACCACTCTCAGCACGTAGGTGAGGTTTGAACCCTCGACATCCGCGTCGTCACTCTCAACCAAACGCGTTATCCATTCGGCCACGAACACAGGTAACGATGAACTGTGACGATTGTGTCAACTAGTTGTAAAAGTATTGGTTAGATAGCGTTGTTGGTAATTTCGCTGTCTATAAATTGATTATAATTTTATTAGTCTAGTAACACTGTAATTAACATTGCAGTATTTGTAAGTGCCACTTAGTTCATTTTGAGCAGCGCTAGTTTCTTCGTCAATTTATATTTCAAATGGGAAAAACGGAACTTGGTTTGTTATGAAATGTAAATAGAGATGTTCATTTTTGAAAGTCAATTACGTCTATATCGGTTTTAACACTGCTGATGTTTTTTGCTGTTAGTGTATATTGCCACTGATTTAATGTTTTGTTTGGTATTTTGGAAATTCACTATACTTCGGTTCAGATTGTATATAAAGCGTCAAAAAATCTATCACGGTAGGTTTGTGTGTTCACTGTCACTTTTATGCACTTTATTTACTTTTCGAGTAACTATTATTATTTTATTTAATAACTTTATGAGGAGCACTGTTAAGAGTAATGTTTATGTATTCTTACCATTCGTGCGGTACGGGGCGTTAAAGACCTCATTTGAAAACTATCATTATGGCGGTAAGGGGCTTATTAGACCTCGTAACGTTTAAGAAACTAAAAGCTTTATTGTCTTCTGTTTACGCGAATGTTATTTATTGAAAATTGTAAACCTAAATATAAATAGATTTAATAGTTTAAATAATTTTATTAGCTTATAAATTAGTAAAATTCAATAGTAGTAGTAGTGTAATAGTTTCAAAATTATGTAATAAAATTAATAAACAACGCGATAAAATCCGTAAATAGTAGTTTAATTTCAATAAAAGCTTTATTTTGGCTAAATTAAAAAATATATAAAATATTTTTTGGTACACTATTATTAATTATGGTTTATTATAATAATTATAATTATTATTATTATAATTATTTAATTATAATTATTATTGATTGACTTGAACCTTAAAGCATACATCAGAGGGTTGGTTTATTTAGAATCTGTAGGTAAAAGAAAAGGAGGAGTCTTATAGACCTCGTACCGCACTCAATAAGGGAAATTTTACATAGATTTTAGTGATGGGAAACAAAAATATCGGTAAATGTTTTTTACTTTATTTTAATTTTACTAATTACAAATGTGATTCGTTAAAACAATTTAAACATAAAAATGTGTGACATTGACATTGTGTGACGATCTTTTTAACTTTATTGTCCGCCTCACGATTATTTATTTCTTTTCGCAATTTGGCGTAACATCCAGCACACTTTTTCTTTTCTCTTCTTTTTCTTGCAGCAAACAGCATCAAAGCTGTTTCTGAAAAGATGAAAATTATTTAAATAAAACAATGATTTCTGTCTGTCTGACCGCGATAGACTCAAAAAGTACCAAATGAAAACCATTTTAAAGTTATGAAATTATAAAGAAGCTCGGGCGGTGTCAAGTTACAAATGGCCCACGGCTCGCTCGACTTTTATAACAATGAAAAAATTGTTAATTGACGACTTACCTGTAATTGTAGACTTGTCACCTTATCTTCTTCAGTTTTTAACACATTTTTTTTCGACAACGTCTCGCCATGATTGCTGTAAGCTGTTAAAACTTAACACGTGTTCTCGCGGCCTGCGCTTTCTAAATTTAAACGCCTTGTTCATATAGTATGCATACTAGTACACCTGTTGCTGGTAATTGTATCAGCTATTAACCCTTTAAATGAACTTTAAGTCAATATAGTTGCTGTGGATGAACCTAAATAAATAATACTATCCCTTTTTGCAACCAATCCTACTATTTGGCAAGAACCTCTCAGAATGGGAGGCTTCAAATAGAATTATCTGTATTCTTCAATATACTTTTCACATTAGTCTTTAGAGTTAGTAAAAACACATTTAAAATAAAACCTAAATTAATTAATTACATAAAATAAAAACAAAATATGGTATAGAAGTTGATATTTTACGTCCTCATAAATGAAAGCACGTAAAGCCGATTGTCATCTATCTGATTATGAGAGTGGGAACAGAAGCATTAGAGCAGAATAAATGCTGTAGAAATGAGAGCCGTGGGGAACATATGTGGTGTGACTCTGAAAATAGAATAAGGAATAGTGTGATTAGAGAGAGATGTGGCATGAAAGTGGATATAGTGATGAGAAGAAAAGAGTATGATAAGCTAGTTTGGACATGTAGAGAGAATGGACGAGAAAAGACTGACTAAGGAAGTTTATAAGGTTAGTGTGAATTGTCACAAGAGGAAGACTTAGGCTAACGTTTCTCGATCAGATCGGAGGCGTTCAAAGGCCAGGTTAAGAGCACCTTAAACAAAAGAGCGTGTATGAGGAATGTGATGAAAGTGAACGAAGCTAGAGAAGTGTATCAGGATCGTAGCAAATGTAAATCCGTAGTCTCTGCCTACCCCTCTGGGAAACAGGCGTGAATCTACATAGATTCAAACATAAGTGCATTCTCTGTTCATACATACATATGTATGAACAGAGAATGCATTTATGTTTGCTAACATGCTTGCGACGTCGCCACTCATCTCGTCAACTCTTGGCTAAGAGCAAGTTTCCCGCGACACAGATATTACTCCTGGTGTTTTTTAAAGAGAAAGTGCTCTAGTATCTTGAAGATACTTTAAATCCATTTTACGTAAATATAAACACAACAAATAATAATGTTAGAAAACTGTGCAATAACTAGACCTGAGATGGCCACCATCTTAGTCTCCCCGTAACTGACTGCGAAAATACAAGTGTATTTGGCCGAGATCGTGCAAAACTGGGCGGGATATAATTCCTACAGGATACTCAATAAAAAACCTGTTAGGATATATCTGAACTATTTATTTAAGTAAACGACAGAATATATATCGCTACTCAAAGTTGGTCTAAATAAAACAAATAAAACATGTCGAGGTGGTTCAACCTCGGAGAATCTTAACATCGACTTTTAATTATTGACGTCACACGCACAGCGTCATCTAGTGACACCAATCGGAATTACGTTGACACTATGAACTTAAGTTACTTGAACAACAAGGGATAGCGTAATTTAAAAATATCTGAACGTTGTGCTGTTTAAATATACTGCGATATAATCCGTAAACAGCAAATTAATTTTAATCTTCATTTTAGATTTCTTTTCTTAACAAATGGATACACCATAAATAAACTTAACAAAAGCGTGCTGTTTTATGAAACTAAGTGTGCATAGTTTGGTACTAAACGAGTTTGTATACGTTATATGTTTTGCATTCGTTTTTATGAATCCTTACTGTCCTTACCAATATTGTAAAAGCCAATGTGAGTGTGTTCGTTTATTTGTTACGCCCTTATGCCTTTAACTACTCAACCGAATCACATAAAATTTCGTATACGCTTTGTCAGGCTTACAGAAAAGGCCAGGTTACCTTTTATCCAGAAAAAATTACTGCTCCCGATGGATAAAATTTAGTGAGACGAACTACATTAACGCGAGCGAAGCCGCAGGCAAAACCTAGTGTAAAACTTAAGTATATTAAACTGATACTTAAATAAAGCGAGTTTTTTATAACAATGACAAACGCTATTTAAAAATATGCAGTACATCTAATTTTAACTTTGCTTGCAAATAGTGACAATGCATTATGTTACATTATGTTTTGCATATGTTCATATGCCATTTATATTTATTTTTTAGTGGGTACAGTCGTTTTACTTGCATCCTTTTGCGGTAAGTAGATTAATTTAATATTGTGTTAAGTTCACATAATTGTTATACATTAAAATTAACGCAGATCTATGTATATTGAAATTAAACAAACTGTATACGGATTTTATCGCGTTGTTAATTTTTATAAAACACTATTATTACATAATTTTGAAACTTTAAACTACTATTGTTAAACACTTTTACTAGTTACTGTTTACTTCCATTTAAGTTAAATTATACAACTATTTAGATTTAATTTTACACTTTCCCAGACGTTTCGGTTGCTTTTCAGTAGCCATGGTCATGGATAAACTAAGATGGTGGTTTCTTGAAGTGTCCTTATTTTGAAGTACTTAAAAATCATCATGTGCTGAAACTATCATGAAATCTTACTGTGTTTTGCTTCTCTATGGGTTTATCCAAATGAAAATTTTAAACTGGTGGTACACACCAACCATCTATTCTATTATACCTACAATGTTATTTTTAAATTATGATAGTATCATAGAACATGCTGAGCAGCGATAGCTCAGCATGTTCATGGGGAGACCAACAGACTGCAATGCAAAGGGTCTCGGGTTCGAACCCACGTCGCGCACCTCTGACTTTCGGAAGTTATATGACTTTTCGAAATTATGTGCATATTGATTGACAATTATCGCCTGCTCCGTACCTCGGAGAGCACGTTAAGCTGTCGGTTCCGGCTACCATGAACATCTATGGCAGTCGTTATTGGGGAAGTCGACACAAAAGATCTAACTGGGTCGAAGTGTCGCCGGTCTGTACTGACTGGCCCCCACACAAGATAAGATAAGATCATAGAACGTGCTTGGTAGGATTCGGGGTCCTATTGTGAGTATCTGCGATCTATATACTCTTAAGTAATTGTTCACCCCCTGTTGCACGTGTTTACTATTAGCAGACTTTATTCGGCATTTTACATCAGGTATGAGTTCAATCTAACAACGCTTATCGGGACCGGTCTGCGAGGGTAATCGGCGCAGGTAGCAAGAGCCGATTTTCTATACAATATGCCAAACCAGTACCGATAAGCGAAACCTGTCGGAGACGTTCGGCTACAACGGCGCAGGATGCCTGCTTTCTTTCTGTATATGGCCTTACACGGGTGCCTACGGATTATCTCACTACAATCATGCGCCGATTGTTTTGCAATTAAAAAAGCTAAATAAAATCTAGCTATGTACTAAGCATATATTTTGTGTCGCGGTAAACTCTATAAACATTAAACAACGGATACAAAGAACATCCAGACTTGGAACTACTTTTGGGATTCGAACCTACAACACATGGCGTAGTGGCAAACCCGAGGGCAGAAGTAAATATTGTTTTTGTTTTTACAAAATATTCGTCGTAACCTTGTGCGTTGAATTCAGATATTTTTATAGAAACACTAATAAATAACACTATTATAGTGATTGAAACCTGATATACGATATAATACTGTAGTAAAAAACAACAAATAACAAAAAAGGCGGGCAAACTGATAAATGATAATAGGTTACTTTGGGCTTCAGTTTGTTATACAAAAATAACGTAAGTCAGTATTGTTTTTATTGTGTCTAAAAATAGAAAGAATAAGCTTTCTAATAAAGTATTACACTTATATACTTGCTCTACAAAAAACGACAGTAAACAGCGGCACAAATAACATCGACGAACGAACGCTCGGCGCGAAGTCACGTGACATAACAATAACAATATTATCGAAATATTATTCAGTTGGTAAATGGTTCGCTCGAAAAGCTCAGTTCATTCCGAGTACAATGATATACAATACAAGACTTTAAATACAGGCCTTTCAATACAGAAACGGCAAAAATCGAGCGCGACCCTCTTTTTTTTTGCTTGACGCCTTAATGCGTCAACGGGGTTTGAGCGGTAATATAGAGGTACCTCTGACCGGATTCTTTGTGATATAAAGTAACTTAGTATCTCGCTTGCCGATATACTACAACAAATATTGCTGAAGCGCATACTTTAGTTATATGCTACCTTTGCATTGTCATAAAGTGTAAGTGTATGCGATCTCATACCATTCTAATATTATAAATTACTTTCATAAAATATTATACCAAGTTAAATACAACCCCGGAATGCTTTTCCTATATATAAAATTCTCGTGTCACAATGTTAGTTACCATACTCCTCCGAAACGGCTTGACCGATTTTTATGAAATTTTATATGCATATTTAGTAGGTCTGAGAATCGGCTACAATCTATTTTTCATACCCTTTAGTGATAAGGGTTGTTCACCCCTAACATTTTTTTAAAATCTTTCAAAAATTTTTCTTTTTTTGGTCAAAACATTTTTTTATGGCAAAACACCGTTTGCCGGGTCAGCTAGTTTATAAAGACTACTCCCGTACTAGGAATAATTCTTGTGCCGTAAGAGACTATACAAACATTCGAACATGGGCACAAAGAATATCCAGACTAACTACTTGTGAATCACACAAAGGGAACTGTCCACTTTCTATGGGGGTTTTGGCTTGGAATGAACAGTCACTGAGAATAACAATTATATATTAATATAGAAGCATTAACCAGTAGGAATTAGAAAAATTACAAAGTTTTGCGTCCAGGTGTTCCTAATTCGTTTGTTATTGTGATTTATATAAAGGTATTTGAAATAAAAAATCATTGTTTTTTTGTTATTTATTTTATTATTCTGATTCATATGTTACTAAAATGTTATCTAGGAACTGGGTAAGGCAAGATATCAAAACATTTATCTTGCCTTACTCAAAAACCAAATAATTGTCATTATATGGGCGCAGCAACCTACTGTCCGTCGACGACGAATTGTTTTTATGTATGAATTCTGTTCACGCTAAGCCAATAATGGACAGTTCCCTTTATGTTCCGTGTGGGGATCGAACTCACAACACTCGGCACGGTGGCAGTGGCAAGACGGCCACTTAAACCATTACACCATCCGTGCAGTCATCTATTAATATTATAAAAATGTTACTGATATTGCCTTTTAAACTTATAATGACAGTAATATATGGTATAACGAGATGGGTGTAAAAACCTAGGATTCAACCTCTTCGTCTTCATATGACATTATTTCCATCAGCTTTTTGTAGTGTTCCAATGCTGGGTGAAAGCCTCTCCCTTGGACTTCCAAATCACCTTGTTGGTGGATATCCCCTGACCTTGTGACACCTATATCTCGGGGTCTTTTGACCCACAGGGCCCACATTCAAACTTGACCAAGAAATAACCCCAAGGTGTCTGTATACCAAGTTACAAGTCAATCGGTCTAGTGGTTCCGGAGCTATACCTGTCACTAACAAACTGTCACTAACAGACAGACACACAGACCCACATAGTGTATTCATTTACCTCTTCAAAGAAGACTCAGAGGTTATTAACTTTAACACTTTGTATATATAAGTTGTAGAATACAGTCATAAGAGGAAGACCTAGGCGAATGTTTCTCGATCAGATCGGAGGCGTTCTGGATAAAGGCCAAGTTAAGAGCTCCTTAAACCGACGAGCGTGTATAAGGAATGTGATGAAAGTGAATGATGCCAGTGAAGTGTGTCAGGATCGTAGCAAATGGCAATCCGTAGACTCTGCCTACCCCTATGGGAAACAGGCGTGAATCTATGTATATGTATGTAAAATACTGATATACTAATTCAATTCACGATTCCTAAGGTTGGAGCATCGGCGTAAGGTTGCCAGTTTTTCGGTTTTCTATCGAATACATTTCGGAGAGTGTGCAGAGGAACAGCATAATTTATAATAATGATGACCAGACAAACAGACCAGCGCCACAGGTACATGGTGGATATACCACATTTACGCATGAAGCGCTTTGCTTCCACTTTTATAATGCGTACCGCAAAGGAGTGGAATCCACTACCTAAATCTGTGTTTCCCGATGAATACGATCTAGGTGTCTTGAATTCGAGAGTGAATAAGTATCTTCTAAGCAGGCAAGCGTGCGCCATCGTTGACTGCATCGTCACTTACCATCAGATGAGATCCAGGTCAAATGCAAGCCAATATCAAGTAAAAATAATTAAAAAATATGGCTGGCTTTTTGCCCGAACCTCGCACTAAAAGAAATGTAAATTCAGTAAATTTTGCTAACTCACTTACCTTCAACGTTGATGAGTACTACTTTGTAACCTAGAACAAATGTTTTTTACTTTGACTAACAAAACCTATTACTCTGTACATTAGCATACAATAACATATTCTCATAGAATCCTAACTAATATTATAAATGCGAATGTAAATTTGTTTGTTTGTTACGCTTTTATGCCTTAACTACTTGGCCGATCATCATGAAATTTCGCAAGCACGCTGATAACGAGTACAGAAAGGACATAAAGTACTTTCCATTCAACGTACCACAAAAGCACAACTAAGTTATTTTGCTTACCATCCTTCGTATGATAGAAGTACAGTCTAAGACTAAAGTTGAGTAGCATCGTAAGGTTCACATTCGCTTATTGATCTGGGCGAATATTTTTGTATGTACATATAATGTTTTAACGCATACAATGAAACATTATTAATGTAATGATAGTAGGTGAAGTTCGTCATGCGCATGTGTGCAAGGCGACACAAAAACGAGTTCTTGTATTTATAACTATAATAACTACTATCCCTTATATTCAAAAACAGTGTCTTTGTTGTTAAATTTGCCTATTGTATCGCAGGTTGCGATAGCGGAGTGGTCAACGAGTCTTCTCACTTTATCATTAAAATATAATGACGGTGGTTCAAATCCTGGGGTCCTCTACTTTCACTTTTTGTTTTATATTACTGAAATTTTCAAATAATAAAGATAATCGTTTTGGAATTAAACTTAAATTTAATTATTTAATTATTATAATAATTATTATTTATTACAATTAGTTTAATTACTACAAAATCACATTTTGTTTTTATTTTAATAAATAAATAAATAATGCAAATTATAATTTTGCCAAACAAACTTTTTAAGCTTCCTTCTTCTTCAAATCGTTTCACCCAACGACTTACAGTATTTCTCTGAAATAAAATCTAAAATCAGCTGGATTTTATGTTACCTTGAGCTTGTTCTGCGTAAACAAGAACATTAATAATTAAATATTCGGGTACTTTGTATTAAGTACACTTCAAGATGATGACACAACCACCATCTTAATCTCCCCGTAACCATGGCTGCTAAAAAGCAACCAAAATGTCGGGGAAGGTAAAATTTTGAATCTCTTAAGTTCTGTACTCACATACGGTATTACTCAATCGAGCAAACACGTCGAGTAAAAATCAAGGCGTGATCTTTCGTCCACACATTCAACATTTATCTATCGAGTGATGCGCGACGTTCAGTATTCACTGTACCGTTACACCCAAAAGATGTCTGTTCAAAAACAGGAGACAGTGGCTACATTTAGCAAGTCTCGCCATTCCTAATCATAAAAAAATCAAAGAAAATAAAAATAAACAAACGTGATAGGAGGTAGTTAAAAGATTGGTAAGAACGCAGCTCTGATTACAGCCATGTGAACTTAACTGAGGAACTGTGTCCCGAAGATTGTAATCTTTTGACTTGACGTTCCATAAACAATCACACTGTCTATATAAGTTTATAAATTCCTCGATAACTTCTTTGGAATAAACTCTTAAATCTAAATTTTATTATGCACGTATTTTGAATACGTTCGTCAATGGTGGTCTGACGCCGACTCGTTCAGACACGTACATACTGTCGAGTAGGTGCGAAGGAAATTACATTTATTTAATTCCATCGAACCGGCTTGACGCGAGCCTTCGAGTTGTGAGGTTTGCGATACACAATTGTTTACTTGTTTTGGAGTAAAACTATCGAGTAATACCGAATGTGAGTACGGAGCTTTAGATTAAATCTAACTCTAATGAACTTCTGTTTAATTATTGTCCGTTCGAAATATATCCAATAGAAACTGCCATCATCCAATTAATCGACTGCATGGATAGTGTAGCGGTTTAAGTAGTTGCCTTGCCATTGCCATAACGCCCAGTATTATGACTTCGAATCCTACACGGGACAATCATTTGTGTGATCCACATAACTGTTCCGAGTGTAGATGTTCTTTGTGTCCGTTCTTTGAATGTTAGTAAAGTCCCCCGCAACACAACTGTAAATGTGGATAGTCAAGTTGGCGGCGACAATGAAGACACAAGTTGTACGGAAAAGAACTTATATTATCTTTGAATGCACGTTTTAACGGTTAGAATATGAATGCCCCTAAAACATTCTAACCGCCGGTATTTATACAAACAATTGACCTAATTTAATACTAAATTCACAAACTCAATAGATAATATTAACACGCTCACTGCGTAACTCGATTACGATCACTTTCAGTAGGTGCGTCATGGGGTCTTTTAGGTCCGGTGCATAACTTTTTTCTAGTGCGTTAAAGGGTCGAAAAGCTCCGATATACCCGTATTTGTTTAAATGTTCTTTTCTTTGTAAGTATGCCGATTTATTAATATATATTAAGGGCAACAAATTGTGACATTATCAACCAAGTTAAACCTTAAATCGCAGTTAGATTCACTAAATAGTTTCTTTGTAAATATAAAAATAATATATCGGATCTTTTCGACCCATTATCCGCACTGATTAATTAAATTATTGATATGGTAGTAGTGTTGTAGGTTACAATAAAATATCGATATCGAAACTAAATAATAATTTTTATTTAAATTTAATGATTACATAGTATTGGACTTATGAGATTTGTTATAGCATTCACGACAATATGTTTTTTTACATGCTTCGCACATGGTTTTAACCTTTTTAACTTTGTTATTGGCGTCTTTGCTATTCATTTTTTGGCGTAGTACATCATAGCATCCTGAACAATTCCTTTTCTTATTACCCATTTTAAAGTTATGTACTGCACTGGCAGATGGTGGATCAGTTTCCGGGAGCATCTTGTGTTTTTTTAATGAAGTCTGTGATATTTTCTCTATTATATTTTCAATGAACTCTTTCTTTGTAAGTTTATTTTCATTTTTCATATTATATACAATCAAAGCATTTATAACTGCCGTTCCAAACAGCAGCTCCATCATCAATTTTCTATACCATTTAAGGCCCCGTTTTAATGTGGAGTAATATGAAGACATCTGATCGCTATAATCGATCCCTTTTTTATAATTATTATAAGTGAGTACACAATCGGGCTTCAAAATATCTTCATTTGTTCCTTTTCGTTGTTTTCCGGTGCTTTTCATAGATGTATCATGATTCTTACAAGTACTCATCATTAGTACAGGGCGTTTGTCGAACCACTTCAGTACACGGATTCCTCTCTTGTTCATTTTACCAATAATCTCACCTTTCTTCAATTTAGTACTTATAATAGTTTTTGGTAAACCCTTTCTATTAGAACGCAAAGTACCGCAATAAAATGTTTTCTGGTCTATCAAAGCCTCTGACAATCCAACTGATGAATAAAAATTATCTGCTATAACAATGCGACCCTCATTTTCGTAATCTTTTATAAGTTTCATCACAACATTCTGACTATGATTTAGTTCCCGTCCGCTATTACCTTTGCCTGTATAAATTATAATATTAAAAGTGTATCCTTCTGGTGTGCATGCTTTATATAATTTAACACCATATTTATGCGATTTGTTTTTGATGTATTGACGAAAATGAAGCCTGCCTCGCCACGGCACCATTGTTTCATCTATAACAAGTACTTTACCAGGCTTTAGTATTTTTTTAAATTGAATCAATAGCATATTATACACGTCTCGAATTTTATATAGTTTATCATTTTCAGAATTACTATTATCGCTAAAGTGCCAGTATTTTAAGAGAAGTAAAAATCGGTCTCTACTCATCAGCGAAGATATATATTCATTTCTGTAAAGTTTATTTCTAGACCAATAGTCATTTATATGGGGCACTTTTACAAATCCCATTGCCAACAAAATAGCAAAAAACGTTTGCATTTCCTCTCTATTAGTTGGCTTCCACAAATTTGCTCGTGACTTGTCAGTAACATTTGTAGACTGTAAACATTGATTAGCGTAATTATTTGTTTCTCGTACTAACTTGTCAATAATTTCGTCAGTAACGAATAATTTATAATATTCATGCGGGCTGTGAATATTTGGCGGGATAGATATTTGTGCCGTACCCTGAAATTCTTCAAAACTGATAGGACTGTCGGTAATACCTTGCCATTCGCCATTTTCGTTATTTAAAGTTTGAGATGGGACAGGGCATGAATCTTCGGAGTCCCCTTCAGATGATGAAACCAAGGAATCACTACTAGTAGTTTTAGTACTTTCATTAGAATCACTATCAGGATGTAAAATTTGAGATAAGTCTTCTGGTTTATGGGATATTACTGTAGGAGAAAGTATTCTTGAGGTTGAAGATTGTGCCAAACTGTTATTACTGACATCAGATGCTACAGTTTTAGTCAAGTTTGTCTTTTTTCCTTTTTGGGCCGGTGAGCTTAATAAATTGAATAGCTGTTCTTCATCAAACGATGAGTTGAGGGATATCATGTTAGACGTCGAAATGTCGCTCAAGGACTCACACCTACTTATTAAGGCAGAGGAAATATTATTTTCTGCCTTCTGAACACCATCATCGGTACTGTGTTGCTCCTGTTTCATTAATTTAGGACTTGAAATCTCGATTTTGCGTGATTTCAATTTTTTACAGCTTTTCGGAGTAGAAAAAAATGTGAAGAGTATCATCCTTTAATGGAGGCGGCATTGAAATTTTATTTTCTTTTATTAAGGTGTCAGTATATGTCAGCTTCAGTTTCTTTCGACTCTTCAGGGTTAAAAAAATGTCCGTGTCATCATCACTGGATATAGGAGAAAGGCAATTAGTCACTTGAGTATTGATAATAGATCTGGCTGGCTTAATAACTCTATTTTCTAATATTTGCACTGTTGGATTACTCGTGTTGCTCGTTGATGGAATGGCTGCATTTTGTAGTACTTGTAATATCTGGCCAGTCGACGGACTATTGTAAATATTATTAGATACGTTTCGCTTATCTATTTCAAATTTTCGTTCGGGGATAATCTCATTATCTTTGGTTTTTGCTTCAATTTCACTATCACTATCTTCACACTTAAACAACTGTTTTCTTGATCGCTTCATGATAATAAAACTAATCAAAGTCAATTCTTTCTCACGTGTGTTTATAATCACTTATATCAATAATATTCACCTAGACACATGGGCTGCACTAGATCAACTGGCAAGTTATCTAGTGCGGCTATCGGGTCATCGGGCATCGGGTCCTTTAGATCCGATAAACGCACTAGATGAAAAAGTTTTTGCTCTGGTCGGAAGGGGGTTGATAAGATCCGATACGTTTTTATTACGTAGATGGTTAATATTTAAAAACGTCGTTTCAAAACGCTAGCTGTCTCTCTTTTATTCATACTAACTCCAAAGATATCTGTCCCGCACCAGCGTATAGTACAGCAATTTTAGTGCCGCACCGCGGGAAAGAACACCATCGGATCTATTTAGCCCGATGCCGAAGCAAACGTGTTAAACATTGTTTATCTTAATTATTCTGATGATTATTTACATACAATTATTATTTAATAATATAGGATTATGTAACATTATGGATTTATTACACCGGAAGCAGAGGCGCCGGTGTGACAAAATTATGCCTAACCCAAAATCAGTAAGAATCTAATAGCTTAATAATTATATACATAGTAAAACAAAATGATTATAGGATTATAGATGACAGTGTAAAAAAAAGTACAGAGATCAGTAAAAATATGTATCTACTATTTATTAATCGAGCCCGAAGCCGACAAGCGGAAGGCGCCAAGCTAATAAATATAATTAAGTTTATATAAATATGAAATAACTATTTAGATACTTGATTATAAAATTATTTATTAAATTATAAAACGATAATAGGTTTTAATGTACATATAGTGGATAAGATGTACCCGAACTAGCAGTATATGTGAGGCTGGAAGTGTTACTTGATTACACAAAAAATTTCCCGGAAGACGCAGATAGACAAATAATATATTATTTTTGCTTTAGATTGTTTTAAAGTCACGATGGATCTTGCTCAAGAGTTAGAATTGGATGCTCTTCAGCTTCAGAAACCGATGAATAACGTGATAGACCAAGGTGACTCTCCCGTACAACAGTTCTACGATGGCGCCACTGTGTTCGTGACCGGTGGCTCTGGCTTCATGGGAAAGCATCTTATTGAGAAACTGTTTAGGTAAAAAGAGTTTTCTTAAACGCTTTTTGGGTTAGTCGAAGTGTTATTGGAGATTACTGCAAGCAAGTATGTGAGACGTCAATCAAAACTCACTGTTATTACGTGCGGCCTAAATGTGTCTGTAGTACAACCTTTCTTTCCCCTACTTCGCATTGAATATACAATTATACAAGTGTAAGTTCATCTATTATAATGATATCTATACTAAGCAGATTGAGGAGCAGCACAATTAGTATCTTAAAGGTAATTGCTAATAAATACGACGCTGATATTATGAGAAAATTTATCCAAGATTTGATTGACTAAATTTTAAATTTTAATTTATAGCTCGGTTGGTCGGGACAGGGATAAATTCTCTATTTTAAATTGCCATTTTTGCTTGACCTGCCTTTTATCTAGATGTAATTTATGTAATTGTAATAAAACGATGGACAAAGTCTGAAATAAATATATATTATTATTATTATATACCTTTCGGCGATATAAATAATTGTATTTCCAGGTCGTGTGCCATAAAGAAGATGTTCTTACTTCTGAGATCGAAGAAAGGAAAAACCATACAAGAGAGATTACAATTTATACTGAGTGATCCGGTAAGTAAAAATAATTCCATAGGATTTGTTGCATGGCAATTTGATTGAATGTCTGCAATGGTGTTTGATGCAAAATTTTCTATTTCCTTTTATTTATTTTATTATTATATTTTAATTAATATATCTGTTAATTAACGTGTCCAAGAATTGTTTATAAATTTTTATGAAAATAAATATTTTTGACTTTGACTTTGATAGACGGCAATAGCATAACAAACAAACAAAAATATAAAGATACGAACAAACTCACATTCACATTTATAATATAATAAAGGATACATAATAACGGCACAAAGAATGCAGGATAAAATAAAAAAGATAAGGATGTTTAATTAGTATTATTGGCCAGTGGCTGTTATAATGAAACTAAAAATAAAAAATATAATAGAGTACATACTGATTGTTAAAATCCACTACCACAAACATTACAACAAATATTATTGTTCAGGTGTACAATCTGCTACGAGAGAAGCAGCCGCGGTTTTCTGACAAAATACTGGCGGTGGAAGGAGATGCGGCGGACATCAGACTTGGACTCAGCGATGAAGACTGGACCACGATCACACAAGAGGTAAAACTAATCTGTCATCAACAACATCATCATCTCAGCCAAAAGACGTCCACTGCTAGACAAAGGCCCACCTAAAGATATTTAAAGGTTTAATATATATACAAATAAATAAAATTCCAGTGTTTGTTTGTAATTTCAAAATAACAGCTTTTTACTAAATGAATTTAGAATATTTATAATAAAAATAAAGAAATTGGCTGCCAGTCTGTTTGTTCCGACTAATGTCTGAAACGGCTGGACCGATTTTGACTGGACTTTCACTGGCAGATAGCTGATGTTATAAGGCGTAACTTAAGCTACTTTTATTTTAGATTTCTTTTTGTCCGTAGATTATTATCACCCTTCCTTCAGCACCTGAGTAGGTAGGGTTCGGGGGGAGAACTACGGGTCTCCCTCTTAGGATCAGGGTACTACGGGGTCGGGCTAGCCCACCGCGCCTCGACAGGCGTGTTCTATCGGCCGCTGATTAGAGTGCGTGGTGCCTGACATTGAGGTTGGACTCGTAGTGGCTATGTGGTTAGCCGCAGAGGACGCCATGTTTGTTGCTCGGCAAGCACGTGGCGTTCGAGCATCGGAATTATGCGCGGCTAGTGCGAACCAGTTGGTCGCGCGAGCCACGGAGTTGCCTTTAGCGAAGTGGTAGTGTGGTTTCACTACCACGACGCATCTCGGGTGCTTACCTGCTCAGCAAGTAAGAGTCATAGCTAAGTGACTCGGGCAATACCCGGCTTGTAGGCCAGAAAGGGCAAACGTATGGATGTACGTCGGGAATTGAGCGTGCCTTACAGCTCCGGCACCATACTGGAAATATGGGAGGCGGCTTCTCTCCTTTACTCGTGTCTTTTCAGAACATACTTACTTTTGGTACCATTTGTCAAGAGCTTGTCAAGTGGAAAAGATTTATATTTTCTATGATAGTATTTCTGTTTGTTATAAATTAACTCAACAACTACAAATTCGATTTTAAAATCCATTCACCATTAGCAAAGCTACTTCATCCAGAAGCGCCTTAGCCTATATAACACCAGTCTTCATCCCACGGGATTGGAACCGTAAGCATAAGCGTAGCAGGCGGCCAGCTAGTGAGAAGTAAAGACATTTCATCAAATGTCAGTTTATTTCCAGGTGACTGTTATATTTCACGCGGCAGCCACCATCCGCTTCGACGAGCCATTCCGAGTGGCCACACTGGTCAATGTGAGAGGCACCAGGGATACGCTCATTCTAGCTCGAGCATGTACTAATCTAAAGTAAGATTTTCATTATTAAGTTATCTAGCAGCGATAGTCTAGTGGGAAACCGGACTGCAGAGGTCTTGAATTTGGTCGTTAAGCACGCACCTCTGACTTTTCGAAGTTATGTGCGTATTCAATATTTAACACTCGCTTTAACGGTAAAACGTCGTGAGAAAACCTACCTGACTGAATTCTATAGAATGTTCTCGTAGATATGTGAAGTTTGCCATCTCGCACTGGGCCTGTTAATAGCCCAGAAGGCTCTTCTCATACTGAGAACAGGTCTGTGTCCAGTAGAGGGACACTTTCTAAATAGTTATATATTATTGGTTTCTTTTCCACGGGTATTTTCTAATACATTACGAAGATAACTGGCCCTTTGGGAGGCATAACAATATTATCTAAATATTATTCAGTTGGTAAGTGCAGTAAGCTCAGTTCATTCCGATTACATTGATATACAATACAAGACTTTAAACACAGGCCTTTCAATACAAAAACGTAAAAAAAAGGCGTGCGGCCCTCTTTTTTTTTGCTTGACGCCGGTCGGCGTCAGCGGGTTTTGAAAGGTGCGGAGACATGGGTCCAACATGAATAAGCCCAGAGATTATATTATTTTAAGGTATAAAACAGTTAAGGTACAAATGCTCGTAAAATAAATATTGAATGACGGTTTATGCAATGTCACTAATTATTATTCGAATGACGAACGAATGCTCAAGAAGGACTTAATGGCACATTGAATAATGCACCAGTCATTGTACTTTTTATTTATTACGTGGAGACAAATGATTTAAGGAATTCACCCGCACTAGAACTAATTGAAAATTCATAAACATTGCAGGAACGGACCTGCAACATCCTTACTCATAATTATTATAAACGCGAAAGTTTGTATGGATGTATGGATGTTTGTAACTCTTTCACGCAAAAGCTACTGATACTGATTACAATAAAACTTGGTATATAGATAGCTGGAGACCTGGATTTACACATAGGCTACTTTTTATTCTGATAGTCCCGGAAAAAACTAGTATAGTATATTTTTATATTTAAAAAAGCAACTAGGAATAAATTCTGCGTCGTTGGGGACTTTACAGATATTTAAGAAACCGGACACAAAGAACATCCTGACTCGGGACAACTATTTGTGGACCACAGATTTTGTTGTCCCGTGTGGTCGAACCACACGGTGTGCCGACAGCTGTGGTGAGACGAACACTTAAACCAATACACCATCCGTGGTGTCTTGAAACAACTATTACTCGACAGTACAAATTTTGGTCCATGGGATCGAACCCACAACATTGAATTCTCGAGTTTAATCAACGAAACAGGTCGCTGAATATAGTTGTAAGATTTTGATTGTGATTTTGAAACTGTCCCACTGCTGGGCACGGGCTTCTTCTCAGTGAGAGAAGGACTAGGCCATAGTCCACCACGCTGGTCCTGTGCGGGTTGATAGACTTCACACGTCTTCGAGAACATTATATGTAGAAATCACAGAAGTGTAGGTTGCCTCGCGATGTGTTGCAGAGAGCAAGCAAGCGATAATTAATTTACGCACAACCTCGAAAATGCGAGGTTTGGGATTAAACGCGAGACCTCTTCATGGCAGTCCAACGGTTTTCCTCTAGGGAAACTGTTGGACTGCCATGCATAGGTCTCGCGTTCGATCTGCGTAGTCCAATCAAATCAAATCAAATCATTTATTGCATTTCATGTGTACATATTTGTTACATTTTGAATATAGGATCTTTATACATGAAACCCTGTCAGGGCACAGCAATTTTAAAACATGCATGAATTTATAACAATTACTTTAAAATTTGAATATTCCTATTGCTTTTATGTTTTAATTGCCTTACCAGCATTATGCTACAATTGTATTTTCTATTAGTAAATATACATTTCATTTCAATAAACAAAATAAATAATATTATTAGCAATTAACAAATTAGATATACAAGAATTAATTAATCAAAATATGTCAATAATACAATTAATATTCAGTATGTCAATTTTAAGAATTATGTCAAACATTACTAAACTACTCATAATAAAACAATTAATATTCAATATGTCAATTTTAAGAATTATGTCAAGCATTACACAATTATTGATTACTTACATTTACATTCTTATGTCCTATCGTCGAAAAATTCTTTCAAGCTATAGTAACATGTTAGATAATGTGTTAATTTATATTTGAACATACTATAGCTTGAGCAGTCTTTAATTACTTGCGGTATTTTATTAAATATCTTTATTGCCATTACATATGGGCCCGAACGAAATAGGGCTAATGTTAACAAAGGCAGTGCTAGTCTGTTTTGATGTCTTAAATTGCGGGGTTGCTTTAGACAATCTTTTACCTGGGAGAATATATTCGAGTGTTTCTTGGCAAAAAGGCAGATGTCTAGGATATAAATTGACGTCAGTGTGAGAATTTTGTAGTTTATAAAGTGTGGCTTGCAACTTTCCATACTATCTATATTTGCTAAGATACGTATACACTTTTTTTGAAGTATGAATATTGAGTTAGCCTCTGTACTATTTCCCCATAACATTATACCAGTCACATTAGTTCAGAGGCTATCGCTGCTCATGTTTAAACTAATACCAGAAATAAATTTAATGTTTAGCTACTTATGGCATCGACTGTGCGTTCTATTGACATGGTTAGGTAACGCACCCATACTAAGCGATCCATTTTTACAATTATACTCTCCCCTAGGTAGCCACCCGTAGTATATGCCAACATCTCCTCTTCCCCTCTAGTTTAGTAATTCATAAATACCTACGGATGTAATTATTGTTTTTAA
Source organism: Catocala nupta (assembly GCA_963675205.1). Classification (NCBI taxonomy): domain Eukaryota; kingdom Metazoa; phylum Arthropoda; class Insecta; order Lepidoptera; family Erebidae; genus Catocala; species Catocala nupta. Next base: position 5,913,627 of record OY776105.1, read on the forward strand.
AAACAGAAATTAAAAGGAGATTAATTTGGCTTATATTTAAATATTAAGCGAAGAAACGCGAGATTTGTCTAGAGGATATTTACTACATGACGAAAACCTAAGATCACCCATCCGCCCCTGTGACCAAACGTGGTGTTTTGAAGACCCCTCTCCTCTCTCCTGAACAAGTCACGTAGTATGGTACGTTCTTTTATTTGGCTGTTGGGATTTATAGAAACAAGCTGAATAGCTCCAAGCCTATGCGGTCTTTCTACTGCGCCTATCCTATCAGCTAAAGTTACATTCATGGTTCCTGGAGCGATTCACAGAGACTACCTACAGTTTTAACTATCTTTAATTTTTAAATCGACTAAGCTGATTCTCTTTTCTATTTTCCAGGAGTATCGTGCATATATCTACGGCTTATACCTCCGCTACAAGGGATCACATTGGCAAGGATGTATATGAGAAGTTCTACCCATCTCCAGTACCACCTGAAGTCCTCATATCTCTTGCTGAAGAATTGGATGAAGACAGGTTGAACTGCATTACGAACAAGTGTGTAGCAATAGTTATTTTAACAGAACGGCGCGGGCGTGCATCAATTGGTTGCAGTGCTGTCAAAAACCTCAAGCTCGGTGGATGCAATTTTAAACGCTATTTGTTATAAATATACAGGTTAATTTTGCATACCCTTGCTGTAACCAATGGGCACCAGTCAGACGTTCTCTCGAGAAAGAACATCTGACGTCTTTGATAACAATAATATAGAAAATCTAGATTGTAATAATGTAATATCAGCCCTATATTAAACTGTCACACTGCTGGACACGGGGCTCTTCTTAGTGAGAGAAGGACTAGGCCGTAGTCCACTACGATGGCCTAGTTCGGGTTGGCAGACTTCGCATATCTTCGATAACATTATGAAGAGCTCTTGGATATGGAGGTTTCCTCACGATGTTTTCCATCACCGTTGAAGCGAACGATGATTAGCTATTTAATGTGCACTTAACTTAGAAAAGTTAGAGATGCGAAACTTAAGATCAAACTCGTAGCAATGGTCTCTCTAGTCAATCGCTGCTAAATCGCTGGACATTTTGTAAGATAACATGTAACCTGTGAATCCAGAAGTATAATACAACTGATCTTATGTCTTTATAGGTAATATTAATTATTACCCACTTATTACATATTTATTTTCCGACGGTTCGATTAACTTGCATGGATTGCGGTTACGGGTTGTCTAGTGTGTGCTCAAAGACGCATTCGTGAAGTACAGGTTTTAGCTGCAGGGTTTTATCTTACTCGATCTGCCGCAAATTGGGTTTAAACCTCTAGAAAGAAATTCTGCTCTCTCGCCATCCCTTTTTAGCATACCATGGAGTTATATTCTGCAATTTAGGGTCAAGTTGATAGTGTTTTTTTGACCATAATAGAAAAGGTTATGAGTTTCACTGAAATTATTTACTATACTAAAATGAGCTACATAGAAATTTAATGAGTTCCTTTTTTTCAGTTTCATTGACGGCTGGCCAAACACGTATACATTCACCAAAGCGGTTGCTGAAGAACAGATCAGAACTACTGCTAAAGACCTGCCCATTTGTATTATCAGACCTCCAATAGGTAAAATAGTTTTCTTTCTTATCTAAATATTAATATTTGAAGAGAATACTATGTTCACTTGTTGGAGATTATTAGGCGTATGGAGGAGTTTGAGATTCGGCATAAGTAAATTGGCATGGATTCGACGTAAGAAACTAAAACTTATACAAAAAAATAATAAATTGGGCTTGAATTTTGGCTCCCATGCCACCACTGAGTCTTTCTAATCCTTAACTAGATATTATAAAACAAAGTTCCCCTGCCGAGTCTGTCTATCTGTTCGCGATAAACTCAATAACTACTAAACGGCTTTTCATCTGGTTTTCATTAATAGACAAAGTGATTCATGAGGAAGGTTTAGGTGTATTATTTATTAATATTGTGTAGGTGCTACATGACACGTGGATCCGGGGCGGGTCGCTAATGCTGTATAATTATATTGGTTTTTTAAAATACTCCTCTGGCATATTTAGGATCTTGTTCTGTGTCACAAGGAACTTCACAAAAATAATATTAACAGACATGAAGTACACCTAGATTCAGAACATTGGTGGATCACATAAATAATTGTCACAAGTGGGATTCGAACCCACAACACTTAACCCAGCGGCAGCAGTAAAGCAACCACTTGCAATAAGGAAAAGATTTAATCTAATTGGATGTACTTTTGATCCCACATTAAAAAGACAAGTTTATGACAGTCTTGGCCACATAGCCAAAGCATCTTCTATTGCAAGAAATATTTAACAGGCAACCACAATGAATAACACCACGTAGCTGTAGTGAGTGTGACTGCTCTAATTAGGTTGCCAGTTTAATTCCCAGGTCGGGCACTATCCTATTATATAAAATAATATTAGCCCTATATTAAACTGTCCCACTGCTGAGCACGGGCCTCTTCTCAGTGTAAAAAGGGTTAAGCCATAGTACACCACGCAGGTACAATGCGGGTTGGCAGACTTCACAAATCTTCGAGAATTTTCCGAAAAACTCTCAGACATGCAGGTTTCGTCACGATGTTTTCTTTCACCGTTAAAGCAAGCGATAATTAACTATTCAAAAAGCCTTGAGATCCAATTCGTTACCTTTGCGTTGCATTCTAACAGTCTACCAAATAGGCTTTTGCCGCACTATTCTGTAGTTTATAAATTATTTTGTTTGTAGTGACTCCTGCTTTTTACGAACCGATGCCTGGCTGGTTAGATTTAAGCGCCGTATCAGGAACTAGTGGGGTAAGTAAAAAAAACTTTTCATGTCCAAACACATGGAATAGGACGAAACACAACAATAATAGACGAAACACAAAAAGATAGTCTAAAAACTTTTAAGGCAGACCTTAAAAGTTTTTAGACTATCGCGATTTGTACACATACTTAATTTAATGCTGCTAACAGGTTGACTGACAACCCGTGACCACGATCGATGCAAATCGGTCGAAACGAGATGATTGCTTGCCCGGTGTACTATGCATGCAGAAAAATCTTTGTTTCTACTTTCTAGACTCCGTCCGTTTGATGCTGTGATGCATTTGATGCTGCAACATAAAATTAATATTTAATATTTAAATAGAGACAGAGAATTAAAATTAAAAATTCATGTCATTAAATACATGCATATGTGGTTTGGATACCGTTTTGTAATTGAAATAATAATAATAATAATAATAGTTTATTGTTTCTCTCTCACATAGATACAGAATAAGAAATTGCACAATATAAACTTAATCTAATTAGTTAGTTATAGTTAGTTTAATAGTTCAAAATTATGTAATAAAAGTGTTTTAAAATAAACAACGCAACAAAATCCGTATAATTAGTTTAATTAAAATGTTTAACATTCGCGTAATAGTAAGACAATAATACCGTTATCTCATCCTTAACCTATTGAGTCGCAGAGGCACACCGGTGGCCAGGCACAACGAAAAAAAAAGAGGCAACCCGCCGGTGCGTGGCGGGTTCCTCTCTTCCAAATAATTTGATTAGAATAATATTTATTATTTTCTTTCAGCTTTACCTTACAACGATTTTAGGAGTTCTGAACGTTTTTCGTGTTAATAAACACACAATGATACCAGTTACTCCTGTAGACTACGTCAATAACGCTATAATTGCTGCTGGTTGGGACGCAGAACAAAGAAGAAATACTGGAGATACAGATATACCTATTTACACTGTTTCAAATAAGGATCATTACTTAAATTGGAGTAAGTGAAATCTTAGTATCATCTTCTTCGACTTTACCCGTTCGAGAAAAGTGTTCTTTTTTTCTGAATGAAAGGTACCTTGTGTCCTTTTTTGTGCTACTGGGAACGTGTATGCGAAATTTCATGATCATCGGTCGAGTAGTTAAGGCGTGAAAGAGTAACAAACAAACAAAATCACATACGCAATTATAATGATAAGTTAGTGTTAACCTTAAATAGTAATCCCGTAAAAAATGGATAACCCTGAAGCACCTTATATTAGAGCTATTGGATTGCCCAAAATATATATTTTAGAGTACTATTTTCCAGAACACTTTGGTTTTCTGTATCTAATACAGATTTCATTATATTATAATACATTATTTTGTCTCTTATATTGCTATTAATAAGCTGAAGGAGTCAGTTTCATATTCATTATCTATATAAATAAAAATCAATTACCACATGTATGATAGAGCATCACTTAAGAACAGCTCGACCGATTCAGCTGTTTTTTTTTTGTTTTGTCTGTAAATACCATTTAACCAACAACAACAATTCAATATATCGCAAATTTTCGATCATAAAGTTTGTATCAACTACAATTTGCGAAAATTCCGCGGGAATCGTCTAAAATAAAAGATTATAAATGAAAAAAAAATTGATTGACATTTTGATATTGAAATTAATTACGTGAATTAATGTATTTTTCTATAGATTGACACGACAACGACTGTCGGGTCAACTAGTTTATTTGGACCCCAATAGCTACATTATGAGACGTTTTAAAAGTATCCATTCTTTACTTTACTCTGAATATTGATTTTGGTTTTCAGGTAACATAGGGAATCATCTGAGAAATAATTTTGAATTAAGTACAGATAGGGCTGTGTATGTGTGCGGTGTTGTAGAGTGTGAGAGTCATGTCCTCTACTGGGTACTGTCATGGCTCCTACATTATATACCCGCCTATATACTGGACGCAGGCTGCGCTGTTATTGGTAAAAAGCCGGCGGAAATCAAATCGTAAGTAGATTAGATTTTTATATAAATTTTGACTGTCACTTCTTCTCCCTAGCCTTTATTATTCCCAAGTCACTTGGGTCGGCTTTTCTAGTCTAACCGGATTTGACTGGATATCAGTTTTTACACGGAGCGGCTGCCACCTGACCTCCGCAACCCGAAGGCTAACGATACCCTAAGGCTAGACCAGTGTCAGGATATTAAAGGGCACTGACTTTCCCAATAACGATTGCTATAGATGTTCATGTTTGATAATTTTCAATAAAATTTTGACTGTCACTACATATTATTAAATAATACACTACATATATAGAAAGTTCCCAACGGCGTCTGTTCGCAATAAACTCAATAACTACTAAACGGATTCTCATGCGGTTTTCACCAATTGACAGAGTGATTCATGAGACAGGTTTTGAAGTGTATAATTTGTTAAGGTTTTGTACACACTACCCGTGTGAAGTCGGAGCGGGTCACAAGTTCACTTATAAAAGTATAGTAATCGTTTCGTAAATTGGGTTTATTATATTAATGTCGTTTCATTCTGACAATCGGCAAAAACTGATACTCACCTACTAGGCTACTTTAATTGCAAGGCTCTATAAACATAGCATAAACCAAGTGAGAGACCGTTGGATTGCCACTCAGAGGACTTGAGGTCGATCCCAAAGCACCTCGGACTTAGCGAAGTTATGTGTTTTAAAAATATAATTATGTGTCCCTGTAATGGTGAAGCAAAACTTCGTAAGATGCCTGCACGCCTAAAATTTCTCTATAATGTTGTCGAAGATATACCTACATAGTGTCACGTTGTCGACTCGTGGTGCGCTGCGCGCGCGATGGAAGAGGTGCCCCTCTTGTCCCTCCCTCCTCAGCGGTAGCAGTGGTATATAAGCGGTCCATTCTACCCGGGACCACGTAACAAGCCTTCACCTTGAACCACGCCCTGAAATACCACTAAATATCTAGTCGCATTTAATTGTAATTCTGTTATTTCTTATACAACTGTTGTAAGTGACAATATCTGCTTGTTGATCGCGTTGTTCATCTTTAATTTCAATTACAACCCAAGACAACCTCGCCTCTAAAGCGGAATAGACCTAAAAACGTAACATTGGCGCCCAACGTGGGGTCAATGTAACGTTACAATAGATATTAAAGATATAGGCACTTGGCCAATGTGGCAAACTATGGCCTAAACCTTATCATAATGTGAAGAGGCTGTGCCGTAACTAGCAGTGTGACAGTTTATATACAGGGCAGATATTATATTATACATAGCAAGAAATATTTATTTAGCATTTTGGTGAATAATTATATTTCGTTTTAGTCCTGTCTAACGTACTAGTAATTTTCATTTTCACTCTTTAATCTTTGTTTGATTTTTCAGATTCGTGGACATATACAAGAAAATGGATAAAATGATTATGGTGTATGACTATTTTTTGTCGAATTACTGGAGTTTTCACGACGACAACGTTAGGGCAATGCTTGGCAGGATGTCTGATGCTGATAAGGCAATATACAACTGTGACGTGACCACTATAAACTTGCCTCAATACATATTAATTTGGGGTATTGGTATTAGAAAATACATTATAAAGGATGGTATCAATAATACGGAATACGGTTATAAGAAGCAAAAGATGTTTAAAGTTGTTAATTATGTGATACTTAGTTTATATGCCTATGTATTATACTGTATTTTGATATTTAGTTTCAATGCTGTGAAATATGTACTTAGTTTATGTTTGTAAGAAAATATATTTGGACCTACAATAGTTACTTGTGGTATGCCGTGACAAATATTGTTTTATTGGATAAGATCCTTTCCCTTTTTAAGACTACTCCTACATTAGTTTTCATTCTTGTTTCGAAGGGAACAACGCACACAGAGAACACGCAGACTTGGAACAAATATTTGTGGACCACACAATTTTTTACTCATGTAGCTACACTTAGCGTAGTGGTAAAGACGGAGCGACCACTTGGCTGCCATGCCATAATTGCAGTCACCTAGTAATACTGACTAAATTAATTATTACTAAATTTCCCCACGGTTTCACCCGCGTAAGTCCTGTTCCCGTGGGAATATCGGGATAAAAAGTAGTGTGAATTCAGATCTCCAGCTATCTACATACCAAGTGTCATCGCAATCAGTCCAGTCATTTTTGCGTGAAAGAGTAATAAACATCCATGCATCCATACATCCTCACAAACTTTCACATATATTATTTTAGAAAGGATATTTTTCACTAGCTTTTTGCCCGTGGCTTCGCTCGCTAGCGAACTGTAGATACATTTTTTTCAGAATGAGATACCCTATGTCCTTTTGTGTAGCCATGACAACGTGTATGCGAAATTCAATGATGATCGTTAAAGTAATTAGGGCATGAAAGCGTAACAAACAAACTCACAATCGCATTTATATTATAAGTTACAATTAAAGCATCTGAATTCAAAGAAACCTAGGAATGCCACAAGGCAGTGTTTTAGGGCCCTTTGACAATTTAAATATACTTAATTATATTGAGTCTTTATTTATTAAGTAAATACGTCAAACCCAACGTCATCAAAAACAAAACAACCAATTGACACTTGGCTGACCCGGCAATTATACCCGAGACCTAATTTACAGCAGTCACTTTCAATACCGCTAATTTATTAATGAGATGAAATAGATTGAGTAGAAACACTGATATTGGCATGAATTAAATGTACAACAATAGACTGAATACAATTACATTTTAGATCTAATCTATACTACTATATACGGCTTATTAACCTCTGAGTCTTCTTCGAAGAGGTAAATGAAAACACTATGTGGGTCTGTGTGTCTGTCTAATAATGACAGGCATAGCTCCGGAACCACTAGACCAATTGACTTGTAACTTGGTGTGCAGGTACCTTGGAGTCATCCCTCGGTCAAGTTTGAATATGGGCTCTGTGGGTCAAAAGATCCCTGAGATATAGGGGTCACAAATGTGGTAATGAAAAAAAAATGGTCACATGAAGACGAAGAGTAAGTATATCATATGTATGTGAGTTTGTTTATTTGTCTGTTACGCTTGCACGCCATAACCTCTCGACGGTTTTTTATCTATATTAACACATTTTTTATCTATTTACACTATTCCTTATATATATTAACGACCTGGGTGCGCTCTCACTTCCTAAAGGGAAGGTCATAACCTTTGCTGATGATACTGTACTTCTATTCAGCGCTAGTACATGGAGGGAAGTTTACGAACATGCACAATCAGGTCTCAATATTGTGTGCAATTGGTTGCGTAATAACTTATTGACCTTAAATACAAAGAAAACTAACTACATGACTTTCTCTTTAAAACCGCCAACTCAAAACAATATTATATCTGGCACTCTCACTGCTCATTCGTGTAAGGAGCAACGAAGTATGTGCTCTTGTGAACCTATCTTAAAAACAGATACAGTAAAATACCTGGGTATAATAATTGACAGTCAACTGAGATTTCGGGAACACATAGAGATCCTTAGTAATAGATTACGCAAGCTGATATACGTCTTTAAAACTCTGAGACATGTAGGTGATAAAAATTTAATAAGATCGGTATATTTTGCTCTAGCTTCAGTCCTTAATTTGCTATTGCATCAGCTCTTGGGGTGGCGCTCCAAAAACGACACTAGGACTGCTAGAGCGCGCACAAAGGGCCATCCTAAAAGTGTCATCTTTTCGACCTCACTACTATCCTACGGAACAATTATATAAGGATCATAAAGTTCTCACAGTGCGACAATTATTTATACTTAGTATCGTTATAAAACAACATTCTCTCCTGATTTTCAACCCCTCTCTGTCTGAAGGTAGAAGACGATTCAACCCAGTAGATCGACGCCGTATACACCTATTTACTACTTTCTCAAAACGCTTCTTTTGCCATTTAGGCGGCTACCTTTACAATAAAATAAACAAGGAACTACAGATTTACAATCTTAATAAGATCAGATGCAAAACTCAATTAACAGTTTGGCTACAAAAATTAAACTATGATGATACGGAAAAACTACTTACAAACCCAGTTTAAAGTTATTACAACTGACGTTTTACATACCCATACAACAAAACACACACACATACATCCAAATACATACAAACACACGTACTCGCACGCACGCACACACACACACGCACACACACACACACACACACACACGCACACACACACACGCACGCACGCGTGCGCATAAATACATACATAACCAAAACAGACGAAATCACCACTATTGTTATTATCATACAACAATGTGTTTAATGCTCCAGTACATAATAAAAATGTATTTTATGTAGGATTGGGGTCCTGGTGTCCTGAAATACAGGCCTCAAGCCTAGCTTAGGCACCAGTCTCCCACAATATAATAAATGTGTAATAATAATTGTATTATGTGCCTTCTATATGTTGGACTATGTAAATATCGTATGTAAATATTGTGGTGAGATAATAAATATATATATATATTATATATATATATATATATATATATATCATGAAATTTTGCATACACGTCGTCAGGGGTACGGAATAGAACATTATGGTACCTTTCATCTAAAAAAGGTACTGTTATTAATCTAGAGTGCACGAACGGCGTAGTGGTTTAGGCAAGTGTCAGAGTCAAAGTCTAACAATATATAATTTCCAAAAATTTACAAGAGAGACCATTATTTATTCCTAAAAAGGCCTCGTGATTTAACAATTATTCAAGACACCATTAGAACATTTTCGTTACAATGGCAAGTTGACAAGTTTGAAATTTCGTTTTAACATGACTTCCGTGTCATAGACAACCGAAAATGCACAAAAGGTTGCCAGTGAAAAATTACGTCTTGGACGGAACATCTACCCGATCGTTAATTGACTGACAATTGTGAGAAAGTTACAATCGCTCTCTTCATCACTGAAATGTCCACCAGAACCTCTGCAAAACGGAGCACACCATCCTGGCCAAAAATCAGATTGAGAATGCGCCTCCGGCGCTAACACAGTGGCGGTAGATTGGCATTCTTAATCAAAACGAGGTCCCCAACTTTCAGTGGATTGGTTTAATCAGTCCACTTGACGCGCTGCTGGAGAATATGCAAATATTCTAAATTCCAGCATTTCCAAAAGCTCTGAGGGAGTTGTTGGACCAATTCAAACCGAGAGAGACGATAAAGTTTCGTATCATCAAAGGGGTACTCAGGCAGGACGACAAGTGGCTATCCAATCAAAAATGGCCTGGCATAAGGGCTTCCAAATCATTGGGATCTGAAGAGATCGATCACAACGGCCGCGAATTTAACACGGCCTAAATCTTACAAAACACAGTTGCGAGCTCTTCAAAGCTCAATACAGTTTCACCAATAACTCATCGCAAATGTGTCTTGGCGGATTTTACAACAGCCTCAAATATGAAGGACAAGCTGGTGGATCAAACAGCCAGGTTATCCCACGGTGGGCCAATTTATTGCCAATAACAATTTGATTTCTCGAAAGAAAGGTGTATACATTATTCAAATAATTGTTTATGACCTTGAAGTTGGTGCCGCAGTCCGACCGAATCAAAGACGGCAGTCCTCTCCGTGAAACAAATCTATCTAAGGTAGCAACAAATGCCTCAGTTGAGAGAGATGAGACTACCTCTAAATGAACCACCTTGGTTGCCAGGCAGACGAAGACACACAAATAAACCTTGACAACCTTACTGTTAAGAAGAGGCGATGTTTTAACCAAAAAGGGACCTGCAAAGTCCGTACGGAACCGGCGAAGGGTCTCGTCTCTGTAATACAGTGGGCAAGTCGCCCATCAAAGGCTGCATGGTACAGGCTTTTAGCCTATACTGGGAAAAACTATACTGCAGATCGTTCTTCGAGCTGACAAAATCCAAAATTCTCTCTGCAAAATGGCCAACAACGTATTGCAACCGGCATGCAAGTTTTTAATGTGACGATCAGTCACCAAAAATTTAACCAAATGACCTTCCTTGGGGAGCAAAAGGTAGTGACGAGCCTCGTAGCGGATGTTGGCGTTTCTAAGACGCTCTCCAACACGCAAAAGACCCGAATGATCCAAAAAGAGGTTATGTTTACTGAGAGCTCACGACAATTTAGCCTTCTCCATTTTCAAAATTTCAATCTCCCGTTCAAAACTAACAGCTTGCACCGAACGAACCCAATGGAGGAGAGCCTCTTGTCACTCTTGAGGAGCGAGAGCTGGCGCCAAGCGTTTATCGTTTGAGTGCGTACAATTATGGTTAAAGCGCTTGATCCATGCGGTGACACCTACTAATTTGTCGAGAGAGCTATTAATGACCATAACTAACGATTTAACAAAAAATCTGGTTCGAACGCACTTTCTCGTTGTTGAACAACGAGTGTTCGTAAACCGGGCAACGAGCTAGTATCCAGTACTGGCGTTCGAGGCCAATCAGTCTCTGAACGAGTCAACCATTCTGGACCCCACCAGAGTGAGTGCTCAACCAAACTGGGGGCCATACATTTCTGACGCACAATCCGCGGGGTTCATCTTGCCAGGTACGTGTCTCGAATTCAATGAAGTCTCAGATTTCTGAATCTAGGAGACTCGGTTGGCCACAAATACCTCCAAAGTGTGGACTGATGATTACAACTAACAAAAAACAATTTCAGTTATTATTCCAGGCATAGGTGGTGCCAATATGCACGGTACGGCCCAATGTATTCGACACATGATTCAATAATCGTACAAGAATAGCTGCACCTGACAACTCCAATTTCGGGATGGTCATTGCCGTCCGAAGAGGTGCTACCTTGCAAGAGCAGTTTCCCTGGCCAAAACTCCCACCTGGCCCGCCGCACTGAGATGTTCGCAAATATACAACAGCTGCGTAGCCTCGTTCAGAGGCGTCTGAGAAACCATGAAGGGACGCCTGTACTTCCCTGGCGGCAGAATAGCGCGAGGCAGCAAAACCTGATTAACCGCAGGAAGTAAAGACACAAATCGAACCCAATCCTAACAATAGTTCCCCGAAGATGTTCATCCCAATTAAGTTCTGCGGTCCACAGCCTTTGCAAAAGGCATTTTGGCCAAAATTTAACAGGACAAATCCAACCATTTGGATCAAATGTCCTCGCAACAATAGAGAGCACCAGGCGTTTAGTCCATTTAAGGGGCAATTCGAAATCGACATTATAAGTGAAAATGATGGCGGACGCGCGAGGAAAGGTCAAACGTTCGCGATCCGCGAGCTCCCAAAGCGAACGTAATGCCAAAAAGGGGCTGGACCTTAGTCCGTACGTGTTCGTGTTGAGCTCATAGACAAACATTGAATCTTGCGGCTTCTCGCGCCACTAGATCAGCTGGTAACTTCGGTCATCCGGATGTATTATCGTTTGCCGGAACATCATTTTAATATCGGCCACAAATACGACCTGATGTAGACGAAAGCTCGTGATTGTTAAATCAAACGCACATGTGCTCGGTACAACATTTATTGCAAGACTGAGGCGCCACCCGCATTTCAGA